>OX411769.1:16853607-18053607 GCA_948252205.1 Orthosia incerta | reverse complement strand
CAGTGCGGCCATAGTGCGGCGTTATTAATTCTGCACATGCTGAGGTGAGCCTTTTGGTCGCGCACGTTTTTTTTTCCTTTTTAGGGTTCCGTACCCATAGGGTAAAAATAGGCTCCTATTACTAAGACTCCGCGATCCGTCTGTCTGTCTGTCCGACTGTCACCAGGCTGTATCTCATGAACCGTGATAGCTAAACAGTTGAAATTTTTCACAGATGATGTATTTCTATTGCCGTTATAACAACAAATACTAAAAACAGAATAAACACTCAAAAAACAACTCCCATACAACAAACGTGATTTTTTTGCCGTTTTTTGAGATAATGGTACGGAAACCTTCGTGCGCGAGTCCGACTCGCACTTGGCCGGTTTTTTATTTTTCTCGTGTCTCCTGTGCGATTCGCAAATAAATATAATTTTTTTCTTTATTTCTAATCGCAAAAAATGTTTTCCAAAACCTTGTATAAATTCAAATGAAAGCGGTAAATGAATTGAATTCAGGAGCCTTTTTGGCCGCGCACTGGGGCCTTTCTTTTAAATTGTATTTTTTTACTTTTTTTTATGTACCTACCTCTTATGCGAGTCATAAATATATATTTTTTTCTTTCAAATAGCTTCTATGTATTTTGTTAAATTCTTTTCTCAAGCTCAATAATTAAATAAAAATCTTCCAATATAACAGTGTTTTTTATTATCTCATGTTTGTAATCATCGATGCTCGTTCGGACAACGTCCGTGATAAATACTCGTATTAACACATTAACTGCGAAAATCGCCATTAACCCTACGAAATAAGGCCCTTGTATCTAGAAGCCTTTGTATCTACTATAGTCCTACAATTAACAGACCAATATTAGAAGATGATATCGTACCCAGATCTTACCAAAGGTCGCAATACTCTGTATGTATAACATAATTCGATTACAGGGGTGATAACTACCCCACGGGGGTAATTGCGACCCCACGGGGTAGTTTCGACCCCATCAATTAAGTTCTAATGCAAATATGTTGGGTAAAGGGTGTGACGGTATGTGGGGTCAGCAGCGATGTTTGAAACGGTAGCTAGGTTTTATAGGATCAGTCGATTTAAAACAAATTACTCGGTTCCATTAAAGTTAAGGACCGTCGGTAAAACGGCTCCTATAAACTACTGATTTATTACAAACTAGAGGACGCCTCGCGATTTCACCCGCGTAGTTCCCGTTCCCTTGGGAATACAGGGATCAAATTAGCCTATGTCATCCGGGGATAGTGTAGCTTCCCGACGGTGAAAGAATTTTTGAAATCGGTCCAGTAGTTTTTAAGTTTTTTCGTTACATACAAAAATACAAATCTTTCCTCCTTATAATATAAGTATAGATTACTGTTTCACTTACAAACAGATCGTCACTAGCCATTGTGTATTTAAATAATAGATATGTGTCTTTCCACACGACTCTGAAGAGCTTCAAAGCGTTCAAATATTACCTACGTAACGTTGCTCAAAACTCACTATTAAAAATCTAGGATACGTTTAACAAAATTTTGGATGAAAAAAACAGATTTTGACTACAATAGCAATCTTTTTATTAGTACCTACACAACTAAAACAATAAAACCAAAAAAAAATATAATATTTGTGTTTTTTTTGTTCAGAAATAAATATATTTTTATTTCTCCATTCTCTCATCTTCTTTTAAAAAATAAACTTTACAACTTTGCTTTAGTAGGCCTCGGCAATGCAACCCGGCGCAAATACAATTCATTAAATTTAAAAACTTAAATGTCCTTAATCGCATTTGACTTGCAAATTCCATTTCACATTTCAAACTCCTACTGTATATTTTTGTCAAGTAGGAATAAAAGGAGCAAATGAATAAAAATAAACCGGGTTAAGTTGTACAAAGCGGTGTCCACTATACGCCAATGAAGGATTATGCAAAACTACTAAAAGTAGAATGCCAATGGTCATCCCCTGCTGATCCCCTGACCGTACCCTTAGTGAATGAACACACACGATGTGTGGGGTGGCTATAGTTTTGTAGAGGGGTCGGACAAGACCGAAAATAAAAGTTTTTGAAGTTTTAACGACTTTTTTTGTAAAATTTATTTAACTATTGTTCTTTGGAAGTTATTTTTGTAATCTTTATCATTAAATTGGCTATTTACTACAGTTTTGCTTGCGTGTAAACGTTTTTTTTTTAGAATAAGAAGAAACGCCATCATCGCTTACCATCAGGCGAGATAGTGTTCAAACGCGAGCCTATCGATAAATAAAAAAAAAAAAGAAAATAAACTATTTTTTTATTAAAATGTAGCCTATAACATGGCACGTAGAAGTAGGTGATAATATAGTTTATATTGGTGACAGCATTTTCATAATCGAATTACCACTTCAAGAGATTACCTTTATCCTGCAATTTCACCCATTTCTAATATTATTATAGTTTATTGTTGCTGAAACCAGATTTGAATTCATTCGAGTTTTTTTTAAACCAGATTTGAATTAACTAATTTCAAAACGTGTATTTAATTTCTCTAAATCCTTAGAAGAACAAAAAAAAACTTTAATAAACAATAAAAAACAACATGTGTCCTTTTCACCTTTATGACAGCCGAACAGTTAAAAAATAAATTAGAAACTAATAAAAACAGTAAAAAAGCAAATAAAAATAACGGAACTATCCTCATTAATATGATTTAAACTCCATTTCATGGTCACCGGACTTACCCTAATCTTTTTTGCTGGCGCTCATAAAACTGAGCGCAATTTGCTATAAGCGCGCCCCCCGGTGGCGCTCGGGTTTTATTATTAAACACTATTCATAATTTTGTTTATGTAATTAAATACACTGGGTTTTTTGTTTGCAATTTAATATTCATAAAGGTAAATGAAAGCTCTTGGGTATTTTGTTTTGCTTTTAAAACAGTGGTGATATTTACTTTGTACGTAAATCATCAAACATACAGATTTTTAAATTAAAGTAGAATCTGATCGGCCATATTGGATGGGTTTCTGATTTGAGTACCTATTCGGATCTAAGAACGTGCACAATTGAATGCCAAAGTGTGCTAGGTTTATTTTATTTTATTTGGTTACACTTTACAGTAATAAAATGAAATTTGAACAACACAGCGTGACAAGTGTACAACCATGACATTATCCACAGAACCCAAACCATTTTACAAAACAAATGCGACGTGCGCTTACAATTCGTATCTTAATAAATTCACATTACTAATGTTAAAACTTTCAGATATAAGAATTCAAAGACTGTACTTCATCAAATAGTTGTATTACTTTATTATCGGCTTTACAGAACATCTCCAATTTTTCTGACAATCAATATTCAAAACGGCTTCATAGCTCAATGAGGATTGGCTGTCCTTTTCTCGTTGACACCGAGGAAAAGTCTAGCCACCACCAATAGAAAATAAACACGACACTTTGTCACAACGACCGGAAATCAGCATTGAGCTATTTACAACGAAAAATATCAAGAATTATAATAAACTAATATGGAAACACATTCATAAAATCCACATAAAATCAACATGTTTTATGGTATAGGTTTAACAATAATTAATATTTGTTTTAGTACAGACTTCCGTTTTAGTAAAATTCATTACTTATTTTTATTAAATTACGCAAAACAACTATAAATATGTGCAATATTTATATTAAATTAGAACATGAATTTTCATCAAGCTAACACTAAATAGTAGCTGTTGCCCGCGGCTTCGCTCCCGTGTACCACCCTACAGGACCCAATTTCGGGATTAAAAAACTCACACTCAACTTAAAATTCTTCACACACATTCTACAATTCACCGTAGTAGCTGAGTAGAGACTCTGTTTTCCACTCTCATTCAGTCCGTTCTGGGGGGACAATTATTCACCGTAGTAACATTTCTCCACATCGATTCACATCTCCTATAACTACCTACCATACCAAGGAATCATTCCCTTGATCCAATATGCAGGTCCCAAGAGAGACCATTGTATTGTGCTCACCCCACTTCGACGTCGTGATGGTTCAATTATTAAATTTTATTAAAATGGGGACATTGACCTCTCAATTTAGGACGGTTAGGTACTTGGTGTATGAGTTAGGTGTATGAAATTAAGGTATGAGTTGTGTAATGTTAGGTTATTAAAATGAAAATTTTAGCTGTGCTACTTCATATTCATATTCGTTTATTTGCATTCCACAATTTAAGTAAATAATGGTAACAAAAGGCTTATTTTTTTTTTCATTTATATCAGACACATAAAACTAGAAACAACCAACAAAACAATGATCAAATTCTAAATTAAATTGGCAACAACACTAACAAGATAATAAAGAAAACAGGTAAACAAAATTGTGTAAATATTGCCATTCTGAAGATGGGCTTAGATTAACAGTTTTTGATCATCAAAAGTTACAACAGTCTGCTACATAGATAGGTATGTAGTTTTACTTAAGCTTAAGTTATCAATAAATTAATTATGATTGAGTTCAGCATTAACATCTCATATTTCATGCAAATTAATACGAAACATGCCAATCATTACTAATTAGAGAAATAAAATAAATTATTCATGAGATTTACGTTTATAAATCAAACCAAAGATTCTGTTTCGAAATATTTATAAATTCATTAATAGTAGTGATATTTGTCAGGAACAGATTATCTAGATTTTAACATAAAAAGAGCCTCCACTCGTCAAAAGGATTCCCCAAATGGATAGGCAAGGTGTCTCTATAGAACCTCCTCAATTCGCCAGTCATGTTCCGCTGAGCAAGGCACGAAACGGTTCTGTTTATGTATGAGATTTACTACTGCGCAGCAGTTGTAGCCAACTTCAGGGCGAGAACTGTAATAGGGGACGAGCCTAACTATCTATCAAACTTTTCGGCCCCATCGACCATCCGTTCTGCGAGCAATGTACCCTGCCCACTGCCACTTAAGTTTGGCAATTCTTCGGGCTATGTCAGTAATCCTGGCTCTCTTGCGGCTCTCTACATTTCTGATTCGATAACGCAAGTAAACTCCGAGCATAACCCTCTCCATTGCCTTTTGGGTGACTGTGAGCTTTCTGATGAGGCCCATTGTGAGCGACCACGTCTTACGTCTTGAAAATAATAATGATTAAGATTAATAATTAAAGATAACAGCCCAATATTTTATTTATTAACAAATTTTATTACCAAAAACACGATTTCTCTTCGAAATTAAAACTAAAACAGGGAGGTTAATATTACCTGGGGTCCTTTTGAACTGCGCGGGCGCCGATGATAGATGACACTCGATCTAATCTGTAGCGGTTTCGTAACATAACATATGTTTTAAGGCCGCAGACCCATCGGGCCATGCCCCAAAATGACCCTTTTTTATACGTTTCCTATTTCATAATCCATGTGGTATTTTAGAGGTATTTTTTTAAGTGGAGTCAGGGTGAATGTTTCTTCGGTAAAATTTCATTTTGTTTAGATTGATAGCAAGTGATGTCATCGATGATGGACCACGCTTGCCTAGAAGTAAGCTTTATGTCAGTGTTCTACATCTGACTGCGAATATGTACAATCTGCACATCTTATGGGAGTGTATTCTTTGCCAGAATGAACGTAACATTATGTTGAATAATGTACAGGCTGCATCTAGAGTTGACTGTACGGACCTTGTGGAAACTAGAACAAATTTCCGTGCGTTCAAGCGTTTTTGCCGTTCCTATTATTGGATTAAATCAACAGCTCACAATGTTAGGACCCATTAATATTAATGCTAATTTTTATCCGTGGTGCTAGGCAACTGGACTTATCCCAGTTGTAAACGACCCTTTGTGCCTATTGGCCTTGTTAGTTCTGTCTCCTGCTTGATATGGAGGAAAGAGGAAATTTTATTTTTAACACGCTTTTATTAGCTTGGTATGTATCTATGTATCAATGTAACAGAATCTTTGAACGTGATTTTCACCCCCTTCAAAACGTGGGATTGATTTCAAACTTTGCACACTTATCAAGGACCGATGACAATGCAATAATTTAGTCAAAGTCAAAGCCAAAGTGAAAGTCAAATATGTTTATTCATTTGGTTCAAATTTACAAGTAATGAAAGTTGATTCTACCGTGCGCGTTTAAATAGTATGTCCCATTAGCCTTACCAAGATCTTCAGGATTAGTGACTTTTTAGTTCAATTTACCATTAAAGCGTGTTTTTTAGTTTTTAGAACTACAATTTATTTTCCTACTCCTACGTTATTATTTTTTGATTAATTTCGTTGCGGGATACAAGACAGTTAAATTCATTCTCCGGGACTTCGTCGAGCTTCATTGCCTCGGCGCTTTTCTGGTGGTCGCCACTGTTGATTCTGGCTTTCAGGAGTGGTTTGGGAATAGTGCGGTGGGATTGAAGCAACGACAAAAAAAAGCTGCTATACTCAGTCTTGATTTAAACTTCTTGAAACAGACTTCGTCCAAAAAGGGTAAAAACCCTTTTGGTACGGAACAATAAAAATGGTAGGATCGCTATGTTTAACCTAATAGGCACTCAAATTTAGTAAACATAATGATTCTGAATACCTAATATACATTTTTGCATTGTATTATTACAAACAAACAGAGTAACTTTCGAACATATAATATTAGTAATGAGTAGTTTAGATTACATTATTCTAGTAAGTACAGAATTGTAGAACACCTCATTCTCACGTGCATGCCTAAGAGCTTAGTTTTCAAAGTACCTATCATGATGTAGTGTATAATGATTTATGTAATCCTGTACAATTCTCTGTTAATTTTGTAATGATTTGTGTGACACTACGCCAATTGCTTATTTTAGGGATGTGAAATAACATTAATATACACTTAGAATTATCGACATTCTGTGTAATATTTTTACCACTAGCTGTGCCCGCGGCTTCGCTCCCGTTAACTGACTGCCTACCCTACCCTGCTTGCCTTCCTTCTTTTGCGGCGAATCTTAACACCGCCATTCAAAAAATTACTACAAATGCACAACGCCATCTATCGAATATCGAGTTCAACTGTCCGAGTATCTGAATTGCGTGAGCTGTGATAATTTTACTTCATGAACACTTTAAATTCATCTAATTTTTGATAGAGTAAACAGATTGCGATGAAACAAAAACTAAGTAATACTTCAAGTTACGCACAATTTTTAGTGTAAAAGATATCTACATTGGTTTCGTACATTTTACGTGATGCGTGTACAAATAAAAAGACAAAAATTCCAAAAATGCTAGCAATGGGTTCTGTTGGTTATTCTTTAACACACTGGCTATTTTTTTTGGAAATATTATCGATGTACAAAAATTACTTTTCTACAGATTTATTATATGTATTGATGATGATGATTAATGCTCGTGCCTTCTCTATATAAGAAGAGGCATTTGCCCTGAAGTGGGACTGGAACAGGCTGGTATTATTATTTTACACACTGGTAAAAGGGGCCAGCCAGTAAGCCAGCTAGGATGTCAGCTTTTCAAACTTATTCTGCTGTCAAAAAATAAGGTGCATCGATAACAGTATTTAACTTTTTAATTCCTTGACGGTACATTAATTATCGCTAATAGTTTTCAATTGCAATCCAATACTACTACGGGGTATACAGAGGTGAACCTTTATACTAAAACAGGGGTCACCAAATGGCGAACCGCGGTACGGATCCGGACCGCCTGCGCCGCCATATTTTGTGTGTTTTTTGTTAAGCACAGATAATGTAATAATAGCATACAAATGCCTCATCCCATAAAAAGAAACTGTGCCATGTTAACTAGCGTTTTTCGTCGGATTAAGCTGATTATTTTTCAAAGAACATTTGCTAATACTTTCATTGCGCGCACAGCTAAAGAGTGGAACTCCCTTCCGGAGTTTCCTGATATCTGCAACCTTGGGGAAAATAAGAAACCTATTCATTCTTTAATTCAAGAATGAATAGGTTTCTTCTAGGCAAGCTTCACCGTAAACCACATCATCGCTTAACATCAGGCAAAATAATGGTCAAACGCGAGCCTAAAGAATATAAAAAAAATATTGGTTACTCTACTAAACTAACATTTCGCTAGCTATTTTAAGTCGCATGTAACAGAGGTCAAAGTCTTTACTGCTAACCTATAAAAAACTCGCTTACTCCGTGTATGCCTAGAATTCTGTCGTTCCCTATTAGGTTAGCGGTCGTAATAATAAACTAACTAGCCATGGCTGAGCCAGATAACATCTCTAGATCAAATTACAGACTGGGATGCGCAACATTTTACTTACAATATTTTCAGAAAGCTTTTTGGGAACATGTTTTGTGCTTACAGTTGAACAATTTTAAAGCATTTAAGGTTCGTTTTTTTTTTACTTTAATCCGATGTGATTGGTTCTCTTGAATCTTTCTGACATAACGTCAACAGGATTGTATGTACAGTCAAGCGAAAAATCTTAATTCCTGGGCAAAAAAATCAACGATTTTCACATTGGGCACCTGAGTTAATGGCACCTGAGGTATTCCACATACGGCACCTACCAATATTTTGGAAGCCAAATGTGGAATAATTTGTTATTTAAAATTTTTAGTCCGCATTTGGTACCTACGGATTAGTAGTTACTAATGTTGGGACGTTTATTTTTTTAGGAGTTCAAAATAAAAAAAAAAAACAATGAAATCAGTAGAGAGAGTTAATAACGCGATAAAAATATAACTTCTTGTTTTGTTTTTAGGGTTCCGTACCCAAAGGGTAAAAACGGGACCCTATTACTAAGACTCCGCGATCCGTCTGTCTGTCTGTCCGTCTGCACCAGGCTATATTTCATGAACGGTGATAGCTAGACAGTTGAAATTTTCACAGATGATGTATTTCTGTTGCCGCTATAACAACAAATACTAAAAACAGAATAAAATAAATATTTAAATGGGTCTCCTATACAACAAACGTGATATTTTTGCTATTTTTTGCGATAATGGTACGGAACCCTTCGTGCGCGAGTCCGACTCGCACTTGGCCGGTTTTTTTAGTTAGATTTTGAACATTAGTATTTATAACTACCAGGAGGCCAGAATCATCAAGAATTCTAGTATTTGCGGGGCTGCGATAATATCGACAGGCACCGTCTGTGGACTACTTCATGTGCCATTAAAGCGGGTACCCAATGTGGAATACGTCATATTTACCTTGACCAAAAAAGTGCCTGTTAATTGTTTATTTGAAATGAATCCTTTGAGTTTGCTTATTGCCAACCAACGAAAGATGAATTAAATACTACGGAATACAAATAAGATTGGGATATTATAAATTGCATATCAAATAAAATAATCGTCTATCAATACATACTCATCATTTATATTCTTTTTTACATCAAATAACTTACTAAATGTTTAGCAAAACTCAAACTGCAGATAATTCGAAATTATACATCAATATGACATTACTTTTTTCCTCATAATGCAATACAGTTAAATTTATTTTTGTACAAAAATACTACATACATAGCAGAAATACTAACTGCACAGCAAATTTTCCATATTTAGAGATATATAGAGAGCACCCACTTTCCATGTGGTCTTTATGAATTAGTCCAAGAGCGAGCGAAGCGAGCTCGGGAACTTAGGGCACCCCGACACGGACAGGTTAGGTTCGAAAAGATGACGGCAGCTGAAGTGAGCGAGCAAAGCGAGCGAACTCAGCTCCCGTCATCTTCTTCGTGTTAGGTTACTTTAGACCCTTTAGACAGAAATAGGAGCCCCGCGCAGCGGGGCTCCGTCGACATTGTCGTTAAATAGTAATTGTAAAAACTTTAACCATGGATATCTCCATAACCATGGGGCTCCGAGTTGTGGGGATGGTACAGGGGAGTTTCCGCCCCGCCCCCCCCTACTGTGACTAATAAAATGCTGTTTTATTTAGAAAAACTGCTGTAAATAATATAAAAATAGAAGCTATATTTAAAAGAAAAAGAGTTAACATGTATGATGTGCATTAAGATTATTAGCTGTGCATTAATAAAAAAGCTTTTGCTTTAGGAAAAATCGCTGTACGCTGCGAAAATAAATTGTAGTGTGTTTAGTGATATTTTGCGTTGAATAAATGCTGCGCAATCAGTAATTTTGATGAGAATTCGGTATTTTATTGCATAGAAAAAGGATATTTTTTGATTTGCGTTTAAATACTACCCAATAAGATTTAAAGGTAAAAATGAAGTCAGTGATAGCGTGACGGGGAACAGGTCGGTATGGAAAAAGAAAACTTGTTGCGCCGACCACAAGTTACATGTTACAAGGGTAGCAAGATGTTGATTTTGGGTTAATTGCCCTTGGACACACAATTTTGATTTCTATAACACATCACAAGATAAACCATATTCCACGAAAGTTGAACCCAAAATGTTTCGGGCCCCTCCAGCTTCACAGATACTATCAACAGTTCGTTAGGCACGAGCACGACCATTAAGCACATACGATGCATTGTGACTAGTGACGTGAGCACGAAGGGATTATAATATTATAATAGAGGAACCAAATACCTTCACTGAAGATGAAACTTGAATGGTAGCTGACAGATCACCGAAACTACTCATCCAGTTTAAAAAAATCACTGTTACAAACCAAAGAGGTATTTTTCTTTTTTAAGTTTGAATTGTATAAGGATAGTTTTATGCCAGTTAAATGCACGGTGGCCCAGTGGTAACAGCAGCAAGTTTTAGCTCGTGTGTTCAAACCCAGGCAGGGGCTTTACTTCGTGTAAATTATTTCATCACAACTGCTCTCAAAACTGTGAAGGAAAACATCGTGTGGATTCTTGTGAAAACTGTCTTAGAACTTCACCTTCGACCACATCATCACTTAACATCAGGCGAGATAGTGGTCAAACGCGAGCCTATAACAAATAAAAAAAAAAAAAAAAAAAAAAAAAGAACCAAAAATTCGAAGATACGTGACATCCACCAACCCGTACTGGGCCCTCGTGGTGAATTACGGCCTATACCAACTCACAGAGAGGAGGCCTGTGTCCCAACAGTGGGAACATTAACAGGCTGATGATGATGCAATACACGGTCAATGGGCCACGGAAACAAAGTCGGTAGCCTACGTACTATAGTCTAGCTTTCAGTTAAAAATCGTAAAAGCACCGGATCAGCACCTCCAGAGATTACTTTTATAAACAAACAATTTTAACTTTCTATAATGTAAATGTTTGAGTAAAGATAATTAAAAATTAAACCGATTTCCACAACAGAACACTGCAAACCCAAAAATCGGTGCTTTGGTATCTATTTTTTTTTTCGTTTTTGACACGGACTTCCGAAAAGAATTTTGAGAACTTTTTAAGAACTTTGTTTTGTTTTGGAAGACGGTTGAATTTATTTGTTATTTATTTATCTTACTCTTTTTGATTTTGGTACCTTATATTACCATGAAGATGCGCATTTTTAAGGATAACTTAAATACTACTCGTCAGATCTTGATCAAATTTAAATTGGGCCGCATGAGAAGCACCTGCTTTTAAATAAGAAAAGAATCATCAAATCGGTTCATTAATGGCAAAGAAATAGTGTAAACAAACATACAAAAACATACAGTCAAATTGAGAATCTCCTCCTTTTTGAACTTTTTCCTAATAGTTAGATTTTTTCCCATGATTATTGAAAATAAATTAGTATTTAAACGAACCTGTGTGGTTAGTAGCTACCATCAATGAGAATGGGAGCCAGAACACTGCCCTGAGGTAATCCATTCCTCAAAATACGCAAACTGCTCTTTTCTTTTCCAAGACGTGGCTGAGCATCATCATCATCATATCAGCCGAAGGACCTCCCCCAAGCGTTGCCACATTGACCGGTCTCACGCGTCTCGCATCCAGCGGGCTCCCGCCACCCTCACCAGGTCATCTGTCCACCTGGTGGGAGGCCTTCCAAGCAACGTCTTCCGGTTCGCGGTCGCCACTCCAGAACTTTTCTGCCTCATCTGCCATCCGTTCTGCGAGCAATGTATTACATATAGTACTGCCATTTATGTTTGGCAATTATTTGGGCTATGTCGGTTCTCTTGCGGATTTCTACATTTCTCATTCGACCACGCTAGGAAACTCCGAGCATAGCCATAGGCCGAGTATTGGTCGAAGAAAATATATGTACATACAAAAGAACATGATATCATCGAACTGAAGAAGAAGAAGCAATAATATGGAATTCACAGCATTGTCGCTATACTGTCAAAAAAAAAATTACATTTGTTTACCGACATTTTTTGCCCAAAAGCCAACAGCAATCTATTTACAAACAAAACACCTAATTCCGTCATATGCTTACACACATTCTATAAATATCGACAATAACAAAGGATACATTACTTATCACAACACTAAATTCATCGACAGAGGCACATCCCTAGCCGTTAAGTGATTTACTGACATTCGTTGCATTCCTTCTCTATACTGCTATCTCGCTCGCTCGTTGGCTTAATAGCCATGGGGGAAAGAGAGAGGTGTAGTGTTAGAATATTATGTAGGATTTTTGTAATAGTACAAATAGTTCTGTTCTTGGGTGTTTGTTTACTTACACAGTTACAGGTCGATTCTAATCTAATGGTGACTGTCATGTTCGCGTTTTAGTGCGCAGCATCCAAGCTCACCTCCGCTGTGACAATAATTTGCTACCGTCCGAGCCGCCACTTAGTTTGATTCTACCTGTACCTGTAATTTAAGGTACTTATTGTGAAGAGCTCGGTGCCAAATAATAACAGTCGCACGAGTCGATCTTCAAGGTTAAGCAACGCTTGCCGAGGTCGGTCCTTGGATGAGTCGTTGGTCGATGGTCGTTCACTGCATACCAAGACTCTTTCGTGCCTTTGAAAGCACTTTAAGGTGTTGATTGTTGGACAGTCGTTATGGGTATTCAGATACCAGAAAATCTGAAACCAGTCTTGTCACCCAGTTACTGGTTTGTAGCCTGGAGTAAAATACAATTCACCTGCATTCGGTTACACTGGACAGTATTGTTAGGAAACGGCAGGGATATTGATTTGGATTGGCTGCAACTGAAATTGATCCCAAGATCCGGATAGGAATGGTCCTTTGGATTCGGACTGACGAAGTTTGGATCTATTACAATAAGATTAGGTTTAGGTAGTGAGTAGTTTTTGGTTTAAGTGTATATGTTTGCAATCTTAGTAAATTTATTATTTTATACACTTTATATACTTTTATCTATGCAAATAAAAGGCACTGTACACACCAAAAAAATAAAAATATATTAGATTTCGGAACTCTAAGTCGGGGAACCGCCCGAACAGATCCGGCGAACGTCACGATTGACAACTGACATCTGTCAAATTAACTCACATACAAACTTCGACAGCTCGTTCGATACGCTCAGGGGTAGAGTTTAGAGATATACATACCTTCTCTCATGTGCCTTTAATTACACAGACGTACATACCTACTAGTGATGGACCGACTAGCGGGAGAGCTGGTAGCATTTGTAGTCGGCGACTAAAAGTTGGTGATTAGTCGGTAAAAGATTAGCCGACTAAAGTCGCCGCCAAATAAAAAATAAATAAAAGTTGTTAACACCTGTCTACCAATGTATTCCAATATTTCAAAGCAATACGAAATCAATGTAAAGGCAGTGTCGCTAACACGATCAAAACAAACTTATCGCGGTAAGGGGCGTCCGTAACTCTTTCACTTAGCATTTAGTAATGAGTTAATATCTCATAAACGCGTGGACGAATTTATATTAAACGGATAAAATGGTTCTACGCCTATACCTTTCATTTGAGACCAAAATTTTCAAAACAACTCAGTAAACAAAAACACATGTTTTCAAGTTACGTAAGCTACAAGTGAGATCAATGACATTTATTATTTTAATAACTGGCGGAGACCTTAGTCCACACTTCATTAGCTACATGGACAAAACAAACAAAAAAAAAGTAAATCAAAGACAAAGACGAAATGTGAGTGTTCTTAATTTCTTATTGGTGCACTTGTCTAATCCTACGTGGAATATATAACAGGTGTGATATTATGTATGTAGACATACTTCCCCGGACGAATTCTTATGATCGTGGGTACGTTCCATTGTCAAGTAATTTCTCAGAAATTGATGTAGCGATTACAATGGCACTTTTTATTTATACAACTTTGCATGCTTCAATGTAAGTCGTGTAAAAATATTTATATTTTGTGAGAGATTAGGTGTCAATCGCGAAATCTGGCAAGCTTATGGGTACCTATCGGTATTCAATTGACCACTTTGATGTCTTAAAACCATCAGGAAACCGGTGTGAGAGAGAGACGGAGTTATACAGGGCGAATAGTACCAACCCTTTTTACCCGACTGCCGAAGGAGGGTTATGTGTTTATCAGTCTATGTATGTATGTATGTTTGTTGCTATGTGGCGTTCTAGAGACCCAACGTGTTGGCCGATTTTGATGATTCTTACGTCAATCGATTCGTCTTAATTCTGTGAGTGTCACTGGCTACATTAAAATTGGAAAATGGAAAAATGGCGGCTTTTGGGCGCCATATTGTGGGGGACCAAATATTTTTTCCTTCCGAACCTATTGTGTGGGGTATCAAAATAAAGGGTTTTAAGAGGTGATTACAAAGAAATAAATAAAAAAAGTTAGCTCAAAAAATCAAAACACCCGATTTTTTATGAAGCGAACTAAAAAGACGTGAACAAGAAGAAAACCATGATGTGCAGTCGTAGGATACATCTGGTTTTTGCCTTTTGCAGTACGGAACTCCAAACAGCCTTCTTCTTTCAATTAAAAACTCGGAATAAGACATCTGATTTTCGCGTTTGGATACCGATCTAGTTCAGCAGCTGTGACCGACATGACTCTGTGTTATCAGTTAAAGCTATCAGTGACGGGAATTAACCCAGTTTTGTGAAGTATTTAGTAAAACCAACACGAGCTTAAGCTCAGATTAATTGTAGGATATCCTTGATTAGGTTAGGTGTGAAATAGATTATCAGGTCAGTTGGGCATATCTTAACGCCTACATAGTATAAATTCGCCCCAGGACCTACATAGTAATAAATCTCAATTTCTAAATACATTTTGTATTATTTACATATCTTGCACATTGCAAATTTGCAACTTATTGATATTTGTAAGGAATTTCAAAATATAAATTAAGAAACATGCCCCATATTTCTTACTTTGACCACGGGGTCCTAGCACTAACAAAGTTAACTAAAAAAACTTAGTTCAAATAAACGTCACTAGATGGCGCTATATGCATTGATTTGTTATTAGATTGTGTGTAAAATTAACATTTACTAGAATTGAACATAAAAATGGTATGTTCTTTTTTAATCAACTTGCCTAAGCACAAGATTATGGAATATGGGGCTCTTAATTCACATTTCAAAGATTGTTTGAAAGGATCATTTAAAATTGATTCCAATAGATGGCGCGGTTTTAAATTACTGAGGCATGCCCCTCGACTTTTTTTTGTATTATAACACATTTTGGTACAATGAAATTGTAAAAAAGTGCAAAAAACACTATGAAACACATCGTATTTAAAGAAAAAAATAGCCACGAACCGTGAAAACTCTGGACCGGGACCAAACGCGATTGAAGTACTTATAAAAATAATCAGATTAATCAGACGAAAAACGCTAGTTACGTCGGCACGGTTTCTTTGTATGGGATGAGGCGTCTGTATGCTAGTATTATATTATCTGTGGTTTGACTAGGTCTCTCTCATGGTAGTCAGTTCGTGAGGAGCTACGGAACTCAAACAGAACTTTATCCATCAACAACTGTTTCAAACTTATTATTAAAGTATTTATTTCCATCATTTTCCTAGTCTACATTAACTACGACAAATTATTTACCCAAAAAATCAAGTAAGAAAAACGGAACACGTAACAAGTCAGCTTATCATCGCGTCAGTGTGAAGACAGGCTGCTCAAACATGTCGAGTCATTCACGAGATAATGTGTGCTAAGGTACCGCTCCATAGTAAGCTAAGCTACGCAAGAAACAAGCCTATGCCACGGAGTCCCAGCGCTAAGAAGGACAATTTGCATCAAATAAATCTACTAGATGGCGCGATATGCACTGATTTGTTATTGAATTGTGTGTTAAATTGACATTTTCTGGCATTGAACTTAAAAATTGTATGTTCTTGTTTAATCAACTCTTCTAAGCACAAAATTATGGAATATTGTGCTCTTAATTCACATTTCAAGATTATTTGAACATATCATTTAGAATTGATGACAATAGAGGGCGCGGTTTTAATTTTCTGAGGCATTCCACTCGATTGTTTTAATTTTTATTGTAACATATCTTGGTGCAACGAAACTGTAAAAACGAGCAAAAAATACTGTAAAACAGATTGTCACTGCCTTAAGAGGAAACGGGGGCAGAGAGTGCCGACTGAATTTTCTTAGTAAAACGTCTTAATTCGAGGTTTGGTTCTAGTCTCTTTCCACCTCCAATATTGGACTAATTTAAAAGATATTCCGTAAACTGAAAATTAAAGATATATACTATGTCCCTATGTTCCTTTTTGATGATACATTATCTTTAGAAGCACTACAGCCCTCAAAAAATGCTCAAAATTGCGCTTTCAACAGATGCTTAGTGTACAAATTTGAAAAATATAAATGAAAAAAAAGGAAAACATAGGGACCTAGTATATATCTTACTTTACCAGTTGACTAAGGAAATTCACATTTTACGTGATGCGCGCACAACTAAACAGACCAAACGCCTCAAAATGCTGTAAATGGAGACGGTCCACCAAAACGACCGTCCGTCACCACTTTCTAGTAGCTGAGAAGAAGAAGGGCACAACAAACTCCCCAGTGAGTGTTGGAAAACAAATGTACCGCGTAGCTAACGTAGCATAGCTCTCCGTGTATATCCTACGTTGCAGTGGACGGTCGACTTTACACCTACTCATACATATAGTATGAAAACAGGAGTAAAAAAATATCGTTCGAATATTCGGATGGCTGCTTTCAATACGGATACGTGGGCAACAATATAAATGATTTTGTTAATAAGCTTATAACAAAACATTTTGTCCATTATGTCTGTATTCCTCCAAGGCCACGTTTCGTCAGTTATGTTTAAGTTTTATGTACTTTGAGAAGAATATGAGCTGAGCCCATTACCGTCAAACACGAATTCAGACTCCGCTCTGATACTGAGTTATTTCAGATGAATAAACCTAATAACACGGCCCGATCCGGGAATCAAAGTAATCAAACTCAGGACTACCTGTGCCCGCGGCTTTGCTCCCGTCAACTGCCTAGCCTACCCTACTCACCTAGACTTACCTATCTACCTTACTTACCTTGATACCTACCTACTATTTTTTTTTCTTTTTTCGCGGCGAATCTTAACACCGCCATTCAGAAAATTATGTGAAATGCACAACGCCATCTATCGAATATGGAGTTTAACAGTGCTCTCTATATTGCGTGTGTTGTGTTAGTTTACTTCTTTAATACTTTAAATTTATCTAGTATTTGATAGATTGAACCGGATGCGTTGAAACAAAAACTAAGAAATACTTCAAGTTACGCACAACTTTTATCTATAAATGTTATCTATATTGGTTTCGTATATTTTACGTGATGCGTGCACAACTAAACAGCAGCCAAAAATCCTACAGACAATCTAAACGACTTTTCTATAGATTTATTAGATGTATTGATTAGAAAGTCTCTGTCTATGTCTGATGGTTACGTTGTCACCACGCCGAAACCACTGAACTAATTATGATGAATTTTGGTACATGTTGGGCCTTGACATAAGACATTTTTTATCGCGGGAATAAGTTCCCTTGGGATAACATCCGATTTTCATGGTGAAATCGTTGCCAAAATCAAGTAATGTACAATGTACTCGTGTGATGCAATGCCCGAATCACATCGTAAAACCTAACGACACTTCAAAAGCACATATCTCATGTTTAAATCTCCTTTATCAATGGCATGCTCTATCTTGGGGGGAGCCGATTTATCAACGGGCTTCAAAGCAGCTCAGATAAGTGACACATTTGATGCATTGCTGTAGAGTAGCGCCCGGGATGTTGAACGTATGTTAGTATTTGTATGTGTGGTATAGTAGGATGTTGTGTAATGTATGTAAGATGTATGTTTGGTGAGAACTGTCGTTACGACGTGGAGTGCATTTCTTTTGGTATGTTCCAAATACATAGAATTTATTAGATTATAACAAAGATCTGGCTATATTTTGCACCACAGTTTTATTTACTGAAATATCACAGAGTGAGGTAGAAATATGTGCTCGTTTAAAAGCAAACAGAATAATAAAAACAGTCACCCGAGATTCAGAGCTTTGTAATAGGCAACAAAAACAATTTTAGGACTAAAACTAATTTTAAACTGGTTAAATTTTAAAAAAACCCCGACATATTTTTATTGCTTGCTACATAATTTATCTAGTAGTAGACACGCTTCGATCGACAATCTATTGAACACTTAATTAGGAAACGACATCATGCGAAAACAGCCCGATACAAACAGTAAAACGCCCATAACTTTAGAACGGCTGAACCGATATTCATCAAACATAGCTAAGAACACTCTCGATAAAGTCACCTTTTAAAAGAAACTAAGAAATCGTTTTATCCTTGATGCGACATACAGATACACAAATACACAGGTACATACGACAAACTTATAATCCTTCTTTTTCTGTCGGGGTTTAAAAACCTACCGTTCTGCAGTTTCTAAGGTTGACTTTTGATTTGTCAAATGGCTCCAGTCAGTCATCTGTTGACCATATGAAACGGTAGCCAATTTTGGACTTTTGAACTCCCAAGTCTCCCAACGGAAAAAGAGGGGTAATTTTGATGTATTTGTGTATCTGTCTGTGCCATGAAACCGATTTTGATTTCGTTATTTTATGTTTGTTAGGTGAGTTTATCGATAGTGTTCTTAGCTATGTTTGATGAAAATCAATACAGCCGTTCAAAAGTTATGGGCGTTTTACTGCTTGAATCGGGCTGTTTCCGCAAGATATCGTGTCATAGTTACGTGTTCAATAGATTGTCAATCAAAGCACGCCTACTACTAAATAAATTATGTAGTAAGAAATAAAAATATGTCGGGCTTTTTAAACTTTACTTGTTGACAGTAGATATCTCTGAAAAAAATTCACTTGGCAATCTTACTTAGGGTCGGCGCAACACGTTTTCTTCATCCATTATTCAATATTATTCTAAATTCATTGCTTTTTCCAAATTAATGAAAAAACTATGCATTCATCGAATTTTGCAGTTAATTATACCCATATTTACGGACCAAATTATTTACAATTCATCACTTTACGAAAACCTTCAATAATTTTACCCCTCACAAGAATCAAACCCATTTCCTCATGTATGAACCATTAAACCACAGGATCACAGCTAGAAAATTAATTACACATATCACATAACATAATATAATTAGTGTCTCCGTGGGCGACGCTCAATTAGGAGCATTGAATCTGTATCCAGCGTCCAATTGATTTAACTGTACCGGTGCGGAGAGAAGCGGTTACATTGTAATGGAAAATTCACCTTTTTCTCGAGACTTCGCTTCCGTGGCTAATAGCACCTATTCCAATTAACATTAACATAATAATTATTTTACAAAATGCTAATAGTAGTAGTTTATGCAACGGTACGGTCATATAATAGGGGGTTATTAAAACGCGAGTGTGGTAATAGTATCACATGAGTGTTTTGATACCTAATTAAATGCCGATGCATACACTATTTTATCTTCACTCATAAAGTTGAAATTAAACAAAAGTGGAAACGCATCCATAGACAATGACATTATTTTTCTACAGTAAATCAATGAGCCCATTATTCACTGAAAACAGTGAATAAAAAGCACTCACTGTTTTGGTGTTCGAATTCAGAACACACCAATATATATTCCTCCATCTAAATGCTGTACAACCTCTTTGCGCATAAAATACTCGATTCAAACGCCAACAAACTGCTTGTGCAAAGTATATTCGATTTTCAAACTCCTTCATCGATTTAGTTTTGAGTTTGTTTTGTATTTAGGATTTTAATTTTGATTTTAGTCTAGGATGTTTAGTGAATACTTATTTGGATTGTAATTCTAATATTAATTGCATTGGTGTTTAATTAATTATAATTATTTAACGTAACAGGTGGTCACTGGCCGCTAAAACAGGTGCAGTTACCTAATTAAGCTTCAAAATTTAAACCTTGAGGTTTCACATTTTTTGTAAATTTTCAAGGTAATAAACCATTTATTTATTTATTTATTATCATTCCTTGTGCGTTTCGCTTAAATCTTTCTTTTTCTCGTAGTCATGGTATAATAGTACATTAAGGTACAAGTGTGCAATGTTGGTGAGGGTCTTAAGAGAGCCGAGGATGGTAATCATCAATACACACGTGTATCATACGACGTTTTTCAACACACTTGTGAAGAAAATAGTACAAAAAAATCATTTTCAACTGTAAAAACGAGTTGTGAAAATTTTTCACAATGGTGGGCAAAATTAATCAGTTTGCCTATGCGCGCGCATTTAACAATGGCGATCGGCCATAGAATAAAAGAATGAGGTTTCTTTTTTTTGGCTTTTCGTGGATAGTGTTTTAGCCAAGTACAAAATAGGGAATTTCAATTTTTCTTAATTACAGAGCAAATAAAATTTATATTTGAGTGTAAGTTTTATTTATTAAGCACGTACAAGTTGAAATTATCTATTTAAATACGAAGTTACTTGAAATGAGCAAGCAATAGGTACATTTATTTATTTGTACTATTGAGCACGATCTTCTACTATTGAGTTCGATCTTTTTTGTATCGAAACTTTTTTAAGAAACAAAGCAACTCAACCAATAAATTAAAAAAAAACTCTATAACTCACTTGTGAATAATAGCAATGAAAAAGTCACTGTTTGATAACAGGTATCATTATGTGCCTAATTGCGGTGAAATTAGAGCCACTTTATGAGCAAGTGTGTTGAAAAATATAGTATGCAACTCTTGAATAAAACGGATTTATATCTAAGGCCATGAATCAATTGCGTCGCTCAGGATTCTAACACTTGAATCACTCGCTATGCTCGTGATTCAATCATCATGAATCCTTCCCTTGTTCGTGATTCAAATATGGTCCTCGCTTTAAATCCGTCCTTTATTCACTAGTTGCATAATATACTATTATGGTGCAGTTTTTTAAAAATCGAAGGTAAATATGATTGTAAAAGGTGATCTCTCGCAGTACTAGAGGGTGACCATAACCACTTAGAGCAAGGTTATTTCCAGTGTGCGTAAGGTACAGATGTATATGACTTGTATACATCTGTCCCTTTCTCACCTTTGCAACATTATAATTTTGACACGTCATCGTACGAGAGCTTATCCGTTTTCGAAAACTTATGTCACTGAGAGCACTGAAAAAAATAATTTGACCTAGCGAACATTTTTCTTACTAGCAACAAAATCTTTAATTTGGTAAAAAAATACGAAACTGTATTTTGTAAAAGGGAGGGTTATTCTCAGTGAAAAAGCATGAAGTTTGTATGCGATCAAACAAAGACGCGGGTAACAACTAGTATCAGAATATTACATGGAGCGGCTACCATTTGACACCGCTGGTTAGGTTCCCAATTACTGGAGAATACTGATCGTAAGCTTCCTATTACTTGCCCATAACTACCGTGAAACTTCAGACTTATTACTAAAGGAGAAAATAGCGAAGAAATATCTGGCTCGTGCCTTTTCTGTTTAAAAAGACACTTAGTCCTGCAGGGCGAAGATAACAGACTGAAATAACTATTCATCATCATCATAAGACATCCACCTCTGGACATAGGACTCCCTCAAGCATTGCTACAAAGTAGTTATTTTTCAGTCAAGTAAAATTATTATAGTGTCACATTCATACGCCGTCCGAAACGCGTTTATTTTTTTTATTCGTGTCGTCTTGCAGTTAAATTATATGATTATGATTGCCGGTCTTCCCTGACTAAACTAGAGCCTCCAGCCAGGCACAAAAGCTTAACCTAAGCGACCACGCTGAGGGTTATCACCTATGGGGTCGTACCTCGGCTCAGGGTGTCGCTGGGGGGACAACTAGGGCTGGATCATGATTAAGTGAATCTACCATCCGTTCGGAAAATACCTACGTGGAGAAGAACGGACAAGTGTCTCGCGCACACGACCGCTCCCGAAGATATAGTTCTCGCCAAACTTCTTGGCTGCCCTGAAGTTGGCTACAATAGCTGCCCAGTAGTAAATGTCATACAAAAACAGCACCGATCATTGAGATATTATGTATTACGTTATTACCTTAATGGCACCGATCCGTCTTTCGCATCGGAAAGCCAACTTCAGGGCGGCCAAGAAGTTTGGCGGGCACACTGACCACGTGGCAAGTTCGCTTCGATCTAGTAAACTCTGTTGGCAAAAAAACTAGATTCTTCAAGTCAGTCTTTAAGTCAAGAGTGAATAGGTTACTTCTAGGTAAGCGTGCCTCGTCGCTTAACATCAGGTGAGAAAGTGGTCAAACGCGTGCCTATCAATTTTTTTTTTTAAATAGTATGACTTAGGTATTGCTAAATTGTGGCGTCAAAAATACCCACGGTTCGAACCTTACTATGTAAGTAATAATACTAAGTCAATGGCCGGGACCTCATATTAAATTATGACTTGGATCGATCGAATCTTGCAACTTTATTTAGCCACAAGTATTCGATCGGAGAGAACTTCTGGTTCCCTATAAGTATCACACCAAACTCTGCCCGCAACTGTACAGGAGTCGCGTGTCGTCTGTCCATCTTACTTACGCTCCCCCTCGCTATTGTGTGTCAATTTGCGGACTGTGGCCACCACTGCCGCTGCCCTGCCGCATAGAGGTATAGATTTATGATAGAGCTGGAGTTTGGCACAGGATGCTGTGAAGTAATGGAGTTTGGAAGCTGGGAAAATGCTTGGACGATAGGACGACAAAATGGATGGAAGATTTTTTGGATACAGCTCATATTGTATGATTTTTGGACATTTCTTGCAGCTAGACGATGCGTTGAAAGGCCTCCCACTGGGTGGACCGATGACCTGGTTAAGGTTGGGGGAATGCGCTGAATGCGAGACGCACAGGATCGTTCAATGTGGCGACGCCTGGTTGAGGCCAATGTCCAACAGTGGCCATCTTTCAGCTGAAATGATGATGATTGGTACAAGATGTCGTGGAATAATAGGAGATAGAAGTTGAGTAGTTAAGAAAATTAAAATTAATGTTTAAATAAAAATTTTCATCGAACAACATGGTCCATTATTTTTGTTAGTAGAAACACTTTATAACTATTGTTAGTAACACATGACGATAAAAATAATCAAAGTCTAGCAATCGATTGTTGACGCCCTGAGCCGAGGTTCGACCCCATCGGCGGTAGCCCTCAGTGTGGTCGCTTAGGTTAAGGGTACACTAGTCGAAAATTCTTCCATACAAACGTAGTCTAGGGATTATTCCACTGTTTGACGATGTACGTTCAAAATAAAAAATGATATCAATTTGTCTCATCATTATCTAGCCCTGTATGAAAGCAAAAATGTAAAAAAAGAAAATATTTGAAAGTTATGAGCGTCGAAAGTTCCACATTTCGACACTAATTTTAACGCATTTTTGGGCGCGAATAAATACCATAAAAATACGGCAAATTGCAAAACGGTCTCCATACAGGGATAGATTAGTAGTTCAACAATGCAAATAATTTTATTTTGAACAGATAGATTTAGTAGTTTTTTCATGATATCTAGACTCCCAAAGGTCTGATTATAAAATTTCGTGCGCTCGGTTTCTTCCTAAATCAGTATCCATTTCGCTACAAATTTGCAAAAGTGTGTATTCGTACGCGAACTAGCTTCCTACTGCACATCACAGCATCTATCTCTTCCGCACTTGTTGTCGGTTGATATAAAATGCATTTTAACCCCGCGCACAAAATAGTTCGTGCCGTCGACTAGCGTAACCGTAAGCTTTTGTGCCTGGCTGGAGGTTATAGTTTAGACTCTACAGGGTCGCCCAGTTAATAAGTAGCTAATTACTCTGATTAAACTGCGAGAAGAGCAGCAAAAAAAACACCATTATGGGAATTAAATTATCGATACATCGCAACACCCAAGTAAGGCAGTTCTTGTCATACGAGCCCATACCACCAGAAAACAGCGCGTGATCCGAAAAGTAATAACGCGAGGTCGGTGAACTGAATGTATAGCAAAAAATAATATTCATATTGAATGTTAATTATGTATTTGTGAAGAGTTATTTATTGAGTTTTTCAATTAGGAATTTCACCATAATCGCCTTATAGATTTGTGCCATGTTGACTGCCCCTAAATACGAATACATGAGATTTTTCTAAGAATACTTAAATCTGACCTACATACCTTCTCATGTCTGTTATGTCTGAAGTTTCAAAGCACTTTATAAAAAAAAACATCTTCGGCTTCCGAGAATTAGTCCTGCCGGCTGCTTCACAAATCTCTCATTAATGCGCAAACGATTTTTTCACAACATAGGATTAGACATTTCGCGCCAAATCCAAATAAAATTATCAAACGTGCAAAGGCGATTTTTTTAAAGAATTTTCTCTTTCTGGAAACTGGGCCTTAGACGGTTAAATCTTTGTGAAGTAGAAGAAACAGATTGTTTAAACCCAATTCTGATGCCACCCATCGTCATCACTTGCTGTGTTCCCATTCAAATACCCAATTGACCAATTCTGCCACCTTTCAAACAAAAAGAAACAGTAGCTCAAAGCTTTCTCCCATATTCACCCAGTTTCTATCTACATTGTACTTCTATCTATACAAACAAACATACAGACAAACGGACAAAAAGCCTTGGAATTTAATTAAAACGTCAAGTTTTTGACAGGTACCCGCTGAGTTCATTTAGAGTTCCGTCGGAGAAGAACCCTTTAGACAGTTGTTATGTTGGTACCTTGTAATTACATAGCTGTCAACGAGCAATTAATTTTAGGCGGTTTTTAACAAGTTTTTGACGGTTTTTAGGTTATTTAATTAGGTTAAATGGTTTCTCCTCGTTACCTTCAGGTTATTTATCAATGAAAAATATAAGACTCGGGCACTTTCTCCAAAAAAACAACGTTTTGTGTTAGTAACTTTTTGGTTTCGATGCCCAGAGTACAAAGTATTTATTTTGGTAAGAGATTATTAAGAGATTAAGGCCAAAATGTGTGCCTTTTCGGCATATTAGAGAATCGTTATCGCTTTCAGAACTTTTAAAATCTGACAAGACAAACAATAAAATTGCTTTAATTGACACATTAAATAAAACGAAAAAGCATTTTCATACACAGAAAGAAAAACAGTATTGTGTCAAAAAAGCCTCAGTTCAGCATAAGAAAAAACTATGTTGTAAACACTGTTTTTTATTGAAAAACAAAACCATTTTTAAATTTCTTTTCTTTTTGTTTTCTGATTTGCAAAACATCTTTGATCACTACAACAAAAACCGAAGCTTTTTAGTTCACACCGCTTTTATATAGAAACTTAAAAGGCGTGAAAATAAAAACATAAATATTACCACGGAACCCATTCTAATTCTTTCAACAACCTAACGCAACGTCTTTATGTGAGGTGTCAAACTATGACAATAGGATCTGACGTTTCTATTGTATGTTTTTTTTTAAAGCCGACTGAGGTAGTCGGCCATTCAGCCTTTTAATTAAAGGTGAAAAAGTGATTTATTACTTTTAAAAGTTGGTTAGACTGTCGGCGAAATTGAATGAAGACTTGTATAAATTATAACATCACGCCTATCTTCTCTGAAAAGAGTAGATAGAGTTGTTGATACCGCGCCCATATTCCGCCAGTTAGATAATCAAAGTCAAATATGTTTATTTCAACTAGGCCATCAAGCGGCACTGCAATTGATTCTACCGTGCATTCGGAAAAGTAGCTTGCTATGGACACATATAATATAATACTAGCATACAGATGCCTCATCCCATACAAAGAAACCGTGCCGACGTAACTAGCGTTTTTCATCTGATTAATCTTGTTATTTTTTGTACATCGAACGCGTTCGGTTCTGTTTCACGGTGATAGATAGATGGTGTTAGCAGCGACTCGAAAGTAAAAGGATTTATTAGGTTCGTGAATATTTTTTTCTTTAAATACAGTGAAGGTTCGTTTCATAGTATTTTTTTGCACGTTTTTAGAGTTTTTTTGCACCAAAATGTGTTACAATGCAATTTTTTACAATCTAGTGGAATGCCTCAGAAATTTAAAAATGCGCCATCTATTGGCATCAATTTTAAGTGATCCGTTAAAATATTCTTTGAAATGTGAATTAAGAGCCCAATATTCCATAATTTTGTACTTAGGAGAGTTGATTAAACAAGAATATACAATTTTTATGTTGTAATTCCAGAAAATGTTAATTTTACACACATTCAATAACAGACAGGTGCATATTGCGCCATCTCGTGAGATTTATTTGAACCAAATTTTTATTGTTAGCAATGAGACCCCGTGCAAAGTGGAAAAGAACGCACAAGAAACTCCATACTTACTCTTCTAAAATAATAAGTGTTTTACAATATTTACATAAGTACATACATTAATGAATTCATATATGTGAGGACGATGCACCTAGAATAGCACTACACACTATACTATGTATAGGTATAAAATATTAAAAGTACTCGCACATGTACTGTGCAGTTACATAACAGATACTAGAAAATAAGCATTAACATCCGAAGTAGTTAAGTTATGACCAATCCCAACTGACGGCGCCCGTTCACGAACATGACGTATGGATCGGAACACTCAGCTCAACCATCATGAAGGGAACCGAATGATCCAACACACGCGCCACCATCAGAGAGACATTTGATAGAGCATGACACACTCAACTGCTAATGGAGTAATATTCCAATTATTTTCTAATTTCTTTTTCCAACTATGTTTGTTGGAGTCGGTTTCCCATCTCACCGAATGTATCTGAATACCAGTAATACATACATGCATGAAGCAAGTCCTCTTACACGATTACGTGACTCGATACCCATCGGCATCACTGGTATTAGGTTTTCTGGGTTCCGACTTCCCGTAACGACAGTCTATCATATATAGTAATTAAAATTATCTGTAAACTAGCTTCTGCCAGCGGCTTCGCCCGCGTGAATGTCGAAAATCGTCCCAACGGAACAAATGCCCGGGATAAAAAGTATCATATGTGCTTTTCCTGATTTATTCCATTCTAATACCACTGGTATTTGTTTCAACTCATATTTATTTTTATATCGAACGGATACCACTCTTTAAACAATTAAATTTAATGTGCGAATGAATACCAACAACTTGTATATGGTACAGTCAGCAAAGTCAAACCTAATCAAATGAATAGGTTTTCTGTTATTTTTATGTGATCGTAATATAATGGTATCCAAATTCACGTCATTACAATATTTTTACAAAGATGTATAGTGCGCGATACGTAAGTTGAACCAAAATGTATTAACGTTTTAATGAAATTAAACGATTTAAACCAAAATGAAACTTTTCTTTGTAACCTAACCGTTGACAACACAGAACAAAAAACGTTGACAATTTGTGTATTGTAAACAGTTAGGGCGTAGAAAAGGGATTAATTTCGGTTTAAATCAAACAAACAAATACCAGTGGTATTCGTTTTTGGAATTAGAACGGAATAAATCCTTTTCCTGACTATAATCTATCTCTGTGCCGAATTTCATCCAGATTCGTCCAGCCGTTTGAGCGTGAAGTAACAAACATACAAACACACTCACAAACTTTCGCCTTTATTATATTAAGTGTAATTATAGTGTGATATTGTAACATGTTTTCCGCGGATGCCTTCCTGTGTCCTATGCCATATGCACGGCGGAAATGCACGATTCCTGTAGAATACGGAAGCCACGGTTCAAAGTTAAATTTCAAAGTTCAATAAGGTTGGTTAAGTTTAGCTTACAACTAACGATCGCTGGCTGCATTTAGCTCTGTTGTATGAGTCATAGTTAGCGAGTTAGTAACTGGGAAATATGCTACGATTGATTTATTACAAGCTGCATTATTAGACATGGCAATAAGTTTGAGTAATAGCTGCTGCGCAGTGGCCCGAAGGGGTTAAGGCTCGACTTATGAGTGGCATATCGTAGGTTCGACCACATGTCTCCGGCTATGTTAAGTCTCATGTAATAGTTGACTGTTGCCATCATTCGGGCACGATTCCAGGCTCCGGGCTGATAAGCCAGAAATTCTAATTGTGTAAACTTTTTTATCACCACTGCTCTCGAAACGGTGATGGAAAACATCGTGAGGGCATGTTCTAGAACCGAAAATTCGAAGACATGTGATATCTACCACCACCCCGCTCTGTGCCCACAGTCTTCCTGTCACAGAGAGGAAGCCTGTTTCCCAGCATTGAGAACATAACAGGCTGACTATAGCTTCAGCCCGCGGCACCGCACGCGTATAAATTGTTTTTCAACACACTTGCTCATAAAGTGGCTCTAATTTCACCGCAATTAGGCACATAATGATACCTGTTATCAAACTGTGACTTTTTCATTGCTATTATTCACAAGTGAGTTATAGAGCTTTTTTTTAATTTATTGGTTGAGTTGCTTTGTTCTTAAAAAAGTTTCGATACAAAAAAGATCGTGCTCAATAGTACAAATAAATTAATGTACCTATCGCTTGCTCATTTCATGCAACTTCGTATTTAAATAGATACGTTTAACTTGTACGTGCTTGATAAATAAAACTTTCACTCAAATATAATTTTTATTTGCTCTGTAATAAAGAAAAATTGATATTCCCTATTTTGTACGTGGCTAAAACACTATCCACGAAAAGCCAAAAAAAACGAAACCTCATTCTTTTAGTCTATGGCCGATCGCCATTGTTAAATGCGCGCGCATAGGAAAACTGATTAATTTTGCCCGCCATTGCGAAAAAATTTTCACAACTCGTTTTTACTGTTGAAAATGGTTTTTTTTGTATTATTTTCTTCACAAGTGTGTTGAAAAACGTCGTATGATACACGTGTGTATTGATGATTACCGTCCTCGGCTCGCTTAAGACCCTCACCTACGGCTCGGGTCTCAATGGCGCCTCAGCGGTAATCACCAACATTGCACACTTGTACCATAATTTACTATTATTATCCCGATGGAATACACTCCCGAGATAAAAAGTATCCTAGTGCCTGTCCCAATCCACGACTTGACCTACCCGTGCAACATCATCATAATTTCGCCGAAAGCGTCCACTGCTGGACATAGGCGTCCCCCAAGCGTCGCCACTTTGATCGGTAAATTTACCCGTGCGCCAAATCCTTCAGCATTTATGACTTTCGAATGTATAATAATTATTTTAGTATGGATTTAGCCATAAGATAGTTTTCTAAAAATAACCTCAAAAGAATGCGAAAAAACTCGTAATAATGTCTTTCTACAAATTGACCATGAAGAACACCTATTTAATCGGATTAACCGTTTATTTTTAACCGAATAATCGTTGAAAGACGATTATCTTAAACGGGGCCGATTAGTCAGTCATCCGATGAGCCGGATATAATTGGGACGAGTATAGCATCAATCGATTAAATGAGTTTGAAGACTTCAAGTGTTAGACATCTATGTTAAGAACAATTTTGCAATCATCTCGTCGTATCCGTTAAATTTTTGTCGTGAAATCCCTTGGAGGGTCGATCCGGTCCATGAAACTGTATCAACTTATAATAAAGATAAACTTAAAAAAAAATAAAAAAAAAACAAACTGGCTTCCAAAGCAAAACACAAAAAAATTGCTAAAATATCGTTTCAGCAGCCGGTGTTGCAAAATGATACGATGAAATGACTTCCGAAACGTATCAAGCTTTGGAAGTCGGTTTCTTTTTTTGTTTTTTTATTATTTTTACAAGCTTTTATTAAACTTGCAATGTATGTAAGTTTCGTATCAAATCTTGCAACTGAATTTTAAAGCAGATATTCTCCACCAATTAAGATTAAATTTTACATACATGTTTAGTTTGGATTACAATGCATGCTTAGCTAAGTGACGACATTCTAAATTCAATATGTAGGACGGCGTAGTAGGCGTTTTTTTTGTTCTGTGAGGACGGCCCAAGATGGCGGACTAGTTATTTTTTGTGCACTGCCATGATGTATAGAGGTATCAATATAAAAGAGTTTGCTGAGAAGAATACGAAAAAATAATGTTTTAAAAAATATGTTTTGATGAATAATTTTATTTATTAACCGACTTTCGAAAAAGGAGGAGGTTCTATGTTCGACTTCTTGTATGTTTTTTTTATGTATGTTCACCGATTTCTCCGTCAATATTATGGACCGATATTGAAAATTTTTGTTGAAAATTTTGTTTGAAACAGACATGCGATTGCAGCAGTCCTAAAAGATTTGCTGTTATTCATTTAAGAGTTGTGTTATGACCAATTTCGGAACAGAGTATGTTCCGAAATTGGTCCCATTTTAATTTGGTGGAGATCTGATGAAGAAGTTCGAAGATACACAACATAACCCTTAAATAAATAACAGCAAATCTTTTGGGACTGCTGCAATCGCATGTCTGTATATTTTTTATACCATTTCATAACATAACATCACGCCAGTACCGTCTTAAGGGGTAAGCAGATCTCACATTTGATAGGTTTTGTTCAAGTTTCATGATATTCGGGGTCTATTCTGAAAATATTTTTCACTTTGTAGTTTTCTTATTTGGAAGTCGGTGGTGGTTTTTATTTTTACAAATCGATACTGTATCATGTACCGGATTGACCCTCCACGGGGTGTAACCCAATATGTAACGGTGTATAGTGATGATCACCTATCTACGGATGACCTCGGCAAGCATTGCTCAACTTTGAAAATTGACCCGTGAGACTGTTAATATGTATCCGCACGAGCTTCTCAACTTTACTCAACTCCCACGAGTGATATTTTGGCTTGCAATCTGCTTGAAACTGGAGTATAAAACCAAGCGATGCCAGAGGTCAAACGTAGTGTACTTTTAGCTCCCATGTGCATTACAAGCAGGCTCCATTAGAGAGAGCAATGATAATATTAAGTGCACGACGCTCTAGGGTTGTCACAACCAAGAAATTATGAATTAACTCCCTAGAAAATGTCATTTTATTAAAACATATTTTTACTTGGAAGTAGATGGACGGAGAAGGAGATGAAGGGCAAAGAGAAAATATATTTATTGTATGAGGAATGTCATGAAAGAAAAGAGAATGAATTAAGTGTTGACATGGGAGAATGAGAGGTGGAATACGTGTTGCGCCGTCCACAAGTAACATGGAATAAGGGCAAACAGATGATATTAATCAATAGATTTTGTTGCATACTTGCTTTGCGTTCCTCTTCGATAGGAATTTCTAACCTAATCATGGGACCTTATACCTACAAAATCAATATTTCAAACAACCATTTAAATGTTTGTAAATTGCGGGCAAATAAAAGTGCAGAACCAAATGGTATATTTTACTGTTGTTTAAAAATACGCCCAAAGCAAGGGGTTTGCCAATATATAGAAAACTTGATATAACCTTATTTATTTATATTATGGTCAAAACCTTTGTATATTTGTAACACTCTGTGATGGTGGCAGGTTTCGTTGGGCAAGGTTCTTCAAAAGGAACTCTGCTACAACTTTTATGAACAATACAGATTTCTGCCCGATTAATGGCTAGAAGTTCGACCATAATTACAAGGAAGTTACAACATGACAGGCGAAATTTATGTCTACTCTACACCTTTAGCTACCCTCTCAAATAATACAGGCAATGTCATAATACGGACCTACTTTGTCCTCTCATCTTAATTTATATGCGGTCTGTGCAATTTGTCTTCTGGCATCGTTTTTCTATCGGTCTTAAAGAAAGAAAAGAAAGAATAGAAAGAAAAGTAAGATCAAAAGAGAGAAAAGAAGGAAAATAATGCAAAGAAAGAAAGAAAACTAGTTTAGACTTCAACTCAGTTCTTTATTTCTTTCTTTTCTAGCCACATCATCTTTCACAAAGTCCATCCATAGTTTCATCATGTCATCTTCACTTACTCTTTTTACCACATTCAAACTTAAAACCTTTCGACACAAAATTTCAGTAAAAATAATATTTTTCGTGGCAACCCTACCTATATCTTGAGAACTCAGCGTTTTTATCATTACGACTTGTATGATGGGCGCTGGGCATCATTAAAGAGTATCAGACGCATATTTAGTGCAAAGCTTTTAAGTTTACGGGTGTAAGCAGAGTAGTAGGTGACAGCAATCATGTTTTGTTATTTTTCTTGATCAATTTTGCTCTATACCGCATCTGTTTACTTAGGCGCATAGTTCAATCTTCGAGGTTAAGCAACACTTACCGAAGTCAATCCGTGGATGGGTCCATTAGACTGTACGATTTTTGACAATCGTTATGAGAAGACAGAAGCTTGAAATTCTGGCAAGCAGTCTTATCAAGGGATATTGTATATTCAGTTACTGTGTTTTGGAGATCGAATAGGCAGTCGTTCCGAATATAATATGTATTCAGTTGCATATAGTTAGACTTCAAATCAACTTCGTAGTAGAGAAAATTCTAGCAGATAATATGACTTCTTTCAGATTTTTTCCTCAATCTCCATTGGAATAAGGCATGAGTTTGAGTATGTACTTAACTATGTAAGTCTTTTTTTGAGGTTGGGGATATCATCCAATGACTTCTCCCGCTTTGAGTGAAGCGGGAGAAGTCATTGGCGTGTAAGACTTTTACTGAAACTCACCTGTGATCCTTCAGTTGCTTGGGCCGCGGTAACTCTTCTTCAAATTTATCCGCGACCCAGACAGGCATCGGCCCTAGCAGAACCCGTCAGTTTTTGCTGACATCTCTTTGAGACGCGCGTGGAACATTACGCGATATCCCGAGATCGCGATTACGTGAGTCTAACCCCCGATGTCCGAATTAAGTATAGGGTTCGACACGTTCTTAACTCAAAATACTCAATTCAGAAACCCGCCCTAATAGGTTGTGTACTGAAAATTAGTTTTTTGCCCATCAAGTAGATTAGTAAAATATATTGGACACGTATTTTTCTTTTGCCACGTAAACATAAAGTGACGACGATATAATGCGTTAAAATATCGTGTGACGTCACGCCGTTAGTACACTTTATAATGATATAGTGACGTCACAAGCCTCTACTCCTGAACTTTGATGCGCTTTATCTTTGTAATTTTTTATTGATTTGATAAAGAAAAATATACGTGTCCAATATTGCCACTGACGGATTAAATAGAATTATAATATTTCTACCCAGGAAACAACCCTATTTCAATAGAAAAAGCAAGGCTAGGACCACGGGTCCATATTGGCTCACCTAAAGTTCTTTACCCGAAATTGTTCTTCCTAACGATTTGTAATCCGAATGATCACTCTTCCTAAAATTTTTCATACTAAAGTTTTCATTCATACTATTTGTAGTGCTACCGGCGATGTTCATAACAGTCGTGTTTCCGAAAATTTTAATTAATAATATCATTAATGTAAATATATTTTAACTCCTACTGTTTTTTATCCCTAAACATAATTACCATAATATTTTCACTCATACTCAGAAAGAAACATTTACCAAGTGTAATAAAAAATATATGAAGCACCAAGAACACAATCATGAACCAGATATTGTTGTCATACTTATTACTATAACTATACCTGAGATAATTATGTCTAAAAAACCAACTGTTCAGAATGATTAAAGGTCGATTCACTGATTTTTGTCTTAAATGAATTAAATTCAGGTCAGAGTGTCGTCTTGGGAGCACTATGAAAAAAATACTTACATAAATTTCGCGACCAATTTCGAGGTAGCGCTCGCCGGCCGCTGCCGCGGCACCGCTCGCTTCGCTCGCTCGGCTCGCGCGTAGTTGGTCACAGTTCTAACCTAACCTAACCTATGGATATCTTTGCTAATATTAAACTAATTTAATTGAAATGTGTATATGAAAATACATGTATTGTACCATGGTACTATTATTCTTACATGTTATGTGAAAATAAAGTTACGCTAAATTAATGTATATAATACTGATTATTATGAATAAAAATAAATCTAAACAAAAAAGATATGACTTTAAATAATAGTGTAAAAGATGGTTATGTTGAGAAAATATAGGAAAACAAATATAAGTATAATAGATGTTTATTGCTACTGACATTATGAAGTTCGTTTATAATGCTTCGGAATTATAAACATTAGAGACAGAGTAGTTAGGAATTGTGATTGTTAGGATGAAAAATGTTAGGAAGAACATTTTCGGATTTCCAATTATCGGAGTTGAAAATTTAGGTGAACTTTGGCGCACCCCTAGGACCACATTATACATTACCTAAAAAATAAGCAAAGGGGTGGTTCCCACCCTTTTCACAAAAAAAACTAGCATAAAAGACTACAAAAGGCATAAGTACCAGTAGTTTCACACTTAACCGACCCAAGAGTCGAACCCGCTCCCTCAATCACACAATCCCGCTATTGTCTTTAAAGAAGTATAGTGTGAACTATTATTTATTTTGAATGGGTATAACCCTTTTGAAGTTGTTTAATCGAAAAGCACTCACAATAATACTTGTGATTGAAAATGTATTTGAATTCAGCCATGTGGAAAGTTAGCGAAAATGTTCATGTGTGTTCGTTAAAACGTAAAGGAGCTTATTTAATAAAGAAAACTGATAAGGAACAGGTGACTGGTCCGTTCTTCTCCACGTAGATATTTTCCGAACGGATGGTAGAATCACTTAATCATGATCCAGCCCTAGTTGTCCTCCAGCGACGCCCTGAGCCGAGTTGCGACCTCATAGAGGGTAGCCCTCAGCGTGGTCGCTTAGGTTAACTTTTTGTGGCTGGCTGGAGGCTATAGTTTAGTCTCCACAGGATCGCCTGGTTAAGCACTAGCCAATCACTCTGATTGAAACGAGAGAGGTGCAGAAAAAAAACAAAATTCGACAGGTGACAAGCTGCTGCAAGCTGTCAATTCTGAAAGTTATTTTAATACTAGCTTCTGCCAGCGGCTTCGCCCGCGTGAATATAGAAAATTATCGCAAGGGAATATGTATACCCGGGATAAAAAGTATCCTATCTGCTATTCCAGACTATAATCGATCTCTTTGCCAAATTTCATTCAAATCCGTCCAGCCATTTGAGCGTGAAGATGTAACAAACATACAAACACACACAAACTTTAGCCTTTATAATACTAGTGTGACTAGCTTCTGCCAGCGGCTTCGCCCGCGTGAATGTCCCGTGGGAACGTATTCTCGGGATGAATAGTATCCTATGTGCTATTCCAGACTATAACCTCTCTATGTGCCAAATTTCATCCAGATTCGTCCAGCCGTTTTTGCTGTGAGTGTGTTTGTATGTTTGTTACTGTTACAAAAATAATATTAGTGTGATATTTCCTACCATAGTAAACGGCAAATATTGCGATAATTACACAATTATGTAATTTTAACCGACTTTAAAGAAGAGGAGGTTCTCAATTTGGCTTTATGTTTTTGTATGTTTGATATGCGGTTACTTCGCCAATTATGAACCGATTTTGATGAGATTCTTTCTTATTTGAACGCTGGTGTTTCTCATGTAAACCATGTTCCCATTTAAATTTGAGTAGTTTTTTAGTGCAGTGGTGGCCCAGAGGTATCAGGCCGACTTGTTGTTGTCTTAGGTCGTTGGTTCGAACCCAAGCAGGCGCTTTACTTTGTGTATGAAAAATGTTCATCACCACTGCTCTCAAAACGCTGAAACCGAATAAATATCGGCAATAAGATCTTAGAGGCAGGGGTGTTTTTTTAGTCTATAGGCATAATTTGAATCCGACACTGCCCAAGCTGGCCCGTTCTGGCCGAGGCAGTTTGGGGCGTCCTAAGAGGATTTTTCCACACCTGCCAAAACAAAAACCTTTAACTAGAGAATAATATTATATCCGTTTGGCAAAACTCATATCCGATTTCCTGGTTTCTGACTATCCGTAACGACTTTATACAGGACAAAAAATCGTACGTACAAATAACTTACAATGCTTTCCGAGGCACGGAGGAATCTCAGTATGATAAGATGGTAACCCCACTTACGGCCTGACCTCGGCAAGCATTGCTTAACCTTGAAGATTGACCCGTGTGGTTTTGATTATTTAGCCACGAACTCTTTTAATCTAGATCCAATTTAAATTATGAAATCAAACTAATTAAATTTTGGCAAACGAAAGCCAAAAATAAATGAATTTTATTCGAAGAAACGATTTAAAAAACGTTAGCACTAACTTAAGACCCGCCCGTATCACGACCATCTTGTAGAATCAAAATACCTTAACTTCTCAAGCAATTACTGGGACCAATAACTTCAATGTACCGCCCGGGCGTCGAACCCATAAATTTAATTCCGATGCTTACAATTGAACCACCCGACCTCGGTTCATTTGACTTTATGCTTACTTTAAAGTGGTAGGCAGAGGTTCTGGATCATTAGTTATATTAAAAGTGATATTTGTTCTGTAATTTATTGGTTAACTATTAACGCTGACAAGATACTACTTTCAGTCCCATCTTATAACATGTATCAAACAAAAAAACCCGACTGTTTAAGAAGCGAACTAAAAAGACATAAACAACAAGAAAATCATGCTGTGCAGTCGGAGGATGTAAACTGCACACTTTCACTGCGGTCATCCGTCCCATCATGACCTATGCCTGCGCTGTCTTCGCACACGCAAGGCCCCACCACATTCACAGGCTTCAGGTTATACAAAACCGATTCCTCCGTAAAATCACGGGAGCCCCCTGGTACGTTCGTAATCAGGAACTCCATGTCGATCTTAGAATCCCCACAATCCAGCAGTTTATGAAACGCATTACCAGGCATAGTAACCCCCTAATTCAAGCGGCCTCTCGCTACGAACCTTCGCGAATCTCTCGAATTCGCCGACCGAGGCCCACTCTCACTACCCCCGATGCCGCCACTACCCTGCTCCAAAAGAGCAACAAAGAGACCAGCACAATAGCACAAATAGTTATTAAATTGGAGTTTCTTGTCCGTTCTTCTCCACGTAGGCTTTTTCCGAACGGATGGTAGAATCACTTTATTAAGATCCATCCCTAGCTGTGCCCCCAGCAACGACGACCAATTTTTTTTTTTTTCCTCTTATCCTAGTTTTAATCCCACAGGGGGTAGCCCTCAGCGTTGTCGCTTAGGTTTAGAAATTTGTGCCTGGCTGGAGGCTATGTAGCTTAGTCTCCACAGGATGGCCCGGTTAAGCAGTAGACGATCACTCTAATTGAAATAAATTAATTTAATTAACTGCGAGACGCCCCTTATACGAAAAAACCAAAACCAGATGTATCCTCCGACTGCACAGCATGATTTTCTTCTTGTTTACGTCTTTTTAGTTCACTTTTTAAACAGTCGGGTTTTTTGAATTAACTTTTTTTTTTTTTTAAGTTTTTAGTTAACATTTCTTTTTTCGAATTAGGTACATTTAAAAATACAAGTGTTATATATTTTAGAAATCATCCCACACGATGGGTTTGGGATAAAAAAATAATTACACACAATATGGCGCCCAAAAGCTTCCACTTTTTTTTCAATTTTAATGTAATCAAATACACTCGTAACGTTATGACAAATCGATTGACGTAGAATCATCAACATCGGCCAACGCGTTTAGTCTCTGGAACGCCACATAGGAGGAATGATACATACATACAGACTGATAAAAACATTACCCTGCTTCGTCAGTTGGGTAAAAAACTGCACTGTGATCTGCTATAGGCTATAATTCTTTATTCAGACATCGGGATGTCTACCGTAATCAACGATGACCATAAACCATCGTACTTACCCCTATTAAGTTGCCAAGCTGTTATGAATATTGCTCATGTATGTGTTCCTTTAATCGTTACAGTAGCGTAGCGATAGAAATATTATTCAGAACGTCGTAATTTAGGTATCGAGGTTTAAGGACCTTCCGTTCATGATTCTGTGTCCACTGGTCCATTAGGCAGTCACTCACAAAACTGTTTCATATGTCAATATTTAATTAACCAATTTATCTCTCTTTTCAGGCTAATAAAATGACTTAACCACCATACGTCTCCCACTGCCGCTCCGGCACTCGCTTGCCGCGATGACTGCGTACCTTCGGATCCTGTTCATCTGCGTGGTGGTGGCAGCAGCGGCGTCACTGACGCGCGGCGCCGCCTGTCCCTGGGCGTGCTCGTGCCGCGCTGCGGCTGCTGACTGTGCGCATAGGGGGCTGCTGCATGTGCCCAAGAGGCTGCCCACTGACTCGCTAAGACTGTGAGTAGCTTTCAGCAGCATTTTATATGACAAAATGACGCTATGACCAAATGACGCTGTGAGAAAATGACGGTACCTACTCGAAACGACGCTATGCCGGAATGATGGTACCCGAAATGACGCTTTGCCGGAATGATGGTACCCGAAATGACGCTTTGCCGTAATGACGGTACCCGAAATAACGCTTTTCCGTAATGACGGTACCCGAAACGACGCCATGCCCAAATGATGCTATGCCGAAAGTCACTGTCACAGAATGAAACTATGACAAAATACACTATGACGCTTTGACAGTATGATGTGCGTACAGTTGCACCCTGTTCATCTGCGTGGTAGTGGCAGCAGCGGCGACAAAATGATGCTGTGACAAAAGAATAGGATGACTATCAAATAAAAGTACCATTTAATAAAATACTAAATAGCAACTTGAAAAATAACAGACTTACTAAATACCAGAATGACCCAACCATACATGAATGGCAATATACAATTACAGTTCATTAGATGACAGACTAACAAAATAAGCTAAAGACAAAATAATACAAGGAAAGATAGAACTACAAACAAATGTACCAAATGATATTTTTTTATGAATATTAATTATGATATACGTACCTATTTGTGTGTAGTGGTATTGGTGGTATTAACTGCCACCTAATAGTATCTACGAGTGAGATTATTTTGCATCATTCACAATGTTTTCTTCATAGCGGATTTCATCTTATACAAACAAAACATAAATAACGAACATGAAAAACACACCACAAAAAATTACTAACAAAAAAATACGCAATTTTTATTGAAAAGCCGAAATAGTATCGCTGTCTAACGGAAAGTACTTCACACAACGAACTTCCACAATATTGATATAATATTAGAAACCATGAAAACTATCTAAATTACCAATAAACACCCCATCGCATGCATGGGGGTGAGAAACCCATAGCCCATAGTAATATACAGTAATATTGCAGAAAAACTCACCGATATTTTCCTTAGGGCAAGAAATGCGTGAAATTATTGTAGAGTGTAGAAAATTTAGAGGCGGCAGTATTTATTTGCTGGCCCGCAGTATCATCCCCGTGAATATTTTATAAACCCAAGGAAACCGGGATGAAAGGTATCCGTATCCGTAGCGCCCCATTATTTGTGTAAACAAATCAAAGAAAGCGTGAGTGTGTTCTCTTGCATTCATTGCTTCATTTGTTAAAAAATACGTCTGGTCGACAGCGTAAAACACGCAATGAATGCTGTTGTATTTTCAAAATGACAGCGGCCTTTCAGGTTATGCAATTTAGGATGCAGGTTAATTGCGCCAAAATCATCAAAATTCGTTCAGCGGTTTATTCGTGAACACGGTAAAAACAAACAGACATACATTCTTTAACATTTATTATTATAATAGTATGGATGTCGTCATAGCCCGAAGAATTGCCAAACTGAAGTGGCAGTGGGCAGGGCACATTGCTCGCAGAACGGATGGCCGATAGGGCCGAAAAGTTCTGGAATAGCGACCGCGAACCGGAAGACGATACGTTGGTAGGCCTCCCACTAGGCGGACCGATGACCTGGTTAAGGTTGCGGGAAGGCGCTGGATGCGAGAAGCACGGGATCGGTCAATGTGGCGACGCCTGGGGGTGGCCTATGTCCAGCAGTGGACGTCTTTCAGCTGAAATGATGTTGATGATGGATGTCGTAACTAAAAAGAGACAGAGCCCTAAGAACTTTTAGAATTACTATTCTAAAAGTTCTTCAGACTCTGTCTCTAAAATACACGTTAAAGAGTCAGAAACAGCGTAGGGTTTAAATAAACCCGACTTAAAATTATAAATTCAATTTTAAAACTCAACCATAATAGAATCAAACTATCACGTTCCATTCTTCAATAGATATTTCCAAATGCAAATTCTATAATAACAAAAGCTCGATCCTTGAATAATTTTCTCCTTATCTGCCACATAGGTTTGGATCAAGCGTGCAAGATTCATTCTTATTCAGAAAGAAAGAAAATCATTTATTTGCCAATCCCATTCAGAAATAAGAAAATGATTTTTCTTCTCTACCGATTCATAATTCTGCAAACTATTGAAGAGGGGAGAGGGACGGTCGGATAGAAAAGTGTTGAGTAAAATTTATTTATTTTCATGTTGAAGATGTGTTCCCATTTAAATGTCAACAAGATCTGATGAATAACTTCGGAGATATACATCAGAACTCTTTTATAAATGACGGCAAATTACTCGGGATAGCTGCAATCGCATGTCTGTTTATTGTTTACACCATTTCATAACATAACATCACACTGGTAGGCTCTAAAGGGGTACGCAGGTGTGAACAGTTCACCCTGGTATACTCTCATTCCACCGGTTTTGTTGAAGTTTCATGTTATTAGGTTAATCTATTCTGGCATCACTTTGGGCATTATAGGTACCTAACCTAAAGATCTGACAACTAAAAAGTGAAAAATAAAATGTTCTTTTACAAAAAAATACAACCGAATTTCAAATAAAAACAATACAAAGTGAAAAATAACTTCAATTTCGGCAGTCGGTGTTCCTGTTAAAAAGTTTTTTCAGCCACTTTTCAAAACGCAATCCTAACCGAAGCACTTCTCTCCCCGCCTATACGTAAGGGCGGGTTCATATTAGCATCATATTGGTCGGATCAGCACGTGCCGACAATCTGTCTTCATGTGTGTATACAGACCTAGAATATTATGTTTTTCTTTATACAAATAGTTATTGATTTAAACTGAGGATGTGGCTTTGAGGTTTTGAAGAATTATTTATTTATTGATAACACCAAATACAGTTACAAAAAAAAATGTACATTTTTCTTCACATCATCTCATCATCAGCCTATTAATTTCCCCACTGCTGGGACACAGGCCCCCTCTCTGTGAGAGGGAATGAGCCGTAATCCACCACGCGGGCCCAGTGCGGGTACATTAGTCTTCATTTTGTGCAAATATGTCTGTTAACTAACGAACACACAAATGGTACTCAGTACGTTTGAACTCAGATAATTTAGATTCAATTCAGATTCATAATTTAGATTCAAACTCAGTGTATACTAGCAGGGTTGACCGTTGAAGGTATAAATAAAACAACCAAACTGTATACTAGCAGCCTTATTGCGTAAGAGAAAATCTTTCTTTCTTTCATTCCTTTGGAGAATACAAGTGTGTTTAAAGCCGCTGTCTGTCTCTGTCTGTTTCTCCGCTAACTTCTGCAAAACCAAACAATGGATTTTGATCCGGTTTTCACTAATAGAAAAAGCAATAAATGAGGAAGGTTGTACATATAATGTTTACCGCCTGAAGCCACCCACCCAGGCCTGGTAGTATTATCTAAAAACAAAACTCTAAGCAAATAAACCCTAAGCTATCTTTTAGCCACCCCTTTTCAAACAATGTCACAATTTCTTTTGAATTTGTACTTTCCGAATAAAAGGAATACATATTCATATTTGGAAAACGCTTTCCCTAAATTGCACAAAGGACATGCAGGGGTCGCCACCGACGCAACTTCCTGTTGTAATAAAAAGGAAAAATTTACATTTCCGCTGCTGTCCGTGCATATGTAAAATAATGTTAAAAAGGCTTTTTATTTGCTTTTTGTATTTTTTTCAATCGTAACGTAAAGAGTCTAAAACAAACATTTAGTTGTAGTTACGTCTTAATGGGAATTGCAAGCTTGCCACTCGAAATAAAAGGAAAGGTAGTCTTACTTTTGGTAATTTGTGATAATTTTTTACCTACTTCAATAAGGAGAAGATTATTTATGCATCTATAGTTTTTAGGGTTCCGTACCTCAAAAGGAAAAAAAGGGCAACCTTATCCCGTCTGTCTGTCAAGACCCTTTATCTCAGGAACGCGTGGAGTTATCGAGTTGAAATTAACATCGTATACCTACTCAAATTTGCTTATTAGCTGTGAAAAAAACAAACTTCTAGATCAACGCAATGATGTGACAACGAATGAATGACAAAGAGATACAACCGTTAATGACGCATATTTTACACTCGCAATCTAAATCTACAGGGTAGTTCCCGTTGAACTAGAATCATGAAATTTGGTAAGAAGCAATATGTCTTATAGCACAAGTAAAGGAAAAAATCCGAAAACCGTAAATTTGTACCTAACCTAACCTTTTTTTTTTTTTTTTTTTTTTTTTGATCACGCTGGGAAAAAATGCATTACGCATACCCACCCATTGGGGGAATGGGGGGGGCTATGTGGGACTCCCCGGGAAGACCCGGTATACCCACTAAAATAACCCAGCGGCACTCCCGCATCGTCTTTATGGAGGAGGACTGGGAAACTGGCACAGCCTTTACGTCCAGTCCTCCGCCGACGACCGCCCGCCTTTACAGCGGGGCCTTCACGCCCCTCCCTTAGTGGAGGGGCCCGGGAACGACCGCAGTGCTCGGCCGTTCCCGCCCGACGAGGGTGGCGATTTGTGCAATGCGAGCGAGAGGTGCCCCCGCACCTGTCGCCCGCTAATCGCCACCAGGAGGTGGGAGGAGACGATCGTACAACCGCCTTCTCCCACCCCTTCTTCGCCTGCGGAGCGGCGGCGCGAGAGGATCGTCCTCCCGCGCACGCTCCGCCGCCTCCTTTTGCGACATCACGACCTCGCAAAAGGAGGCAACCGCCGCCCAGGCCTCCTCACTCCCCAGCATGGAGTTGACCACGCCGGGAAGTGAGAGGTCCTGCCCGATCACACTAATCAGGACACGGCGCAGCTCTGCCCAGGCTGGGCACACCTCGAGGATGTGCTGCGCCGTGTCCTCTGCCGCGCCGCAGTCGTGGCACGCTGGGGTTTCCTCCCTCCGGATCCGGTGCAGGTGCGTTCCGAAACAACCATGTCCGGACAACACCTGCACTAGACGGAACGAGAGGAAACCGTGAGGCCGCTCAAGCCAGTCCCGCAGGACTGGACCGAGCGCGTCTAGCGTCCGACGGCCAAAGGCGGCGGTGGCGAGGTCCTCCGTCCAATGGACGATGATAGCGTCCCTCGCCTCCCGCCGCACGGCCTCCCGCTCTTCCGCGGCGGGGCGCTCCCCGAGCGCCTTCCGCCGCGCAGTCCACTCATATACTCTGGCGAGCACCCATGCCTCCAACTCCCAGGGAGGGGTGCCCGCCAGAGCGCACGCCGCCGAAAAGCCCACTGAGCGGTAGGCCCTCGCCACCCGCTGTGCAATGGCCCTTTGTGGCCCGCGGATGGCGGTTGCATTCTCCCTCCTCTGGAGGGAGTCCGCCCAGATGGGTGCCCCGTAGAGGGCCATGCTCTTGAGACCTAACCTAACCTAACCTAACCTAAATATTATTAACTCATTTGCAGTTGGTAAACTGACCGCGACTTATGTCGATGTATGGGGGGGCTACAGTTTTCCAACGGCTAAGTTAATTTTGTCCCTCAATTCTGTTTATCGTAGCGTTCGATGTTCGGTGCCCTAAGTTTATGAACTTTAGTAATGTTATTTAATTATTTATTTTTGGTGAATGTAGCTGTTTGTACGGAACCCTCAGTGCGCGAGTCCGACTCGAATTTGACCAGTTCTTTTTTTTACTAATAGCAACTAACATTAACGATCGGTTATCTTCCCGTACAATTAGTTAATATTCTTTTTCTTAGCGTGTCGATGGCAAATATAAAAAGTTAAATATTGTGTTTGGCCCAGAGTTCAGCCACGGCAATACCATTCGGTGACGCAGTCATAAGGTCTTCGTATGTACAGGTGACAGGGCATGCTGCGCTCTCCGTGAGATGGGCCATGGTCTGCGGAGAGATGCTGCATAAGCACTGAAGACTAGTGCCATCAGAGAACCCCCACCCGAGGAGGTTAATTTTAACTGATAGTAAACAAAATACTAACCGTTGTTAAAACGATTTGTTACGTTCCAGGAACTAATTTAAAAAAAATTACAAAAAAATAATAACAAGAAAATTCTCTTTCTAAATCAAAGCGAGCAGCGTCTCAGCTTACTGCTCACCCACCGTGATATACAGTGCTGTGTACAATATGTACAGTCAGGTGCGAAAATATGTGATGGCTTCGTAAATTCAACAACGATTTTTTGCAGTAGGTATCGATTCAAGATGCGAGATTTTTGACACATACTTTTTTCTTATAATAATATTTTGTCCCACTGCTCTGAAAAAGCCATAGGCATCCTCTCTTTGAAAGAGGTAATAGGCCTTAACCCACCACGCGGGCCTTGTGCGGGTTGGTGGATGTCACAAGTCTTCGAAATTTTGGTTCTAAGACATGCCGCTTTCGTCACGATGTTATCCTTCACCGTTTTAAGAGCAGTGGTGATGAAATAATTTACACGAAGTAAACCGACTGCCTGGGTTCGAACTCACGATCTACGACACGTAAGTCGGGGCCGTTACCACTTGGCCACCACTGCTCCGGAAAAGACCATACATACTTAATTTTGAAAATACAGTATCAAGAATTGCGGCAAATTTTACCAAAATGACGCGAATTCTGTGACATGGGTACTTATACCGGGATGTCATTACGTCATGATACCCGAATATCGAATTCAATAGCAGTCTCTGTCTATGGATTGGTAATAAGTAAGTCAGGAGGTTTAGGTTTGTGATTTTCACAAGCCTGTATATTTCTAAATTTTATGCTTTTAACATGAAAACAGCTTTTGAATTCAACTTAATGTGTTTATATTTCACCGGGTTATTGAAAGCTTTTTATAATAAATCTCTCCAGTTTATAAACTCGTTTCCAATAAGACACGGATATAAGAGTTTAATTTAGTAGATTTATTAAAAACTTGCTGTTTTTGCCATAGTCCGGTGAAAGAACCATTTTTGTACATCAAATTCCATTACTTCCTCTAAAACTGCTAATTTGTCGTTACGTGTGTGAACATATACATGTTTTTGCTGTTGAGTGTACAAAGAGCAGTTCAATGAGGATCATTTGCAGGATTCCTTCCTAGCGTTTTATGAAAGTAGGGAGCCGCGGGCGATTAGGGGGACTGTGTTAGAGGGTTTGAGTGAGACTGTCTTAAGAAGACCTAATAGAAAAAAAATCTTATGCTTACATGTAAGGAGGTCGTCACCATTAAGATTGAGTGGAAGAACTCATTCATGGTGACTTTGAAGATCCTAAAATGCATAACTTGAAAATTGTGAATGCCTCTTGAAACCTCTAAATTTCGTAAGAAAAAATATTGTCTCGAAAACTAAGCCATGCTCATCAACGGCGCCTGCTGATACTTGCGCTTTGAGGATAGTTCATCTTCTTCGTAAGGTTCTAACTGTGTCCCATAGCGTATCACGTTGTCATCGTGTAATCACTCATTTAGTCATTTCTTTTAAGAATTGCAATTTTTTTAAATTGTCGGAATTCACAATCACAATGTGGGCCACAACTTGTTTTTTTTAAATTAGCTAATGTTTATAATAAATGCTATGGAATTTCTTCTCTGGTGTCATAACGAGGACAGTCATGACGTGTTGTACTGATTAATCCCTCAATTTTGGCAAGACTGACTGCACAGGGTGCGAAACTAATTTTGTATCCTCAGTAACTAGGCAAGGCGCGCGTAATATCCATCGTAATTCAACCACTTGAAATGAACGATAACTTCGTTGTAACCGTTGTAAGACACACATATTTTCTTACAACACTTTTATAATAAAAAATTACATCATAAAATACGCATTACGACACTTCGAAACAATTGGATCTAAACGCTCCCCACTATTTCGGGACTTTCTTCGGACCTATCTCTTTCGTGGTCACCCCGCCATTGCCGCTGGCATCGTCTTCTCGTCTTCCAATGAGAGTTTCCGCTCGATAGCTCCTCTACATTATATCCTCAGAAAAGTCTCCTAAACTGAGGATTGTACGCAAGTTATTGTGGCTTTAATGAGCTTGGCTTCGCCTGTGGCTGCGTTTGAATTTGAACCGAATACATTGATACATTAGCTTGTGGTCAAAGTAAATGGACTACAAATTGTGCTTGCTGGGCACACACAAACGCCCGTATGACGTGATCCGGACCCCGTCACCCTCTGTGGCCGTAAACGGTCAAAGTTCCTCTCGGGAGATAAGCGCGGAACACGACTCGGTCATTTGTGGCGACAAGCTACTCAAGTTTTTCTCCCGCGGGTCACACCGTGTGGCAGCCGGCTACCATGTCATGATTTTTGGTGCCCAGTGCATCTGCTACGGATAGGGAGGGAGATTGTATCCTCTCCTACCTTTTCTGCCACCTCCGAAGCGATTCGTTATTCGCAGCACCGACTGCCGCGATGAGGTTAAGGAACTGTACAACCTAGGCTGGGAACTTCTCCAGGCGGCGTTGCCTCCACCCTCGAGTGTGAGCCCACATTAGAGTTTTCTGTTCCATCAACCCTACATCAGACCTGAAGTATTTTTAACAGCATCAAAAGGCGGTTGACTCCCCATAATGCAATAATGCTTTGATTCTTCTTTTTACCCGACTGTCGAAGGAGGGTAATGTGTTTATCAGTCCATGTATGTATGTATGTTTGTTCCGGAGTCATAGTAACTGTCCATGAATTTTTTTTAATGCTCAGACATGCATATTGTCCTGAAAATATAAACTCATTAGGGACAGGCAGAAAAGCGTGGTATTTTGTTTTATTACGTAAACATAACATCCTCCACCTATACTGAATTATTCTTTTCAGATTTCCCTCTCAAGCAGTAATAATAAATCAATTGCAATAAGCAACATCGCATTTTTTAAATTAGACACATCTTTCTCATGATAACCTATTAGAAAACCTCCTTATCGTCCCCTGCCGTCCCTCTTATGACAAACGGCGCAATAATACAGTATTTGCTGAACTGTTTCCGAATGATAATTGATATTAATAGCTAGGGGGTGAGCAGAGATGGTCCTTAATGTAGAACTTATTTATTTTAGCTTTGGGAATAAAATTTGTTTCGTGTGGTTTTGTACTATAGCAGGTGACTTTACATGGTGAAGCTATAAGGTTATCCCAAAGCCTATATCCACCAGCTGATGCCTCATTCATATGCCATTAATGGTACCTATGAGGTTTATGAGAAAATAAAACATTTACAAGACCAAAGCGTTTACCACCAAATCAAGAGTGTTCAATTTCACAACAAATCTCATCATCATCATATCAGCCGAAAGACGTCCACTGCTGGACATAGGCCTCCCCCAAGCGTCGCCACATTGACCGGTTCCGTGCGTCTCATAACTAGCGGATCCCACAATCTTCACCAGGTCATCGGTCTACCTGGTGGGAGGCCTTCAAACGCGGTCGCTACTCCAGAAACTTTCTGCCCCATCGGCCATCCGTTCTGCGAGCAATGTGCCCTGCCCACTGCCACTTAAGTTTGGCAATTCTTCGGGCTATTTCGGTAACCCTGGTTCTCTTGCGGATCTCTATATTTCTGATTCGATCACGCAAGGAAATTCCGAGCATAGCCCTTTCCATTGCCCTTTGAGTGACTGAAAGCTTTCTGATAAGGCCCAAAGTGAGCGACCACGTCTTAGAGCCATATGTCATCACTGGCAACACACACTGGTCATAGACTTTCGTCTTGAGACACTGTGGTAAGTTGGACGAGAAGATACCGCGCAACTTCCCGAACGCTGCCCAGCCGAGTCGGATTCGACGGTTGACCTCTTTCTCGAAGTTGGCCCTACCCAACTGGATCGTTTGTCCTAGGTAGTCATAGTCGCCCACAACTTCGAGTGTAGAGTCTCCGACCTTGATAGGAGTGGGTGTAACATGGGCATTCAACATCACCTTGCTTTTGTCCATGTTCATCCTAAGACCCACTCTTTCGGAAGCTCTAATGAAACTACCACAAATCTGCAATTTGGAAAATCCTCGTTGAATTCACAATTCAAGAAATGATGATCACCTTTATCCGACAAGCATTGCTTCTAAATCATATCTCCCAGCCTCAAGCTTCCATACAAAGAGTATGAACGCCGATGTAGTTACAGACTCATGACACCTTTCAGCTTTGTCCCTGGAATGACAATGTACTGGCAATGCCTCTGGAATTACAGATTTTAAAAGCCAGCGGCCATCACGGCTTGTTCGCCATACAGTTATGCCACAAGGCATCGAAATGACAATTATTTATAAATTGATTTCAGCAGCCTTTTTGTCCAAAATGTCACCGGAAATCCTGCCCAATTTTCCACAAACATTTTATAAAGTAAATCAAAGGGGACAGTTTTCAATAAAGCTGATCAATTGCCCGCATAGCAGTAGCTGGCTCTCTGCCAAGCCCGCAGTGGACGCAGCGTTAAGGCATTAAATGTGCAATCTAGGGGAAGAAAATTAAATAGCAGTATTTATTAGGTGCCTGCTAACGAAAATGGTCGCATGCCCGGGAGTCCCGTGAGAGGAATGGAAAATTGAGATGGGAAAAGATAGTTTTATTTAACAATTTGTGGTTTCAGTAAACAGTTATAGTTCTTAGTGAAGGAATTTTTCCGGGCAAGTACTACCACCTAACTCATTCAAAAGCTTATTTTAATAGCCTAAAAACAATAAAAATTAATGGTTGAAAAATAAACGAGTTCTCTGCCGAAGCGTTTGCCTCTTGATACTCGTAGCTGTAATTTAGCAGTTTTAAGTCAAGACTAAATAAGTTACTTCTCAAGCGTGCTCCATCGTCGACCACATCATCGCTTACCATCAGGTGACAGTGCTCAAAAGCGAGCCTTTCAATAGAAATAAAAACCGGCCAAGTGCGAGTAAGACTCGCGCACGAAGGGTTCCGTACCATTATCGCAAAAAACGGCAAAAAAAACATGTTTTTTGTGTGGGAGCCCTACTTTAATATTTATATTATTCTAGTTTTTAGTATGTTTTGCTATAGCGGCAACAGTAATACATGATCTGTGCACAACTGCCTAGCTATCACGGTTTATGAGATACAGCCTGGTGACAGACGGACAGATGGACCGCGAAGTCTTAGTAATAGGGTCCCGTTTTTACCCTTTGGGTACGGAACCCTAAAAACAAATCTATCAAAGACGGTGCACGTTCTTACAAGTAACCTATTCACTCCCGTGTTCAAGACTCTCTGAAGTCTGAAACAAATGAGAAATAGTTGTACATAGTTGTCCAACTTGTAATTATTTGGAGTAGCAGAACTTGCTAGTTACTGCCGTTCGGCGAATAGTTTCACTTTAGCTCGCAAGACGCGGTACAGGCGGGGAGAGAAGTGTTCGGAGGTTACATAAGTTAGATTGCTTTTATTTTGTATGTTCTTTGAGGTGTTGCGTGAATGGTTTAGGTATAAGATCGGTTAATCCCTTTGATTAAGTTACTAGCAGCTTGTATCCCCGAGCTGAATGCCGTACAATAAGGTACTCCTTTGTTTTTGTTAACGGGGGATCCTTCAAAAAGGTGATCCCGGTGATCACCATCAGCACGTAGAGAGGGCCCGTGACGAGAGGTCACGGGCCCTCTCTAGACCACCCCGGGACTCTCTGTGTGCGACGCCTGTTAGGTGGCTGAAAAAGCGCCTGCCATGAGCCTCGCTGTGCACAGCTTTCTTGGAGTCACATATTACACCTACCATAATATTATACTCGTATCATATTAACTGTATCACAACGGTGGTGATGTACATATTATACACAAACTCACAAAATGCGCACACATTCTAACTAAAAAGACGTAAACAAGTAGAAAATCATGCTGTGCAGTCGGAGGAAACATATTTGCTAGCTGGCTGACCAAAACCAGATGTATCCTCCGACTGCACAGCATGATTTTCTTCTTGTTTACGTCTTTTTAGTTCGCTTACCAAGCAGTCGGGTTTTTCGATTTTTTGAATTAGCTTTTTTTAGTTACCATTTTTTTCGAAATAGCTACATTTAAAGTTACAATTTTATATATTTTTGAGATCAACTCGTAAAGCCCCCTATTTTGATAACCCACACGATGACTTTGCGCCCAGAATCCGCAATTCCTCTATTTATTTATTTTTAATTTTATTTTAACCAGTCACACTCGCAATTTTAAGACGAATCGATTGACGTAAGAATCGTCTAAATCGGCCAACGCGTTTGGTCTCTAGAACGCCACATAGGAACAAAAATACATACATACATAGACTGATAAACACATTACCCTCCTTCGGCAGTCGGGTAAAACTGCCTAGACTGGCATAACAGTTTAACCTTAAAATTCAAAGCTTTTAAAATAACGTTAGTTTATTGTAACCTCAGCATAACTTATTAGTCACAATATATGACCCTTTACTGGCTGTCCGTCCCTCGTATAACATGTAATCGAGCAAAAAATAAACTAAAAATATACTTATTCGCTTTTTTTAATAACAATTTCCATTTAATACCAATAAAACAATTCCTCTGTTCATTCACTCACTCACATACCATTCGTTCGCGAGTTTATTTCAGTTAACTTAAATATCCAGTTACTGTTATTGGCACAAGTTAAATCGGTTCCAAGTGGTAACTTTATATGTTTCTAATTTTATTAGCCGTACATTCGTTAGTTATATTATTATTAGTTAGTATAAAGACTTAGTGTTCCTATAAAGAGTCAATTAGAAAGCTCATGAACTAAAAAAACGAGGTATTTGATGATGAAGGAATTATAACAATGGATAAGTTTATTGGTGCTTCCTCGTGGTCAAACTATTTTGTCAAACTGATTTGACCAACATCACATCATCAGCCTATTAATGTTCCCACTGCTGGGACACAGACCTCCTCTCTGTGAGAGGGAATGGGCCGTCATCCACCACGCGAGCCCAGTGCGGGTTGGTGGATGTCACATGTCCTCAAATTTTTAGTTCTAGGACATGCCGGTTTCCTCACGATGTTTTCCTCAAACTGATTTGACCAAGAGGAAAAAAAATCCCGTTGGTCAAACTTCTTGGATAGATAACTCTTTTTAGGGTTCCGTACCCAAAGGGTAAAAACGGGACCCTATTACTAAGACTCCGCGATCCGTCTGTCTGTCTGTCTGTCCGTCTGTCACCAGGCTGTATCTTATGAACCGTGATAGCTAGACAGCTGAAATTTTCACAGATGATGTATTTCTAAAAACGGAATAACATAAATATTTAATAAACGTGTTTTTTGCCGTTTTTTTGCGATAATGGTACGGAATACATCGTGCGCGAGTCCAATTCGTACTTGGTCAGTTTAATAAAACAAAGTCCCTGTCCGCGACTGTCGACAACATTCGTTTCCCCGCTAACTTCTTGTATAAACCACACAACTATTTTACGGCTTTGCATATAATTTGCCCCGTGTGAAGCCGGGCCGGGTCGCTAGTGTAGTCTAAATGAAAGTGAATCACTTTTCCGCTCACCTGTACCACTGCAGACGGATATTAATCAATGCAAATACTAAGTTTAATTAAAACTCTGTTTAAACTAAAGTCGTTTGCTCCAGACTTCGACTTTGACTTCCATGCAGATCGATGAAAGGAGTAGTAATAGTACTGTGAAAGATGTTTTATTATATTGGAGAGCAATCATTTAAATTGGTTTCACCAATTATTAATGTCCAGGTTGAGTGTCGTAATTACTGAAACAATTAAAAAACTTTTTCACAAAAAAATGAAGTGAGTAAGTTTTTTTTCAACACACTTGCTCATAAAGTGGCTCTAATTTCACCGCAATTAGGCACATAATGATACCTGTTATCAAACTGTGACTTTTTCATTGCTATTATTCACTAGTGAGTTATAGAGTATTTTTTTTTAATTTGTTGGTTGAGTTGCTTTGTTCTTAAAGAAGTTTCGATACAAAAAAGAAAGTGCTCAATAGTACAAATAAATTAATGAAAGAAAAGAAAAGAAAGAAAGAAAACAATTTTATTTGGCACACACGGATACACACAAATAAACGGGAACTTAATTTTAAAAACAATTACATACATATAATGTACCTATTGCTTGCTCATTTCATGCAACTTCGTATTTAAATAGATAATTTCAACTTGTACGTGCTTAATAAATAAAACTTTCGCTCAAATATAAATTTGATTTGCTTTGTAATTAAGAAAAATTTAAATTCCCTATTTTGTACGTGGCTAAAACACTATCCACGAAAACCCAAAAAAAAGAAGCCTCATTCTTTTAGTCTATGGTCGATCGCCATTGTTAGATGCGCGCGCATAGGAAAACTGATTAATTTTGCCTGCCATTGTGAAAAAAATTTCACAACTCGTTTTTACAGTTGAAAATGATTTTTTAGTATTATTTTCTTCACAAGTGTGTTGAAAAACGTCGTATGATACACGTGTGTATTGATGATTACCGTCCTCGGCTCTCTTAAGACCCTCACCTACGGCTCGGGTCTCAATGGCGCCTCAGCGGTTATCACCAACATTGCACACTTGTACCATAATGTACTATTAATTGTTACACTATCACTAAAAAGTGAGCAAGTTCTATAGTAAGTTACCTAAAGGACTGACATGATACCCATAATAACTCAATTTACACATTTGTGCTGTTTGTCGCTAATGAGTTCGGTTGTATGCTCCATATCTTAAAAACCGCTGATCCAATTTTAATGAAACATGCACTATTCCCTAAGTTAAGAGATACATAATCCAATAAAAACAGAATGATTACGATCCAATAAGTAGTTTCGGAGATATGCTAGAACAAACACACATACATACAAACACACGCTTATGAAATTTGGCACACGTGTTTACAAGTCCACATAGAGTAACGTATATGAATATTGCGCGATTCCAACAATATTACATTTATACGTGTCAAATTGAATACCTCTGTTTTTTTGAAGTCTTCGTCTCTTTTGGATCTAACTTTAAGGCACACAACAGGGGTTAATGAATAAATAAATAATATCAAGCCTGTAACAAACATACGTACACCACGTTTCTGAAAAGAAACATTACCATCCTCACTAACTTGCCATTCCATCAATTCGCACCAAGCGCTTCCAAACATCCTTCATAATGCGCACAGGGAATGAGTGTAAGTCACTGCCTGCGTCTGTTTCCGAATGCTCTCATTCAACCCGAATCTCTTCAAAGTCAGAGTGAACAGGCTTCTTCTGGGTAAGCTCACTCCATCGTCGACTCTGTCTCTGTCACCTCTGACCTAGACTAGAATCAAGAGCAAATCCATTTGAAATAAAAAAAAGCTATCTCTATCATAGCCAAAAATTCCGCTAAAAATATATTATCTTAAGTCGGAAGTTAATATCTTAAATATAAATCACAAAATCATCTGTAATCTTTTTGTTTATTCAAAGTACCATAAATAAACATATAAGTGTATGCCATAGACAAGGCACAGATTAAATAGACCATCTGTGTATGTTCAAAAGAGGATTATGTCTCTAAACCATAGATTATAGAGCGTATAAAAAGATTTTGAAGCGTGTCATGGCATACATTTAACGTGTTTAGTAAAGATGTATTTAAATTCTAACTTATTTGATTTGGGGAATATTTTAATATTTTATGTCGTGGCTATACAGGTGGGCCAAAAATTGTGAATTATACGAACCAGGGCGTTTGCAGTAGGTCATAAAGTCCCAAAAGTGTTTCTTTTTACTACTAATAGTTTTTACATGAATACCTAATTTGTGCCCACCATTAAGGAGGAGGTAAATAAATACGCCGCAAAATACACAGACATGCTTCAAAGGCATACAAGCCAACTCGCCAGGGACCTGGTTAATAATAATAACCACATCACAAGGCTGAAACGATGGCAAATATTGCAACGGGACCAGAGACCAGTAAATTGAGGGTAGACTGAGGATGGGCGGAGAGTATTTGCTGAAATACCTCCTGAAACACAAAAAGAACACAGAAAATGTGATTATGGCTGAATAGCCGATGGCAGTGATGAAATGTCTGAAAAAAAACTCCTTATAGTTGACTCACAATTTTTGTTCAACCTGTATAACAACAGTCGCACGTGTCGATCTTCAAGGTTAAGCAACACTTGCCGAGGTCGGTCCGTGGATGGGTGACCATTTTAACATACCGAGATTCCTCTGTGCCTCGGAAATCAGGTTAAGCTGTTGGTTCCGGCTGTCATTTGAAGATATTTGACAGTCGTTACGAAAAGCCAGATGACAGAGAACCTGACTCCAGTCTTGCCAAGGTCACAGATAATATAATACTAGCATACAGATGCCTCATCCCATACAAGGAAACCGTGCCGACGTAACTAGCGTTTTTCATCTGATTATACCGATTATTTTTTGTAAATCGATCGCGTTCGGTTCCGTTCCACAGCGATAAATAGATCACCATCTATATCCGTGGAACGGAACGGAACGGAACCGCACGCGATCGATTTACAAAAAATAATCAGAATAATCAGTATAGAACGTCGGCACGGTTTCTTTGTATGGGATGAGACACCACTGCCAAGGTGTATCGTGTTACCCAGTCACTGGGTTGTGGAGGTCAGATCAGTCGGTCCATGAAAAATTTTGGTACTCAGCTGCATTTGGTTAGACTGGGAGCCGACCCCATAGTTGGAAAAATCCTAGGCAGATGATGATGAGGAAGTTACCAGCATTACCAAGTGCGTTCGTTCGATTCAGTTATTAAATTTTATTGCAAAACTTTTTTCTGAAGTCGGTGTCGGAAAACGAAATACATACCAAAGACACTGACTTCGGAAAACAAAATTATTTTTCACTTAGTTCTTATTTTGAAGTCGGTTGTATTTTTTTGATTTTTTTTTTAATTTCCACTTTTTAGTTGTACCTAATAGGCATCTTGCCTTTAGTAAGGTACCTAAAATGACAGAATAAATTACCCGAACACCATGAATCTTGAACATAACCGGTGACATGAGAGTGTACCAAGGTGAACTGTACACATCTGCGTACCCCTTTAGAGCGTACTGGCGTGATGTTATGTTACGAAATGGTATAATCAATAAACAGATATGCGATTGCAGCAATCCCGAGAGCCGTCATTTATTGAAGAGTTCTGTTGTATGTCTCCGAAGTTCTTCATCAGATCTTCACCAAATTAAAATGGGACCAATTTCGGAACATACTCTTTGAAACAAAAAATTTACGGAGAAATCGGTGAATATAAACAAAAAAAAAAAAACAATCATAAAGTCGAACATAGAACCTCCTCCTTTTTGGTAAGTCGGTTAAAATATGGGCAGTTGATTTTGTATCGTGATTTGCGATGTGTGTCCAATGTGTCCTTTCTACAATCTTTGAGTAAGCTTTCACGAAGAAAGTTAAATATTGTTGCCACAATAAAACGGCGCAAAACGGTTCTAAAATAAACTGCATTGCGTAAGCAATTACTTCTCGTTCGGGAGTTATGGGCTGGTAAAGATATGAGCAGAAGTTTCAGTAAAAATAATCATTGAGAGGAGAAGGTGTTTTCTGTTTTCTGGTTTGAAGAGAGTTTTCAATGCAGTGAAATTTCAATACAAGTATGACATACTTCAGCTTTGTCTCTAAGATGTCAACACTGCAAACTGTGATGAACTCATGATTCTTTAGCGACAAGTTTAAGTGGCCACTACCATCAAAAAACAGAGTTGCGTTTAGTAAGGCACCTCTAATGTCAGAATAAATTACCCGAATACAATGAATCTTGAACATAACTGGTGAAATGAGAGTGTACAAAGGTGAATTACTGAATTGTCCACATCTGCGTACCCGTTTAGAGCGTACTGGCGTGATAGTATTTTATGAAATGGTGTAAACAATAAACAGACATGAGATTGCAGCAATCCCGAGAGATTTACCAACATTTATTGAAGAGTTCTGTTGTATATTTCTGAAGTTCTTCATATTTCAGATTTCTATTGTATATTTCAGATCTTTACCAAATTTAAATGGGACCATTTTTCGGCATAAAATTTCAAATAAAAAATAAAAATTGCTAATCCGATAAATATATGACGGTACATAAATATTAACATCCGAATTGAGAACCTCCTTAATTTTGGGAAATCGGTTAAAATTTGTATTAACCATCCAATAATTAAGGTTACAAAACCATCTTATTCGCATTAGGTCTAAAATTTAATTAAGTTCCTAACAAAAATTTCTGTATAAAAAAAATGTTAACTCAAATAACCAATGTGTCTTGAAAGCAAATAAACTCATCATCACCATCAGCCTTTTAACGTTCCCACTGCTGGGAATAACTAGATGACAAAAAGTCTGGGATTTATATTAAAGGCAAACTTTCTACTTAATGTTATTTTTGAAAATTTCTGCCTTTTAGCATCTGTTTAAGCAACTGATTAGCGAAATTCTCTATACAGATAGAATATAGAATCTACTCAACAATTCAGACATGTTTCAAACATGTATTTATTAGAAAAAAAGAAAGAAAAAGTATTTATTTGTGACCCGCACAGGAGACACGAGAAATCAGCTTAAAATTAAACAATATTAAAAATAAAAACCCCGTGCGAGACCAAAAAGGCTCCTATCTCAGCATGTGCATTACATGACTGTCTGTCTGAAACTTCTGCACCTCATCGGTGTACTACCACCATATAATAATGATGAATGCCGCTCATAAAGTTCGCACTAAGCGGATAAATTATACGCTGCGATCGCGATACGTTTCGCGGGAGGGATGCAAACCGACTGACTGCTACTTACTTAATTATTTGCAAACACTTGCAAATAATTATTAATAACTGAACCTCCGTTTTCAGGGTCTCGTAAGCTAATAGTGAAGGCCGAACCATTATGCGAAGTCTAGGTGAACTTGAACTTATGTCAGTGGTAACAATACCATTATCTTTAGCTGGCCTCGAATCATATTTAAACATCGTTCAACGCTAGCCCAGTGTGCTTAGTGCGAGTTTTTTAACGTACTCACTCGTGATAACGTAAACGAACTCTTATGTCAAAATGTATACAAAAAAGAGGTTTTGCCTTGCCGTCACCAGACGGCGCTTATCCAGTTTCAATACAAATTGGCGTTAACGTTAACGCGATTGAGCGTGAGTAAAAACTCGGACTAAGGCCTCTGTATCCCGTCAAGATTTTCAAGCCAGCCCGCGCAATGCTGAGCCGTAGTTTAAATAATTAGTTAACAAATGGGAGTTTTTTGTCCGTCCTTCGTAGTTCACGTAGGTATTTTCCGAACGAATGTTAGAATCACTTAATCATGATCCAGCCCTAGTTGTCCCCCAAGCGACGCCCTGAGCCGAGGTTCGACCCCATAGGAGGAAGCCCTCAGCGTGGTCGCTTAGGTTTAGCTTTTTGTGCCTGGCTGGAGGCTATAGTTTAGTCTCCAAAGGATCGCCTGGTTAAGCAGTAGCCAAACACTCTGAATGAATTGCGAGAAGTCCAACAAAACAACCTGTACACGGACAAATTGTTACTGTTGACGTGCAGCTTACTGTACGGCGTCCATCACATTCACAGAACATAATTATGTCATTGTGGCTTTTAAAATAGAAAATAAAACAAAGAAGATAAACTACGAAAGTGTTGCGGATCCTTTAGTGTGCGAATCTGATTCGTTCTTAGATGGTTTAAGTAGTTGTCTGTATGATCCCTAATCGGTCTCAGAATTAGCATTCTTTTTTTGCCCTGCAGTAGGTTAGTTAAAAACTGAAACCATTTATATTGCAGTATAAAGGCTGCATTTGAAACTGACGCGAAAAAAATACCATGGATTCAGTCACAGATTACCTCCCAAAGTCGCCTAGTTTATTTTTACTTTGAACGAATTGTGCTCTTCTCATAACAAGAGCTCAGTGTGACCCAGTTTACATAGGATTACAATTAAATTAAATCACTTTTGGACAAAATCTAAATGTTTTTCTTTATTATTATTAAAGTAATTATAAAATCGCCGCCTAAGAAATTTTACATAAATTACCATTCTGTTTGAAAAATGTCGATATTTTTATCGACGTTTAATGCGTGTGTCCCATCACTACGACAGGATCCGTGACCTTTAATAGCCAATCACGGCGCACTTGTCACTCCCCGCGCAACCCGTGCTTTCTGGCAAATTTGGTGAACTCGGAATCAAACAAAACAGTAGGCAAGCGGCATCTATTGGGCGGTAATCTTTGAATTCAGTACATGATTCTGGACCCCCTAGCGTTTGAATTTTTCGTTGCCATTTTTCAATATGTTGCTAAATATCTGCATTTTTTTACTGTAATTTATTCAATATCGCTATTCCTATCTAACCCAATTAGATTTTTAATTATTCTCTTTTTACAGAATCATGTTCTGAATTCATGGTACACCTTTTCGCGTTGGTGTCACAGACACCTGTACAACAGATCGCAACTATGGAAAATTTTACATAAATTATGAAACAAACGATCCTCACATTTATTATTTACGCTAATAAGATTTATTTACCCATGAAATATGTATTCAACAAACAGAACACCTGCCTTTTGATCTCAAGTTGGTTAAATAGATCAAAGCCGTTTATTTTAATATAATTTGTTAGTTATAACAAACTGTCATGTTTCTGTTTTCTATAATATGTGTGTCATTGTGTAAGCATTGTTTTAAATAATTAAACATTGCAAACCAAATTGTCGGGAGCATCATCATTTTACTGCCCCAGAAAACTGTTTTTAGGGTTCAGTACCCGTAGGGTCCAAACGGAGCCCTTTAGCTGTCACTCGCGTGTCCGTCTATCTGTCGTATGACAAACAATTTTATTACGATGAATTTTTCCCTTTTCAAAAACAACTTTTCTCGCGGTCGAAGCCGCTGGCAGAAGCTAAGGTACGGAACCCTGAATGTGTGAAGTCCAACACGCAATTGGCTGGTTTTTATCCGACTTCCGAAGGAGGGTAATGTGTTTATCAGTCTATGTATGTATGTATGTTTGTTCCTATGTGGCGTTCTAGAGACCAAACGCGTTGGCCGATTTTGATGATTATTAACCCAATCGATTTGTCTTAACCCTGCGAGTGTCACTGGCTACATTAAAATTGGCAAATAAAAAAATGGCGGCTTTTTGGCGCCATTTTGTGGTGAATTTTTTTTTTCTTCCAAAATCATCGTGCGGGTTATCAAAATAAAGAGTTTAAGAGGTGATTTCAAAAATATATAACACTTTATATGTTTAAATGTACCAAATTCGAAAAAAAAATAACTAAAAAGTTGTAAATAAAAAAAATTAATAAAAAAAATCAAAAACCCGACTGCTTAAAAAGCGAACTAAAAAGACGTAAACAAAAAAAAAACATGCCGTGCAGTCGGAGGATACATATTCGTGAGCTTGCTGACCAAAACCAGATATATTTCTATTTCAATATCTAGGGGTTTTCTATTGTTTAAATAACTTTAGGTCCATGGGTCCGAGTGCTCATCGAGTTTTTTGAGATATCAATAAACAGTTAATCGACTCTTCACGAGACTTGAGGGCTGGGCTTTTCTTGTGCCAGAGAATCAGCATTGCTATTTAACGTGGCAATGCTGACAGCGTTCTGAGCACTTTTCCCATTTATTTATGAGCATTTTCATTGACTATAAGGACGAATATTTTTTAAGCACAATGCCCCACTCTCCCCTTTTTACATGCGCTTTTATGTTATGTAATTGATACATAGGTTCATTAATTGTTAGTGTATAGTTTGAGTTACATTCTGTTGTAACTAACAAATGACATTAAAATAAAATAAAAACATCGATAAAACATTAAAACCGACATCAATACATCACTATTCCAACCTCTGTTTGTAAATCCAGCAATTATGTCTACTCACAGAAACCAATTATCGTCTGTTTCCAATAGCTTCGATAATCGATACATTGCAGCAATCGTTTCGACGTGAGAATCCGACTGATTCTATTAGTCATAATCGTTAGATTAATTTTTATTGGCTTGGGAATCGACTAATTTAATTTTGTTGGACAACACTATGCTTTGTTTATGGTCATTTGTTGTTTATGATGTAAATTGTTACGGTTTTATTGAGTTGGGTGATTTAATTTTCAACCGACTTCAAAAAGGAGGAGGTTCTCAATAGATTATTTGTTTTTGTATGTTTGTTACTCGATTACTCCTCCAATTATGGACCTATTTTGTCGATTCTTCTTTAGGGTTCCGTACCCAAAGGGTAAAAACGGGACCCTATTACTAAGACTCCACGATCCACCTGTCAATATGTCCGTCTGTCACCAGGCTGTATCTCATGAACCGTGATCTTATCTTATCTTATGGAGGGGCCGAGAAATACCTCGGACACTTCGACCCATTGGGATCTTTTGTGGTCCCCTAGATAACTTACTCCTCCTCATTCTCGTTGAAAACCGTTTTCATGAGTCTTACAACGAGACTAGGAGATATGAGCCTATAATCTTCTGGTTTTGGGTATCCAACCCCTAGGAGACTCATTCGCTTACCAGCCAGTGCATCGCATGTGCACAGTAGGTGCTCCATGCGTTCCGTATGTTCCCCACACAACCTGCACATGGGTGTCGCGGTTAGACCCATCTTCATGAGCATGTCGTTGGTTCCAAAGTGCCCAGTAAAGGCCCCAAGCAGGTAGCGGATTTGCCCCCTGCTCATGTTCCAAATGCAATCCCGAGCTTTGAAAGTGGAGCCCAGGAATCTCTTGGAGTGTTGTAGACCGGTAGTAGACAGCCAACAAGTTCGTTGTCTGTGATCTGCAAACTCCCTAAATGCGGCTTTTACGAGACACGTCGAGATGCCTACACATGGTTCTGGACCCACAAAATAATTCGCTGAGCCCTCCCTTGCCAGTTCATCAGCCACTTCGTTACCATGGAATCCTTTGTGCCCAGGGACCCACATCAGTTTTACCCTGTTGTGCTTCCCAAGCCTGTTTAGGGTTTGGATAGCATCCAGAATAAGTCCGGAGTCCACTTTGTAGGATGCCATGGCTTTGATTGCAGCCTGACTGTCACTAAGAATATATATGGATTTACCTTTAGTCTCTCTATCTATATTCTCTTGAGCGCAGGTTATAATGGCATATGTTTCCGCTTGGAATACAGTTGCCATCTTCCCTAAGCTTTTGCTACATTTGTAGCCTTTTGCGTATATTCCCGCTCCTGTACCTGATTCCATTTTGGATCCATCAGTGTACCACACCAGACTATCTTGTTCTGGTGGATCAAGTCCCTTCGTCCAGTCCTCTATTGTAGGGATTTGGACCTTGAAAGACCTCTCAAACACAAACATAGTTTGCATTTTATCGGATAACATGCTTGCTACCCGATCCAGGTCTTCATTCTCATCGAACTTTGTATGGTTAGTCTTTGGCTTAGAGGCATCCCATAGTCCAGCGACAGCGAGACGATGTAATGTCTTCCTTGCCTCGAATTCAACCATCATATGCAGAGGAGGGATATTGAGGTATCTCTCAATCGCTGCCGTAGGTGTTGTCCTGAAAGCACCCGTGATGCCGAGACACACTGTTCTTTGTAACCTGGTGAGTGGCGCTTTGCACGAGGCAAGCTTTGTTCTTGGCCACCACACTATGCTGCCGTATGTGATAATAGGTATTATCATTGTCCGGTACAGCCATCGTATCACTTTGGGCTTTAGCCCCCAAGTTTTACCGTAGGTAGAACGACACATGCCGAACACTCGTAAGGCCTTTGTCGTAATATTTTCCACATGAGTTTTCCACCTGAGTTCTTTATCCAGCGTTACACCCAGATATTTAACTTCGGTGGGCCAGGGCAGTTTTATTCCATTGAGGGAGAGCTCTCCTAGGTTTCCTAGTTGTCTCTTCCTCGTGAAGGGAATAATGACTGCTTTGCTTGGGTTGATAGAGAGGTGGTTCACTGTACACCATTCCTCTGTCATCCTCAATGCCTGTTGTAATAATCCAGACACTATGTTCGGGAATTTACCATTGACCATTATAGCTATGTCATCCGCATAGCCTACTGTGTAGAATGGTCCGGTATTGAGTTTGGTTAGTAGCGAGTCTACTACCAAGCACCACAATAATGGTGACAGCACTCCGCCTTGCGGACAACCTCTTGTTGTTTTTGCACTAAGTCTGTCTCCCATTAGTTCCGATCTGACTGTTCTGCTTCTCAGCATATAGTCAATCCAGTTGCACGTGGTATCATTGATGCCATGTTCCTTTGCAGCAGTGCGTATGGACTCAAATGTTGTCTTGTCAAAGGCTCCCTCTATGTCGAGGAAAGCCCCGACACATATTTCTTGTCCCTCTAGCGCAGCCTCGGCTCGACTCGCAACATAGTGCAATGCCGTTTCCGTAGATTTGCCGGGGCTGTAGGCGCATTGTAGTTTATGTAGGGGGAATACTTTCAGAGGACCCTCTCTTAAGTACCTGTCTACCAGTTTCTCCAGAGTTTTCAAGAGAAAGGATGATAGACTAATGGGCCTGTAAGCTTTAGCTTCTTCGTAAGTCGGTCTACCCACCTTCGGTATAAAGGTGACTTTGACCTCCCTCCATGCTTTGGGTACGTACCCAAAGGCTATGCAGGCTCTGTAGAGCTTACTCAAATGGGGTATCAAAACAGATGCCCCTTCTTGCAATAGTATTGGGTAGATGCCATCTGGACCAGGGGATTTGAGTGGCTGGAAGCCCGCTATGGCCAGCTTCAGTTTATTTTCATCTACCACTTTCTTTGCCGTGAGCCAGTTATTTTTGGACGTGTGCCTTGTAAGCTCGTCCCTTGTGACTGGTTCCTCTTCATCGCTATCGCGCAGTATACATTCTGGGAAGTGGGTCCTAAACATCACGCCCAGAGTGTCCTGTCCAGTTTCCGTGAGTTGCCCATTCTCATCCCTTACAGATGCTAGTGGGTTTGTCTTGGTCATGGACATTGCTTTGCACAACCTCATCCCATTTGGCAGAGTTTCGATGGAAGTGCAATGCTGCCGCCAATTAGTTCTTCTGGCCTTGCGTACCGCCGTGTTATACCTTGTTAGCATGCTATGATAGCCGGAAAAATCCTTCCTGGCTTTTGCATCATTAAAGGCCTGTCGTGTTTCCTGACGTATTTTGGCTATTTCAGGAGTCCACCATGGTACCTTTTTGCCAAAGGCCTTCTTCTCTGGGCAGTTATCTTCCCATGCACCGATGATGCCTGCCTTGATTCTGTCCGCTTCAAATTCTATATCCAGTATGGAATTGAGCTTACCTTTAGGGCTCCCCAGATTTACTTTGAGGTCCCTCCTGTATGAGTCCCAATTTGTATACCTTGGGTTTCTCCTTCGTCTAGTTTCGGCTTCTCCCGCCGTCCTAAACCTAAAGCATATATAATTATGGTCAGACAAAGAGATTTCGTCCGATACATGCCAATTTTCAATATGAGCGCTGGACCTGTTTGAGGCCAGCGTAAGGTCAATAACTTCAGTCCTCGCAGAAGTTCTAAAAGTAGGTTTATTGCCTACGTTAAGGATTTGTAAAGAAGAGCTTACCACAAAGTCCAACAAATCCTCCCCTCGTTTGTTGACATCCGAGCTGCCCCAAACGACGTGGTGTGCGTTCGCATCGCAACCAAGTATCAGGTCAAGGTTCTTTTGGTTGCCGTAATCAACCAGTCTTCTGATTAGTGGTGTTACTGGTTCTTTTTGTTCATATGTTAGTGCAGTGCGATCAGCCGTTGCAATCGGACGCGACTACACTGAACGCGAAAATTATTTAATTATTGCCGAGCGCGGCAAGTGCCGCTGCCACCATGCGTTCGGAAGAACTTGTGGCGAACGAGGTCCTGGCATTCCTGCAGTATCAGCTGGATTTCATGGACGAGGTCAGTGTGATACAGATCTGCACGTCCAACTTCAATGAAGAGGAGATACGCAGGGCAAAAACACTGCTGTACGAGTCGCTACATATGGCTGACCGAATACCGTCCCGTAGGAGGGATGAAAAAGGAGAGAGGAGTCTCCAGGACGTTATTAAAGTGTTAAAGGAGACCGACCCGGACGACGTGCCGACTTTCGTGGCGAAGGATTTGCGCAAGCTACCTCCTGTCACATTCGACCACGTCGACGTCACCAGGCTACTGCGGGACATCACAACCCTCAGGTCAAGCCTGGTTGAAATGCAGTTGAAGTTGGAAGCATCTCAATCTACCATCAGTGATCTAAGTACCGAGATGGCAGTTTTACGCAACACGGTATGTAGGTCACACGAGCCAGCTAACAACGAAAACACGCGTCACGGCGCATTCAATGCATCGCAGCTGAGTTTCGAGTCAGCAAAATTTGATTCGTCGCCGGCCGCCGTCACTGCAAGCGATGCAAAAGCGTGCACCGCCCTCCCCGCGTCTCCCAACGTTGGGGCGCCGACCAATAATAGCACGTCAACACCGGGACGTGCTTACTCGGCTGCCGTTATTGCTGCTCCTACAAAAGATCAGCGGCAACCTAAGCAAGCAAGGGGTGTCCATGGGCCCTCTGATCAAGTTCGAAGCTCGTTGCCAGCGGTAACAAGACCAGGACAGACCGATGAAGAAGGCTTCGTTCGAGTGGTGAAGAAGAAGAAGAAGAAGTCTGCTTGTCGCAATCAGTGCGGTTCCGCACTGACAGGGCCGAACATGTTGCTGCGTCCCGCTATTCCGTCGACGCAGCTGTACGTGTCACGTCTGCATCACTCCACGAAGGCAGAAGAGGTCGTGGAGTACATAAAGATCAAGACTAAATTCTCCCTGAGAGTCGAGCAGTTGGAGTCGCGTCACAAGATTAATTTCAAATCTTTTGTGGTGCGGGTTCCGACTCATCATTTAGAGACCTTCATGAAGGAAGAATTTTGGCCGAAGGGTGTCGTGTATCGGCGTTTCCGCGGTAGGTTACATGACACCACGACTCAGCGCAATACGTCGCCGACCCAACGTACTAAATAGATTTAACTTTGTTATTAATTATGTATTAGTTTGTTTTTGTATGTTTAGTTTGTGTATTTTATCTATGGGCCTTAGTTGCCTGAAATAAATAAATGAAAAATAAAAATATGGGAGATAGGCAGAGGCAAGGATGATTCTCCTTTTCTCTGTTCCCGTCCCCACTTGGATCAAGGTTGTTGTGAGATCCCTGTAACAGAAAGTACGTAAGGGCATTGCCTCTACACCGCCCCTGATATAGATGCAAGTCCTCGCGTCATTAGTTGGACAGTCATAGAGCACCATGCCTCCTGTCCCACCTAAGCCTTTTATAGTCCCCTTATACAGATAAGGTTCCTGTATCAAGGCAACGTCGTATGTGTTAAGCTTCAGTTGCCGAGCCAGAAGGGCAGTAGCGGCTCTGCAATGATGCAAATTAATTTGTACACACCTTAGTCCCTCCATCTTGGATGATTTTGATGGGTCTGTGTTGATATGGGAGGGCCTTAGTCTTGAGGCCCCTCCTCCATCGCCTGGCTCTCCTCGAGAGCAGTCGGCGACTCGATTCCCAGGTTGTCGAAGTCCCCGAGGATGTCATCCTCGTGGTCTGTCTCCGACGCTCTGGTCCCAATCTCTGTTGCCTGCGCTGCGCCGTCAGCAGAGATTTCTTCAATGGCCTCCCCATGTTGTGGTGGTCCATCCTCGGAGGGCTCCACTTCTGCTTCCGCAGCAGGCGCCTCTCCCTTGTCTTCTTCCAGGAGCTTGAACGAGTATCGTTCAATCCCTCCTGGAAGAGAGTAGCCCGCGGCCTTGATGACCCCAGCGGACACCCCGTCCATGAGGACGATACGACGGATGCCGGTCTGCTCAGTGAGCGTATTCACGACCTTCCAGTCGTTCGTCCTCAAGGTAGGGTTGAGTCGCTGGAGCAATCGAATGGCCCGGGCAGAGTCTTGCAACGCCAAGTTGCGACTCTTCCATGCCATTTTGACTGGCTTTGGAAGGTCCCTGGCGTCAACAACCTTGAGTTTCAGGGCACCAAGTTCCACATTGTGGATGGCACCCCGAAACCAGTTGGCTGCATCAGAGTCGTCGCAGGATACATGAATTGCACCTGCGACGACTCCGGGAGCAACCGCTAGGACAGGCAGAGGATCCGGCGCCACTTCCAGTTTCTCAATTATGAGCTCCTGGATCGGCACCAAGTCCTCCGCCTTCAAGTACTCCTCCGGGTACTTGACTGTCACGACAGCGAGTTTCACAGCCGCCACCGCATCCCTAAAGGATCCGGTTGAGGATGATTGCCCTTGGGTCTTCATCCTCTTGGCCGCCATGTCCCCGCTGTCCCCGCTGAGAGCAGCACGCGGTCTCTTTGATGGGCCCTCCGTAGGAGTCCCCTCCAGAGCCGCCTGCTGTCTCAGCTTTTGGCGCTTTTTCCTGCGCGCCCCAGATCGTCCAACCGGAAGCCAGCCTGATTCATGCTGGCCGCCGAGAGACGACGAGGTGCTGTCTTTGCCGGTCGCGTCCGGGGCCGCAAGGTCCGAGGTCATACGATCTCTAACGCAAGCGTCCCGTATCGCGCCAGCTTTGGCAGTACCCTTATGCCCGGTGGGCTGGTTTGCAGTTCCGCCCTTCGGTGGTCCCGCAGCAGTGCCGGCCCTCGACAGTGCCGCGACAGTCCCGTCATTTGACAGTCCCGCCACAGCCCCGCCTTGAGACGATCCCACTGCAGTATCACCTCTGGACGTTCCTGCGGAAGATGCAGTCCCGGCTTGCACCGGTCCCGCCGTCTGGTGTGCAGTTCCGCCCTTCGGTGGTCCCGCAGCAGTGCCGGCCCTCGACAGTGCCGCGACAGTCCCGTCATTTGACAGTCCCGCCACAGCCCCGCCTTGAGACGATCCCACTGCAGTATCACCTCTGGACGTTCCTGCGGAAGATGCAGTCCCGGCTTGCGCCGGTCCCGCCGTCTGGTGTGCAGTCCCAGCTTTCGCCGGTCCCGCCTTTTGGTGCGCAGTCCCAGCTTTCGCCGGTCCTTTCGCCTTGTGGTTTTTTTTAGATTTGAAATCCATTTAAATCCCGATTTTATATTTCATCCCTCGACTATCCCCACCCGCCATGGAGTGCTCAAGTGGCGATGCTACGGTAGCACCAGGGATTAGTCGAAGGATATAGCCCCCCCCCATTAGTTGCCCACGAGACTGCACGACACCAACTCACACCGCTACCACTAGCGATGCGAGCGAGCGCCGCCGTCTGCAAGCCCCTAATGGGAGTGAACTCGCCTGGGGGCCGTCTGACCGGACCCCGCAGCCGATTGACCGTAGCTGGCTAGGCTACGGCCACCCTTGTGAGAAGAAATCCGGGCCAAAGTGGAGTGTTGCCTCAGAGACGTTAAACCGCCTACGCTCATCGGCTCAGCCACCAGGATCCCATCATCCTTCCGTACGGGTCCCTGCGCACGGCACAAACACGCAGGAGGTCATTACTATCCATCATCTGATTTTTTCCGATGGTGGACACCCAGGGGCATGACCTCGCCACCCCTGTGATAGGGCGCCCGGTGATTTCTGTTACGTCTATTTCATAGGGAATTAGACCAAAAACAGGGCGGCAACCACGAGAAGGAAAATCACCGAACTTGCCTTGAGGATCATCACGACCGTGCGCTCTCCCTCAAGACCACGCCACCTTGCCGTCTCTGAAGGAGTCAGACAAGGTAGGACTGCATCGACAAAGCCAAGCCCCATAGGGCTTGTCGCTGAGGGCTCAAAGCGCAAGTTTGTTAAAACAGCCCAGCCCCAATGAACCGTGATAGCTAGACAGTTGAAATTGTCACAGATGGTGTATTTCTGTTGCCGCGTTGTCATCAACAAATACTAAAAACCGGCCAAGTGCGAGTCGGACTTGGTAAATTGCGGTTTGATTTGATTTGATTTGATGACTTATTAAAAAAAAACTACTTACTAGGTCTCGTTCAAACTAATTTTCGGTGGAATTTTACATGGTAATGTACATCATATATATTTTTTAGTTTTATCATTAATTTGTTTTAGAAGTTACAGGGGGGGGGACACATTTACCACTTTGGAAGTGTCTCTCGCGCAAACTTTTCAGTTTAGTAAAAAAATATATTAGAAACCTCAATGTCATTTTTGAAGATCTATCCATAGTTACCCCACACGTATGGGTTTGATGAAAAATAAAATGAGTTTCAGTTCTAAGTATGGGCATATCACCTTTCAGAAAATAGACAAAAAAAAAACAAAGTCGGTTCATCCGTTTAGGAGCTATGATGACACAGGCAGACACACAGATATACATATACACTAATATACGAACACACAGCTACACACTTCATATTTATAAGACCCCTCTTTTTCCGTCGGGGGTTAAAAAATATTTTCTTGCTCTAAAGCAAGAAAATATTTTTTAAAAATAAGCCCTAAGGCTTATTTTTTGTTTTTAAGGGTTTTTGTGTCGGGGGGGGATTTTTTAATTTTTTATTTAATGTTACTCGTATTGTCTTTAAAATCCCAACAATGTTCCATCTCTTTCATATCTAACCTCTTACTAAAGAACAGCAACGACTATAACATAGTTTAGTTCATACTCAGAATTGGCACTATAACTCACAAAATAGGTAACTATGGCACCCCGCGGTCACACAGAAATGGCACTTAATGACACTAAGTGGCACTAAATAGCACATTTCGCTAATGCCTTAAGTGCTTCTAAAGTTAGTGAAGGACGGGTACCTTTGGTATGAATATGAAGATGTGCGGTTTGGACCAAAGTGTAAAGGTAACTTAGGAGAATATTATATAGATCTACTGACTTCAGCTAGTGGTTTCGTCCGCGTGAGAGTCGGAAATTACTCCAAGGGAAATTTCTCCCGATATAAAAATAATTCTACGTTAAGTCCTTCTTAAGGTTGCCCTAGTCGATCATTCTTCCATACAAACTTTTTTTTATTTTTTATTATAGATAGGCTCGCGCTTGACCACTATCTCACCTGATGGTAAGCGATGATGTGGTCGACGGTGTTACACGCTTGCCTAGAAGTAACCTATTCACTCTTGACTTAAAGACCCCGAGGTTGTAGCTATCTGGAAACACAGACTCCGGCAGGGCATTCCACTCCTTAGCTGTACGCATAATGAAAGTATTTCCAAAACGTTTAGTGCGTATGGGTGGGATGTCCACCATGTACCGATGGCGCATTTCCGTACGTCTGGTAGTCCGATGATGAAACGGGCTGGGCGGAATTAGATTATGCAATTCCATCGCACACTCCCCGAAATGCAACCGATAAAAAACCGACAAGCTGGCAACTCGACGACGATGTTCAAGGCTTTGGAGCTTTGACTCGACCAATGCCTCATTGCCGATGAGCCTCTTGGCCCGTTTTTCGATCGACTCTAGTGCATCAAGCTGGTATTTGGCCGATCCGTCCCAGAGATGAGAACAGTATTCCATGCAAGATCGAACTTGCGCTTGATACAACTTAAGCAGCTGCTCTGGCGTGAAGTACCGTCTCACCTTCGCAAGGATCCCCAACTTTTTGGCAGCTAGTTGAGCCTTTGCTTCAATGTATGGGCCAAAATTAAGTGTCGATGTCAACGTTACGCCAAGAAGCTCAAGATGGTCCGTTATCGGTACGGTTACACCTCGGAAAGATGGAGTCGGTTGAAATTGGCTCTTCGTAATCTGGCGATTACCCCAGTGATTGACGGTGTACGTTAAAAAAAATTATATCAATTTTTGTCATCATTGTCTAGACCTACCTGTATGGAAACAAAAAAGGTAAAAAGAAAAAAAAAAATTGAAAGTTATGAGCGTCGAAAGTTCCATATTTCAACACTAATTTGAACGCATCTTTGGGCGGAAATAAATACCATAAGGATAAGGAAAATTGCAAAACGGCCTCCGTACAGGGATAGATTAGTAGCACAATAAAGCAAATAATTTTATTTTGAACAGATACATTAGGTAGTTTTTTCATGATATCCATATTCCCAAAGGTCTGTTTATAAAATTTCGCGCGCTCGTTTTCGTCCTAAATCATCATCTATTTCTCTACAATTTTGCAAAAGTCTGTATTAGCGAACTAGCTTCTTACTGCTTGTTACAGCATCTATCTCTTTCGCACGTGTTGTCGGATGACATAGCATGCATTTTAACCCCGCGCACAAAATAGTTCGTGCCGTCGACTAGGGCAACCTTAAAAGTCCAATCTATTCCTAAACCAATCTAGTCAATTTCAATGCAGGTAAGACCCAGGCGTGCCTTTTTTTCCGCAAAAAAGAGCCTATTCCACCCGGCTCCATCTTTCTGTGGTGTAACCGTGCCGATAACGGACCATCTCGACCTTCTTGGTGTTACTTTAACATCGACCCTCAATTTTGGTCCATTCATTGAGGCAAAGGCTCAGTTGGCTGCAAAAAAGTTGGGGATCCTTGCAAAGGTGAGACGGTACTTCACGCCTGAACAGCTGCTCAATTTGTATAAAGCGCAAGTTCGGTCATGCATGGAGTACTGCTCTCACCTCTGGGATGGATCTGCCAAATATCAACTTGATGCACTTGAGTCGATTGACAAACGGGCCAAGAGGCTTATCGGCCACGATGCACTGGTCGCCTCAAAGCTCCAGAGCCTTGAACATCGACGCCCAGTGGCCAGTCTGTCGGTTTTTTATCGGTTACATTTCGGGGAGTGTGCGATGGAACTGCACAATTTGATACCGCCTAGCCCTTTCCATTACCGGACAACAAGACGCACGGCAATGCGCCACCGGTACATGGTGGACATCCCACCCATACGTACAAAGCGTTTTGCAAATACTTTCATTGTACGCACACCTAAGGAGTGGAATTCCCTGCCGGAGTCTTTGTTTCCTGATAGCTACAACCTTGGGGTCTTCAAGTCAAGAGTGAACAGGTTACTTCTAGGCAAGCGTGCTTCACCGTCGACAACATCATCGCTTACTATCAGGCGAGATAGTGGTCAAACGCGAGCCTATCAATAAATAAAAAAAAAAAACCTAAATTCATCATGTTTAGGCCTAAAAACGAAACACACCAACCGACAGACAGAGTTATTATCGCATTTATAATATCAGAAAGGATCTAAAGTTATAAAACGTATTTCCTCTGGTTTTATGGTTGCAAGCGTGAAAACTGAGCAGAAGCTCCTGGATTTGATTATCAGGTCGGGCAGCCACCGCAGGAGACGCCCTGGGCGTCGGAAAACGCAAGCCGATTCCCGGCCACCGTATGCGCAGGCTTGCGGATGACGAGTAATGAGTAGCTCACCATCCGATAAGGACCAGGCCCGAGTCGGTGGCGCGTAGTGTTCCACGCGCGCCTCAAACAGATGTCAGCAAAACTGACGGGGTCCGCTAGGGCCGATGCCTGTCTAAGTCGCCGATAAATTTGTAAGATAGTTACCGCGGCCCTGGCTTAAGTTAATGAAGGAACACGGGTGGGTTTTAGTCAGTAAAAGTCTGACATGCCCTCCCGCTTAACACTGAGTGGGTGAAGTCATTGGATGACTTCCAACCACAAAATGGGTCCAAGAAGCAGCCCGAAGTCACGATTTGTGTCCTTGTTTATCGCAATAGGCTCGCCTTTACTTCATGAGACTTGGCCCAGTTTTTTTAATCCATAGTCAATTAACTAATCTTCTTTTTACTATCACACTAATATTTTAAAGGCCAAAGTTTGTGTGTGTGTTTGTATGTTTGTTACTTCTTTACGCTCAAACGGCTGGACGGATCTGGCTGAATTTTGGTACAGAGATAGATTATAGCCAGGAATAGCACATAGGATACTTTTCATCCCGGAAATATGTTCCCTCTGGATAATTTTTGACATTCACGCGGGCGAAGCCGCCGGCAGAAGCTAGTGGTTAAATATGCTAACCAATGTAAAAACCATAAAATTACGGTAAAATGCGTTTTTTTCAATTAACAGCCTCACAAATGGTCAAATTCGTTGAATAGTAATTAGTTTATTATAAACATACAAAAACATACAGTCGAATTGAGAACCTTTTTGAATTCTCTTGAAAATGTATGGGATTGTCAATCTCTTTAATTTTGATATTTCGTTCATCGGCATTGCTGACATCGAATGACACTTGTCAGGAGCCCAAGGACTGGTCAAAATCATGATACTTGCTGGGCCATAATAGTCCACAATTTAGTCGTAAACGACCAACATTTACAACTAGAATAAATGTCAGTAATCTCAGGATATAAACAGTTTTATGACGCCATCGAGCTAATGGAGTCCTTTCATGGCGACTATTGTAAAGGGTGATGGTGGCAGCCTTTGGGTTGTGAAGAAAAATAAAAAAAAAGTTTAATTGCGCCCGGCAAGATGCATTTCATGAAAAAATAAAACAAATAGGGCAAATTTGTAGGGGATCCTGTTTTGTATCTATGTTAGTAATTTAAGAGAGGTACCACATTTGCCTGCGGTTTCGCTCTCATGAGCGAATTAAGTAGTGAATTTGAAGAGAAGATCCTCAATTCAACTGTTTTTTTAACCAACTGCCCAAAAAGGTTCTCAATTCAGCTGTTTATATATTTTTATGTATGTTCGGGCATAACTTCGTCATATATATACGGATTCGAATTAACACTCGAAGTGGTCCTATTGTCACAAAGTCAGAATCTGATGATGGTATCCCAAGGAAATCGAGAGGAGTCCTCAAACATTATAGGCATACATATATCGCTAACATGGCAAACATCTGCACTCAGAAAAGTGGAACTCATGAAGAACTCCACAGATGGCCACTGGCACTCCATAATGATAAGTATGTCACGATTATAAGATAATTATATCGAATAGGTTACCGACTATGATGAAGCAAATACTTATAACTAAATGGTACTGATGAAAATGGTTCCGTCGAACTGATCTGATGATGAAGCCGGCAGGTAGGCACTGGAACTCCGAAATAAAACAATGTATCCTAGTCGTGTTTGGGCTTATTGGAATCGTCATGAAATGGACTATGCCTATAAATGATTTTCATGGTAATTTGAGGTACCAAAACTAAAAAGAGATAAATGTAAAACTTTCTTTTCCGAAGTCGGTGCCGAAAAACAAAAAACAATAGGTATCAAAGACACCGATTTCGGAAAAGATAGTAATTTTTCGCCTTGCTGTGTTTTGTTTTGGAAGTCGTTTTATTTCTTTAATTTGTTTAATGTTTGATCTTCGTACATCTGTTAGAAGTGAGAGTAATTGTATGTTTTCTTTTGTTTTAGAGACCTACAAGGCAACAACATCACCATCGTCTTTCAAAGCGACTTCCAAAGTCTGAAGGATTTGAAAACATTGTAAGTATTGGATTGGACTTTTATTTAGTAATTGTATTTTAATTTAGTTTATTAAGTTTTGGCCTCTTGATCGGTACGCACAACGCTGCAGTATGCAGTCAAGTGCCGGACACAAAATCGTATAAAAAACGTGTGTAATGTTCTTTTGATCCGTTGCAGTATGCGACAGCGGTGATGTGTATTACGTGTCCAGCAGTGCATACCGTTACGTCGTACGTTACGACCAAGAACCAAAATCTTTATGGAGATTTTACCTTAGTTTTGTGTTTGTTTCTGTGTTACTTCGTTCTTTCGAGGTGTCAAAGTGGTATTTTTAACCAGTTAACACATAAAAACTTTTTAACAAAGAAATTAAACCGACTTCCAAAACAAAAAAAAATTGTTACAAAAGAAACCAACTTCCGAAAAGAAAATTATTTTTCGCTTTGCAGTATTTTATTTTGTATGTCGGTTTATTTATTTTGTTAAAAAGTTTTATAATTTTCTCTTTTTAGTTTTGGAACCTTATTTATTACCATGAAAATACGCATTATGAAGGATAACTCAAAAACTACTTGTCAGATCTTGATCAAACTGTAAAACAAATTGTGAATAAATGGAATCACATAAGATGCACCATCTAATAAAATATTATTAATATAAATTCAAATAAAAAAAGAATCATCAAAATTGGTTCACACACAAAAAAATTACAGTCAAATTGAGAAACATCTCGTTTTTGAAGTCGTTTAAAATAAAGTTTACAGTTATGCTAGTTGCCAAAGTTTTTCCAAAACAACTCATAATTTTTCTCTCCTATTTCCATCTTTTTTCTCTTCCAGACAACTATCAGAGAACCTGATTCACACGATCGAGAGAGATGCCTTCCTCGAGCTGAACGCGTTAGAACGACTGTGAGTACATTTACGTAAGATCTTCATTAATTTTACTCTACGAGTAATTACATGCAGGCGTTTTAATGGTGTTAGAGTCCTGAAATACTTTAGATGAGGAGCATTTTAGAATTCAGAAAATGTTTTAAAACCGCCACAGACGGGTACAATGTGTTCAATGCGACAACGATGTAACAATTATTTTTCATCGAAATGTCATAGAATTTAATAGATTCTTCATGAAAACTGGATACACGTTGTCGCCTGTCGAATGAGCCTTAAAATAACAGACAGTTTAGTAAAAATTTTTAAGTAATTATTAATTAAAATAGTTACAAAAATATTTTTTAAGTCATTACTAATTAAAAAAGTATGGTCCAATGAATAATTTAGAAGCAGGATTATTTCAAAAACCCTTCTATGTATTATTAAAGACCCCGATATAGCTAAGGACCAGCAAACTGTTTCAATTCTAAAACCATTAAAAAGTCTGCATGCAAAACCTCACTACAAAGTTACGTCGCACAGAAGAATGTGAGGTTCCAATTTTAAAACTACCAATTGGAATAGTTAACTGCGTTTGTTCCGTATGCAATGACTTTGCAGCGGCGTCTTAGCGTTTCTTAACCTATTTCTTTTTATTAGATAATTTTATAGTAACAATTTTCCACACTATAATAGGAAAAGTTGATATTTCAATGCAATAATAATTTTATTATTTAATTAAAAGCCTTGTTTTATCTCACTTAGGATCTACTCTTCAACTTTATTCTGCTTTTAAATGACAGCAAGTTTTAAAAACATACTATTCCTTCTATAGATATGTTGAATACTATCAACTGTAGTTAGACACTATTCCTTTAAAGAATATTAACATTTGTTTTTTACTTTCGTCAACACAGTGATTTATTTATTTTATTTTTAGAATACAGGATTTAAATAAACATTACGATACTGGTTAAGAAACGTTAGACTATATTAATATTTCCTTGCAGGAGGCTCAACAATAACCGCCTGGGCCACTTGCCAGAGGGGCTATTTTTGAGACTAAGGCACCTTCAGAGACTGTGAGTAGTTGGCCTGGCATAGCAGGCCAATGGTGTGGTCCCTGTCCCAAGGTTCTTGGTGTTCACTTACCCCTGGGTGAGGCTGGGCGTATGGTTTTGGTGAAGTCAAAATTAGGGAAGGCTGGAGTGGTTGTGTTTGCCACAAGTGCGAAATAGTATATTATGATGTAACTGGGCCAAGTTTGTCATTGCAGTCCAGGCGAAATTGACGTCCAAACCGAAGGCTGGGGCGTTATGGAGCCGAATGACTGCAATGACAAATGCCTACGTCGACTAAACGACGTTTCACAACAAACTAACGACAAAAAAAAACATAAACATAATATTATTGTGAGAAATAGTACGCGGATGTTATTTTCCTGCGCCTTGTTCGATTTTTATGAAGGCTTGCCGCCGATCAGCCTAATTTTATAAATGCAATAAGTCTAATAGGTTATCCGCCGCTCTTTTCCGCACGAGTACGGAAATAGAAAAAGAAACCCACTGCAATGCAGCGTGTTTCACAGCAAGTGATATAAGCTGCAGAAGTCTAAATGCCGTGGAAAGAGCCAGTTTTTTAGTAAGATTTGACATAGTAAACTTATGAAGTGTTTAAATTAGATTATGATAAATTCTCACCAGTTAATCTATTCAGATTAAGGACAAAATATGAGCATTTTTTGCAATAATTGTACTTCTTATTTCTGAAAAATATCCTGCAGGAGACGTTGGTCGAGCCACTTAAGGTCTCTTGCAGGATATTTATAAAATCTCTCTTGAATCAACAAGGTTCTTGATAAGGACTTTTCTCTGGACTAATGTTAAATGGAGTCGAGGCCTTTTTGAAGAAACTAATTATAGGTACAAAAGGAATACAAGAAGGTCGATTAAATAAGCCTCAGTAAATTGATAATATTCCGAATAGTTCCGTAGTTTAATCGGGTCAGAGGCTCAGGTACCCTCTGTCCTCTGTCCGTCAGACTTGATCTGAGTTAGGTTAGTTTAAATGTCATTAATAGTATATTACTATACTAGATCCAAACTGTCGCTTGTTATGGCTCCAAACGATCAATCATCTCACATTTTTGGACCAAAATCGTTTGTAGATAACTCTGGGCGATCGATTTTGAATCAGCCGTCGATACATCAATCTTGTCAAAACATACTGGCGTCAGATCTGTTGGGTATATTGTATGCTGGCCATCGATCGTCGAGTATCTATCATACGAGTATTGTGGGTCTTGGTGTAAGATTTAGTTAAGTTGAACATTGTACTATTTGTTTTTAAACACTTCGAGAGGTGTAAACGCATGCTTCAGCATTCATTCTAGTTTAAGTTTTAGCTTAGCTATGAAATCAGAGTGTCTTTTAAAAAGGAAATTCAAACAACTCAAATACTTACAAGATGAGTACAATGACTCGATATGATTTATGCCCGCTTTATGTTATACTGGCCGATCACTGTTCTTAAGGTTACACTAGTCGATAATTCTTCCATACAAACGTAGTCTAGGGATTAATCCACTGTTTGACGATGTACGTTCAAAATAAAAAAAATGATTTCAATTTGACTCATCATTATCTAGCCCTGTATGGAAACAAAAAAGTAAAAAAGAAAAATATATAAAAGTTATGAGTGTCGTAAGTTCCATATTTCAACACTAATTTTAACGCATCTTTGGGCGGAAATAAATACCATAAGAAAAAGGAAAATTGCAAAACGGCCTCCATGCGAAGATAGATTGGTAGTTCAAGAATGCAAATCATTTTATTTTGAAAATATACATTTATTCGTTTTATCATGATATCTAGAGTCCCAAAGGTCTGTTTATAAAATTTCGCGCGCTCGTTTTCGTCCTAAATCATCATCCATTTTGCTACAAACTTGCAAAAGTGCTAATTCGTACACGAACTAGCTTCTTACTGCTCATCACAGCATCTATCTCTTTCGCACGTGTTGTCGGATGAGATAGCATGCATTTTAACCCCGCGCACAAAATAGTTCGTGCCGTAGACTAGGGGAACCTTAAGATACAGGTCTCCTAGTATAAGAGACAGGGTTCATTATTTTTTTTGTAAGCAAAGATATTTTTTGTTTTAGAACTGTGTGTGTGTATTATTTGGTTTATCTGCCTTATGCGTTACAATAACATAGGGAAATGCCTAAGATAGAACAGCAATACAGTGGATTCTGTATTCTAGGAGTATTTTGACTTCACCAAACCTAATAGCGTGCCAGCTCTCACCTCCCCGTCCATCAGCTTGTGCCTAAAACCGGGTTCTTCAGTGTCTATATACCTACCTACCTTCATTATAATTTCGTTTATTTTCTACCCAGTGCTGCTAGCATATAACCATAAATAAAAACAAACCAAAAACTGTTCTTTATACGTTTTTATGACGATTTCTTTTGTGTTTTGTGGGATTTTTTTCATATTTTATTTCAGAAAGTTGTTGTAATTTGGTTCCTTGCATGGATGCCCCAATTTATGTTTTGGTATTTTTAACTTATAATCTAAGCAACTATGGAACATCCACTGCAGTTGATTTCTTCAGTGGTCAGATTTCTTCGAAGCTATAGAAAACTACAAAACTAAAAATATTATCCTCAAGTCTAAGTTAGCTAAGCTTTTCGAAAATCTAGATATCAAATTAAGCATATTTATAAAACAAACTTGGGGCCTCAGAAGTACGTCAGCATTGGCTAGTTTAAAAAAAAAGACCATATTGCTACAAGCTGACACTTATCTATCATGAATAGCTAATTGCCCGAAAGCAAATAAATTCTAATAAAAAAATTGCTATTATGAGAAAATTTACCCATAAAAATGTCGTAAAATCGTCATAAAAATCCCCATGGCTAACAGTATTCGCTTGTTCCATCTCATAGCTTCGCTACGGTGTGTCCCCAACCCGTAGGGCTAACCCAACCCCGTAACATAAGCTTTTGTACAGATATAATTCAAAACTCATTAAAAATAACAATAAAGAATGGTTTTTAACATCACCAATTATTTACGTCAAATCTAACAATTTTGCATAAGTATATAAAAAAAAATTAACATCAAATAAAAATGTTTTAATATGTTTTGTATAACTTTCATAAACAAAACACATCTTATAAAAGTTTTTTTTTTATTTCGAAATCGGTACGTTTTTAAAATCCAACGAGAAAATTGGTAAACTCATTTTTTTTTTCAAAAAATCCCATCCCATAAGCTACACACAATGTGTCCCCAACCCGTAGGGCTAACCCAACCCCGTAATATAAGCTTTTATTGTACAGTAATAATTATTAAAGTACTTACCAAATGGAATAAAGAAAAAGAAAACTAAAATAAAAAAACAAAAAAAAAACAGCTTTTTTATTAATCAATTGGGTTTACTTTATATGTGAGAACTTATATTTTCCAAAAAATAAATAACCGTGTTAGCTCACACATCCCGTGAGCTTCAAGAACTCCACCCAATTTGAATCGAAATAATTGTGACATTTACAATAATTTTTGTTAATATCACAATTAGTTTTGTCGTTTTGATAAAAATAAATACCTTTATTTATAAAAATCTCGACGCTATTTAGCGTCTGTTTAGCAGGCTGGATCTGGGATCTTGGAACATAATCTTAAATCCATGTCCACTTCCTTCCAGGTCTTAGAGTGCGTATGTAAGAACGGAAGATCGGTTGGCACTAGAAGATTTTAAACCGCAAATTTTTTGTCTTTTTCTAAAATAAGGTTTTAAAAAAGACATAATTTTTAGTAGTCAGCTATGTTTTCAACTGAAGAACAAAAAAGGCTGTTCGACATAATTTTCTATACAAAACCTGTGAAACAGCCATTTTTATTCCTCCGGAATAAAAACGGAAAACAAAACTGACTACTCAAAAATTGGCGTCGAATAGTTCTAATTTCGAGTTACGGTTGCCGTCCTGCACCTGTAGCCAAGTTGACAATCTACAATCGATAACGCTAGTAGAAAACGAATCAATGTATGGGAATGACACATCTGAACGTTAAGTCACGTGGTCTGACCATGCAAATAGAAGGTGTTTACGATTGTAGAAAGAGATTCGATATGAAACGTTTGTAACCTTTTTTTTTTTTAATTTATTCTTTTTTTTTAAGGACTTTTATACTACATGTATATGTCAGTCCGGTTAGTCTTATTATTATTCACTAATACTACATCACTAATTTTACTTAAGATGATAATCATTGAAACAAGTTTGTAACTTGGTGGACAATTAATGTCTCTTCAAGAAAAGATTTTTATTTAACACCTTTCTTAAAGTGTAATGTTAGCAGATGTATTATGGCTCATCACAGCGTTCTCTTAGGCTACAAATCCGAATTCAGACACATTTTCAGACGATCCTCTTTAAATCTATTAAAATTATAAATTTCAAAATGAATGAAATTCAGGCGGAAAAAGCTTGACCCCATTACATGCTTTAATATCATTATATTAATTAAAACTATTCATTATTTCTGTCCAACCTTTACGTTCACAGAGGCATGGAAATCATACGTTACACATAAGTGGCATAATATTAAAATAACATAATAATCCTGCACATCCGTCACAAGATGGCGGCTTCCGATGCGTTGCTACTGGTTGCTACAGGTTCCGGTGTGACGTAATAAAATTAATGCCATACACCGTCCTTGCACATGACCTGGCATTCATTTTGGTAAAGTAGATTATGGTACAGGCCTCGTACAGGCGAGAAATTATATATACCAAACTAGGTCTCAGCCAGCGGCTTCGGCCGTGTGAATGTCGTCAATCGGTTGTTTTTCTCCTTGCTCGGCTTTTTACCCGGCTGCAAAGAAAGGGTTATGTTTATCGCGCGTATCTTGCATTTGTATGTATGTAATATTCTTTATCACCTCGTATCTTTCAACTTTCACTTGACCGATTTTTATAATTAATACATCGTAAGTGCCGTTAAAAAAAAGGAACATGGCGGATTTTGGGCGCCATATTGTGGGGGTAGCAATTTTCTTTTTCTTTGAAACAATAAAAAAGGGTTTTTAGATGTGATTACAAAAATATATACCACTTGTATGTTTAAAACTCATTCGAAAAAAATAAAATATAACTAAAAAGTTGTAAATATAAAAAGTCGGAAGTCTGAAAAAATCATTCTGTGCAGTCGGAGGATATTTATTATAGTTTTGGTCAGTCAGCTTGCGGATATGTATCCTCCGACTGCACAGCATGATTTTCTTCTTGTTTACATCTTTGCAGTCGGGTTTTTTGATTTTATTGACTTTTTTTTAAAGTTCTTCTTCTTCTTCCTTCCCTTGTCCCATTATTTGGAGTCGGGTCTCCTCACTTTCCTGCGCCAAGTTATTCTGTCTTGGGTTGTCTGTTCGGGCAATTGGGCTTGCTTGAGGTCTCTTTCTATAGTGGACCACCAGGTCAATGGCGGGCGCCCTCTACCTCTTTTTTTGTTCCGGTAAGCGTAGAGCGATTTGCACCACATGGTCCTCATTACGTCTCTTGACGTGCCCATACCAACGAAGGCGGTTTTCGGTCTATTTATCGGTGACAGGTGCCACTTTGAAGCTTCCAAGTAACTTATTTTTAGAGTTGAAATTATAGTAAACCATATATTTATGCCTATATTACGCGAAGAGTTAGGCAGAGATACCATACATAACGCTTTTGTTCTATGAGTGTGGGCAGAAACTACAGAATATTTCCCCTTGTATCCTTCCGTGTATTGTATACATACCTCCAAATCTTATCCTTATGGGAATGTTTCATTTTACAAAATATATACCTATAGTTTAACATTACTCACTGTTCAACATGTAAAAAGGTAAAAATAAAAAGATAAACGTATCTTTAGAAAAGAGTAACTTTGAAAGAGCTTTCAGTTCTAGTCGACCGTGAGAAGGATAAAAGATGCATCGTACACTGCCGGCCGAGGATACGGGCCCAGCTTTTTCTTTTATTTTGGCTAAATCCTTTGATGCCGATTCACTTCACATAGTTAAGTGTTAACTGCACTATGTTTAATTGGCTCGTAAACATGTTTATTTGAATGTGTTCATTCGGTTTTAATTACCCTAATTCTAATGTCTTTAGTTATAAATAAGATTTTAAGTAATTAGTTTTAAGTCTCATAGGAAAACGTTAATTTTACAAATTATAATAGGTACCTAATCTTTTTTTTATTATTTAAAGAATATTACTCAACAGTACAATAGAGTGATATTTTTTTTTGTAATTTACACGACTTTATCATCTAAAATTAATCCAGTGTTTCTAGAAAGCCTTTCAGAGGCACTTAAAGCAATGAAATTCGTCACACGTCAACTATTCACGAGAATAGGCCACAAAATTATAAAGAGATTAGATTTCCAAGACATTCCATAAAACTGTAATTATAAATGTCTAACCCATACAAATTAACACTTACTCAAATAATAAAACACTGAACTAAATCGCTCACTCGCAAATATGAACACAAGAATGATAAAGCTACCTCAATAATCCCGCTCTCAAGTGTAAGAACACAAAGGCGTCTTTGACGCAGCCATGCGTGGATTATAAGGTTTCCTTCACACCCCCCTCCCTTTACCCCCTCTAGCCCGCTACCCGGAGCGACAAGAAAATGGCTTCCGTCGAAAATATCAAACATTATTTAGTAATAAAACTAAGGGTTATTTCGAAGGGTATCGTATTTGCTATATCGGTTTCCGATTGGTTGAATGAAAGAGATTTTTTCTTCTGTGAAGTGTGGTGTTGATTTTTGTGGCAGTAAGTGTAGGGGAATACTTTGTCGTGGTAAGATAAGTCCAGTTTCTAGGTTGAAAACTATAGCAACACTAGCTGCCCTCCGTGACTTCGCCCGCTTGGAATGTTTACTCAGTAGCTTCTGCCAGCGGTTTGCCCGCGTGAATGTCGAAAATTATACCAAATGAACGTATTTCGGGGATAAAAAAGTACCCTATCTATTCCAGACTATAATCTATCTCTGTGCCAAATTTCATCTCGTCCAGCCGTTTGAGCGTGAAGAATTAACAAACTTTCGCCTTTAATATTATACGAGTATTATAAATTATAACCTACTAGATTTCTGCCAGCAAATAAGTGTTTTCTTATTCCAAGGGATGTGATCCCATTATACCGGGATGAAAAGTAGCCCACGTGCTACTCCAGACTATAATATATCTCTGAGCCAAATTCCATCCAGATCCGTTCAGCCGTTCTGGCTTGGTTGAGTAACAAACACACATCCATCCAGTGTTTCACATTTATATTATCAGTAAGATATGATAAAATGTGTTATTCTGCTGTATACGCGATATTACTGAAAAGTTATTACTAACTAAGTGGTTACTTTCATTATGCGTACAGCGGAGTGGAATTCCCAGCCGGAGTCCGTATTTCCTAATAGCTACAACCTCGGGGTCTTTAAGTCAAGAGTGAAAAGGTTACTTCTAGGCAAGCGTGCTACATCGTTATATTAATCCATAAAAAAATACAATAATCAAAAATAGTTATTTTTCAAATATAGCTTATAGGTAGGTACTTTTGAAAAGCAGGCCGAATCAATTAACTTATGACCAACCCCAACTGATGGCGCCCGTTCACGAATATGACGCATGGATTGGCACCACTCAGCTCAACCATCATGATGTATATAATGTATTTTCAGATTCCGGGAGTAACTAGTAGCATAATTATAATAGGCAATAACGATTCCTCTGCTGCAACACGAACGTCGTTTCTGTGAGAAGGTGTGGGCCATATTATTCTATCACAATTTCAAGTCTTCTAATTTTTGGACAAGCCGGTTTCCTCACGCTGTAATCTAAAAGCTGTATGCTTCATTCACCATATTGAGAACAGTGTCGAATTAAATTGCTCTAGAAATCACATTATTATCATCATCATTTCATCTCGGAACAACGGTAACACCATACGTTGAAAATAACATGTAAAATGCATGTATCTTTCAAACACGCTTGCATTTTTCAATAAAATACATAACTTTCCTTTTGATTGAAGCTTTCGCAAGTTTATGTATTTTACGGTGTATTTTTCGCATTAATATTTAATATATTATAATAAGAAGCCTTCTCCCTAGCACGTATAAACTTTTTACCTCCATATTGCTGAGCAGAATCAGTGGCAAAATCGAAAAACATCAGCCTATAGAGCAAGCGGGGTTCCGTTCAGGTTTTTCAACTGTAGACCATTTACATGTAATGCAGCAAATAACAGAAAAATACAAGGAGTTTAACAGGCCATTATACGTAGCATTCATCGATTACGCTAAAGCATTCGACACAATATCACACGATGCAATCTGGGAAGCATTAAACAAATGCCAAGTACACGAAAAGTACAAAACCGTTTTGAAAAACATATATGACAGCAGTACTAGCTGTGTGAAACTGGAGAAACGAGGTCCAGAAATACCAATTCTCCGAGGAGTGAGGCAGGGAGACCCCCTGTCCCCCAAAATTTTCATAGCTGTGCTTCAAAACATCTTTGAGGATCTGAAATGGATAAATGAAGGAATCAAAATAGGTAATCGGTACTTAAGCCACCTCAGATTCGCAGATGATATAGTCCTCTTCGCTGAAAACAGTAGACAATTAGAAACCATGATAAACCTATTAAGTGTACAAAGTGAAAAAGTAGGTCTTCTAATGAATAAAGAGAAAACAAAACTTATGACAAACAGCTACACCCACACAATAAAACTCGAAGGAAAGACACTTGAATACGTGAATAAATACATTTATTTAGGGAAACAGTTATCATTTGAAGATAGAAACGAAGAAGAAGAGGTAGAACGCCGAATCAATATGAGCTGGAAAAAATACTGGTCGCTCAAAGAGATTATGAAAGGTGACTATCCGCTCCACCTAAAGAAAAAAGTGATGGATACATGCATTCTACCGACTCTCACGTATGGTTGCCAGACGAGAACTTACACCACTAAAATAAAAACAAAACTAATCAGATGCCAGAAAGCGATGGAAAGAAGCCTACTAAAAATAAGAAGAATACACAAAGTAAGAAGTGAATTAATAAGAAAGAAGACAAAACTGATTGACGTCTTACACTACAGTCTAAGGTTAAAATGGCGATGGGCTGGCCATGTAGCACGAAACAGCGACAAGCGATGGACAGTAGAAGCGACGAGATGGAAGGGACCTAGCGGAAAAAGACGAAAAGGCCGACCTATGAAACGATGGCTGGATGACATTATAGCTACAGCAGGAGAAGAGTGGATGAAACATGCTAAGAATAGAGAAAACTGGAATAAACTGGAGGAGGCCTATACCCAAATAGGGGTTCCTATCCTAGAAAATAATTAGTTATATCAAAAAAATAACCAGAATAAAAAATAAAAAAATAAACAAATTCGGTTTAAAATATATAATGTAATACTATAAGTAAAAATGTTAAAGAAACTAAAAAATACTAACAATTAGTAAATAAGTAAGCCAAACACTAACAGCTACCTACTAACAACATTTGAAATGTAACAATAAGGATACGGAAATAAAAAGGTTTTATTATTTTTTTATTATTAATAAGATGGTATTTTGAGGATAAATGTTCAATGTGTTCAATTAATAAGCAAGATTTTGCCCTTTGATTGTTAAATGTTAAAAATACACAGTATAAAACAAATATTATACGGGTATGATTGAATTTTGCACACTAACGTCAAGTTTTTTTTTTTCGAAAATTACGTGTTTTTTATAAGAAAGATACCTACAAAGTTTCGAAAAAAACTAAATGAATCTTTCGCAATTTTCAACGCTGCACCATACCCCTTGGATTTTCTGACTGAGCACAATTTTTACAATTTCTAGCAGTGACCAAGGCGTCTCGAAGCTATGCATCCTAGCCACTACCAAATCATCGCTTGTATCCTCTACAAGCAAAACCGGATGCATTTCTTATACCTCTCAAATAACAGATCAACAATGACCGACTCATTGAACGTGTCCACTACACTAGTGCGGGGATTAGCTCGATACTTTTATATGTCGATAAAACTAAAGAATGAATGGGATGAATGATTTGGTCGTTCTATGTTGAGGCACGTTCGTTCGTAAGCTTAACTATAATGAAGTAAATCGGATTTGGCTGCCTTTTGTACGTGTGTCTTATTTTTGTGTTTTGTTTGAAACGGTAGTGTATGTTGTTTGAGTAATGGTCGTTTTTTCCGTTTATTCTATTGGATTTAATGGCCAGGAGTTTATTTCAATGGTGGAGCGTGTTGCTGTCAACTTTTGAATTGTATTTATACGTATAGAATAGAGGTGAAATTGTTTATTTGTTGGCTGTAAATGCAGGCGTAATGTTATGCATGCGTTATTTCTGGAATTGCTGATCTATTTACAAACATTCTTTCACTGTTAGAGAGATGTTGCCGAATGCTATTATATGTTTGAAGTTAAAATTAATTCTTAGGTAGAAGTAATTAATTTTATTTTATACATCCAATGCCATTTCACTTTCATGGTTTATCGATTTTCAGTATCATGTAAATTTTAAAGACGACAATTAGTTTAATTATAGCCTGGCCACTTTAATTAGGCAAATAGTCGCCTTTACTTTACTTTTTTTTTCGAAGTAGTAATATTATCGAAGTTTCAAGGAATTTTCAAAAGTAATTGCCCATCTGTGGTTTCTAACTGTGGATATAAGAATAGCTACTAGAACCGTTTAATGTTTTTACAGTGTTCAAACAGTGTTGTTTAATACAGGCCTTCGGATCACAAAACCAAGAGCCGAACACTGGCGCCCATAGCAGTGCTGCGACTCTTGGATCCAACCAGGTCCATACCCGCGAAACCACGTGCAGCGTACGTGGCAGCGGTCGCTAGGGGTTTGTTCTTTAGAGATAGATACTGGTTCTTGTCTGACAGGTGGGAAGTGGGACAAGTACACGAATTACTCACCTTGATTTCCGTGGTAGGCCCCTGGGGTCATTCAATCCGTGCGTGCTCGAGGTTTATCGTGGGAAGATATATATAATACTAGAGAAGAAGGGATAGCCGACGTTTACTGGACCGGAAGCTCCGGCTGCCACCAGACACGTTGTCAACCCAAAATACCTCGCTGCGCGCGAAATATACACAAAAACAAGTGCCAGGCGGGGAACAATACCACTCGCGGATGGAGACACAATTTCGGATAATTATTTGCTGGTTACAACTCGATATACCAGTTCTAGACCGACATTTTTTCCGTCTCGCACCGGCAAACACGTTTTTTAAAAGTCATGTCAACTGTCAACTCCAAGCTCAGTCGAGAACTGTTAATTCAAAATGACAGTGAGCTGACAAGTGTTGCAACAAAATAACAAAGGAAGGAACGAAACGTTTTCGTTTCGAACATCTGTAATTAATTTTTAAATTTAGATTTATTATGATTTTAATATTTTTGGTACACTTAAAACATTAGAAAGACTGCTTCGTCGGTCTTGCGAAAGCAGAGCACGAAGTCCTGAGTTCAATTCCTGGATTGTGCAAGGGTTGGTGAAGAAAAATAAGAATTTTACTCGACAACTCAATAGACAACGATGCATCCTAAAATACAGATATCGATTCCCCAGATTCCCCTCACTATCCGAGCGCCGGCGCACGTTTCTTACCATCCTGACAGCAAATGATTTATATGAGTGTGACCAGCGTGTACAGGCGGATATTATTATCGAATTTGTTCATTATCTGTCGCCCTAGTTACTGTCACGGCCCTTCTAAGATAGGTGCGGTCTATTGGACCCTAGGACCCACTTACAGTAACATAAATCTTCATTAGGTCGAAAGGTGGGATGTGTTGTCGGGACAAGTGTTACAATACTAGTCTGTGGATATGTGATGTCCGGCACTGTCGGTCTCGAAGTGCCACTGCTGAACTTGAAGTCGAGAGTTCGATTCCCGGGTTTTTCAATCTAGAATTTCTCAGTAGCAGGCCGTATTCAATTATAATGACAATATCCACGGCTCCTTTGTAACATGAGCCTTAAACAAAATTGGCGAAATTTCGTTGTACTAAGTTTCCTCGTTGTACTAAGTTTTGTCGTTGTACTAAGTATTCTCGATATACTAAGTTCTGTCGTTGTACTAAGTATTGTCGATGTACTAAGTTCTGTCGTTGTACTAAGTATTGTCGTTGTACTAAGTTTTGTCGTTGTACTAAGTATTGTCGATGTACTAAGTTCTGTCGTTGTACTAAGTATTGTTTTTGTACTAAGTTTTGGTACACCTCTGCTCCCTTCGAGTAAGAAAGGCGTGATGTTATGTAATGTCAAAGCATTTAATTGATTATTAAAAAAAAGAGGTATTTAAACTTGTTTATTTTAATGGATAATTATGCAGGAAATAAGCACAGTTTATGTGGGTTGTTCAACCAATATATTATCATCATGTCCTTATAATGTTCCCACTGCTGGGACACAGGCCTCCTCTCTGTGAGGGGGAATGGGCCTAAATCCACCTCGCGGGCCCGGTGCGGATTGGTGTCACATGTCTTCGAATTTTCGGTTCTAGGACATGCCGGTTTCCTCACGATGTTTTCCTTCACCGTTTTAAGAGCATCATCTGCCTAGTCTTTTTGCCAACAATATTGGGGTCGGCTACCAGTCTTACCGGATTCAGCTAAGTACCAGTGTTTTATATGGAGCGACTGCCTATCTGACCTCCACAACCCAGTAACTGGGTAACACGGTACCCCTTGGCAAGACTGGTGTCAGATCTCAAGCTTCTGACTACCCGTAACGACTGTCAAAGATCTTCAAATGACAGCCGGGACCAACGGCTTAACGTGCTTTCCGAGGCACGGAGGAAACTCGGTATGTTGAAATGGTCACCCATCCACGGACCGACCTCGTCAAGCGTTGCTTAACCTTGATGATCGACCCGTGCGGCTGTTATTATTTAGCCACGAGCTCCTCACCGTTTTAAGAGCAGTGGTGATGAAATAGTTTACACAAAGTAAAGCGCCTGCCTGGGTTCGAACCCACGACCTACACGTAAGTCGGGGCCGTTACCCCTGGGCCACCACTGCTCTCAACCAATATATCAAGGAAATCAGAATGTATGATTCCATCCCGTTTTTTATGGTATAATCAGAGACCCAATTTTACCAAATGTCATGGTGTATTCTATGGTTCCTTGAAAGCCTTCCTGTGTTCTGCTTTGGTATAAAAACAAATTGCCAAGGGGTGGGAAAAGGGAGTCAAATACCAATGAGTTTTTCTCTGGGTAATTGTAGTGCACTGTATACAGGTTGGAATTCTAAGCTGTGCTAAAATAATACTAAGGGCTTTATTCCACACTACAATTATAAAAAAACATTTTTACATAAAAAATTAATCCGACTTCCAAAACAGAACACTACAAAGCGAAAAATGACTTTCTTTTCGGAAGTCGATGTTTTTGGCACCAAATTTTTCGTTTTTGACTGCAGTGTTTTGTTTTGGAAGTCGGTTTTAATTTTTTTGTTAATAAGTTTTTTATTTGTCTCTTTATTGTTTAGGTACCTTTTATTCCATGAACATATACATTTTAAGGATAATTCAAAAACTACTCGTAAGATCTTGATCAAATTGGAGCAAATGAGAACCACCAGTATTACAAATAAAAGAATCATCAAAATAGCTTCACGTAGTAAAAAGTTCTGAGGCCACAACCACTAAAAAAAAACATTTCAATTGAGAACCTTTACCTTTTTGAAGTCGGTTAAAAATGCTAGGCAGATGTTTCTGGTTCAAAAACTGTCTTAAAGTTACTCCAAGTTCAAACTTCTATGAGCTATGGCGATCAAAACTAGAAAGAAAATGAAACAATTTTTCTCCGTATGCAAATTCAAAAAGGTTGCTTGTACTATCCTTGTCTTACACCATGTCTTGCTCCCTCTAACATAGGGAAATTCACCCTAAAGTTTGTCAATACAATATTATAGGGCACTTACTTAAATTGTATTATACGGAACCCGAGGAAGAATGAGACTACTGCACTTTATTTAAAGGGGTCTTTGTATTGGTACGTTTCGTACCGGCACGAACTAAAGACTTAATATGTAGTAAAAATATTTGCCATATAGCAGGAGCGGACTGTCCAGGATGCACTAGACTTCGTCACTTTGGTGTTTCCTTTGTTTTTGGTCGAAACATCATTCCAATGTGTCGTTGATCTAAGTTTTAAAAGCACTTTCAAATTATCTCTAACATTCCTACAATATTTTCGATTTTATCTGTAGCGCCACCAACGCCGCCACTTACGAACTAATGACATGACGTCACACAAATCCTGCATCGCGCAAGCAAAGTTTTCGGCGCTATTTGAACGCATACAACATTCCGACAATAACCATCTGGTCGGAGGTTAGTGGGACTTTTGACCCTGTTCCGCATACCTACAAATATCCCTAAATACCTTATTCGAACTGCTACAAAAAATTGCCAAATCTGATCAAAAAAGCTTACCAATGAACAGCATTTCATTTATTTCTTTCATTGATAAAACATACAAATTAAATGCTCATTGCGTTATGGTGCTGTTTTCTTATAGTTTACGAAGCGTTTGTTTCAACCACAGACAAAAATCGAACTAGATAACGCAAATCCCTCCATCTGTATGAAAACCAAGCGTGCCACTTTTTCACAAACCATTTAAAAATAAATTTACTTACCAATGAAAGAAAACATTTCCAATGCCTCGGCCAACTTTTTCTATACAGTCTTTACAGCTCAATATGGCATGAAAAGGCATTTATCTAGATTTCGGTGGATTTTTGGTGCCGATAATGCTAAATGAAAAGCTCAAATTGCCATAATTGATTGTAATTTTAGTCCGTTTTTTGACACGCGAAGTACATACGCGTCATCTTGTTAGATTTATATCTGTGGTTTCAACCTTGTGTCATAACATCAGATTTACAAATTCTAAAAATAATTTAAACGCGTCACAATAATAATTATTTCTGCTAGAAAAAAAATACTCAATTAACCAAAAAGGTACCAAACCACCTCAAAAAACTGCCACACAGCACAGAGCTATCCAATTATGCCAAGTAAAGTGCCTCCGCACTAAAAGTGTCGTTTTCCCATCGCGCCCCCCTCAAGAACGGTTCCCATGGGTTTTCCCGTGACATACAGACGGAAGCATATCTTCACTATATATAATTTATAGGGGCATTTCATTTTCTTTCGGGAAAAGGGACGGGAAGGGTGGTTAGCCGACTTGGTAGGAAGTAGAGGTGCTGTGTTTTACATGTTTTAAAATCAGCTGAGGCATCTTTTGTTGGGCAAGTCTGCTGCCTATCATTTATAATAACCAACAATCTCCTCACTTACTACTCCTCCTTTATTCTTTTCTGATTAATTTCGTTGCAGGATCCAAGACAGTTAAATTCATTCTCCGGGACTTCGTCGAGCTTCATTGCCTCGGCGCTTTTCTGGTGGTCGACACTGTTGATTCTGGCTTTCAGGAGTTGCTGTGGTTTGGGAATAGTGCGTTGGGATTGTCCCAAAAGAAAACATATGGCAATGTACGATGTTGTTCATGGAGGCTCGGGTCTTCAGCGGGGCGTCAAGAGTGGTGGAGGACGCCGCGGCGCACGCGCCGACCTAACGCGAGGACCTCGCGTCGGGGAACCGCCAACGTTTACTGCTGTTTATTTTATTTAGTTAGCGGTTCCCCGAAGCGAGTACGAGGCTTATTTTTTGATTTTTGGAGGTTTTTGTGTCGGGGGTTTTTTACATTTTAAACTTATTTTTTATTTCATGCTTGTTAAACTACATACACACACGCTTTAATCAAAAATCTATCGAAACACGTAATTATGACATGACATCTTGCGAAAAAAACCAGGTTCAAAGAGTAAAATGCGGATAACTTTTGAACGGGTCAACCGATTTTAATCAATCATAGCTAAGAACACTCTCGACAAAGTAACCTTTGAAGCAAAAGTAAATCGCAGACAGACACACACACACACCGACACGTCAATCTTATAACAATCCGTCGTTTTTGCGCTGATAACTAAAAAACCTAGAATATCAAAAAATAATGCTTACTTCCAACTACACCAAAAATACTTTTCTTTCACTTCACAAACCGCACAAAGCGAAACTCGAGTACTCTATACTCAGCTACTTCTAACAAAAGCTGGTGGCCGCCATTTGCAATTCTCCCGCGTTTTTATTTCAAAATGGCTGGCTTAAGTTTGGTGCACTTTAGGGATTATTGTAAGGTTTCGTTTTATGATTATCACATTGGTTTACGTACAGAGCAGTGGTGGCCCAGTGGTAACGGACCCGACTTCACACACCACCGCTTTACTTTGTGTAAATTATTTAATCACCACTACTCTCAAAACGGTGAAGGAAAACATCGTGAGGAAACCGGCATGTCTTAGAACCAAAAATTCGAAGGCATGTGATATGCATCAATCCGCATTGGGCCCGCGTGGTGGATTACGGCCCATTCCCTCTCTCACAGAGTGGAGGTCTGTGTCCCAGCAGTGGGAACACTAATAGGCTGATGATGATGATGATTACGGTACTCAGCTGATGCCGGTTAGACTAGAAGGCGACCCCATCATAATCATGACGTACTAAGGAAAAATCTGTACAGGTTGATATCTTTATTTGGTTTACAGATATTTAGTAAATTTGAATTTGGCACTGTACAGAATAAATCCATTCTTCCATGAATTAAAGATATTCTTCGCAAGATTTGACATTTAGAATTTAGTTATGCTAAACCCATATTTGGCTACGAAAATCTGATCAAAAATGTTTAAATTAGGTCAACTTTCAACCATTCTGATGCAATCATTATTAATATGCAGTTCGGGGAAAGTTCCCTGAACTAAAGCAAAGCATATAATTTTTACCTTTTTTTTCATAAATACAATAAAGTTAAAAATATAACGACCCAAAGAGCCCACAACATCCCCGCCAATTAAGGATCCATTCTCAACTGCCGGCCGCCATTCCGCGGCTGCACAAGATGGAGGCACTTCCGGCGGGTCCTCTTTGATGTTATAATTACTTAAAGTAATTATTTTGTGCTTCCTTCGTACGTTGGGAGCCTTAATGTATGTCAGTGGAGCTTGGTAAACTACTAATTGTACGAAGGATGCTGTAATATCACCCGTTACTTCACGCTTCCTGTATTCATTAATAGGATAGGTATAAGTGTAAAGTACACTTACCCTTATGTCCTAATTCATTTCTTCCACTCGACTAAATCAAATCGAATGTTATACAGTACAACTATTTTCTTAATGTCCCTCGGAAAACTTCGTGTTTCATCAGTCGTCGGATTTCTATCAGTTGTCATTCGCATTTGGTGCAGACCGGACGCTCTCAATCAACTTGGAAGTATATAGAGTTGTTAATACTCTTTTCACATCACATCATCAGCCTAATAATGTTCCCAATGTTCCTATTAATGTTGTTGTGTTTGTTTGTGGAAATTAGCATTCTAATTTCCATGTCCATCAACTATTAGATCTATCGTGTATAATCATTTGAATTCAGAACTAAGTGTACTTTATTGTTGTTTGTTTTGTTCTCCGTGTGAAATATATATATCTACCTATTAAAGTAATAATCTTTTGAATGAAACTTCCTACACCCCCCTCTAGCCAGTCGCAATAACCATGGAAAAATCTTCGGTTAATGTCAAATAAACTACAGTACAACTATTTTCTTAATGCCCCTCTGCAATCATCGCATTTCCGAATACGCTAATTTTATTTTTATTTATTTATTCAGAGGCAGAACTTTTTACTAGGTGAACCCATTTTGATGAAACTATTTTTTTATTTGAAAGTTGGCGCCTGTCATGTAATCCCATTAGATTTAATCAAGATCTGATGAGTAGTTTTTTAAGTCATCCTTAATAATGCGTATTTTCATGGTAATATTCTAAGGTACCAAAACTAAAAGGAGAAACATTCAAACTTATTAACAAAAATAAACCGGTTTCCGAAACAAAAATCTACAAAGCGAAAAATTACTTTCTTTTCGGAAGTCGGTTTCAAAAAAAAAAAAATAGGTACCAAAGACACCGACTTCCGAAAAGAAAGTTATATTTCGATTTGTAGTGTTTTGTTTTTTTTTCAGTTTGCTGATGTTAATGTCTAAGGTTAGTCTGTTACCCACCACCCCAAATTCAGACGTGGAGCTGCTACTTAGAAAATCCCAATGAAAAACCTAATAACAGTGTACCACTCTATCAATAACACTTCACTTGGGGATCAGTCCCAAGACCCTACACTCGGGACTCGCTATACAACCAACGAGGCTGCCGATAGACTATAAAACAAATAAAAATAAATAACACATTCAATTCAATAAAACCGCAATATCATAACAAAGTAGAACACGTCCGCCCCGGATGGCACTCAGACGTCGACTGAGCCGCACCGGAAATAACGCCGCCGCCATATTGCCTGCGACCGGAACTAGGAACTGCTTAATGAGCTCTCGAGACTTTGACAAAGTCTTGCGGTTGCCATTGTGTAACCGGGTTCCTATTTTCAAATGGCAAATATCGGTAAAAACATACGGATGCTTATTGAGGTGCTGCACTTAAATAAATAAATAAAATAAGCCTTTATTGCTGTACTTTAGTATATAGTGCAACAAAAAAAAACTTAATTCTACTCTATGGTAATAAGCTTCAATAAGGTTTTGATATTACAGCTTGTCCTTCAACAAAGGCCTCCTCTAAAGCATTCCATTTTATCCTGTCTTTTGCGGTGCGTGTCCATTCTAGACCTGATATCTTTTTCATGTCATCTTTCCAGCGTTTAATTTGTCACCCTTTCTTTTGCTATCTCGCGGGTACCATTCCGTTACCAGTTTCGTCAACTCCTCTTTTCCTTCTCTAAACATGTGTCCTGAACGCCTGAAATGGAGATGACTCCATTTTAGGCGTTTGTAGACGGTAGGCACGTATATTTTTAAATTTTGTTTGCAGTTATTGTAATAAATAAGAAATCAACAATAAAATAAATGCGAACGTTAGAATGAAGTCTGACATAAATGAGTTGAAATTAAATAATGGCCGCTAGTTTCTTAAAAAATTAAATTTTTTGCCGTGCAGTAGTACCATTTTCGATCGACTTCGATTTTCGATTAACTTTAGATCAGTCAAGATACAACACTATTTTTATGTAGCGATAAAGTGGCAACCCCCAAATGTCAGTTTAGTCTTTCATCTGACAGTTGTTGTAACCGTAACTTGTACATTATTACCTCAATGCTTGTAACATGTCTGCCAAATTATCTGGGTTCTCAGAAAACAGGATAATTATCGTCTGCAAAGCGTTGATGGTTAAGTTTTTCCCCGTCAGCTGTACTTACCGCCCGCCGGTCTAACTTTTTCTCAAACTCATAGCATTTCTAATAGTCGATCAATCAAAAAGATGATTGCACATTCCAAAGCGTAGGTAGATCTCTATGGAGAAAAACGTGCAAGAAACTCCTCGGACACTCTCAAAGAAATAAGAAATATACCTGGATGTCTGTCTGTAAAAGTATAACAGAGTTTCACGGAATCAGAACAATATAATTTCAAAGAATGAAATGAATGTTATCAAATAACATAAATCTTTCATATCACTTAGATATGAGATGAAATCTAATTTCATTGAATAAAGCCCAGAAATCTGGGTCAAGATAGTATCTTACAAAATATTACAAAAAACGCCGACAAAAATTTCGCTTAGCCGAATCAATTTGAGCTCCGAAAAGATTGGCCCAATATTAGCATAGGACTCAGTTAAATATACATAAAAACGGAAGGAAAGGGTCTTCGCCCTTAAAAAGGTTAGCACTGACTGAAAAAAAGTACACAAAATAAATTTATTACGGTCTTTGGTAACCCTTCTTGAGAAGCCTGTAGGTTTGACTACCAAGTGACATGGATAGACCGTAGAAGAAGTGAAGTATATAATAAACAAGCTGTCCCGGCGAACTTCGAACCACCTCAAACAAATGTATGGGAAAATGGTGTAACTAACCCGACTTTGTTTTAAATTTCAGAATAATCGTCAACGCCATCTACTGGCATTACCGGAACCAGTACACAACGCTTTGTTCATTTTACTCCATATTTTGTTTCTGGCATGTATCAGAGATGGCGCTGTGTTCGCAAAACGTATGGGAAAATGAATTTTCTTCATAATTTGTTTTCCGTTAATATTTCTGATATTTTAATAGTTATTCTGTTGTTCAGGGCTAAGATAAATCCAACAAATCAATGATCATGAGAATCTGTACAGCCGTTTCCGAGTTATGGTGTTGGTGTAACACGACTTTAAATAAATAAGAGACAGTATTCATGTAAAATATTGGTATTCAGTTGCATATGAATATATTTATATATTTTATTATTGTTAGGCTAGCGCTTGACCACTATCTCACCTGATGGTAAGCGATGATGTGGTCGACCTTGAAGCACGCTTGCCTAGAAGTAACTTATTCACTCTTCCCTCAAACATCTCCAGGTTGCATCTATCAGGTAACATACATTCACTGGCAAGGAATTGCACTCCTTGGCTGTACCACAGATAATATAATACTAGCATACAGATGCCTCATCCCATACAAAGAAACCGTGCCGACGTAACTAGCGTTTTTCATCTGATTAATCTTGTTATTTTTTTGTACATCGGTTCTGTTTCACGGTGATAGATAGATGGTGTTAGCAGCGACTCGCAAGTAAAAGGATTTATTCGGTTCGTGAATATTTTTTTCTTTAAATACAGTGAAGGTTCGTTTCATAGTATTTTTTTTTGCACGTTTTTACAGTTTTTTTGCACCAAAATGTGTTACAATGCAAATTTTAACAATCTAGTGGAATCTCTCAGAAATTTAAAAATGCGCCATCTATTGGCATCAATTTTAAGTGATCCGTTTAAATAATCTTTGAAATGTGAATTAAGAGCCCAATATTCCACAATTTTGTACTTAGGAGAGTTGATTAAACAAGAACATACAATTTTTATGTTGTAATTCCAGAAAATATTAATTTTACACACATTCAATAACAGACAGGTGCATATTGCGCCATCTAGTGAGATTTATTTGACGAACTTTTCTTTGTTAGCAATGAGACCCCGTGCTAGCATAGCTGTAGGCATAGTTACAGTCTTTAGAAAAAGTTTTATTTTCCGTATGTCTATCTATCATGTACCATAATGTGGATTTCTGTTAGAAGACTTTTCGGCATCGAAACGTACTTCTACAAATACATATTTTCTTTTACAAGCAAATATATAACCAATTATGACCTCTTTAAATGTTAGTTTAGAACCTTAGAAAAAAGATAATCTTAAAATATCTAGTATACCACATAGAACTGCTCTCCTGAGCAAAAGTCTTTTCGGAATGGCATCTAAAATGTACAATAGCATACATGTGGACATTTTAAACACCAAGGAACTCCCACTATTCAAATACTAATTGCGTAATTTTTTTATTGACAAAGCTTACTACACGATCCAAGATTTTCTTAATAATTAGTACCTATTACAATCTGTCACCATTCACCTAATTCTTACTTTGTTAGATTCTCTTTATATGTTTTATTATATAATTATTGTATGCCTACTAGGCAGGACATAATGGAACTGTAATTTACCTAACATCTGTCTGTATAACCTATGCCCACAATAAAAAGATTTGATTTGATTTAGATCTTAACATCTTCACCAGCCGTAAATACAAAGATTTTTGTACCATATCTAACATTCCATACCTCCGTGCTATCGTGGACGGAGCCAATTTGAAAAGCCTATCAATAATGCAGTAGAAACAGATAGAGAACAATTTGCCCATCCTTGCTCCTAAACGTTGGATTATGGAGGATACACCTATATTTCTAGCATGGGTTTACTCACGAGAAGTTGCGTGCCCTGTCTCAAATAAAACATTTTTGTTTTCTTTGTTTATTTTCGTGTGCGACAGTGCTAGATTGGGACCAGTTGGGACCTTTATTCATGAGATGTTTATGAGTGGGCTATTGTTTTTTCTTTGGGTAAAAAATGAAAATGGCTGCTTCGTATTCAACGTTACCGGTATCGTGTTGCAGGTCACAAATAAAACTGTAAGACAATTCTACTTTGAACAAATTAATAGTTAAAAAATAACATAAAAAAAGAAGTTTTAAAACAAGCTTTTGAAGTAGGTTGAAATATAGTAATTTAATTGTTATTAGTCTGTAAGCTTTCTTCATAAAAAGTAAATAAATAAATAATTGAATGCGTATTTAATCTTTCGAGTCTGTTTTGTTGATCATTGAAGAGTTACTTCGTTTGGAGTCAAACCTACATGGAGAATCAGGTCATATTTAACACAAAAATCATTGTCATCAGAACTAAACCAACATGTAAAATGTTAACTAAGATAAGACGAAGTAGTTCTAATTCAGCATGTAAGATTTGACGTGAACAAATAACATCCATAATATACTGATAAAAGCTGAGTGGAGGCTGACTTGAGTAGAAGATATTACTCAGAAGAGAGAAGATTTACTTAAGACGACGACTAACGCCAACGACCTTGAGGGAACAAAACGCGCACTCGTTTCACACCCGAGCGATCCGAAATTTTGTAATTTTTTGTACTTTCCTTATACCTCCTTGGACTTTAAAAAAAAGCCTCAGATCAAAATGTAGATAACTATATTTTCTTTGAGATGGTGTCGATTTCATTAAAATACGCCCAGCGATTTTGGTGTGATTGTCGTGTTTTAGACATAACTTTACAAATTAATTACACTGTGTTATACGAATAAAACTCAAAATTTTCTTAGATCAAATTATTACGAAAATGGTCTAATTATTATTATTATTATTATTTATTTATCTCAGAAAAAAAAAATGGTCTAATGTAACATATATTTTTCACAAAAAATGACGACTAGCCGTTTAGACGTGATTCTCATTTTAAAATCAGCTACTCAAGGATATCTGCGCCTTAAGACGACGACTAACGCCAACGACCTTGAGGGACCAAAATGCGCACTCGTTTCACACCCGAGCGATCCGAAATTTTGTAGTTTTTTGTACTTTCCTTATACCTCCTAGGACTTTAAAAAAAAAGCCTCAGATCAAAATGTAGATACCTAAATTGTCTTTGAGATGGTGTCGATTTCATTAAAATACGCCCAGCGGTTTTGGTGTGATTGTCGTGTTTTAGACATAACTTTACAAATTAATTACACTGTGTTATACGAATAAGACTCAAAATTTTCTTAGATCAAATTATTAAGAAAATGGTCTAATGTAACATATATTTTTTACAAAAAAATACGACTAGCCGTTTAGACGTAATTCTCATTTTAAAATCAGGTACTCAAGGGTATCTGCGCCTTAAATAGAATTAAATGTTCAGGCCATTCCACTTTATTCTCCCACACCTAGGTCCAACCATGAAACTTTAACATCGAGCATAGCGAATGGCGTGCGAAGACGCTTTACATTGCTATAACTGTTTACACCCTAACGCCATGCCTTCAAGCTATTAACGAGAGGGAGCGGGCAGTGTTGGTCTTCAGCTAATTTTAATCAATATTTTAATAAATTAACTTTGGTAATAAAACAAGAGTTTTATTGTTCTAAGCAAGATTGAAATGATTTATTAATTGTACTGTAAAAACGGACTCTAGCAGTCTTGCCTGTAGTGTTATCCAATAACTGGGTTAATGGTCAGAGAACAGGCTTCTCGCTTCAGGCTAGAAAGTGCTAATAAAAACTAAAATTAACAAACTAAATTAATAAATTAAAAGTCATTAAACTTATCATCCGTTATATAAAGGAACTGGGACTAATACATGCTTTAATGCAAACATATTGCTTAAAATTCTTCTTATGCTGTACATAATTAACTATTAAACATATAATAACACTAATTTTGACATCAATAATTCCTTAAACAAAAAATAAATAAAAAAAACATCCACAACTCCATGTGCCATATTTATGGTTGAATAATATAAAATGGCTTTAGGCCCCTGACACATTATGGCATATTTTTTTTTATGAAAAAGTCAATTTATAGCCTGTATCCTGACACTCAGGTGTTTCTGGTTTTGATTCCCTCTTCAAAAACGCCGGATACTTCAACGTAAATAAAATTATCATAACATTTTTGTGTGATCTTCAACTTATCCTGCTGAAGCTAAAAGTATAGATTATATAAACACAGAATACTCTTTTAACAAAACACTAAAATATTTCATTACCGTGTCATCTAATACTTATCCTGCATTAAACGAATCCAGGAGCTAAGACTTCATAAACTCAGGATACTCTTTCAACAAAAAAGACGAACATTTCATAAACTTTCCATCTAATACTCTTCCTGTATTCTAGGGATCTAAGTCGCAATGAGCTGACAGCGATCAGTCGGAGAACCTTCAGAGGATTAACAGCATTGAAGAGTTTACACCTCGATGGAAACCACCTCAAATGCATCGATGAGAAGGCGCTTGAAAATTTGAAGAGTTTGGAAGTACTGTAAGTATTATTTTTATTACCTTTTCCTAAAGGCTTCTGTAGACAGGTGCTCAGTTACAATGTGACGATTTTACGTAGAAATTGTTCACTACTTCTACAAAAAAAAGCCGACCAAGGGTTCCGTACTTGGTAAATTGCGGTTTACGATTTATGACGTATTAAAAAAAAAACTACTTATTAGATCTCGTTCAAACCAATTTTCGATAGAAGTTTACATGGTAATGTACATCATATATTTTTTTTTAGTTTTATCATTCTCTTATTTTAGAAGTAACAGGGGGGGGACACATTTTACTACTTTGGAAGTGTCTCTCGCGCAAACTATTCAGTTTAGAAAAAAATGATATTAGAAACCTCAATGTCATTTTTGAAGACCTGTTCATAGACACGCCACACGTATGGGTTTGATGAAAATAAAAATTGAGTTTCAGTTCTAAGTATGGAGAACCCCCGAAATTTACTGTTTTATTTTCTATTTTTGTGTGAAAATCTTAATGCGGTTCACAGAATACTTCTACTTACCAAGTTTCAACAGCATAGCTCATATAGTTTCGGAAAAAAGTGGCTGTGACATACGGACGGACAGACACAGACATGACGAATCCATAAGGATTCCGTTTTTTGCCATTTGTCTACGGAACCCTAAAAACCGCTGTCGTACTGATTGGCCGTGTGACTCACTAAAATCTTTAGGCTTTCTGCCTTTTACAGTCGAGGGTCACCAGTAGTGTTTTGCGGATCAGGGTGGAAAATCTCTCCATTAAAAATGGAGGATCCACCGGCCAGACGAGTGTTGTGTTGTAGACAATATCTTATCTGAAGACGATGATGTGGTCGACGGTGAAGCACGCTCGCCTATAAGTAACCTATTCACTCATGAATTTAAGACCACCAGGTTGTATGCATCAGCAAACTGCCTGATGGTTATTGTCGGGCTGTTGTATATATTTAAATTGCGCGAAAAAGCGTTGATTGTGCGATCACAAATAGGGGCAGGACCCCAAAATCGCGAGTGATCGCGCAATCAACCAACGTTTTCGATTTTTTCAATACTTTTTGTAGTTCGTATTGTATGTGGCGGTGTAGATTCACTACAGTAACTAGCAGCCCACCTAACAGCCCTACCTACTTCTTATTGTAATTATATCGCGCAGTAGACGGTTTTCAAGATAACAAAAAATGAAAAATTCAACAGGGAATCTAATTGTTGTTTGCTCACCCGTCTTCCAACCTTAACGGCCGTTTCCACTCAAACGTTCTAATAAAAGACTTGATCAAACACTGAACAATTCTCCATTCTTTGTGAACTTGTAATTGGGTCAGATACATAAACTCACGCCTTTTTCCCGTGGGGGTAGGCAGAGACTACAGAATTTCACTTGCTACGATCCTAACATTTTTTTTTAAGATTGTTTCGCGTTTGGCCACTATCTCGCCTGATGGTAAGCGAAAATGTGTTCGACAGTGCAGCACGCTTGCCTAGAAGTAACCTATTCACTCTTGACTTAACAACTAACTTGTCAGGAAATACAGACTCCGGCAGGGAATTCCATCCCTTAGCTGTGTGCAAAATTAAAGTATTCCTAAAACAGTTAATGCGTATGGGTGTTCATCATCATCATCATCAGCCTTATAATGTTCCCACTGCTGGGACACAGGCATCCTCTCTGTGAGAGAGGTAATGGGCCTTAATCTACCACGCGGGCCCAGTGCGGGTTGGTGGATGACACATATCTTCGAATTTTTGGTTCCAGGACACAGTTTTTTCACGATGTTTTCCTTTACCGTTTTAAGAGCAGTGGTGATGAAATAATTTACACAAAGTAAAGCGCCTGCCTGGGTTCGAATTCGCGACACATAAGTCGGGGCCGTTACCACAGGGCCACCACTGAAATGGGTGGCAAGTCCACCATTTACCGATGGCGCATTACCGTACGTCTTGTTGTCCGATGTTGGAAAGAACTAGGCGGAACACACACTTCTTTTGTTTCATACTGCGCACCTGGCCGCCCTGATGAACGTCACCAATAAGATCTTTGTGTTTGTGTGTAATTAGGTCAGGTTTCGATTCAATAAGACTTTACAAGACAGAGGTCGGATCAATATTCTTCAGGTCAGCTCGTGTCAATTGATGGCCTTTCATTTATTGTTTTAAGTATAGTGTTTGCCCACGGATTTGAATATTTGATGAGTAATTTTAAAGAAACAAGTATAAATAACTCATGAGCGAGACAGATACTGCAAAACATCACTTGCTGCGATCCTTAAATACTCCTTTTATTTATTCATCGCATAGACAAGACCCTCTTAAATTCAAACAAATTATTAATTAAGTATGGCATCGCTTTAGACAAACTATTCATAAAAGAAATAAAAATGCCTTTGTGGGTCCAAGTTTTACATAAATATCCATTATATTTCTGCCACCAAGCAGCGTTACTGTATACCTTAAAGCGTTGGTATCTACAATAATCTACATTAAACATATACTTTATTAAGAGGAAATATGGGCAGAGAGCGCCGACTGAATTTCCTTAGTAAAAATTCATAATTCGAGGTTTAGCTCTCGTCTCTTTCCTCCTCCAATATTGGACCAATTTAGAAGATATTCCATAAACTGGTAAAGTAAGAGTTTTAAAGAAAATATAGACTCCTTAGCCTTCCCTCTTTCTGAGTTTTTTAACAAATGTTTCGAAGAGTCGGTCTTTCCAGAACAGTTGAAACTGGCTAAAGTAGTTCCAATTTTCAAGAAAGGCATTAAGACTGATCCGAAAAATTACCGGCCCATATCCCTTTTGCCAACCTTATCAAAAGTATTTGAAAAAGTTATTAAAACTAGACTGATGGTACATTTGAATGTAAATAAAATTATTAATTTAAGACAATTTGGCTATCAGAAAGGCGTCGGTTGCTCAGATGCAATAAACACTCTTGTAGATGACATAATTGGTAAATTAAATGACAAAATGAAAGTGGCTGGACTCTTCCTTGACCTTAGTTCTGCTTTTGACACAGTTGATTATGAGCTGTTACTGACTAAACTTGAATATTATGGTGTCAGAGGCAATTCCTTACAGCTTTTTAGGTCGTACTTACAAAATAGACGGATGTATGTCGAAATAAAAAGCATCGATGATAGTAATCACGAAGTCGAATATAAGTCTAAAATTAAAAACATAAAACTTGGTGGTATTCGTGGTTCTTCTTCCATACTCCTCCATCAGCCTTCATCTCAGTAGTCAATCCCTTTCTAACTCCTCTGGCCTGACATTCTATATTTATTTGGAAACTCAACAGCTTATTACTAATTTACATTTACATGAATAGATGTTCACCTCACTGTCAACTGTCAATCAACAGCCCAGTGCAGTTGCATCAACGTTACTAGCACCTTAGTAAACACACACTGCAGAGTGACAGCGAGATGATGACAATTATCTCTTAAGCCAATAACAGAGTTTGACGGCATGGATAAAGCTAGGTTAGGTTAATTAGCTACACAAGTGCAGCTATTAGTGATCATGTGGGATTGAAGACTCATTGATCAACTCTTCTTATTCTTTGTCTTCATTACTGAAGGTCGTGCCCATCTTGGAAAGCTTTGACGGAGTCATTGAGGAGCCGGCTGCCTTCTTGGGTCAGTGGTCAACGTTAGTCCTGTAATCGCCTTGATCTGGTCTGACCATCGAGTGGAAGAGCGTTCGTGTGGCCTTTTCCCACTATAACCAGTTTTTACAGATTGTCTGGTTGTCCCCGGGTGGTGTGACCAAAGTAATTTAGGACTCATTGGTAGCAGATCGAGAAGAGTCTGGTTGTGATGTGCAACTTGTCGAGAGTGGACTTATTGCAATAATGATTGCCAAAAGTTTAAAACTTTTGAACTCGTGGCATTTCGGCAGTGTAAGCTAGTCCAGTCCAGTCAGAGCAGTGGTGGCCCAATGGTAACGGTCCTGACTTACGTGTCGTAGGTCGTGAGTTCGAACCCAGGCAGGCGCTTTACTTTGTGTAAATTATTTCATCGCCATTGCTCTCAAAATGGTGAAGGAAAACATCGTGAGAAAACGTCTTAGAACCAAAAATTTAAAGACATGTGACACATCCACCAACCAGCATTGGGCCCGCGTGGTGGATTACGGCCCATTCCCTCACACAGATAGGAGGCCTGTGTCCCAGCAGTGGGAACATTAATAGGCTGATGAGATGATGATGATTAGTAAACCCTACAATAGTGGTCAAACGCGAGCATATCAATGCATTCTTTTTTCGCACAATCTCTCCACCTTTTCCTCCACTAATCCTCCTCATAATTTCAGGACGTTAAACAACAATAACCTGACGTACCTCTCGCTGGAACCGGCTGCGATTAGTCGACTAAACACGCTGCGACTGACCGACAATCCCGTCGTGTGCGACTGTCGCGTCGCCAGGTTGTCGACTACTGTCAGAGCGGCTGGTATTCTTGGAGTTGGTGCCAGGTATGAACTATTTATATTTAATGGGAGTAAGACTTCAGAAATTGGAACGACACTAGGTTGGTGTCCCAAGTTATTCAGCAATTTTCAACGCGAATTATTTGGCCTATTGTATAGAGTGGAGCTACAAAAGCTGACAAAATGTTTGTAACTGTTTTCAAGCTATTATTTGGCTGAATTTTGCACACCGATCGAACTCTTTATTATAATATTATCTAAGTTGTAGCTATAGCCCAACTAGATGCCTATCTGTAGCCTAAAGACTTTTAATATTCCATAAATTGGCTTCGGAATATATTTCATGCAGTAATAAAATGAATTTCAGATGCCAGGCGCCTGCAGCTTTAAGAGGAGCTCTTTTGACAGAATTGGAGACCCACGAGCTGATATGTAGTGGTAAGTAGCTTTCATACCATCGACAATCAATCAACATCATAGTTAAGTAAAACACCTGAGAGACCTGTGCTTGATAGCCTGAAACCGCTAATACGAAGTTTTCAAACAGTGACTTCTCTGTACCTGTAGATGAGGCCTTTATGTTTTAGTTAACGTTACCACAGATAACATAATACTACATCCCATACAAAGAAACCCTGCGTTTTTTCGTCTAACTAAACTGATTATTCCACGGCGCCATCTATTGGAATCAATTTTAAATGAGCCGTTCAAATAATATTCTATAATTTTTGTAGTGTAGAGTTGTATAATTTATTTATTATCTATTCTAGAAAATGTTAATTTAACACACAATTCAATAAAAAATCGTAGCATATCGCGCCATCTAGTGATTTATTTGAACCAAATTTTGTTCCTTAGCGTCGGGACCCCGTAACGCTACTGACGGCTTATTCAGCGGTTTGGACTTCCCACTTGAACCAAAGACAGGTTCATGATAGACAAGCGGGCACATGGCAATTCATATGGAACCTCGATCTTAACTTCTTATCTCTCTTCCCAGGACCAACCACCACAACGACAGTAGAATGCTCAGCGGAGCCCCGCTGCCCCCCTCCATGTCGCTGCACCCCCGAGGGTACGGTGGACTGCCGGGAGAAGCTTCTGTCAGAACTGCCTGCCACCATCCCGCATAGAGCTACCGAGATGTAAGTACTGAAGGACTTAATCCTTCAATCAAGGACCTTTTTCCAAACATGTTGCTTTCAGATTAAAGTAATTAGAAACTAGCGACCCACCCCAGTTTCGCACGAGACAAAGAGACTTCTTTGTTTATTGCTGTTTCGATTAATGAATACTGCCTCAAAATCCGTAACGTGGTTGAGAAGAAGTAAGCGGAGAAACAGGCCGAGGCTAAGGCGATAGTTACAGGAGATTAACATACATAACGACTGTCAAAGATCTGAAGAAAATGACAGCCAAGACCAACAGCTTAACGTGCTTTCCGGCACGGTGATCTATGCTTTCATGCCTCTGGTACTACAGATGCGTCTTGGCAGCAGAACTACATACCATCAAGTGTACAGCCTGCTCGTTGCCACATATTACAAAGAACTTATGGATGTTTTCTGTCTCCAGCCGTCTAGAACAGAACGAGATAACGGAAGTGGGAGCCGGAGCTTTCTCGTCAGTGAAGAGAGTCGCGAGAATAGATCTCTCAAACAACAAGATCACAAAGTTAGCCGCAGATGCTTTCAGCGGATTGGTGCATCTCACTTCTTTGTAAGTAGCTTACTTAACTAGCCATATATGTTTATATTATTTTTATAGAAAAAAAAACCGGCTAAGTGCGAGTCGGACTCGCGCACGAAGGGTTCCGTACCATTATCGCAAAGAACGTTCTCAATTTATTTTATTTTAATTTAATAATTATTATTTTTTAAAGTGAATATACAACTAAATATTCCATGAATATTTCAAGCGTCTACCTGTTTCTGTTATTAATATCGAGCAAAAAACGGCAAAAAAAACACGTTTGTTGTATGGGAGCCCTCCTTAAATATATATTTTCTTCTGTTTTTAGTATTTGTTGTTATAGCGGCAACAGAAATACATCATCTCTGAAAATTTCAACTGTCTAGCTATCACGGTTCACGAGATACAGCCTGGTGACAGACGGACAGACAGACAGACAGACAGATGGATCGCGGAGTCTTAGTAATAGGGTCCCGTTTTTACCCTTTGGGTACGGAACCCTAAAAAAGAATAAAGGAAGAGTAATCGTATCTGTATCCGACTACCAAGGCAATTGGATGGTTATGATTTTAGCTATGTTTACATCATCATCATCTGCCTAGCCTTTTTCCCAACTATATTGGGGTCGGCTTCCAGACTTACCGGATTCAGCTAAGTACCAGTGTTTTACATGGAGCGACTGCCTATCTGACCTCCACAACCCAGTAACTGGGTAACACGGTACCCATTGGCAAGACTGGTGTCAGATCTCAAGCTTCTGACTACCCGTAACGACTGTGATTTTAGCTATGTTTACATTATGAAATATTACATCATGGGAAGGAAAATCACACTGAAGTTTTTATCAGTCTTGCTTTTGTTTCAGTCTTAGGCGTACTTGTAGTCGGTGCAACACATTTTCTTCTTCCATACCGTCCTGTCCCCCGTCACGCTATCACTGACTCCTTTCTTTCATATAACTCCTCACATAGTCCATCCATCTTTTCTTTGGCCGTCCCCTCCCTCTCCATCCATCCACATTTATATTCATAACTCTTCTAGTAACATGCGTTTCATCCCTCCTCATCAGATGACCATACCAGGACAAACGGTTTCCTTTCAAATTTTCTGTCACTAGCGCCACTTTCAAACTTCCTCTAATATGCTCATTTCTCACTATATCAATTCTTGTCACTCCGCACATCCATCTCAACATTCTTATCTCTGCTACATGCAATCTCTTTTCATCCATCTTTTTCACAGCCCAACATTCTGATCCATACAGTACGACAGGTCTAATCACGGACTTGTCAATTTTTCTCGTTAACTTGAGGGGCATCCGTGGGTCGCAATTTGTTCCAGTGACCTGTCGCCATTTCTATTATACCAGAAAGATGAGAAAGTTGTCGTAAGCGGAGAATTCACTATATGCCCATCAACGTCAACGTCTAAAAGTCAAAAGTCAAAGCACTTTATTTCAAGTAGGCCAGTTACAGGCACTTTTGAATTGTCAAAAGACAAAATAAAATATTACAAAATTATGGTGCTACAGTCCCAGTCACAAGACATAATAACTGTGAAAGTACCGTAGATGCCAATTCCAAGGCGTAGATCTCTATGGAGAAGAACGGGCAAGAAACTCCATGGACACTCTTTTTCAATTAGGTAATTATTACAAATCATTTGTTACATCATTCATGTTGAGATTACACATTATGTGAGAACGATGTAGAAAGTTAAAAGTGTCCATAGTAAATATAAAAAGACAATTCAGAAATAAAATTAGAATCAATTAAAATAAACCATGGCAGCTAAGAGATGACCAGTCCCAACCGACAGCGCCCGTTCACGAACATGACACATGTATCAGCACCATTCAGCTCAACCATTTTGAAGGGAGCTAAATGATCCGACACACGCGCCACCATCGGCGAGACATTTGAGTGAGCATGACATACTCTCAACCACCGGAGTCATTCAAGTCAATAGAAGACGTAGGTATCTAGACAATGATAGCTCTGAAGTACATGGTACTCACACAATGCTGGCTATGCTGCTATATAATACTAGAAAGATTGACTCTATATAATGCAAAGATAGTAGCAATCTTCATCAGCTCCGACAATAACAGTAAACGATACCTACGACAGTCTTACCAAAAAATAAAATTTAAAAAATACACATAAAAACGAAATTTTAAAATAATAATATTTAACCTGACAGCAAGCTAATTTTGGTAAAAGAACACGAACATTGTCTTGAGTTCAACACAGCGACCAACTATGCTTATCATCTAAATAATCATTAATAGAATAGTATGCCTTAGAACAGAGATTAGCTTTTACTTTTGCTTTAAATGCGTTAAATGGCAAATCTAGAAAAGAAGACGGTAATTTGTTGTAAAAAGTTATACCAACCCCAACGAATGAACTATGCACCTTATGAAGTCGATGAAAGGGAGCTCGTAATTTGTCCTTATTTCTTGTGTTAAAGTTGTGAATATCACTATTTTTACTGTACAAATGAATGTTCTGCCTAATATATAAAATGTTGGCGAATATGTACTGTGAAGCCGCTGTGAGAATACCAATCTCTTTAAAAAAATCTCTTAGAGAAACACGCGCACCTAATTGGTAAATGGCACGAACAGCTCGTTTTTGAAGCACAAATATATTTTGAATATCAGCGGCTCTGCCCCACAGTAGAATACCGTAGGACATGATACTGTGAAAATAACTAAAGTAGACCAACCTTGCTGTATCAACGTCAGTGTATTGTCTAACCTTTCTGACGGCGTAGGCGGCCGAGCTAAGCCTACCCGCTAGGCTTGATATATGTGGCCCCCATTGAATTTTTGAGTCTACTGTTATACCCAGAAACACAGCTGAATCAACAGTTTCGAGCTTCTCATTGCCGAGCACAATGTTGGGACCCAGATTTCTAACATTGGGCAAAGCGAACTTTATGCATTTAGTCTTCTTGGCATTAAGAACAAGATTATTTGTTGTGAACCAATCTGTGACCATTGATAGTGCGTTATTCACGTCATCAAAAACTTGTCTATTCCTATCTACTTTAAAGATCAGAGAAGTATCTTCTGCAAACAGTACAACGTCGCAAATATCCTTTAAATAGAATGGCAGATCGTTAATATAAACCAGGAATAAAAACGGACCCAGTATTGAGCCTTGGGGTACACCCAGCTCAACAGGTAACCTGGAAGATTTAGCGCCATTAACGTCTACGCATTGGTATCTATTAAGTAAATATGACTCAATTACATTTAGGGCTTCGTTTTGAACACCGTAATGACGTAGTTTACGCAAAAGCGTATCATGGTGAACGCAATCGAAGGCTTTAGAAAGATCGCAGAAAACACCAATTGCATTTCGCGACTTCTCCCATGCGTCAAATATGTGCTTCAACAAAGCAACACCCGCATCTGTAGTCGAGCGACCCTTCGTAAACCCATATTGGTCATTGTGAAGGAGGCTATGTAAGTTAAAATGTCTGAGTAACTGCTTAAGAATTAACTTTTCAAATATTTTGCTGAATGCAGGCAAAATAAAGATTGGTCTGAAATTACCAATATCATTTTTGTTACCGGATTTAAATAGAGGGATGACTTTACTGCTCTTCATGAGATCAGGAAAAGTACCCAAATCAATGCATTTGTTAAACGTAACAGCAAGATAGGGGGCCACAATGTCTATTATATTGCCCAAAAGTTTGGTAGATATGCCCCAGTAATCACCCGTGTTTTTAGATTTAAGAGAATTAAAAACATTAACTACATCACGAGGCGCTACATGCTCGAATCTCAATACATAACTACATTTAGGGACGCTACTATGCAATAGGTTTTCAGCCTTAGACGGCGACGAACTTAAGGAGCAAGTCGTCGTTGCAGGTATGCAAATTTAAAAAATCGAGTGGAATGCCTCAGATATTTAAAATCGCGCCATCTATTGGAATGAATTTTAAACGATCCTTTCATATAATCTTGGAAAAGTGAATTAAGATCCCAATCAGACTAATTTTTAAAGGCGAAAGTTTGTGAGTGTGGGTGTTTTTGTATACTTCTTCACGCTCAAACGGCTGGACGGATCTGGATGAATTTTCACAGAGATAGATTATAGTCAGGCATAGCACATAGGATACACGCTTTATCCCGGGAATATGTTCCCTCGTGATAATTTTCGACTTTCACGCGGGCGAAGCCGCTGGCAGAAACTAGTATTCCATAATTTTGTGCTTAGGAGAGTTGGTTAAACAAAAACACACAAATTTTATGATTAATTCTAGAAAATGTAAATTTTACACAAAATTCAATAACAAATCGATGCATATCGCGCCATCTAGTGACATTTAATTGAACCAAAAAAAAACTTATCTTTGGGACCCCGTTTAACGCTTTAATCCCGCACATGCACGATTTCTGTGGCACAAGCCTCGAGAGCGAAGCCGCTGGAAAAAGCTATTGATTTTATGTTAGTTTATTTTTTTTTTATATTAATAAATCTATTTTCTGTTTCCAGAGTTTTGTATGGAAACAAAATCAAAGACTTACCATCAGGAATATTCCACGGACTAACATCACTGCAGTTACTGTGAGTATCATTGACATTCTTATTACATTTTATTACGTTTGCATTAGTATGTAATACTTATTTTTCTACTACCTTGTCTATTACGTAACACATTGCCTTAGAAATTCGTTTCGAAATATGAAGACAAGATTAAAAAATAAAAAAAAACAAAATTGCATAATAACAGTTACGAAATGACTTTTGTATCAATAGTCAATAATCATCATTTATTTTTTGCATGGATCATTATGTAACTGGCAGAATGATACTGAACTTGTTACCTCTTGAAAAAGCGCGCGTTGATTGTGTCTATATAGTCTGTGGTTTTTGGTCTGAACGTTTCTAATAAATTGATGTTGGAACTTATTTGCATTTATAATTAAATAAGCTAATCAGGTAGTGCAAAAAGAATCGTTCGTGTCTAGCATAAAAAGGCTTTATTTTAACACTCGCATGTAGCTTTCGACGCTACATCGCTTGTGTTAAAATTTCGACTTTTTATGCTCGAAACGAAATGTACTATTGGGGTATTGCTTGATACATTTATATCACTTTTCACAGATTGCTGAACTCAAATGAGATAACCTGCGTAAGGAAGGACACTTTCCGTGATCTTCAAAACCTGAAATTATTGTAAGTATACGCTCCTCAAATGTAGAAAGAATACTTGTCATGGACAAATCTGAATACATGTACAGATAATAATGCTGTGTTACCTTTTCCAGATCTTTATATGATAACAACATCAGATCCTTGCCCAATGGAACCTTCGATGCCTTGACCGGAATACAAACGCTGTAAGTATTGATGTAGGGGTTGCAAGCGCGGCTGCTGAGCGTGGATTACTGGGTCCGATCCCCGGGTGTGGGTCTCCGGAGTTGTGCTCGAACAAGAAAAACTGGGATATCCTCCACCGGCCTCAACTCTGTTAACCTTTTTTAAGATACATAAAAAGTTCAATTTTATTTAGTACCCAACAATAACAGCCGGTGTCACCACTACTTATTAACGAAATTAAACCTTACCCCACAGGCACTTAGGCCGCAATCCCTTCGCCTGCGACTGCTCCCTACGCTGGCTGGCCGCATACCTGCGCAAGAACCCCATCGAGACGTCCGGGGCCAAGTGCGACTCCCCCAAGCGGATGAGTCGTAAGAGGATCGACGCGCTGAGAGAGGAGAACTTTAAGTGTAAACGTGAGTAATCTTCATCATTCTTTCATGGAGACTTCCGGGGCCAAGAGCGACTCCTTCAAGGGGAAGAGTCGCAAGAGGAGGTGCGCTGAGAAAGGAGAACTTTAAGTGTAGTATTTATGATCATTCGTCCATCGAGACGTCCGGGGCCAAGTGCAACTCGCCCAAGCGGATGAGAGAGACTCTCGGAATTGCTCCTGTATTGTGGGTGACTTGCTTCGGACAAGTTTCAGATGATTACAATTTTGCAACTTTCAGGCAGTATCCTACCGAACACACTTCTTTTACAACACATTAAAAAGACTTGAAACCAGTTGACGGACTATCTGCTCGTTTGCTACTCTTTGGTATAAAAAAACATTTTACTAACTCTTGCTTGCCCATTTCAGCTGGAGAAGAATCCGCGAATGCTTGTGGCTCAGCCGCCGCTTGCCCGGCCGCGTGTGCATGCGAATACGGTGCCAGGGCTGTCAGTGTGGCCTGCACCAGAGCCGCTCTCACTGAAGTGCCACGAGACCTGCCTGTCAATACTGACGCGTTGTAAGTTATGATGTGACAGAATCAGATGTTCTACGTATCCGATATAACGCCCCCAAACTGAGTAGAGATTTTCTGTACGCCATAAAAAAGTCGTTATTTACGACAACGTTTTATTGGCACATAAATTGTGAGTTAGTCTTTTATGTTGTCCTGCTGTTTCAGTTATCAAAGCAGAATGATTATGATCTCATAACGGAAGGCTCGGCTCTTTAACCATTTAGGCCCTAAATGGTTATAGCACGAGCCCTTACTTTCCTTCCAAACTGGTCATCTATATCAGACCCACAGATAATCCTCTTTTTCCTTCCCTCATCCCATTATATGAAGTCGGGTCTCCTCACTTTCCAGCGCCAAGTTGTTCTGTCTTGGGTTGTCGGCTCTGGCGATTGAGTTTTCTCGAGATCCCTTTCTATATCAGCACCAGGTTAATGGCGAGCGCCCTCTATCCTCAGATAGTCCTCATTTAATTTTAACTGGAAACAGTACCATTTTCATTAAAGGTTGATGATTTTAACTACAGGTTGATGTCAGACAACAGTTTGGGTCAGATCAAGTCAGATGGTCTATTCGGACGCCTTCCAGACCTCACAAAACTGGACCTCAGAAACAATGGTAAGAAAGATTCCAAAATCGTGAGTAGAATAACTGCTGACATATAACTAATGCTACTTCTAGTTTTCCATGGTTTTTCAGAAAACATTTAATAATACTAACATTAACTTTAAAAGCGGGATATTTACCATGTTTACTGTTTGTTGCGAGTTCCCGATATTTCGGTGCTGTTGCAAGCACCATGATCACGGATAAACTGAAAGTCATTGCGGGTGGGTGTTTATGAGGATTCAAAACGGTCTACCCTCTTTCTTGTTCGTTTTTTGCACTCAGTACCGCTACCATTGTCACTCACAACTCGATTCTGTTCCCGACACACGAAACTCACTGTGTCCGCTCGCGATCTTTTTACGGCACTTTTTCGGGTTTTACACAGCTGGACGACTGGATTCCAAGCTCTCGACAGTTGAAACCCATCCTCCCGGTTGAAATTTGCAACAGCACCGAAATATCGGGAACTCGCAAAAAACAGTGAAAATGGTAAATATCCCGCTTTTAATGTTAATGTTAGTGTTAGTGACCATGACAGTAAAACTTATATTTAATAATAGGTTGTCATGCCCCAAATGTATGTAGTTGGTACTTTACTTAATATATTAGTAAAGTTGTCTGACAGAATTTATTCAGTGAAGTTTCATATCCATTAAATATTAAAGTGTTACTTTTGAAAGGGCACTTAAATATAAACTCTGTTTGCCATGTTGCCAGGTATAACTCTTATCGAAGACAACGCATTTGACGGCGCTGCCAACATCCAGGAGTTGTTGCTGGACGGCAACCTGATACAGACGGTCACTGATAAGATGTTCTTTGGGTTGCACAGTTTGGGCATATTGTAAGTAGTTTAGTTTCTTTCCATCGTTTTTGGAATAATCGTTTCCGTTGGTTGACAGATGAGAAAACGGTTCGATACCTTGATCAGACAAGTTGATACTGCGTGTTTAACAGAACTGTCAGCTCTTAAAACGATTGAGCAAAATTGAGAGAAAAATGTCATGTCCTAAAACCAAACATTTGAAGAAATGTGACATCCACCAATCCGCACTATGCACGCGAGGTGTATTACAGTGCACTCCCTCTCACAGAGAGGAGGCCTGTGTTCCAGCAGTGGATGAATTATATGCTGTTATCCTTATGAGTCTGACTACTTCTTGAGTACCTCTTCAGGGAATACAGGCATTATCTTCTATTTCAGGTCCCTAACAGACAACAAGATCAGATGCATCACTCCAGGAGCCTTTGATCATCTCACCATGCTGTCCACGTTGTAAGTATTGGTTTCTGTGATAACACAATATATTTTGTTATCATCCTAAATAGGAACTGATCCATGGAGCTCACAATAATTTTCTTTTTCATCATCCATATAAGCAAGAGCTATAAAAATAACAGTTTATTCGTAGTGAGCAGAATATTACTGTACAATATCTAAGTTTTGTTCGCAGCCGTGTTTCTTTATAGACCGCCAGTAAAATTTATGCTTAATTTCGAAGTTTTATTTTCCAAAAAGTTTAGCTACAACAATATCTTCTCTCTTCCCACAGAAACTTAGAATCTAACCCCCTAGACTGCACGTGCCACATATCCTGGCTCCCCAACTGGCTGCGAAGCCGTCGCCTCTCACCCTCAGCCACCTGCAGGACCCCGGCCGCCCTGAGGGACGCCAACCTGCACCATCTCGAGGTGTCGGACTTCAAGTGTACAAGTGAGTTACTTTTTCAGCATCATCATTTCAGCGGAAAGACGTCTACTGCTAGACATAGGATTCCCCCAGACGTCCTTACCAGGTCATAGGTCCACCTAGTGGGAGGACTTCCAACGCTACGTCTTCCGGTTCGTGGTCATCGCTCCAGAACCTTTCGCCCCCATTGACAATCCGTTCTGCGAGCAATGTGACTTCTTACTTGAGTTAAGGCTAATGGCTTCCCAACTGGCTGCGAAGTCCCTCCGTCACCTGCAGGCCCTGAGGAACACCAACCTGCACTATCAAGAGGTGTCTGAATTCAGGTGTGCACGTGAGTAACGATATTTTTCGACTGCCTCGTTGATCCAGTAAGTGTGCTGAAGTTGAGTTTCTGAGTTCGATCATCAGCTCCAGAAAAGAATAATTTTGTTTTACTATTAGACAAATAGAAATATCTCAGTAGAAGTCTGGAATTATAACCGTTGTATGGTAACAGACTCGATATCGTGGAACTTTTCGTACAGAACGTTCCAATACTCTTACGTTTTAAAGTGTCGCCATTTTTTGGCAACAAATGAAAGGCATGACACAGTCCGTCAATTTTCAGAGTCAAATCACCGCAAAAACAAAAAAAAAAACATTCCTGCAAATATGCTGCTCGATATATTAAGCCACATAGGCACATATCGAGCCGCATTCCTTTAACTCTGCAATTAATATTCACCCAATCCTTTTCCAGCTGAAGACAAAGGCTGCCTCTCCTCGGACTACTGCCCGTCGCAGTGCGCGTGCGCCGGCACAGTGGTGCGCTGCTCCAGAGCGCAACTTACTACAGTCCCGCTCAATATACCCAAACAGACAACTGAACTGTAAGTAACAAGCGTCATTAGTCAGGCGCGGATCCAGCTCTCAAAAAAGGTTGTGGTCACAGGCTACCCGATAATCGGCAGAGTATGAACTCGATCGATATAGTGCAGGCACTATATACAAAGGAGATGATTACAAAATATATGACGCCCTGACCAAGATTTTGTACAGTGTATAGTTCCACGAGAGCAAAGCCGTGGTGCGAGCACTAGTAAATTAATAAACCTGTAAAATGTTAGTTAGTTCGCTCACAAAAATTTATTAAAAAAAAAATGGGTTTAAATAAACTTTTTTACAAAAAAACACTACAAAGGGACAAACAACTTCAATTTTGGAAGTCGGTGTTCCTGTTTTCCCTTTGTAGTCTTTTTTTGGAAGTCGATGGTATGTTTTTGTAAAAAATAAAAAAAAACACTTTTTAGTGACACATAATGGACAAGTTCTATATTTAGGTTCCTATAATGCCCACAGTGATGCCGGAATAGTTTACCCGAATAACATGTAACTTGAACATAACCAGTGGAATGAGAGTATAACAGGGTAAACTGTACACATCTGCGTACCCGTTTAGAGCGTACTGGCGTGATGATATGTTATGAAATGGTATAATCAATAAACAGACATGTGATTGCAACAATCCCGAGGTTTTTGCCGTTATTTATTGAAGAGTTCTGTTGTACATCTCCGAAGTTCTTCATCAGATCTTTACCAAATTTAAGTGGGACCATTTCGCAATAAACTTCTTTCGAACAAATAAAGAATTTTGTAAATCAGTTTATTTAAGACAGAATTATGCCTGAAAATACATTAAAAAAAAAAACGAATTGCGAAACTCCTCTTTTTTGGGAAGTCGGTTTAAAAAAGACACGAAATACTTGATATCTACAATCCAAATGTCTTTATTGCAGCTACCTAGAATCCAACGAGATAGCGTCGATCCTGCCCGACCACATCCGCCACCTGACGCAGCTGACGCGCCTGGACCTGTCCAATAACATGATCAGCGTCATCACCAACGACACCTTCGAGGGGCTCACCAAGTTGTCGACCTTGATCGTTAGTTATAATAAGCTGAGATGTGTACAGGTAATTAAACACGAATTTAAATAAATACTCTACTCCGTTTAAAAATCAAAAAACCTAACTGCTTATAAGCGAACTAAAAAGATGTAAACAAGAAGAAAATCATGCTGTGCAGTCGGAGGATACATAATTATATACGAGCTGACTGTCCAAAACCATATATATGTATCCTCCGACTGCACAGCATGATTTTCTTCTTGTTTACAACTTTTAGTTGTATTTTTTTTACAAAATACTCTTAAACATATAAGTGGTATACATTTTTGTAATCACCTCTAAAAACCCTGCATTTTGATAGCACACTCGATAGAAGGAAAACAAATTGAGAACAATATGGCGCCCAAAATCCGCCATGTTTTTTTTTTTTAACGTCACCTATCTAAGAACACTTGGGCGGTCAAGACCTATCTCACGATGTCTTAGTTATGTAAATCCGACTAGTGTATTGCAAGATATGAGGTAATAAAGAATATTACATACATACAAACATACAAGATACGCGCGAAAAACATGACCATTTCTTTGCAGTCGGGTAAAAAGACAGTTTCATTATGTTCTTAAGAATTAGCACTTAAGCCAATTTGCCAGGCTGTAAATGGGTGTTCATCTATGGCATACCAAAACGAGCCGAAAAACACGTCAAGGCGTTTGTTTTACGGTCTCGTCTATTTTTAGGGTTCCGTACCCGTTGTGTCCAAACGGAACCCTTTTGCTGTCACCCACGTGTCCGTCTGTCTGCCCGTCATCTATCACACTTATTACATTATATTGTAGTAGTAAGAAAAAAAAAGACGACAACTGTTTGAAATCGACAACATCAGCACCTTTAGCAAAGTTGACAATCTACAATCGATAACGCTAGTAGAAAACGAATCAATGTATGGGAATGACAAATCTGAACGTTAAGTCACGTGGTCAGATCATACAAATAGAAGGCGTTAACGATTGTAGAAAGAGATTCGATATGAAACGTTTGTGACTTGGCTAAGGGGGCAGTATTCAACTGCATCTACTTATACAAAAAAGCGATCCCAACATAGAACAGAAAATTCTAGGAGAATAGGAGATAATATATTGAAATTCATCATTGTTTTATTTTGTCTTTTCAGCGTGATGCCCTGAAAGGCCTCACTCAACTGAGAGTGCTTTCACTCCACGGCAACAACATTTCCATGCTGGCTGATGGCGTCTTTAGGGACTTGGAATCTATTTCTCATGTGTAAGTATCGTTCTAGACCATATTTGTCTTTCCATTATCACCCTAATTTCAACCTTACGTCTTTGTATTATCTCTAAAAATCAATTGTTATTAGTTCCAAGTGCTGCGTTTCAACTTTTCTATTGCTCTACCGTAACATTAACTTGTCAGGAAACATAGTTCTATTTCACTGTTCTCTAATCTCCAATCTTCTTTTGTTTTAACTGATTGATTTGCATCCAAATTTCAATCTCATTCCTTTCATTTTAGTCTGAAATAGAACATTTCGTGTCGAGCATAAAAAGTCGAGATTTTAACACGAGCAATGTAGCCAAGTCGAACGCTACATGCGAGTATTACAATATAGTATTTTTATGCGAGACACTAACGATTCTTTTTCCACTAACGGATGAGCTTACTTAATTAAATGCAAATAAGTTCCAACAACAATTTATTAGAAACATTCAGACTAAAAACACAGACTGTATACACATATACACTCTCGAGAGGTAACAGGTTCAGTATCATTCTGCCAGTTTTTTTTTGTTTAAAAAAAAAAACGTTTCCCCAATTAAATACAAAAGTTGCCATAATGATCCATACAAAAGTCATTTGGTAACTATTATTATGTAATTTTGTTTATTTTTTAATTTTTATTTTATAATCTTGTGCCTAAATATTCATATTTCGAAACGAATTTCTTAGGCAACGTGTTACATAATAGACAAGGTAGCGGATAAATGAACTGGCAGTACTTCATTTATTGTGTTCTTCTGTTTTCAAGGGCTTTGGGCTCCAATCCCTTATACTGCGACTGCAACGCGCGCTGGCTATCAGAGTGGGTGAAGAGCGCTGGAGAGTACGTGGAGCCCGGTATAGCGCGGTGTTCGGAACCGCCCACCATGAGGGACAAGCTCATACTGAGCACGCAGTCCAGTGCTTTTATTTGTAAAGGTATGTTCATCATTTGCCTGCGTATACCCAACTTTGTTGGGGTTGGCCTCCAGTGTAACCGGACGCAGCTGGATATTAGTATTTTATACAGCACAGTAACTGGGTCCCCTGGTAACTGCTTTCCGAGGCACGGAGAGGTGCAACTTGCAATTTATGTATGTATGTGTGTTCGAGTCAAATCTTGCAACTGAATTTTAAAGCAGTTATCCTCCACCGATTAAGATGAAATTTTGCATTCACGTTTAGTATGGATCACAATACATGGTTAGCTAAGTGACGTCATTCTAAATTCAATATGGTGGACGGCCCAAGATGGCCGACTAGTTATTTGTTGTGCATTGCCATGATATGTGTATCAAATTAAAGGGTTTGATGAGAAGAATATGAAAAAAGCAAGTTTAAATATATGTTTTTTAATGTTATGGGAGGAAAAATTTTGTAAATTATTTCATCACCACTGCTCTAAAAACGGTGAAAGAAAACATCGTGAGGAAACCGGTATGTCTTAGAACCAAAAATTCGAAGACATGTGACATCCACCAACTCGCACTGAGCCCGCGTGGTGGATTACGGCCCAATCCCTCTCACAGAGAGGAGGCCTGAGTCCCAGCAGTGGGAACATTAAAAGGGTGATGATGGTAGATAAATAAGAACCAAACCGTGGTTCACCAATCTTCCTGGTCGATTACCAAGATCGGGATTATTTGCCCAGAATCTTAAATTGTGCCCAGTGGATGGCGATAGGCCTGCTCCCTATTACATAGTGACCTGTAGGTTCAGTTCTATCTAATCCTTTGGAGAGTCGAGGAGTGATGTTATATTATGTTTGTTCTACTTGCCAGGAAAACCCCCAGCCGAAGTGATCTCCAAATGCGACAGCTGCTACAGCAACCCGTGCCGTAACGGTGGCTCGTGCCGCGCGAGAGGCGCTGGCGGGCACGAGTGTCTGTGCGCGAGGGGGTACCATGGGGACTCGTGCCAGCACCAGATAGACGCGTGCTATGGCAGCCCCTGTGCGCATGGGCTGTGTCGGGTACTTGAGGAGGGACGATTCCAGTGAGTAGCTACTTTAATCTGTCTGCGTTTTACGTACTGTGCTGGGGTCGGCTTCCAGTCTAACCGTTTGCAGCTGAGTAGGTAGAGTATTTTACATGGCTGCCGCGAGTGGGATCCTGGGTTCGATTACAAGGTCGGGAAAAGTTTTATTGGGTTTTTCCTTACCCAGTTTCCAGTCCACCATTTCGCACCAAGCGCTTCCAAACATCCTTCATAATGCGCACAGCAAAAGAGTGGCACTCACTGCCTGCGTCTGTGTTTCCGAACGCATACAACCCGAATCTCTTCAAAGTTAGAGTGAACAGACTTCTTCTGGGTAAGCTCACTCCATCGTCGACTCTGTCTCTGTCACTAGAGTCAAGAGCAAACGCACCACAAAAAAAGGAATATCTCAGTAATAGTCTGGAGTGGAGCGTCTTGTAATCCAAGGCAGAATGGAGGGTAAGAGATCCCGGGGTCGCTCTCTGACCAGATGGGCAGGTCTTATTAAAAACATCACCAAAGCTGCGATGACCGACTGTTCTCACATTGCGTCCAATAGAACTGAATAGCGACGCATGGCAAGAGCCACCATGCATCAGGGCCCACCCATGACCACGACCACTCTGCCAAGAGTGCCCGACTAAGAAGAGAGGAGAGTCTGGAGTTTGGAAGTTAGCGGTGTGATACCCCCGAGCCTAGAAGGCCCCCAAAAAAACGTGATCTGTTCCCAGTCGTGTCAGATTGCCGACCCCTCGGGCTATGAGAGTATACAAACCGAGAGTTTACCTGTTTGCGCACAGATTAATGCACTATAATATCGCCTACTTATTTGGGAAATCGCGGTTGAGATTGGTAACCGTGACCGAATTTCAGTCAGCTGGATATATTGTACCCAAAACACGTACCGTTCCTCTAACGGGTATAGATTAAAATCTAATCAATAACGACCAGTAACATATAAAACCCAATAACCAACCCCACTCCATTATCCCAGCTGCTCCTGTCAGGCGGGCTTCACGGGCGCGCGTTGCGAGGTCAACATCGACGACTGCGTCAACAACAAGTGTCAGAACAACGCCACCTGTGTCGACCACCTAGAGGGGTACTCCTGCAAATGTGCGCCTGGGTTTATGGGTAAGATTTATTCATATAATTTGTATCCATAAAAATATATAGAGCGGTCAAAAACTTTACAACGAACTCAGTAGCTTTCTCTTTATTGCATTTTTATGATAGCTGTGCATATGGACAGGAAAATTCTGATCAAAGACCTCAATGAATCCAGGTGCCAAATATCATCCTGGTGCATGATTACCAAATTTTAAAAGCATCAGGTTTGCTTGATTAATAACGGAATACAAGTTCTTCTATGTCTCACTTTAATTCATAGAAAAATCAAGACCTGTGGTTCTAGCATTGAGCTACGTCGTTAAGACCCAGTATTAAATCGAAAACAAAATGCTTTGGTGATCAATGTCTAGGCCCAGCAATGGATTCATACTAGACGGCCCCTACCTTTCAAATATATGGGGAGAGGCCAATGCCTTACAGGAATATCACCCTAATAAGATATTCAGGTCACGAAATAACTGATAATAAATTGCAAACCTACCTAAAACCAAACACCTCTTGTTCCAGGCGAATTTTGCGAGAAGAAGATCCCCTACTGCACCAAAGAGTTCAACCCTTGTGAAAACGGCGCCGTCTGCACTGACCACCACAGTCACTACACCTGCGCCTGTCCCAAGGGGTATTCAGGACAGAACTGCACCGTCAACGCGGATGACTGCATCAATCATATGTGCCAGGTATGGTCTTGTAGAAATACTAACTAGTTAATTTATTTAAAATTAACAATGCAGATAACGCCATCTTAGATTAATTTTGTAATAGTTGAGGCAAATCATTAAATAAAACCAAAAACAGAAATGGACCCAATATCGAACCTTGAGGAACGCTCATTGTCCTTTCAGAGCCTAATGATTTTGCGCCGTTTTCCTGAACTTTAGCGTATCTGTCTCTCAGTCTTGATCTACCTAAGTCAAGGTGTCCTTAATCCCATTGTGTTACAGATTCAATATAAGCGTATCATGGGTTACGAAAACGTACGCCATCGAGAGGTCGAAAAAAAATCCAAGGTCATCTAATGCATCGTCCTGAGTTCAAAATGAACTTTATTAAGGTTACATTAGGGTCTATGCCTATTGAAAATAGCAGTGTACATCATAAATGTAGATACCTTATTTTAGCGCATGAAACAGTGCAAATCTTGCATCTTAGTATTTTCCTAAACCATAATGCTAACCCAACTCTCCTCAGAACGGCGCTACCTGCGTGGACGGCCTAGACGAATACCGCTGTGCGTGCGGCGCCGGGTACGCGGGGCGGTACTGCGAGGCAGCTCCTCACGCTGCGCTGGGGACCTCACCCTGTGCCCACCATGACTGTGTTCATGGAGTGTGCTATCTGCCACAGCCGAGGCCGCTACAGGTAAGAACAGATCTTGTAATAAAAACTTACAGGTGTTTTTCACCTCCGGACAAACGAACTCCAACATTCAGTTTTTGGATACCACACATCGACAAAGCTTACTCCACTTTTCGAAGTGTCCGTGTGTACCAAACGCCTCTTCTCAAAGTTTCAATTCGAATGAGTATGATTAATTCAAAAGTAGTTTAAATTATTATTATTTTTCTGTGACTTTCAGGACGATATTATAATGGAACGACCTCTTCTCAGTACAGCCAACGACTACCTCTGCAAATGTGCACCAGGATACTCAGGTATACATGATTTTTCAAATAGGTGCCAACCATAAGAAGACCTTTAAGAGTCCACTTAATGTGCTCACGGAGTATCAGCGCTAAGAAAGAAAATTAGGTTCAAATGAATCTCACTAGATGGCGCGATATGCACCGTATATATTATTGAATGTGAGTAAAATTTAAATTTTCTGGAATTGAACAAAAAAAAAACAATGTTCTTGTTTAATCAACTCACCAAAGTACAAAATTATGGAATATTGGGCCCTTAATCCACATTTCAAAAATTAATTGAACGGGTCATTTAAAATTGATGGCGCGTTTTTAAATTTCTGAAGCATTCCACTCGATTGTTTAAATTTGCATTGTTACACATTTTTGTGCAAAGAAACTGTAAAAACGTGCGAAAAATACTATAAAACAAACCTTCACTGTATTTAAAGAAAAATATTCACGAACCTAGTAAACCCTTTTACTTGCAAGTCGCTGCTAACACCGTCGCCGTGGAACGGAACCGAACGCGATTGATGGATAAAAAATAATCGGTTTAATCAGGCGAAAAACGCTAGTTACGTCGGCACGGTTTATTTGTATGGAATGAGGCATCTGTATGCTAGTATTATATTATCTGTGAAAAGGGTCATAGCCACGAGGAAATCAGGCTATCTTACTAGAACCAACAAAACAAGTGACATACACCACCCTGCACCACATGGTGGCTTTCAACCCACTTCCTCTAACAGAGAGGAGGCCTGTGTCTCAGCAGTGAAAACATTACAAGCTGATAATGCTCTTGGATGGCACGCATTTGTGATGGTTTCAGTTTTGCTCTCGTTTTATCCTGTGAGCCTGAATACGGAACACTTTTATAAAGATTAAACCCTAAACTCGAATGTAATTTTGTTATTACAGGTCGTCTCTGCGAGTACCTCACATCACTGACGTTCAGTCACAACGATTCTCTGGTAGAATTGGAACCTTTGAGGACAACACCACAAGCCAATGTTACTTTAGGTAAGTTATGTCTTTCTATTATTAGAGCTCTTTTTGAAGCAGCTGGTTAGAAGTTGATCCCGACATAGTTGGAGAATGGCAGGCAGATGCAAATTGATTCAAGCGTCATCATCATCAGCATATCAGCCGAAAGATGTCCACTGCTGGACATAGGCCTCCCCCAGGCGTCGCATCCAGCGCCTTCCCGCAACCTTAACCAGGTCATCGGTCCACCTAGTGGGAGGCCGACAACGTATCGTCTTCGGATTCGCGGTCGCCATTCCAGAACTGAACTCTGCGAGCAATGTGCCCTGTCCACTGCCACTTCAGTTTGGCAATTCTTCGGGCTATGTCGGTAACTTTGGTTCTCCATGGGTCCTACGATAAAATTTACTAAGACTGATTTCCTGGCTTCTAACTACCCGTAACGAATGTCAAAGATCTACAGAGAGGTATCGGTATAAACTGGCTGGTCACCAATCCACAGAGCGATCTCGGCAAGCGTTACTTAACCTTGAAGATCGACCCGTGAGGCCGTTATTACCTAGCCATGAGCTCCCCACAAAGCAGTTGAATATTAAGATATTTTTTATTTTTCTAGTATTCAGTACAACCCAACTGCATGGTGTGTTGATGTACTTCGGAGAGAACGAGCATCTCGCTGTGGAGCTGTTCAACGGAAGAATTCGTATTAGTTACGATATTGGGAACCATCCCACTTCTACTATGTATAGGTATGTTTTGATGTATAGTAAAGTACAAGTCGATTCAAACTTAATGGTGTTCGTGATAGTCACTTCACTACGACCCCACCCCTCCAGTGTTGCCAATTTAGCGACTTTGTCGCTAGAAGTGACGACTTTCGTTTAAGTCTTAGCGACGAAAAAAATATTTGACGACAGTAATGGTTTAGCGACTTATTCAATGAATTTGCAGAAATACATACAGTTTTTTTAAACCCTATACAGAATTATACAGTGCCAAGAGATATTTATGAAAAACGCAAACGCGTTGCACACGAATTGCATCCGTGTATGCTCTAACTTTAGGTATTTCATTAAAAAAAAACAAATTGATATATTTTCTTTTAATTCTAGCTCTAGCTAAATCGTAAACTTTTTGTGTACATTCGAATCAGTTTTAGCGACTTTTGATAATGAGTCTAGGGACTCGAATTTATGGGAGTTGGCAACACTGTAACCTTCACCCCCACTGTCACATGATTCGCTACTGTCCAACGACTCTCCTTACGTTTCAAGCCACTATTTAGTTTGAATCTACTTGCAGTAATGTATTTACTGGGGGTGGGAGTCTTAGAGGTTTGATCTCTAAGTCGAAATATTTCCGTTCGATTCTTAGTAGCAAGTTCCAAGTATAAGTATACAACCTGCGATCTTATGTTTTTGTGAATTTTATTTCAGTTTCGAGATGGTGTCAGACGGTAACTACCATAAGGCTGAGCTGATTGCCATCAAGAAGAACTTCACTCTGAAGGTGGACGATGGACCAGCCAGGTCTATCATCAATGAAGGTAAAATATTATCTGACGCTCTCTTCTTCTCAAGAATTATATAAGGTGTTAATAAATTTAATTCTAAGAATTTGAAGGAATTGTGTATTTAAAAAATAATCACGAAGAAAAACTAAAAAAAAACAACCGTTCAAAAAAAAAGTAAAGGAATTTTTACGTACCATACCTGCATGCACCGCGGGTCGCTGACCGGCTGACTGCCTGGGCGTTGGCGGTCAGAGACCCGCGTCACAGAGCGCAGTAGGTACTGCAATACGTAGGTAGTGTTCGTAGACAGGTTATTTATGGGAATATTAAATAGTACATTTCGTGTCGAGTATAAAAAGTCGAGATTTTAACACGACGTGGAAAGCTACATGCGAATGTTAAAATAAAGCCTGTTTATGCGAGACACGAACGATTCTTTTTCCACTACCTGATGAGCTTACTTAATTAAATACAAATAAATTCCACAGACTATATACACACAATCAACGCACGCTTTTTCGAGAGGTAACAGGTTCAGTATCATTCTGCCAGTTACATAATGATATCAAAACTCCATACAAAAGTCATTTCGTAACTGTTATTATGTAATTTTGTTTTTTTTTTAATTTTATTTCATAATATTGTGTCTAAATGTTCATATTTCGACAAGGTAGTGGAAAAATATACTTTTGATTTTAATTGTTTTGTGTAACCGAGTACCGAGTATCCTGACGAAATTCTTAGATTATAATTATAACATCTTATATATTTATCGTAGGTACATTATTTCACAAATTCAATTGAATATTTACGAATATCATTTCTAATTTCAGGTGCAAAGGAGTACCTTCGACTAGAAAGACCGATGTATCTAGGAGGGGTGCCGGAAGACATAGCCAAGGAGGCATTCAGCAAATGGCATCTACGAAACATTACTAGCTTTAAAGGTACGTGTTTTCTTAAAAATGTGCTCCAGGGTTTTCTTATGATATTGAATTGTGGTCGCTAATAATGGAGAGGGCTATGCTCGGCGTTTACTTGCGTGATCGAACCAGAAATGTAGAGATCCGCAAGAGATCGAGGGTTACTGACATAGCCAGAAGAAATGCCAAACTTAAGTGGCAGTGGGCAGGGCACATTGCTCGCAGAACGGATGGCCGATGAGGCAGAAAAGTTCTGGAGTGGCGACCGCGAACCGGAAGGCGTTGCTTTGGAAGGCCTCCCACCAGGTGTACCGATGACCTGGTCAAGGTTGCGGGAATCCGCTGGATACGAGACACACGGGACCGGTCAGTGTGGTGACGCTTTGGGGAGGCCTATGTCCAGCAGTGGACGTCTTTCAGCTGATATGATGATGATTGAATTGTGGACTTTATTATCAGTGCCTTTAAGTCTACACGCAGCGTATCCTAAATGGAACTTAGCTTTTAATACTTACTTATCTATTGCTACGGCTACATAATAGTTAAAATTCACAACGATAGCAGCAGTCTTCTTGACGACCTTATAAAACTTTTTACAAATTAAAACACTACAAAGTGAAAATAACTTTAATTTCAGAAGTCGGTGAACCAGTTTATGTTAAATTGAAGTTATTTTTCGCTTTGTAAAACACTACAAAATTTGATGAAATGGCGTAAAAAATAAACAGGCATGCTATTGCAGTAATCCAGAGAGATTTGCCGCTGTTTATTGAAGGGTTCTGTTGATATGTCCGAAGTTCTTCATCAGATCTTGAACAAATTTAAGTGGGACCGCACGAGAAGTACAAGCTTTAAAATAAAAATGAATCATCAAAATCGGTTTACCTAGTAAAAAGTTTTGAGAACACCATAAAAAAAAACTGTCGAATTGATAATGTCCTCCTTTTTGAAGTTGTTTAAAAAATAAGTTATCTTTGAATAATCGTCCGTAAAAAACACGAAACTGTTTAATTATGAAGAAAATCCCAACTCAATAACAAAAATAAACCACGTTGTAGATTTTCTGAAAGAATCATGAAGGAACTCCATTTAAAAGTATCTATATTTACGAAGATAGAAAGCTTGGAAAGTCAAGATGATTGTTGGTTATTTACTGTGTATCAGAGTTCCTATGTATGTTAGTGTATAAGGGTAAGGTTTTATAAAGAAAACCACAGAAAGACAAGACTAGGTATTTATTTCAACTAAGCTTGTCAATTAATTCATATTGAGGCTCGAGAGAGCTTACCGCCCGATCCGCTAAACTAGTTCTCGTGGATAAGAAGGGCAAGAAACTCCATGGAAGCAACTATTAACAGCTGACTTAATGATATGAACATTTTCAAATATTGCAGGTTGTCTAAAAGCCGCCTGGATCAACCACAAACGTGTGGACTATGTCAACGCAGTCAGGGTGCAGAGAACGTCAGCTGGTTGTGGGGAGGACGAGCCCACCAGTGCAGTGCTGCCAGTATTTGTGCAGGAGGATGCGGGGAGACATAACCAGGTAAGAAATCTATAGGGTTTCAAGTCAGTATTTTATACCAGTCAGCAAGATTATAGCAAGGTTAATCGTCCAGGCTCCGTTGGACTAACATTAAGAAAACCACGATGGAGTCCATAAAGCCGTAGCTTGGGTTATTTTTTCTTTCACGTTCAGAATCAGTCTCCTGACAACCCACTTTCATTTCAGGACCCCTGCGTCCCCAACCCCTGCGCTCGAGGAGGTCGCTGCGTCAGAGAGGAAGGCTCTCCATCAGACTACACGTGCCGCTGCCGAGCCGGCACCACAGGCCCGCAGTGCGAGCTTAGAGCTTCTATTAGTGAGTATCACCTAACTACAGCACATGGAGTGAGTGTAACATAGAGTGAGGAAGGCTCTCCATTGTTGTTCAGCAGCGTTCTCTGTGCATCTATATGCACAGAGAACGCTGCTGCCCATTCTCTGGTTTGTCCTCTCGTCAGTCGCCTCTTACGACACCCACGGGAAGACATGGGATAGTGAAATTCATTATGTCCGATACTATATGGAACCTACCTTTTCTTTCCAATAAACTAATCGCAAAATCTAAGAACTCGAAACCAAAACCTAAATTTCACAATCAAAAGAAATCCAAGAACAATAACTTATACTTATTCTTGTTATCAGGTGGTGCTCCAGTAATCACACAAGGCAACAAGCCCCAACGGAAGCAAGCCATCAGCAATGTACAAGCATCGCCAGGTATGTTCATATATTTACCTATGATTTTTAAACGTCTTTAATTAATTAATGGTTATTAGAGTAAAATGTTTTAAATTAGGGCAGAATTCCACAGATTTAAATAATCTGAAAATTAGAGAAAATTCAAGAAATCTTGATAAAAAGTTCGAAATAGGCACTTTAAGAAAATTGATTTTTTTTTATTATGTAAGGTGGATGCTCCGATCGACCGTCCATACAATGTAGGGATTCCACGCTTAAAATAGACACTCGTTGTTTGAAACGAATCATTTTATCACTTTTCTACAATCAAATGTGCTCGCCTCCAACCTTTTTAGGAAATAACTTACACTAATAACTGAGAAAAAAGTCGTGAAATGCAGGCAAAATTTGACACTTCTTTACATGTGTGGGTTCGTTTTGTCAAGCAAACTAAGCGCCATGTTTGTTATAGTTTAAAAATGTGTGGCTGTTTAAAAAACAGCCTCGTGTTAGTATGATATAACGTAATTTTTTGATTTTATTATTATTCTACTTCACAGCTGCGCCATCTCACAAGCAGCAGATGACGTCAGAACACGCGCCCTCGCAGCCGACACCCGCCACAGGCGCCTGCAGAAAGGTACGTGACAACAAATCTACTTTTTGAGCAACTTTCTAAGCATATTCAGGACGAAAAGATTGTTGATCAATAAGATCGGCGTGCTAAGAGAACGTAGGCAGTTTATCTGAAAAGTTTCAGAAGCCCTTTGGTCAGGTCACTTTTAATCAGTCTTCGATTTTTTGTTGTACTAGAACAAGTCGGTTTCTTCACGATGTGTTGAGAGCAGTGGTGTACGGGTCGTAAGTCCATACACTGATTCGCGAGAAACATGTCTCATTTAGATCCACTAGTTAAATCTATTTGAGTTAAATTAACTACAGTATAACTTAGATGGAAGGTGACTATTTCTCTCTTTTAGTTTGGATAGCAACACGGCTATAAGATCACTATCAACTTTGGTTGCGTTGTTATGATGATTTATACGGTTAAATTATGACGCACATCGTTGGCCTAAAGTAGGTTGTTGCACGTTTGCAGAAAAATATACGGTGTTGAGACCGTACAAGTGGTGATGAAATAATTTACTTAAGCAACACAAATAGGAACATCTCCAGCCCTGCAATCTCCCCTTCGATAATCATTACATACTGTACTAAAGAGAAAATGTAAATCGTGATTATGTCTACTTTCAATTGTTTCCTTCTATTGTTAATGAATTCGTCATGCTAGGAGGCGACCCGTGAGCTCATAACCGAAGGCTTGTGTCGGTCGCGGCGCGCGGTGCGGGGCGCGCGCTGCGTGTCGCGGGACACGCGCCTGGGGGGGGGCTGCGCTAAGGGACACTGCTGTGCTCCTAGGAAGACTAAGAAGAGAAAGGTACGTATTCACTCTATTTGAATTCTACGGCATGGCTATATAAAAATTGTACATTTCGTGTCGAGCATAAAATGTCGAGATTTTAACACGGGCGATGTAGCCAATTTCGACGTGAGCCGAAGGCGAACATGCGAGTGTTAAAATAAAGCCTTTTATGCGACATTTTATTTTTCCCACAGTCTATATATACCTACACAATCAACGCGCGCTTTTTCGAGAGGTAACAGGTTCAGTATCATTCTGCCAGTTACATAATGATACATACAAAAGTCATTTCGTAACTGTTATTATGTATTTTTTTTTATAATCTTGTGTCTAAATGTTCATATTTCGAAACGAATTTCTTAGGCAATCTGTTACATAATAGACAAGGCAGTGGAAAAAGAAAAGATGCGAGACGCACGGGACGGGTCAATGCGGCGACACTTTGTCACACAATCTTTCAGCTAAAATGATGATGATGATGATGAAAGTTAAGTTATTTAACGGTGCTTTACAACAGTAACCAATAACATTTGAAAATTTGAGCAAGAGAACACGGATAAGTTAGGCTTTCTGATGAAATGAGAAGGGCCATCAGTTCCGTTTTGCCGCCCCTCATTTATGCCGCTCTGCGCTTTTGCCCGGCTCGCCCCTCTCCCAAGATCGGGCCCTGAGTGCTCTTACAGGCGAGCGTCACTTTGCGAATCTCAGAGCCGTCGAAGTGAATGCAGATACGAAAATCCCCTCGAAGACGCATCAATGACATTCGCCTGCACCACTAAAGATCGCCAGTGTAATGAAAGCCCACAAATACACTAGCTGGCGTCCTAAACTCCTAACTAAAAGCCAAAATATGTGGAAACTAAACTTTGGAACCCCTTTGAGATTCAAAGTCTCCAAATATGTTTTCTACATTCATACAGCCACCTTTTCACATCTCATTTTCTAATGTCGTTTTTTTCTTATTTCCAGATAAGATTGATCTGCTCAGATGGCACGCGATACACCAAAGATATCGAAATAGTCAGGAAGTGCGCTTGCGGCAAGAAGTGTGCACGAAGCACCCCATTCCACTGAACAAGACTGACCATGACTACCCCAAGCCATCAATTACCCTATTTCATAAACAACCCTATTTCATGAACAACATTTTTTCATGAGTGACCCTATGACATGAACCAATTTATTTCTTAAATAACCCTATTTCATGAATTGTACAATATAGGGTTGTTTATGAAAAAGGGTTCTACGACATGAAATACCCCATCATGTTAGAGACACCACTACAAGACTATAAGTAAGCGTATGAAACAGCTTAGAATCCCAGTAAGTTAATGATAAAACCCTAAAGGAATTAAATAATTACCCATCTCAATATTGATAAGGAAACGAAAAACCTAACGTAATAATAAAATGTTCAGATTCCTACAAGTGTCCCCCAATTGATATTTTAAATGATTTAATGCAGTCCATACAAACAAACAAGTGTTGCCATGTTGAAAACAAAAGATAAATGGTAGATTTTATAAATCATAATCTGAATCATTTACGAGTTAATTTTTTTTTTTTTTTTTAAAGTATGGTAAACCAGACACTGAATAGTAATTTGAAAACTAACAAAAAATAACACTTTTTAAAATCGAATTGCAATTTAAAAGTACAAAATACCTTGACAAAAAATAAAAAAATGTTAACTAACGTAATTAAGTTACTAATTATGGCAACACCATCACTAACGAGCTCACCCCTGGCAATAGACAATAAAACACGCTTTTCTTAGTATTTTACATATATCCTTACAAATTGTAATATTATAGTAGCATTTGTAATAAAAATATTGATAGAGAATTAAATCTACTTTATCAAGATTAAAAATTCTTGAAAACGATGGCGTGTGAAAAAAATGGTAAAGTTGGTTTAATTGCAAATAAATATCAAATTCAGTGTAAAAGTTTATATTTCTTAAGTAAACTGCATGTTTTTCAACTAAAATGACATAACATTTTTATATATAATTTGTTAGCTTTGTTATTTTAATTATTGCATCGAAGAATGACTGATTTATATCAAATTAATATTTTATAATTTTAATATATCAATCAATAAGAATGAGTGCAGTTTACTTAAAAAATCAATAAAGAATCGAATTTATCCCCCAATTTCGAAATAAGAATTATACACAGAAGTAGTATCGGCCTAAATGTGTAGAGTAGGCGATTTATATCCAATAAATATTACCTAGAAAAAGCGTTGAACTGTCAAAAATCATATAATACTTTAAATAATATCACCAGCGTATTACTGACCTACTGCAGGTTATAGGCGTATTCATCTAAAATATTGAGACAGTTCTTCGTGTATAAAATAACCTCACTTTTGGTAAATTCAAAACATTTTTGTATGTTAGTACCTATAGACTTACCCAGTTGTAATATTAAAAATAAAAAATAATACTTAATAAATAAATAACTTAAAGGAGGAATCTTGAATAAGACAAAGCGACATTAATATAGTTTATCTAGCTTTTCCTTCACCTTCCCTCCCGTGGCCTGAAGTATTTTTTCGGGATAAAAGTAGCATAAAACACTCAGCAATATTTTAATTTTCTTTCAGTGCAATGTTTTTCGTAAACGGATCAGTACTTTCAGTGATTACCTTTTACAAACTTAAAAACAATTGTACCTATTTACTTAGTAAGATAAAAAAAAACAAAATACTAACCATTTTTTTTGCACGACTTAGAACTTCATGGACGTGTACTGTACTGCTATCCTGTATTATTCTTACCGTGATGATTACCCAAGTTGTAAAAGGAGTAGAAGTGAGCTGCCGATCACTAGCTTCAATTGGAATGATAGCTCACATCATGCTCACATGCCTTTTTTACAGAATCGACCGGCAGGTTTCGTCATTTTCAAATCGAAAATGCTTGGAAGTGACTTTTGAAATGCATGATGGTTAAATGCTATTTCATAACATTTTGCGCTTTAACGCATAAACACGCTTAAAAAATCACCAAGGACATATTTTCAACTGGGTTGATTAATCAGTCTCATGAATCATCATTGATTGCATGATTAATAAATTGTATTTAAATTTTATGAGGCTTTTAGTTTTATGAAAAAAAACTTCATTGAAAGTAAAAAATATTTTGATTGAAACATAAATTAATATGTTGTTAAAATAATTTTAAACACTTAACCATTTATAAAAATAATCATGAAATATTTTATCCATGACAAATTGCAAATTTTTGCATATTCTTTTTTCAATAATAAATAAAATATGATATCAATGTGTTCATTTCATGTAATTAAAAACTATTTATTATTTTATATGTTGTTTATTTTTTATAAAATAAATATTTTAAGTTAGTTTTTAAGTATTATGTAATCTGTAATCTATTGGCGTTTAAAATTAGTTAAGAAAATTTAATTTATCGAAATAGTAGAAATTTTAAATTTAGGCTTACAACACTACAAATATTGAATTAAAAATATCAATATCTTAATGAATCTTCACAAAAACTGTCTTTATTTTTTTTCTAAATAATGTATCTTTCTTTACAAGAAAGATGACGTCTAGTCTATACTTTCCATTAAATGATTTTGTACCGGATAAAAATATTTTAGCTCTTATTTCGTAATAAGTAACATTATTTTTATAAAATTTTTACAGTTACTCAGATGAAATTGCCAACAATCAACAAGAGTGGATATTTTAAACTCAACTTAATTCTGGATAGACCTACTTTACGGGACGCTATTTACTGTATCTGACATTGCGATATATTTGTCAAAAAATATCCTCAATTTTCGCGAAAGTCGCTATATAATAAAGCAGAAAATATATGAATGACATCACAAAGTTGTCGGGTTTTCATCTGTCGCCTGTCGGTGATATTAAATATGGTTCTGGATCTGCTCCCGTTTTTATCACACTCTCTTGACTCTTGCCACTTCTGCCTGAGACAATGACTCAAGTTGGTCTACACAATCTTGCCATTTAAGACGTAAACAATACTTATTTATGTAAGTTAGCTTTAAGCAAACAACTTTGGGTGGTAGGAACGAATGATATTTCATACTTGTCATCATCTGCCTCGCCTTTTTTCAACTATGTCAGCTTCAGTTGTTCAGCTTTTATTCTAGCCGGATGCAGCTGACTACTTGGAGCGACTGCCTATCCGACTTCCACGACTGGTAGAAAATACCTAAGGTATCAAGTCCGCATATGTACGTTTGTGTGCATGAATTATTAAATAATTAACATAAAAATTTATACGATACCTATTGGTAACACTGTTTTCAAATTTTCTAGGCGTACAGATAGTTTTTTGAGGAATAGTGATTGTTACTCGGCAAGCACCAGTTGCTATTATTCGTTCCTGTCACTGTTAGTTTGAGCCTCATATCTTTTTGTTTTAGATTTTTGTAAAAAATATACTTATATAAATAAAATATTTAAATTATGTTGCTGAATCAGCTTGTAAAGTAACTTTAAGGAGTCAAGGAGATATATTATAGTGTTGTTGTGAGTGGTAGTAATAGAAGGGTTCTTAAAATTTTAAACGCCACTGCTGCTCTTAGGAATAATGTGAAAGGATATGATTCAATGATTAAAAGTAGGTGTTCAAAAAGCACTCTTTTGTATAATATTATATATTTTTACCTATTATTTTATCTGGAGTATTATATTATCAATATTGCTGCTTTATTTAAACCAACAGACTGAAAAGAGAGAGTTGATTCTAATTCGATTTAACGTGTACAGTCATCAGTAACGTGAATAGCAGTATAGTCCAAAGCTGATGTTTAAACCCAGTACAGCGAACAACAACACAGTAACATATCTTCCTTTTAGTTGTAAAAGAAATGTAATTTAAAGCATTCCCTATTTATTGACTACCATGAAGGTAGAAAATTAATGAAATGGTAACACTTATCAACGCATTTACGACCTAATTATTATCATCAGTATTAAAATAACAAAATAATGTTAGAAATGAGAAAATCTACCATTAAGCTAACCGAACACTGCCATTTCCAATGTTGCCATATCAAAATAACCTCTCGATGTTGCTTTGTGGAAAGTCTAAAATTCTACCAAAATGGCTTCTTGGTAGATTTCTCGTAGGTTTAAGGTAATGTACCTATTAAAATGTGTTGCTTAACGAGACGCCAGATGGCGTTGCATGCGCTTTTTATTAAAAAGTAAGAAATATTGTCTATAAACTTTATAAGTTATTTGTCGTAATAAAAAGATGTTAGATATAATTTTGTTTTTTTATTACAAACTCTCCCGTTTTACAGATGGAATAAATAATTTATCAATCTGTAGGTATAGGCTTTTTCGGTGAACACCAGTATTTTATATTAATGAACTGCCTATCAATCCCTCCTCAAACTAATGACTGGGAAACACGAGAACCCTTTGCACCTTTACCTGGCTTGTGACTACCCATAGACTGTCAATACCCATAGATGTAATATTATATGACACGAACAAACAGCTTAACGCTTTTAAATCCATATGTGTTCTAGGACAATGACCGTTGTAGTATTGTATCAGGGTTCCTGGCTAGTTTTAAATACTTTAAATTGTAATCTGTGGCGCAGACGTGGATCTTACATCCAAATCTGGAAGTTCAATCATCATGTTCGCTCGTTCTTCATCATTGAAGATTTAAAAGTTCTTAGATCCATGCTCATGTTCTGTCACAGAAATTATTTGTCTACGAATAGCTATTGAATGTACATCACTGACCTCTAGGTTATGTTGATTGATTTAGGAGCCCGTGCTTCGAGGGCAGATCAATTATGATATTTTTTTTACTTCTGCCCTACCTGTAACCAATGCTGTCCTACCTCAAATTCGACTCTAGCTACAGCCCTGGCATAATTAATGGTAGTTGACAAAAAATATCTAGTTATTTAGTCCGTCACTTAGATAACCTAAAAATATTGGGCACGTATTTTTTTTTGCCGAGTAGACAAAAGATTATGGCGATACAGGGGGGTGACCATAAGCTCTTAGAGCGGTATCAATTTGAGATCGAATAAGGGACAGATGTATATGACTTGTATACATCTGTCACTTACTCGATCTCAAATTGATACCGCTCTAAGAGCTCTGGGCGTTGAAATATCGTGTGACGCCACGGTGTGCTACACTTTATACTGACAAAGTGACGTCACAAGCCTCCTGAGCTTTGATGCGCTTTATCTTTGTCAATTTTTATTTATTTGAGAATCAAAAAATACGCATTCTGCATTTAAACATTTATATCAAATAGTTTTTAGTCGGAATATAGGTAGTTTGACTATCTAAGCAAGCGCTTAGATTTTATAATCAATATTTTTTCGATAGTTTCAAACTACTCGTATGCACTAGTATTGCTATCAAAAAACTAAACTCATGCACATTCATTCACCGTACTTAAAGACTCAAGGGACACCAAGAGTCGTGGCTCATGAACACCAGTGCATGCATCGGTGCTTGGATGTCTGTGACTGTAAGCCGATAGACAATGTTAAAGAACATGTATATCTAGGTCTTAGGATTGATCATAAATTTAACTGGGGCCCACATGTGGACCACGTATGCGTTAAGCTTAGAGCTATCATGTCAAAATTGCGCATATTAAAGCACAAACTACCTTATAGGACCATGAGATTCTTGTATATGGCATTGGCCGACACTATTATCAACTATGGTATAACCAGTTATGGAAGAACTTATAAAACTTACCTTCAAAAAATATATAATATACAAATACGATTACTAAAGATAGTGGTACCATATAAAATTAAACTCAAACATAAACCCGACTATGATAAATTGTTCCAATATTGTAAAGTCTTAAATGTATTTGATAAAGTAAAATTTGCTGTTGCCTCTGATTACTGTGAACTCAATATAAATAAGTTAGAGAAAATAAGTAGACCTACTTTTGTTCGTAACCTGTCGTACTTGCCTCTGTATAAACTGCCGAAAGTTAATAATGAATACGGTAAAAGGATCTGGACGTATGCTCTTCCAAGCATTCTAAATAAATTACCTAAAGAAGTAGCCAAAAAAATGGAAAACAAAAAACCTCGTCAAATAAAAAACATCCTGAAAATCTACTTTACCGTTGAAAAGTTTAGAATGGGGGAAGGGCCTACGTGTAGGACCACTACCAGATAAATTGTGAGCGAGTAACTGTAAACCTAAAACGATAGCGCACATAATCTTGCCTCAAAAAGATTGAGCGTTATTTACTAACTATGTAAAAATTTTATGAATGCATGTGGAAATAAATAGTTTGTTTTTTTTTTTTTTTTTTTTTTTGCCATTATTCTCGTATCGTCATCCCCACATTGTATAAAGCAAAAAATATATAAAGCAATCTCGGTATGTAACTGAGGGTCACCCATCCACAGACTGACCTTAGCAAGCGTTGCTTAACCCTTAAGATCTACCCGTGCGGTTGTTACTATTTAACTAAACTAAAGAACTACTTTACTTACAAATGGAATAATAAATAAAATAAAATAATATTTTCAAAATAAAGTTTTTATTTGAATGGACGAAGTACAATTTATTACAATTACATAGATATACAATTAAAAAATATAAATATAGTATATTTAAATTGATTAATCTACATATATTTTACTAAATATGATATTAGTAATTTTCCTAGTTTGTACATAAAATCATTAATTGGGTTGCTACTGAGGAATTCCTGATGGAAAAAGCCCTTTACCCGACAGTAGGGCAGTAATTGCGAAAGTGAGTTTGGAAGTGCAAAGGGAACAACTCCTTCTTTTAAGACACATTTCCTTTTAACGTTTTTGGTGTTGCGTAAATAATTTAGAAAGGGTGTGTCCACTCTATGAGTGAATTCACGTATCCTTTCCATGGCCTATCCGAAATACGAAGTTCGTTATTTTAAAGGTTTCACACTTATCTAAACGTATTTTTTGCTGAATTCACGTACGCATTTAATCTGCGTGAAGTCGAAGCCAGGACGACTCAGTAGCTGTACCCTCATGATATTAAAACATACAGTTTATTTTCTATGCAATAACTATCTTTAATTTCTTTTGTACAGCTTTGTACCTTGGCTTGCTTCATTTTAACTTCCAAAGAGGGCTAACGCTTTTGAATTTTCCGCTAGGGGCGCTGCTGTAGAGTGAGGTCATCAAAATGTCAAATTTATAGTTGTTTAGCTAAGAGCAAGTTTTATTTTGTTTTGAATATTTTCCAAATATAGCAGATTATATTTCGGAACATTGTACCCTTCTTTTTTCCTATTTTATAATTAATCGCACTTAAGGTCAGACCGCACTAGGCGTAAATGCGCGTCAGCGGAGCGACGGCGACGCGACAAAATATACTGTATGATATAAAGTGTCGCGTCGCGTAGTTCTGCTGCCGCGTAGTGCGGTTTATCTCATACAATTTCATATAAGGTATATTTGGTAATGTCGCGTCGGTAGTAGTGCGGTTTGACCTTTATACGGCATTGGAAAACGAAATCGATTGGAATCGTTTAACAGCTATATTTATGGACCTAACTCGCCAGTGGCGCCATCTGGTGGGCACAAAACCGGAAGCCGTCATTTATTTAGGATCGGTGCAAAACCGTGCTTTTTTCTAGGATAAAAAGTAGCCTTTATAGCACTCAACAATAGTGTAGCTTCAATTGGATCAATACTCCCAGAAGATGAATATTACCCTTTACATACATATAAATAATTTTAACTGTTTATTCACAATATTAATTTAAACAAATTCACGCCTTACTCTGGCGTATCAAAACTATCATGGCTGCAAAATGAGAGAGTGGCGGAGCTAAACAGGACGAATATCACAATACTTGAGCCATTAAAAACGTGCGTACTGAGTCATAAATCACCAATCGTCCATCCTTTTTTATTGTTACACACAACATTAGGGTAGTTGCATAAGATTTGTAAGTGCAAGCGAGAGGCCCGATAAAATGCCAAACATTTCCAAAAATTAATTAAAAAAATATTGTATAAACACGTACTTTTTTTTCGTGGATATTATAGGTAAAATTTAAAAAAAAACATTTCTTTGCAACATTTTCCTTCGATTTTCAAACAACTGTATCATAAAATAACTTTTTAATTATTATAGCACAATTTTTCTTTTCAATTTATTGGCGCGTGTGGTCTCATTGGTATAATATAATAAAATAGTGTCATTGTCTATGGATTCGCGCGCTGCGCAATTATGCGCGATGAGAATATATATTGCCCGCCATACCACTTATTTTATCCGTTTCCACTTTTGTTTTATTTCAACTGTATGAGCGAAGATAAAATAGTGTATGCAATATATAATAATTCGCTATTAAAACGCGTGTGATACTATTATCACACGAAGCGAATTCTCGTGTTTTAATAACCCCTATTATACGACCGTTGCATAAACTACTATTATGACTCAGTTCGCACGTTTGTAATAGCTCAAGAATAATACTCGCCAAACTTCTGGGCCGCCCTGAAGTTGGCTTTCCGATGCGCAGGGCACGAAAAGGTGCTGTTTTTGTATGAGATTTACTACTGCGCAGCCATTGTAGCCAACTTCAGGCCGACCAAGAACTTTGGCGAGAACTATATCAAGTAATATATCTTTTTCACAGCAGAGACATGATGGCTTTGAAAGCTTATAGTACGGCCCCAGGACTTGTTTTTGTACTGTCTCGTCTTTAACTCTTAGATTTTTACAAATCTGATTTAAACAATCCTGTCGAATAACCTATTCGAATAAAATTACAAATTTCAGATCAAGAATGAATATGTTACTTCTAGGCAATCGTGTTTCACCGTCGGCCAGATCATTGATTACCATCAGGTGAGATAGAGGTCAAACGCGATCCTATTAATAAGAAAGAAAGAAGATGAACTACCCACACTTAAACATAATATCACATTTGTAAAGAAGTAATCGTAGCTGTTTCAGTAAACTTCCCAGGGAAGATCACTTGTAGTATGAGATGGCAGTCAGTCCAGGGCACTACCCTGGCTTTCACTTGAGGAGCTGGTGATGCAAGGGTCTTCTTTATTAGGTCGTCCAGGGGGTAGCCGCGACGGGGGAAGACTATTGACTGGAAAGGAAAGAAAAGGTGATTTATAACAATGTCTTTATACCTGTTTACGTGAGGAGTGAGGACCTTATGACTGCGTCATCGTACGGCGTTGCCGTGGCTGAATACTGGGCTAAGGAAGGGGTTTAAGGTCAAAATCTGTTTTTTTATCATGCCATTAAACGGCGCTTTTAAATGTCAACCTTTTTCAGTTAATAATAATTAATAATGATTCTACTGTCCAATGGGTAGCTAGTTATGGAGAAGAGTGAACTCGTTTAAAGAAGAGTATGTTTTTCGTCGATACCTTAAGAAGAAGAAGTAATAATATACCCACTTATCCGTTCTTCTCCACGTAGGTAATTTCCGAACGGATGGTAAAATCATTTAATGAAGATCCAGCTCTAGTTGTCCCCAAGCGACGCCCTGAGCCAAGGTTCGTTTCCCAAAGGAGATAACCCTCAGCGTGGTCGCTTAGGTTAAGTTTTTGTGCCTGACTGGAGGCTCTAGTTTAGTCTCCACAAGGAAAGTCCGGTTAAGCAGTATAGACATGTACATCATTTGGAGGAACTGCGAGAGGCCACTAAAAAAGATACCCTAACACTCGTGTGATAATAGTTTGACATTGTCTGAAACTAAACACACTTGACACTCGTGTGATATAAAATAGGTAGACATTCTATGGATTTCTTGTTAGTTACTAGCTCTATTTAACTTCAAGTTCCACTCAATAGCATCAATTAGTAGCTCTTTTTAATCGCTTCGGATCCCTAGCGCTAGTTACTATCCCCTGCTATACTCACATTAGCGGGCAAGACCGTGGCAGGACAGAAATCGTTCCTCCCATCTCCGAGGTACACGCACTTGGAGTACGTGCGCTTGGAGCACCAGTCCAGCAGCGCGCGCGACTTGCACAGGTTACTCGGGCAGCGCGGGCAGCTGGTCTGGCGCATGCAGGGCTCTATGAAGAGGCGGTTGCCTTGCCAGAACGCGCGGTTTGTGACTATTTCTGTTATGCAGTCCTGTAACAAAAATAAAACACAATAAATTATGACTTACTTGACATAATGTCCTATAACCCCTAGATGGGGCAGAGGGCGTCCACAGATGTCCTCCAACGCGATCGGTTTTAATTATGCGTTATATTATCTACCCTATCATAAACGACCATGTCTCATGAACGAGCCTATTTCATGAACAACCCTATGTCAGAAACGACTCTATTTCAAGAACAACCCTATGACCGAAACGACTCTATTTCAAGAACAACCCTATGACCGAAACGACTCTATTTCAAGAACAACCCTATGACCGAAACGACTCTATTTCAAGAACAACCCTATTACCGTAACGACTCTATTTCAAGAACAACCCTATGACCGAAACGACTCTATTTCAAGAACAATCCTATGACCGAAACGACTCTATTTCAAGAACAACCCTATGACCGAAACGACTCTATTTCAAGAACAATCCTATGACCGAAACGACTCTATTTCAAGAACAACCCTATGACCGAAACGACTCTATTTCAAGAACAATCCTATGACCGAAACGACTCTATTTCAAGAACAATCCTATGTCAGAAACGACTCTATTTCAAGAACAACCCTATGACCGAAACGACTCTATTTCAAGAACAACCCTATGACCGAAACGACTCTATTTCAAGAACAATCCTATGACCGAAACGACTCTATTTCAAGAACAACCCTATGACCGAAACGACTCTATTTCAAGAACAATCCTATGTCAGAAACGACTCTATTTCAAGAACAACCCTATGACCGAAACGACTCTATTTCACGAACAACCCTATGACCGAAACGACTCTATTTCAAGAACAACCCTATGACCGTAACGACCCTATTTCATGAGCAGTTCTATGCCATTAACAACCCTATGTCAGGAACAACCCTATTTCATAAACTAAACACTCATACCTAATCTATCTAATATGTACCTTTAAATGAGCAATTCTTGTATATATATATATATCTGAATCTCAGTAACGGCTCCAACGATTTTCATGAAATTTAGTATGCAAGGGGTTTGGGGGGTGATGAATCAATCTAGCTAAGTTTCATTTTTAGAAAACGTCGTTTTCTCTATTTTCACCAGAGTAGAGCTCGTTCGCCCAGATACTTTGTATAAAGGTGCATGTTCGTAATTCCAGACTATATTAACAACTTATGCAAAATGTCTCTAATGAACTGTTCAATTTTCACTTACGCAGATGATACGGCTCTTTTAATTCATGGTATTGACTGGCCCGAAACAGTAAAATACGCGGAACTTGCTCTAAACTCAGTGATGAAATGGCTGTCAAATAATATCCTTACCTTAAATTTAAATAAAACGGTATACTTACCTTTCTCCTTACGATCCACCAACCTTCCCTCACCGGATTCAATGGAGCTCAGAGCTCATACCTGCTTACTTGGTCTATCTTCTTCTCAATGTGGCTGTCCTCAGCTCAAAAGGTGTGAGTCTGGCAAATATCTCGGAGTCTATGTAGATAGTTCTCTAAGCTGGAAACCTCACCTTAGTAATCTTATATCCCGAGTCCGCAAGTGTATATTTATTTTTAAAAAACTAAGGCACTCCGCGGATTGCCTTACTATTAAAACGGTTTATTATGCCCTGTGTCAAAGCATAATAAACTACTGCATCACAGTATGGGGTGGGACTCCCAAGACAATCCTCCTGCCTTTGGAGCGAGCACAGAGAGCTGTTCTCAAGGTTATGACCTCGAAGCCTTTTGGGTATCCCACCGCGACTCTCTACACCGAATGTCAGGTTCTTACCGTGAGACAGCTCTTTGTCCTTGGCACTATTCTGCGCAAACATCCCTCTGTAGTATATGATCCGAATGCTGCCAAAAAGCGTAGACACTTCGAAGTATGCTCAACACACGGATGTAGAACGGCCCTTGCTCAGCGTCATTTTGGTGTACTGTCAAGCCACTTATATAATAAAATTAATAAAATCTGCTCCATTGCGCCCAAATGTCTAAACGGGTGCAAAACCAGGGTCATGAAGTGGCTCTTGACATTGAACTACAATAAGACTGAAGATTTACTACAGGTATCGATCGCATAACTCGTTGCACGCCAATTAGCAGTCACAATATAAATTTTATTGTCATCTACACACACAGGGTGTGCAATCGACGTTTGACAGGTCACCATAATGTAGTTAATAAAGTAATATGTTTATACTTACACACACACACACACACATAAACACACACACATATACAGACTTACATAAACACAAGTTTTCATCATAATATTTACCTCCTCCTCAGACACATACAAACATCCATACATAGGTACATAATAAGGGGAACATCATGGCTGCATTAGCTGGTTAATTTATTATAATTTAATAATGATAATTGTACTGTGTTCGTCTTACAACTGCTGTTACATGCTCAAATTATAGGCGAGGACGCTGGCACCCTAAACACAAGTTAAATCTTACATTGGGTGCCAGAGTTCATCGTAAACACTCTTTTCCCTAGTTGTAACGCAACGTGTTTAGATAAGTGTTTTCTTGTACAATTGAAGTAAATAAAACTTTTTTTTTTTTTTTTTATATTTTATATTTCAGGTTTCATTGCTATGTTTTCGATCACTTGAAAATGGCACTTTTAACATATTTTTTTTTTCTTAATAGATTATCCATAAAAAAATATATCAGCAATACCAAAACATACCTACAATTTTACCTCTTTATAATATTAAGTTAAGAAAACCTAACCATATTATTTAGTTTAAACACTGATTAGTAGATTGTTAAATTAAATTGTCCATAGAGAATTTGAATTTAGAATGTCCTAATCAGTATATAATCTAATAATATGGTAAGAAAGTAAATAGGGTCCAATTAAATCAAAATTCCAAGCCATATTAATAAATTTAATCCTTATATGAATCAAATCAAAATCCAATTAAGCGTTTAATGAGCATTATTATTCCTAAAATTATTACATCAGCATACTTTACGTAAATACCGTGTGTGGAGAATTTTATAAAAAACAAACTAGTTTCTGCTGTCTAGAGAATGAATGAAAGGCGACTAACAAAAGGCATTTACAAGGCAGACGTAAGTGGAATAGCCGGGATACACGGATTTTATAGGTGATCTGTTTTCAGAATGGCCAGGTGCGCAGTATTCATAAACGGCGTGCGCTGTATGAATTTAGATGTAGCAAAATGAGTATATTAGGGTCGTAGAGCCTACACCCATGGAAAAAGGCGTGAGTTTATGTACTACATAGGTTCTAGTCAGTATGTAAAAGCCTTTTCCCAAATATGTCGGGGAAGTCTTTAAGTCTAACGCTTAGCACGCATTGCGATTATTAGCCCGCGAATTTTATTCGCGCGGATTTTTATCCGCGTACTGAATCATAACTAACACGCACTGCGGATAAAATACCGCCCGAATTTTGTCTCCTTCGACCTGTTAATAGAGCTCAAAATATTCCCGCGAATTTAATCAATGTCGCGGTGTGGTGGATTCTGTGGCAAACCATTTTTTCCGCGCGGTATTTTTAACGCAAATGCGTGCAGCTTCATTTATTTATTTAGACTCCATGCTCAAATGGTACAAAGGCGAACTTTATGCCTTAGGCATTCTCTACCAGTCAACCAAGGGTGGTGAAGAGATAACATGTCAGGTGCATTGTATAAACAATTAAAAAAATATTGTATTAACATACTAAGATAGATAAAATAAACGTACTTAGGTATATATTGAATATAATATATACTTATAAAATATATATATTTATGAAGTAACAGAAAAGAAGAAGGTGGGATGACTCTCCTTAGTTGTGTTGAAAATAGATACGCAATTTCCGCTTGAATGCAAACCGACTTGAAGCCGTCCAGATCTCGAGAGGAAGCGCATTCCAGAGCAGAATGGACTGAATATTGAAGGAAGAGTGAACAGAATCAGTAGTATGAGAAGGACAAAGCAAGAGGAGATTATTGGAAGAACGTATAAGATGCCGAGCATGTTCATACAATTCCATATGTCGCAGAAATTGCGGTTTTTATCCGCGCGGCTAAAAACCACAATGCGTTTGCGTACTAAGCCTAACCGGCTACAGCGCAGAGTATCAGTATTTTAAATGGAGCGACTGCCTATCTGACCTCTAAAATCCAATAATAACACGGTACCCCTTGACAAGACTGGTGTTAGATCTCAGACTTCTGACTACCCGTTACGACTGTCAAAGATCTTCAAATGACTGCCGGGACCAACGGCTTAACGTGCGTTCCGAGGCACGGAGGACTCTCGATATGGAAAACAAAACAAACCAATTTCTTTTTTTTTTTTTCCTTACCCCAAGGCTCCAAACGGAACCCTATTGCTGTCACTCACGAGTTCGTCTGTCCGTCGTCTGTCACATGGGTTTTACGGCCAAATGGTTGGAGTCTTCAAATTTTCACAGTATAAGCATTTTGTTGACCCAGAGCCACACAAAATCAAAAACATTTTTAAATGTTTTTAAGGGGGCTCCCATACAGCTTAAGGGTGCCGTGAAAAAATGTTTGATATACCCCATCGAGTGGGTTATCTTTGTTTAGAAATCGTTGAGTAGATAAATACTGTACTTTTTGTTTTAAAAAATATTGGAAGCCACCAAGTCAGCGTTTTTTACAAAATTTTGTTCCGGAGAATTTTTAGGGAACTTGAAATGTGGCGATAATGTTAATATTTACGTATATTTAACTAACAAATACCAATATAATGATAAATCGGTTTTTCTTTGAAATTCCCTAATTTTTCCTATTACGACCAACTATCATTTTGCGGTTTAGAAACCTAAATGTGCAAAGTCCGACACGCACTTGGCCGGTTTTTACCCGACTGCCGAAGGAGGGTAATGTGTTTATCAGTCATGGTATGTATCTATGTATGTATATATGTAAGTATGTATGTACATGCATACTTCAAATACATGTTTGTTCCTATGTGGCGTTCCAGAGACCAAACGTGTTGGCCGATTTTGATGATTCTTACGTCAATCGATTCGTCTTAACCTTGAGAGTGTCACTGCCTAAATTAAAATTGGAAAATAGAAAAATTGCGGATTTTGGGCGCCATATTGTGGGGTCCTAATTTTTTGTTCTCTTCCAAACCCATCGTGTGGGGTATCAAAATAAAGGATTTTAAGAGGTGATTTCAATAATATATAACTAAAAAGTTATAAATAAAAAAAGTTTATTCAAAAATCAGAAAACCCGACTGCTTAAAAAGCGAATTGAAAAGACGTAAAAAGGAGAAAATCATGCTTAGCAGTCGGAAGATACATCTGGGTGTGTTCAGCCAGCTCGCGAATATGTATCCTTTGACTGCACAGCATGATTTTCTTCATGTTTACGTCTTTTTAGTTAGCTTTTTAAGCAGTCGGGTTTTTTGTTTTTATCATTCGTCTACGGACCGATCTCGGCTTTTTTGTAGATCGACCCGTGTAGCTGTTATTATGTACCCACGAGTTCCACCTTATATACAACATAGTATTGAAGATAAATTATCACACTTATAGTCTACCGTCATTCCAATAAACACAAGGATTATTCAGGGGAAGTGACTGATTTCTTTGAAATCTGAATGGTCTAATTGTAATAATTAGTTCTCTGCTTGTCCTTGTAACGTAAATAACGTGATGGCACAGTGGTGATATCATGTTAGTCAAGGTTTTATATTTTCAGCTGTTTCCGGTTAGACTAGAAGTCGACACCAACATGGTAGGTAAAAGTCTCAGCAGATTTATTCGGTTAGTCCCGCTATGCTCTAGTAGTCCCTCTATGCTCGACTCAAAAAAAATCTACTAAAAAGTTTTACTATGCACGCAATTCTTCGGTAAACAGTGGAAGGTACAGTAGCAAAGAAAAGTGTTTGAACTCAATGAAATTCAGCAGAAAGCTGAATAATTTTGAAATTAAACTAAAAATATCGATCTTTAGTTTCTCTTTTACGGCAAGACGTTTCGTTTTTCAGTTCTATGGAATGAATGGACAATTTGTTAGGGTTCCGTACCCAAAGGGTAAAAACGGGACCCTATTACTGTCACTCACGTGTCCGTCCGTCATGAACCGTGATAGATAGACAGTTGAAATTTTCACAGATGATGTATTTCTGTTGCCGCTGTAACAACAAATACTAAAAACAGAATAAAATACATATTTAAGTGGGGCAAAGCATACTCAAAGATTTACTGGAAGAAAATTCCATTTGGAGTTAAGCTCGCCTTTGAACATGCATTTTGGTATCAACTTGTTTTAATGTAATGTCTTGTTGTACAATAAAGAATAAATAAAGTTAGAATAAATAAACGTGATTTTTTAACCGTTTTTTGCGATAATGGTACGGAACCCTTCGTGCCCGAGTCCGACTCGCACTTGGCCGGTTTTTTTTTGTAATACTATGCTAGTATTATATTATCTGTGGTATAATTAACAAAGATAAAGTAAAGAAGTCATTTTCATTAGGAAATCAAAAGAAACGATGTAAATAACAATCCTTGTATTCTTTTGAATGACGTTAGAGCTAAGTGTGATAATTATCTTCAATATTGAGGTTGTATAGTCGTAATATACTTTCATGATGATGTGACATTAGTTCGGTCATAACTGCTTTTGCATCATTGTCCGCATCATCGCTTAATATCAGGTGAGATAGAGGTGAACCATAATATCACGCCATCTGTTTCTCCAAGAGTTACTAATGGTAAATATCGTCATTATTTCTCGCCTTAGTCCCATGTTAAGACGTCGACAGTCGTTAACGACCTTGATGGAACAAAACACGCACTCGTTTTTTCACACCCGCGCGACCTAAAATTCTGTTGTTTTTTGTACTTTCCTTATTATTCTATGACTTAAAAAAGCCTTAGATCATAATGTAGATAATTAAAGCGAACTAAAAAGACGAAAACAAGAAGAAAATCATGCTGTGCAGTCGGAGGATACATCTGGTTTTCGTCAGCCAGCTCGCGAAAATGTATCCTCCGACTGCACAGCATGATTTTCTTCTTGTTTTTGTCTTTTTAGTTCGCTTTATAAGCAGTCGGGTTTTTTTTTTTTTTTTTGTTTATAATTTTTACTTTTTTTTTTTTAATATGTAGGTACATTTAAACATGCAAGTGTTATTGATTTTTGAAATCAGCTCTTAAAACCCTTTATTTTGATACCCCACACGATGGGTTTGGAAGGAAAAAAAAATTTGTCCCACACAATATGGCGCCCAAAATCCGCCATTTTTCTATTTTCCAATTTTAATGTAGCCAATGACACTCGCAGGTCTAAGACAAATCGATTGACGTATGACGGTATGAATCATCAAAATCGGCCAACGCGTTTGGCCTCAAGAACGCCTAGGACCAAACATAGATACATACTTACATACAAACATACTTACATAAATAGACTGATAAACACATTACCCTCCTTCGGCAGTCGGGTTAAAAAATAAGTGGTTTACAATATTTACCTAACATACATACATTAACAAAATCATATATGTGAGGACGATGCACCCAGAATAGCACTACATACTATACTACGTATAGGTATAAAGTATTAAAAGCATTAATTTGATAAATAGGAACATGGTACTCACATACTTACAAATCTTTCGACAGGAGTTCCTCCTAGTGAATGTAATAATGACCTTAAAAAAATCCTGACCTACTTCCCGGTGTACGATTGAGCTGGAATTCTGCTCACACGCTTGTTCCTCTTGGCAATGCACTTTTTAATTAAAAGTTTGTTTTACTCACCATTAACCCATGCACCTTTAACCAGTGTGCTACAAACACAGTATTGGCATCAGTAAGCAGCACTATGTCCCATCCTTCAGCAGCTAGGGTTGAGATCAGCTTCTCGACTCCTGGCGTGGGCCGCATGGAGCCGATGCAGTCCAGGATGTCGTCTTGACTGAGGCCAGCGGAGTAGGCGTGTTCGAAAACCTGGGTAGAAGAGAAGGTGGATTAATTGGGTAGATTAGGTTCTGTAGTTTAGATGTACAAACTCATACAAAACATCTTTTCTAAAATTATTGTCAATAAGTATAATGACAAGGCTTGGGGGACCGGGATCCTAGCAGTGAACGTCTTGCAGCTACAATGATGAATTTGAGCGAGTACCTATTATCAGGGCCGGATCTAGTGAAGGGCGAGCGGCAACTTATTCGTGGTGTGGTGCTAAAATTTTCAAGCTCGCTTCGCTGTCGATGTAAACCCACCGTTAAATAACTTAACACTTCGAAAATTCTTAGGTGAATGTGTCGAGCTCACTTCGTTTTCACTTCGCTTGAACTTGTAAAAAAGCGGTTTTATCCGACGGTTAAAAACCGCATTATTTTTCAATAGATAATACCCTGAAACATTTACCTCCTTATAAGGCTTCATTTTAAAGGGTGCCAAGGGCAGCAAATATTCCGGCCCTGAGTATAATATATCGAACGCGCGGTATGATGTCCCCGTGCCTCGAGAAGCACGTAAAGCAGTTGTTCCACCGCTTGACCTCTCCGGTCATGAAGAATTACCGTCCCGTCGGACTTTGGGAGTGAGAGAACCGAGAGTACACCCAGGCGCGGATACAGGGAGGGTGCAATAGAAGCAATTTACTCCCTGGGCCTCAAACAAAGTGAGTCTAAAAAAATATATTTATATTTCTGGATCTATTACTTAGATATTGATACATTGTGGTCATGGTCTTTCGAAGGGGGGGGGGGGGGGGGGGGTTTTGGGTTTTTGGAAAATAGGTCTCGAAGGTCGGCAAATAGTAAATTTTTTCCTTTCCACAAGCAATACTAGTCTCCGAGCTTGCTACCCTATAACTTCTAGATAAAATAAGGCTGGGTAAAAAAAACTAAACTACTCAAGGCCAGGTAATATAAAAAATTTCCGCTTGCTTCGCTCGCTCTTTCACATCTCTAGCTTCTAGGTTTATGTTGACAAAATACTTCTATAGTAGCATAAATGGTCCACAGAAAATCTATCTAGATCCCAGGTGGGGTGCTGAAATTTTCGAGCACGCTTTCGTAACAGGCATTGTATTCATACTTTTGAAGAACGGTCAAAACCTGACCTATATTTATCTATGAAGTCATAAAATTATCGAGCTCGCTTCGCTCGCTCTTGACCACAGTGATTACCTGTGTTTAATTTCAACAAAAATTTTACTGCAAATCTAAACCAAGAAGGTTATAAATACGATCCGACGAAATTTCGCGCTTTAGAAAGAGACATTTGCCCCCCTTAGCGAAATCCTGGATCCGCGCCTGAGTGCACCTGGGTTTGCGCACACAATTGACCATTATAATATCTGCCACGTGGATGGCTAAACATCGCTGAGATTTACCGCCATTGCTGGCATTCTGTACGGCAAACTAGCTATTTAACTCAACAATAGGTAGGCATTTAGTTAAGTTATACCGTAAAATACTGAAAAACGGCTACAATAATTATCATTAAAAGGCTGAACTGTTCAGATGTTTTGTCGTGGAATGGTAACAATCAGAGATACTTTCGCATCTATAATATACAAGCATCTGCCAGCGGCTTCTTTCGTGTAAGTGTTTTCTTATCCCAAGGGAACATTTATTTTTAACCGACTTTCCAATAAGGAGGCGATTCTATGTCAAACTGTATGTATGTTTTTTGTGTATTTTCACCGATTTCTCCGTCAATTCTGGATCGATTTTGAAAATTATGTTTTTGAATGAAAGAAATTATCAAAAAAAAATAAAAGGGAAAATTATACCGGGATGAAAAGTAACCTATGTGCTATGCCAGACTATAATCTATCTCTGTGCCAAATTTCGACCAGATCCGTTCAGCCGTTCTAGCGTGATGGAGTAACAAACATACATACACACTACTACACAAATATCCATCCAAACTTTCATATTTATAATATTAGTAAGATATATAATATTTGGATTTTATTGAATTGTGTGTAAAATTAACATTTTCTGGAATTGAACATAAAAATTGTTGTTCTTGTTTAATCAACTCTCCTAAGTACAAAATTATGGAATATTGAATTTTTTTCCATACAAACGTAGTCTAGGGATTATTCCACTGTTTGACGATGAACGTTCAAAAGAAAGAATCATATCAATTTGTCTCATCATTATCTAGCCCTGTATGGAAGCAAAAAAGTAAAAAAAGAAAATATTTGAAAGTTATGAGCGTCGAAAGTTCCACATTTCGACACTAATTTTAACGCATTTTTGGGCGCAAATAAATACCATAAGAAGACGGAAAATTGCAAAACGGCCTCCATACAGGGATAGATTAGTAGTTCAACAATGCATATAATTTTATTTTGAACAGATAGATTTAGTAGTTTTTTCATGATATCTAGACTGCCAAAGGTCTGTTTATAAAATTTCGCGCGCTCGGTTTCGTCCTAAATCATTATCCATTTCGCAAAAAAATTGCAAAAGTGTGTATTCGTACGCGAACTAGCTTCCTACTGCTCATCACAGCATCTATCTCTTCCGCACGTGTTGTCGGTTGATATAAAAGGCATTTTAACCCCCTCGCACAAAATAGTTCGTGCCGTTGACTACATTTCAAAGATTAATAGAACGGATCATTTAAAATTGATTCCAATAGATGGTTTTAAATTACTGAGACATGCCACTCGATTTTTTTAATTTGTTTTGTAACATATTTTGGTACAATGAAACTGTGAAAACGTGCAAACAATACTACAAAATAATTTGTCACCGTATTTAAAGAAAAAAATGGTCACGAACCGAGAAAACCCTTTTACTCTCAAGTCTCAGCTAACACCATCTATAGCCGTGGACGAACGCAATCGAAGTAGGTACTTAAAAAAAATAATCAGCTTAATCAGACGACAACCGCTAGTTACGTCGGCACGGTTTCTTTGTATGGGATGAGGCATCTGTATGCTAGTATTATATTATCTAAGAAAGAAAGAAAAAGTATTTATTTGTGACCCGCACAGGAGACACGAGAAATCAGCTAATCAGGTATGGATGAATCCCAAAGAGAGACATGATTACGCATGCCAGTAGTTACATACCAAATGGCGCGATACATGCCGAAGATATGCAATTACAATGCATCTGATATAATAACACTAGACAGCTATTAAAAGAGATATTAATGATGATTGATAACTATTTATAACAAAAGCAAATTCAATTAAAACTTCAAAGCTTGGCACGGCTTTATTTACAGCTAATTTGTTAACTATTATTTATCTATACTAATATTATAAAGCTGAAGTTTGTTTGTTTGTTTGAACGCGCTAATCTCAGGAACTACTGGTTGGAATTGAAGGTATTATATGTAGTGAAGACAAGTGTAAACTGGGAAGACTGCCAGGGACAATACACGTTTTATAGATCTATTGTACGTAGGTGTTAACATCACATAAACAAGTAAATAATCGGCAAAATCACACGACGCATGACACAAAGAATGACACTACATACACAAAGTGTCCACCAATTAACACTTATTTAAATCTATAAGAAACCTTTTATATCTAATGTTAACACATTTGTCACGAATTTATCAAGGCAGACATGACTTCCCAAATATCCTGGTAGCTATAACCTGGAGGTCAAGAGTGAATAGGTTACTTCTAGGCAAGCGTGCTTCACTGTCGACCACATCATCGCTTATGGTAAGATAGTGGTCAAGCGCGAGCCTATTTTCTATACATACATAAAATTACAAAGGAAATAAATAAAATTGAAGTGTCTGTATGTAATATCAAAATAACAACGTTTTATTGAATGCGTGTGAATGTGTATACCGCGGTACTAATAACAAATACGCAATTTTTTTAATTTTTGTCTGTTTGTTCCGGGTAATCACCGAAACGGCTGGGCCGATTTTGATGGGACTTTCACTGGTAAATAGCTGATGTTATAAGGAGTAACATAGGCTACTTTTACTTTGGAAAAAGACCGCGTAAAACAAACCGCGTAAAAACAAACCCTTATTTATTTTAGTTTTACGAGATTTACGCGGATGATGTCCGTCTAGTTGGAAGCTAGTCTAGTTCCGAAGAATTTTCTATCTTTCCACTGACCTATGAACTTCAAATGTGGTGATAATGTTTAATATTTCGTATGTTTTACTACAAATACAAATATATTGAGAAATCTGTTTTTTTTTTTATTCCCTCTTTTTTTCTATTACAAGAAACTTAATTTTGCGGTCTGGTACTGAACCGAAAATGTGCGAAGTCCGAAACGCGCATGCATGCATTTTTATCCCGAAAACTGGTCCTGTGGGGTGGTCCACGGGAGCGATGCCGCGGGGAAAAAAAGCTAGTCAATATTAAAAGGGTAGTATTTAAACGCAAATCAAAAAATATCCTTTTTCTATGCAATAAAATTCCGAATTCTCATCAAAATTACTGATTGCGCAGCAAAATATTCAACGCAAAATATCACTAAACACACTACAATTTATTTTCGCAGCGTACAGCGATTTTTCCTAAAGCAAAAGCTTTTTTATTAATGCACAGCTAATAATCTTAATGCACATCATACATGTTAAGTCTTTTTCTTTTAAATCCATGGTTAAAGTTTTTACAATTACTATTTAACGACAATGTCGACGGAGCCCCGCTGCGCGGGGCTCCTATTTCTGTCTAAAGGGTCTAAAGTAACCTAACACGAAGAAGATGACGGGAGCTGAGTTCGCTCGCTTTGCTCGCTCACTTCAGCTGCCGTCATCTTTTCGAACCTAACCTGTCCGTGTCGGGGTGCCCTAAGTTCCCGAGCTCGCTTCGCTCGCTCTTGGACTAATGACTTCTTGAAAATTAGGACAAATGTGATGAACAGGTTTTGTTGTACTTACTGGTTAATATGCGACTGAGATAGTTATTTTGCTACGAAATATGGAAAATTTGCTGTGCAGTTAGTATTTCTGCTATGTATGTAGTATTTTTGTACAAAAATAAATTTAACTGTATTGCATTATGAGGAAAAAAGTAATGTCATATTGATGTATAATTTCGAATTATTTGCAGTTTGAGTTTTGCTAAACATTTAGTAAGTTATTTGATGTAAAAAAGAATATAAATGATGAGTATGTATTGATAGACGATTATTTTATTTGATATGCAATTTATAATTTCCCATATTAAAATTGAAAAGTCAACTACTGAGGGTATCAAATTCAGAACTCCGAAACGTATGGAAGGCAAAAAAAAATATGGCGCCCAAAAGCCGACACTTGTTGAACACTAGGGTGGTCAAGACATATTTAATACTTATAACGATGTCTTAATTTAAGCGTTTTGAAAGCGTCTCCCACGGCACCGCATTACGCTGATGACATGCATCTGCTTTTATTTATACTCGCATTATTATTTTTTGTCTTTTTTACTTTTCTAACATAATTTAAGAACTACTAGCACTATTGTATGGGTTTAGTTTTCAAAATCTGTAACCACTTATCTTGTTCATGAAATGTAATGTTTGTATGTCGTTTTGTGGCAATTAAATATTTTTTCTTTCTTTCTTTTTTTCTTTCTAAAGATGAGATAATAAAGAACATTACATACATACAAGATACGCGCGAAAAACAAAACCCTTTCTTTGCAGTAGGTTAAAAAATAAAGGAAAGTAAAACTGTCGTGAGGGTTGACAGGTGATATTGGCAGAAGAAAACGTGTTGCGCGTGCGCCGAACACAAATAACATGGGATTAGGGCAGGAAAATGATGATAAATTATGCAACAATTCTTCTTCTTAGAAGATGTCCTATATTTAGCCATGGACGTCAATTTACACTGTAAATACCCGGGGGAATACCCACGCGTTCCCCGACGAAATTTGTATTTATATTGATCTAAATATAACGAGAGCGCATGACAAAAATTATACCCATGACTAATATTATAAATGCGAGTATGAACTGCTGAACGAATTTAGATGAAACTTGGTACTTACACGGATAGGCAGACCTGCACCCTAATTGCGTAAGAGAAAAGAACAGCGTACGCATGCTTTGCTTGCATGCATCTACTAATCACACTCAAAAAGGAGAAAGTTTCTGAGTGTGTTTGTTACTTCTTCACGTTCAATTGGCTGGACGGGTCTGGAAAGGACATGGCCAAACAACTGCCCTTAGCATGTATAGAAATTTTTCACTAGCTCGTAACATTCAAATATTCATTAATGAATTATTACAGTTTTATTATTCTTCTAGAACTTTCGCGAATTAATCAAATGATTAAAAGTTTTTTCATGTTTTTGTTTGATAAGAAGAACATAAGATTCCGATAGTGCTGACACTAAAAAGTTACAATCGATTCTTCTAGATTACACTTGATTCGATTAGAACCAAATAAAAAACATGTTGGGGGTGTCGTGGGAACTCACTTTGAACGAAGTTCCTTCCTTTCGCCGGGTATTATGTATTAATACAGAGCCAACTAGTATCGCCTTAAGTTTCAATTGCGTATTGATTTATCATGAGATGCATAAACTGTGGTGTAGCCACAAATGACAGCCGGGACCAACGGCTTAACTAGCTTTCCAAGGCACGATGGAAACTCGCTATGTAAAGATGGTACACGATGGAACCATGGAATGACCTCGGCTAGCGTTGCTTAACCTTGAAGATCGACCTGTGCAGCTGTTATTATTAAGCCACGAGAGCCTCTTAACGCCTTAATAAAGTATTATAGCAAAATCTTATTCTTTTACAAGTTTGTATACCTATTAATGTAGGAGTTTCTATGATTTTATTTTCAGGATTGTGACAATATAAAAAGTGCCTGTAACTTTTTCATACGAAATACTAATATTCAGTTATTCAGCATTACATATTACTAGTTAAAATGTTTATACATTGCTAGGGCAGTCGTCCATACTTTATTTAGCCATGTCCTTTGGCACAGAGATAGATTATAGTCAGGAGTAGCACATAAGTTGTGAATAGACTTTTTATCACGGTAATTTTCGACTTTCACGCGGGCGAAGCCGCTGGCAGAAGCTATCGCTCACAATGGGCCTCATCAGAAGGCTTAAAGTCACCACAAAGAGCAATGGAGGGAGCTATGCTCGGAGTTTCCTTGCGTGAACGAATCAGAATTGAAGACATCCGCAAGAGAACCAAGGTTACCGACATAGCCCTAAGAATTGCCAAACTTAAGTGGCAGTGGGCAGGGCACATTGCTCGCAGTACAGATGAAAATTTGGTCCAAAATTTCTGGAGTGGCGACCGCGTACCGGAAGACGCAGCGTTGTTAGGCCTCCCTCTAGGTGGAGAGACGACCTGGTCAAGGCTGCGGGCGTCCGGCGGATGCGAAACGCACAGGACCGATCAGTGTGGCGACGCTTGGGGGAGGCCTATGCCCAGCAGTTTGGCTGAAATAATGAAGATTTTAACTAAGCTCCACAACCCAATAATTGGGTAACGCAACCGACTATCCGTAGGTAACTATTGTTGATAATGACAGCCGGGCACAACGGCTTAAGGGTACACTAGTCGACGGCACGAACTATTTTGTGCGCGGGGTTATAATGCATTTTATATCAACCGACAACACGTGCGGAAGAGATAGATGCTGTGATGAGCAGTAGGAAGCTAGTTCGCGTACGAATACACACTTTTGAAAATTTGTAGCGAAATGGATAATGATTTAGGACGAAACCGAGCGCGCGAAATTTTATAAACAGACCTTTGGCAGTCTAGATATCATGAAAAAACGACTACATCTATCTGTTCAAAATAAAATTATTTGCATTGTTGAACTACTAATCTATCCCTGTATAGAGGCCGTTTTATAATTTTCCGTCTTCTTATGGCATTTATTTGCGCCCAAAACTGCGTTAAAATTAGTGTCGAAATGTGGAAATTTCGACGCTCATAACTTTCAAATATTTTCTTTTTTCACTTTTTTGTTTCCATACAGGGCTATATGATGAGACAAATTGATATCACTTTTTATTTTGAACGTACATTGTCAATTAGTGGAATAATCCCTAGACTACGTTTGTATGGAAGAATTATCGACTAGTGTAACCTTAAGTTGTTGTTCCTACGAGGCTCGGATGAGTCCACCCATCAACAAACCGACCTCAGCAAGCCTTGCCCAACCTAGAAGATCGAACTGTGCGACTGTCAAAATCAAAATCAAATAGTTTATTACAAATGAACCTTAGAGGTAATATTGAATTGTCAAACAAAAAAAGAAAGATGACTGTAGTTGCAAATTCGCAAGCGTCAGTAGATCTCAATGGAGAAGAATTGGCAAGAAACTCCACGGACACTTTTTTCCATCGGTTATCTCAATTACACGTTTTTGGTTACATCATTCTTGTTGACAAAATACATATATGTGAGAACGATGTAAAAAGACGTGTACGTCAAAGCGTCTAGAGTAACAAACAATTAAAAAAAATACAATAACAGGCCGAGGCAGCTAAGTTCGGTCATGCATGGAGTACTGCTCTCACCTCTGGGATGGATCTGCCAAATACCAGCTTGATGCACTTGAGTCGACAGACGGGCCAAAAGGCTTATTGGCAACGATGCACTGGTCGCCTCAAAGCTTCAGAGCCTCGAAAATCGACGCCGAGTTGCCAGCCTGTCGGTTTTTTATCGGTTACATTTCGGGGAGTGTGCGACGGAACTGCACAATTTAATTCCGCCTAGCCCTTTCCATCATCGGACTACAAGACGTGCGGCCACGCGCCATCGGTACATGGTGGATATCCCTCCCATACGCACAAAGCGTTTTGCTAATACTTTCATTGTGCGTACAGCTAAGGAGTGGAATTCCCTTCCGGGGTCTTTGTTCTCTGATAGCTACAACCTTGGGGTCTTTAAGTCAAGAGTGAATAGGTTTCTTCTAGGCAAGCATGCTTCACCGTAGACCACGTCATCGCTTAACAACAGGCGAGATAGTGGTCAAACGCGAGCCTATAGAGTATAAAAAAAAAATAAAAAAAATATGTTATGACCAATTCTAACTGATGGCGCCCGTTCACGAACATGACGCATGGATCGGCACCACTCAGCTCAACCATCATGTCATAACTTTGTCGGATCCGATACATACATAGTATTTATTTATTTTTATAGACGTCGCGTGGAATGTTGGAGGTGACAGATTTATATTCAGTGCTACTAACATTTTACGTTGCCAACAAAATAACGGATGGGTTCAGGACATCGCACACATTTTATTGAATCTGTAGCATTTTTTCCGTAGCTTCGCATCTTTGGTCTATTCCACAAGAACTGATTGTTATTTTGCTTCTTATCAGTGAAATAATTTTGTAATTTTCCGAGAAACACGAATGATATACACGAAAATATTTTACCTTTTATAATATTAGTAGGTAAAACTTTTTTACAAAAAATAAACCGACTTCGATAGCAAAACAAAAAAAACCGGCCAAGTGCGAGTCGAACTCGCGCACGAAGGGCTCCGTGCTTGGTAAATTGCGGTTTACGATTTATGACGTATTTAAAAAAAACTACTGTCTAGATCTCATTCAAACCAATTTTCGGCGGCAGTTTACATGGTAATGATACATCATATATTTTTTGTAGTTTTATCATTCTCTGATTTTAGAAGTTACAGGGGGGGGGACCCTTTTTACCATTTTGGAAGTGTCTCTCGCGCAAACTATTCAGTTTAGAAAAAAAATATATTAGAAACCTCAATATCATTTTTGAAGACCTATCCATTGATGGAAAAAAAAATTGAGTTACAGTTCTAAGTATGGGGAACCCCCAAAAAATATTGTTTTTTTTTCTATTTTTGTGTTACAATCTTAACGCGGTTCACGGAATACATCTACTTACCAAGTTTCAATAGCATTGTTCTTATAGTTTCGGTTAAAAGTCGCTGTGACATACGGACGGACAGACAGACAGACATGACGAATCCATAAGGGTTCCGTTTTTTGCCATTTACCAAAGACACCGACTTCCGAAACGAAAATTATTTTTGCTCATTTTAGTGTTTGCTATTGAAGTCGGTTTATTATATAACGACCTTGAGGGAATAAAATGCGAACTCGTTTCATACCCGCGCGACCCAAAATTCAGTAGTTTTTAGGGTTCCGTACCCAAAGGGTAAAAACGGGACCCTATTACTGAGACTTCACGATCCGTCTGTCTGTCCGTCTGTCACCAGGCTGTATCTCTTGAACCGTGATAGCTAGACAGTTGAACTTTTCACAGATGATGTATTTCTATTGCCGCTATAACAACAAATACTAAAAACAGAATAAAATAAATATTTAAGTAAGGCTCCCATACAACAAACGTGATTTTTTGGCCGTTTTTTTGCGATAATGGTACGGAACCCTTCGTGCGCGAGTCCGACTCGCACTTGGCCGGTTTTTTGTACTTTCCTTATTATTCTATGACTTTAAAAAAAACCTTCGATCAAAAAATAGATAATTACAAATGTCTTTGAGATGATGTTTTATTTTGGGTGGTATTTAATACTTTAACTGTAAATTCCCTTTTTTCAATCAAAATATTCGAAATTACCACCAAAAATACTGAATCGCACACTAAATTTGCTCATCAAATGAATAAATTATACTTTACTGTTAGATCTTTAAAGCTTAACTGTTTTACTGAATGACTATCTGTTAACTAAAAGTAAATCTAATAATTCTTCGAGTGCAACAAAATATTGAATAATTTTTTTTGGAATCCATCACCTATTAAACTTTTAAGAACATGGGTTGTACGGCTCAGAGGTAGCCGGTTACTTACAGTTGAGTTGTTTGATGTGAGTTGACGAAAACCACAGATTACACCACAGTAAAGTTTATTCGTAAAAGTTACACGAAAGTTAGGTTGGATGCTAATCCGCGATTATAGCGCTACGGCAGCTATTGGTCAACTAACTAAATATAATAATAAAGTAAATAAAAACGAGTAGTTAAAAGTAGGTCGCGGCGTAAGCAATTTGCCTGTACGTGAACCGTACATGCTCCCGAGGGAAAAGTGGGATGAGCATCCATTACAAAGCAAATAATAATATAATTAAAGTGAAAAGTAGTTATTAAAAGTTAAATAGTAAACAATAGTTAATGTGTCCTGGTAAAAGATGTAAAAATATAGGTATAGGTTATAACACTCAATTTAGTCAAAGTGAAATGCTTTCATCGGCTGTATTGCTTCGCTGTAAACGGGCTCCGCTGCTGTCGAATGCATTTCTTGTAGCTCGATGTCCCTTCCAAAGTTATCCCTTCCTCTAGGTGTCACTCCTCTTTCGGCAGAGAGTGTTTTGACGTCTTCCTTTGTTTTCGTTTTCAAACATCGTTTAATAATAATATAGAGGGCAAGCGCAGCGATTCCTCCCAACATCAAAGAAGTAACCGAGTAGAGATAAATGTCGTGACTTGACATGTGAGACGCCTTCGGTAATATTTCTCTGCTTTTCTGGAATTCCAACTGCTGGTCTACTTTTCTTATTTCTACTGCAGTTGGCGTTTCTTGTTCAGTTATATTTAATTTTGCATTCTGCCAGCCGAGGTCAAAGATGTGGTTAATAGTCGAATTAATAGTTGGTATTTCTATCTCTGGTTCCATGTTAAAAGTACTTCCCAGCTGATTGTGTGTAAATATTGTGGCGTCCTTTTTCTGTAGTAAGCACTTTGATTTCAAGGAAATCACTCCAGTCCCGTCAATGACCGCTGGCGTAACTTGATCGTTACATATGACGCGCATCAGCTGTTTCCCGCACAATGTAAATAGCCACATATTCGATTTGTGAAGCTTTGTCCAGGTTTCTTTGCATGTTACATCATTGAGGACGCATGATAAAGACTCTTGTTGGTTGAAGACTTGGGCCTCACATGGGGCGTCTTTATCGTGCATGTTGTAGACTGGATTACGTGAGACACAAGTGAATTCGTCTTCTCCGTATGAAGTACATTGGCGCATGTCTTGGTCTTCCATTGTTATGTAAGAGTTTTTTACAAAGTTGATTGCGATGAAGCTTGAACTTGGTTGTACGAGTTTTAAATGTCCTTGTCTAAGGAACGGTATTGGTATGACTCGATATATCTTGTAGTCTTCATCGCTCAGCAAGGGGATGTGTATTTCAAATAGCATGTAGTTGTTTGTTATTCGAGCCTTCACATGGATCAGGTCATAGATATTTTTCAAATCCCTTTGAGTGCCCTTTACAGGTAACGATAATCCCTGTGGCAACCTTCCGGATATTATGTTTAGCTGTTCGATCAGTTGATTAGCAGGAAATAGATGGGTATCTAAATGCCCTCTGTAAATGTTGGCGAGAGTGTTTATCAGCATTTCCAATATTCGGTTTAGATCACTTATAATCAGAGTTGACGTCACGGCAGCGGAATTTATGTCATTCATTGTGAATAGCATTTGCGCCTTGTTCACTATTTTTGTGATTTCGCTGCAAGTTTGGTTCATGTAGATGCGCAATGTTTTGAATTGTTCACCCATAAAGGCAGTGTTCTTTTTTATAACGTTGTTTTCAGCCTCTACAATTAATGTTTGGTTTTTCATAAGTTGTAGTAGGTAGTCATCATTTGATTGTAGATTCTGTATGTCTCTTTCGTACTTTTCGGCAAAGTCTGCGTCGAGCACTCCGAAAAGAGTTCTTGCTAATTTCCCAACTCCATCAAAGTAACCTCGTTTTGGTCTTGAGTGTTGAGTGAGCAGCATAGAGTTGTAGTCGGCTAGGTGACTCAGTTCATGACGTAGGTGGCCGACAATTGTTTCGCAAGGCGAGTACTCATGTGATATTCTTTGGCATAGTTTATCTATTTGGTTCACATAATCATTGATCTGACCAGTTGCTTGCCAGTATGACGTTAAGTTGTAGTAAACCAATAGGGTCCATTCGTCATGTATTAGTTTCATTTGCCCAGCTTCATCGAAGTAAATCGGATGATTGCTTGATATAGGTGTAACCTTCAAGTTCAAGTTATTCGTTGGCGCTGATTGTGCAAGCCCCGTCATTGCTAGCATGGCTAGGAGAACTAGTGATAGCCAATTGTTCTTATTTTTTGCTGTGCCTCCCCGTTTTGTAGTTTCCGGAGTAGGTCTCCTTTGCTCTTCCTCTTCGTTTACCCTAGGTTCTTCGGGTTTAAGTGGTAATGGTGCTAGCTTCGTTATTGGTCGCTTAAGTGACCCTTTCCTTGTTTTTAAGGTAACAACCCGTACTCGACCATCAGCGCCTGGATGTAGTTCCTGGACTCTTCCTATAGCCCAGCGGCCAGGAGGTAAGTGCTCATCTTTGACTAATACTAGGGTTCCTAGTTTCAGGTTTTCTTTTGGTTGCTGCCATTTGCTTCGGGTTTGCAGTTGATGTAGATATTCGTTCGACCAGCGCTTCCAGATGTGTACGTTCATTTGTTCAACAAGCCTCCATCTGTTTCTTAGATCGTGCTCAGCAAAATCTTGTTCTTCTTGTGGTAGTGACAGTAGGGGGCCACCAATGAGGAAGTGGCCGGGAGTTAGATATTCCAGGTCTTCGACATCCTCTGTTAATGGGCACAGCGGACGAGAGTTAAGACAGGCTTCAATTTGATTTAGTAAAGTAGTAAATTGTTCGAAAGTAAGCTTCTGTTCCCCCAGTACTCGATGTAGGTGATATTTCATGGCTTTGACAGCAGCCTCCCACAGGCCTCCAGCTGTTGGCCAAAGTGGTGCATTGAAATGCCACTCAATTTGTAAGTGGCTCATCTCATCGAAGAATTCTGAATTCTTAAACGTATTGTGTTTTTCAAATTCCTGTTGAAGTAGTTTTGCTGCGCCCACAAAATTCGTTCCGTTGTCGGAGAATACGTGTCTGGGTGTACCCCTGCGGGCACACATCCTTTTGAATGCGGCGAGGAACGTTTGCGTAGTCAGGTCCGACACCAATTCCAAATGCACAGCTTTGGTCACCATGCATATGAAGATTGCTATGTAAGCCTTGCAAGTTTTAACGCCTCTTCCTTTGTTGATTTTCACATCAACATGCCCAGTATAGTCTACGCCTGTGTTTGTGAATGGTCTTGATGGAGTTACACGCTCCTTTGGCAAGTCTGCCATCAGTTGTACGTTTCGGTTTGGTTTGAAACGATGACATCGGACGCATTGTCGTAGCTCCTTCTTGACTGTTCTGCTACCTCCAATGACCCATAATGTTTGACGTAAATGGGCCAAAGTGAGTCGGGCGCCTCCGTGGAGAGTGTTGCGATGAGCCTCTTGAATAATAAGCTCCGTTAATCTTCCAGTAGCCGGAAGAATAATAGGATGTTTAGCTTCGGGAGATAAAGTTGAGTAGCCTAGTCGGCCCTTCACGCGCAGTATTCCACGGTCGTCAAGGATTGGGGTTAACTTCAGCAAGCTGCTTTTTGTTGATATTGGTCGATTTTTCTTTAAACATTCAATTTCGTCGCCATAGTTTTCATTTTGAACATTTTTGATGAGCAATTCTGTTGCTCCCATAATGTCTTGTGGTGACAAACACATAACCTCCTTTTTGTTACCGCAGTCGGTTAACTTATTGGTTGAGTTTAGTGTGCGTTTTTGCTTACGAATATTGCTTATTCGTACAATCCATCCAAGCACTCGTATTACGCGTTTATAATTACTGTTTTTATTAAGTAATGTATCAATTATTTCACAATGCTTGTATGTGACTGCGCAGCAGTTTATTTCCTGCAACTCAGTGTTTGTTGTGTAGGTCAGGTGATTGTCCTGATGAATTTTTGGCATGTTTGTTTTTAACCAATCTGGTCCATTCCACCAAAGTTTAAAATCTAGGAGTTGAAAAGGTGTAAGCCCTCGAGTTGCACAGTCAGCAGGATTTTCTTCTGACTTCACATAGTTCCAGCAGTTTGCTGAGATAATGCTGTTTATTTGTTTTACTCTGTTAGCTACATATTTCTCCCATCGGTTTATATCGCCCTGCAGCCAGGCTAAAACGACCTTGGAGTCGCTCCAGCACCTTAAATGTAGATTTTTAGTGCTGAGAGTGTTCCGAACCTTTTCTAGCAGTTTGGCTAGTAAAACGGCCCCGCAAAGTTCCATTCTAGGTACAGTTATCCTGTTGCTGATTGGTGCAACCTTTGTTTTTGCAGTAATTAGTGTAGTCTTGTATTCGCCGGCTTCAGTTTTCACTCGGCTATAAATGACGCACGCGTAAGCTTTTTCGCTTGCGTCGCAAAACCCGTGTATCTCTAGATTGTTTTCTTGACATTGTAACCATCGTGGTATGGAAAGTTTGTTTAGCAACGGGATATCTTTTCTAATTGTTTCCCATTCTGTAGCGAGATCGTCGGTTAAGCGTTCATCCCAGTTGGTTTTGCTTATCCAGATTTTTTGGAACAGAAGTTTGGTTTTTATTGTAAGTGGCGATAGTAATCCAAGTGGGTCGTATAGCTTGCTTATTTCGCTCAGTAGCACGCGTTTTGTCAGTATTTTCTTGATTGGTAGATCCCATTGGTATGTGAAGCTATCGTTGTCTTGATTCCACCTCATGCCCAACATTTTTAAATTAGTTGTTTGTTCTGGGCTAAAGTCGATGTTCGTATTGCGGCTCTTTTGATCATCTCGCAAGTCTTCCAAGATACTCGGTTCGTTAGTTTTCCATTTTCTCAAGTTAAATCCTCCTTTTTTCAGCAACTCAATTAGCTGTGTGACCAGTGTTTTCGATGCGTCGACAGTATCCTGTCCGTAAACCAAATCGTCCATGTAGAAGTAGTTTTTCAGGACGTTTCCAGCTTCCGGATAGGTATCTTTTTCATCTTCTGCGAGTTTATGTAGAGTGCGCATTGCCAGATAAGGTGCACTTTTTGTTCCGTAAGTTACTGTGCCCAACTGCCAATCTTGTAGAGGTTCCTTAGGGGAAGATCTCCAGATTATAGTTTGCAGATGTTGTTGATTTTCGTTTAGCCAGATGAACCGATAAAGTTTTTCTACATCCGCCGTAAAGACGTATCTGTACGTTCTCCAATTAATTAGTAGTGTCAGTATGTCCTTTTGTAAGTTCGGACCGCAGTACATGTGATCATTGAGACTGCTGCTGTCTCCTTTTGTCTTGTACGAGGCGTTGAACACTACTCTTAGTTTTGTTGTAGTGGACTCAGCTCTCATCACGCCGTGGTGAGGTAGGTAAACTCGGCCCCTACTTTCTTCTGTGACTGGTTTCATGTGTCCCATAGCGATGTATTCGTTCATAAAACGCGTGTACTCGTAACTGAGTTCTTTGTTCTTTAGCATTTTCCTTTCCAGTTGAAGGAACTGTGCTAATGCTTGTGACCTTGCATTGTTTAAGTTTGATTCGTAGTTAGGCTTCATAGGCATTTGTACCACATATTGTCCGTTTGCCAATCTTGTGGTAGTTGCGTTGTAATAATCTTCACAGTGTTGTTCCTCACTAGTTGATGATGACTTGTCTGGAATTTCCTCGGTTTCCCAAAATCTTGCCATGTTTTCGAAATCGTTTAGTGTCACCAAGCAGTTGAATGTCTTTACATTCCCGCATAGAATCCAGCCTACTTTCGTTTGTTGAGCTACGGGGTATCTCTCACTCCTGATGACGCCGTTTAGGATAAGTTCTGAGTAGATGTCCGCGCCCAAGAGTAGATCGATCGGGCCCGACAGATTGAACTGTGGATCCGCTAGTTTTAAGTTTTCTAAATAGTCCCAGTTGATGATTGGGAACGATGCGGTAGGTAAGTTGCTTATGAGTTTTTTCATAATTAATGCTTCAAAGTTTAGTCTGTAGTCTGAATGTATTGACTGGCATTCTAAGTTCATTGCCCCTTTGCAGTTGCCGCTAAGGGTTCCGACACCCGATACAACAGCGCTCACTTTACGTCGCTGTAATCGGAGGCGTTGTGCCGCGTTTTCCGTTATTAGGCTCACTTGAGAGGCTTGGTCTAGTAGGCCTCTCAAGTTGATGAAGTTTCCATCAATTGTTTTGACTTTCAGAAGTACAGTTGTCAACAACACTTCCCTTTGTTCGTTCGTTATGTTGTTGACCCCATAGGAAGTCGAAAGGGTCGACGATGGGTTTTCCTCCCTTGTTGCTTGTTTTTTGCTAGATAGTTCAGTTACATCTTCATGCATAAGTGTATGGTGTGCCTTATGACACAATTTACACGTCTTTCGTGATTTGCATTGTTTTTCTCCGTGGTTGAATAGGCAGTTTTTACAAATATGCAAGTTGCGAATTGCGTCATTCCGTTTGTTTGTGTCCATAGCCAAGAATTGTTCGCAATTCATCAATACGTGATTAGTTTTGCATATTGGGCATGTTTTTGCTGTCGTGAAGAAGGTTTTTGGTGAGTTTTGTGACTTGTTAAAGTACGATGACCCCTGCGTTTTATTCTTGTAGTTGTAATTTCGGTTTTCTGATCCCTTATGAGGCTGCTTTTCCGATTTCCATGGTTTGTTTGATGACGAGAATTTTTGGCTACTTCCCTGCAGAGCTTCCAGTGACATGAACTTTGATTCTAAAAACTCGGCGAACTCTTCCAGTTCGGGAAATTCCCTGGGATGTTTGATCTCCTTTATATATTCGTTATACGTAACGCTATCTAGTTTTTGAATCAATAGGTGGACCACGATCGGATCCCAGTTGGTGATGTCTAGCCCGATGTTTTTGAGCCCGTTCAAGCACTCCATCATGACGTCATGAAGCTTCCGTATGCTTGCTGCGGTTGGTTGCTGAATACTAGGTTGATTCAGGAGTGTATTCATGTATGATGTAAATAACAGCCGTTTGTTATCGTAGCGGTGGGTCAGCATGTCCCAGCAAGATGCATAGTTTTCAGCACTGATGCCAAGATGCTGAACCAGTTTCTCTGCTTCACCCTTCAGTTTTGTTTTCAAGTGTTGCATTTTTTGAGCCTTCGAAAGTGTCGGATTGTTGTGTACACTTTCGAGGTAGAGGTCTCTAAAAGTCAACCACTGGTTATAGTTGCCATGGAAATCGGGTATTTGAATTTTTGGCGTAGATTTCTCATAATGTGCATTGTTCCAGATGTTGTGTTGTAGTTTCCTTTTCAGGTCATCATAGAAGTTTTCTGCTGTATTGTATTTCTGTTGATAAATTGAGTCCTCATCTTGTAGTAGGTACTCTAGTTCCCAATTTGCCTTTTCGATTTGCTCCCATTTAGTTTTCAGGGTGCTTAATTTGTCTTCTAATTCCCATTTTTCCATCGGTACTGCCAATGCTATGTTTACCTTTTCCACAGTGCGTTCAAACGCTCTAAAGTTGCAGTATTGTTGACGCAAAAGAACTTGTTGCTTTTCCGCCGACTCGCTTGCTTCCCGAGGAGGTACGTGGAATTGGATATCGTCGAAAGTAAATTTCGATTGTCCCTTACCTTGCTTAGGCGTAGCAGGTGGTTGTTCCGTCTTACCAGCAGGTGCAGACGGCAATTCCGATTTACGTTTCAACATGTCTTGCAGCACTTCTTCATACATCTTCTTCGTACAGTTGAAAATGTCGTCGTTGAAGTATTGAAGGTCTGTTGCTCCAGACTCTTCCAGTAGATGATGGTTGTGAACAAACTTCTCCCAGTTATTGTTCAGCCGAGAAAGACGCTCCTCCAGGTACGCCAAGTTCTTCCTGGTGGGACTGTCCTTCTTGTAGTTGGTGCAAATAAGCTTCAAGTCTCTGAAGGTTGTTTCTTGATGGCTTATCAGTTCCGTTACGCTCTGAACCATGGTTATTAGTTATTGGCTTGACCGTTGGTGGAGTAGAGTTGTATCACCGCAGTTACTAGTTCACCAAAGTTGCGAAGTTTCCGCAAGTTTTGGATATCAAGTGCGTTAGCGCCCCACTAACGCGATCCGCTCTTCTGGGACTCCAGCTAGACAGATTCGCTAACGTTAACAGAGAGAATACGCACCTGTTATATCCGGCTCGAAGGACCAGTTTTATGTACGGCTCAGAGGTAGCCGGTTACTTACAGTTGAGTTGTTTGATGTGAGTTGACGAAAACCACAGATTACACCACAGTAAAGTTTATTCGTAAAAGTTACACGAAAGTTAGGTTGGATGCTAATCCGCGATTATAGCGCTACGGCAGCTATTGGTCAACTAACTAAATATAATAATAAAGTAAATAAAAACGAGTAGTTAAAAGTAGGTCGCGGCGTAAGCAATTTGCCTGTACGTGAACCGTACATGGGTTATTCTAAATGAAACACCAGTTAATCAGTGATATTTATGTAATTAAAGTTCACAAAAAATCAGCAAAGTGTAATCTTAATATACACTAATCATTGCAAAACATATTTAAACATATTTTTTTTTTAATCGATCACCTATAAATCTTTTTATTGTATGATTAAGGCAGGTCTTGCTTTTGTTGGAAGTTTTTACAATTACTATTTAACGACAATGTCGACGGAGCCCCGCTGCGCGGGGCTCCTATTTCTGTCTAAAGGGTCTAAAGTAACCTAACACGAAGAAGATGACGGGAGCTGAGTTCGCTCGCTTTGCTCGCTCACTTCAGCTGCCGTCATCTTTTCGAACCTAACCTGTCCGTGTCGGGGTGCCCTAAGTTCCCGAGCTCGCTTCGCTCGCTCTTGGACTAATGACTTCTTGAAAATAATAGTTCAACAATTACTTAACTTATTTTGCACTTAAACTCGAGCAAACAATTGTAAACAATAACAAATGCACGTGCCCATGCGCCGCGCCGTGTTCGACTGCGGATTCACATCACTCTATCTTTCTCACACTCGTGTCGTCGTGAAGAAGTGAGCGCGATGCGACTAGCGCGAGCGGTGAGTGCGCCGCCGACAAAAGCGCGCCAATATACTTTTCAATAAAACAGATAAACAAAAAGAAATAAAGTTGGATGATAGGGATTTTAGCTACATGACTAATTAATACGTGAAATGTAATTTGATAATGTAAACATACATTATTTGTTATGCAGTTTTAGAAAATAATTTTGGAAATTCCGTTGTAATATTGAATAATTTGTGTGCAAATCAGTATTTTTGTTTTACGGTGAGTAATATTGTTTCAAAATGCGTATATCTGTGGTTTCAGCTAGATTTTTGCTGTAAATTAGATAAAAAAAGCCATCAGATTTCGATGAATTTTAAACATTTTTTAGTACAACATGTTTAGGTAATCAAGTAGTTAATTTGTAGTACAGTAATTTATTGGATATGCAGTAGGTTATTAGTGGAGATATTTTGTTTGCTTAAATTTCTAAATAGAGGTGCAGTTAAAAATTCCCCTTTTATTTTTGTCCGTGTTAGACATGTCTCTACAAATTAATTACACTATGTTATAATGTTATACGAATCATCTGCCTAGCCTTTTCCCTATATTGGGGTCGGCTTCCAGTCTTACTGGATTCAGCTAAGTACCAGTGTTTTACATGGAGTGACTGCCTATCTGACCTCCACAACCCAGTAACTGGGTAACACGATACCCCTTGGCAAGACTGGTGTCAGATCTCAAGCTTCTGACTACTCGTAACGACTGTCAAAGATCTTCAAATAACAGCCGGGACCAACGGCTTAACGTGCTTTCCGAGGCACGGAGGAAACTCGGTATGTTGAAATGGTCACCCATCCACGGACCGACCTTGTCAAGCGTTGCTTAACCTTGATGATCGGCCCGTGCGGCTGTTATTATTTAGCCACGAGCTCCTTTAACATAACATAACACTATGTTATACGAATAAAATTCAAAATTTTCTGAGATCAAATTATTAAGAAAATGGTCTTATATAACATATATTTATTCCAAAAAATCACGACTAGCCGTTTAGACGTGAATCTCATTTTAAAATCAGCTAATATCTGCGCCTTCGTTCACATTTATAAAATTGCTCTCTGTTACCATCTCTGGAGTACCATTCTATCAAAACTTTAATCCAACATGTCTTTAGTACCTACCTCGTAACATATGCGTTATACTTCGTAAAAAAACTTTTTTTGCAAAAAAATACTACCGACTTCCAAATTCCAAATTTTTGTAGGTACCAATTCATTGCGATATTGACACCGACTTCCAAAAATAAAGTTATTTTTCACTTTGTAGTTTTTTATTTGGAAGTCGGTAGTATTTTTTTGCAAAAAAAGTTTTTTTATTTTACCCTTTTTAGTTGTACCTATCGGCAAGTTGTGTAGTAAGTACCTGTAACGCCAGAATAGATTACCCGAATAACATGAAACTCAAAACATAATCAGTGAAATGACAGATCTGCATACCACTTAATAGCGTACTGGCGTGATGTTATGTTATAAAATGGTATAAACAATAAACAGACATGCGATTGCAGCAGTCCCGAGAGATTTGCCGTTATTTATTGAAGAGTTCTGTTGTATATCTTCGAAGTTCTTCATCAGATCTCCACCAAATTAAAATGGGACCAATTTCGGAACATACTCTATCAAACAAAAAAAGAATTTTCAAAATCGGTCCACAATTGAGGGAGATATCGGTGAACATACATAAAAAAAAAAAAAAAAAAAAAAAAAAAAAACATACAAGAAGTCGAACATAGAACCTCCTCCTATTTCGAAAGTCGGTTAAAAAGATAGCTTGATCTCTGCGACATAATTATGTCAAACTGACGTATACGTTATTGTTAGCCTGTCAAGCGCTATTGTTACTGTATTGACACTGACAGCTGTCGCAGAGATCAAGCTATCTTTTATGAAGTATAGCTTATACAGTGGGTCAGTTACATACAATCTGATAATGTTATTTTGAGGTCAGCAACCATACCATAACTTCAAGCAATTCTACAAACGAAGTGAGTGATTTCCGCAATGGTGTTTTCCTTCCGCTAAACGACTAGGTATCAATGCTGATTTGTAATACAATCACTTATATCAAAGGAATTGATATATAAACTAAACATATTTTTAGTCAAACACATGAAAGAGAGCAGTGGTGTCCCAGTGGTACCGGCCGCGACTTACAAGCTGTAGGTCGTGGGTTCGAGCCCAGGCAGGCGCTTTACTTTGTGTAAAAATATTTCATCACCACTGCTCTCAAAACGGTGAAGGAAAACATCGTGAGGAAACCGGCATGTCCTAGAACCAAAAATTCGAAGACATGTGACATCCACCAACCCGCACTGGGCCCGCGTGGTGGATTACGGCCCATTCCCTCTCACAGAGAGGAGGCCTGTGTCCCAGCAGTGGGAACATTAATAGGCTGATGATGTGTGAGTGTGACATGAAAGAGGTGGAGAACTGGAGACACCGGGATTGATTATTTATTAAATTAAAATTGTCATAACAACTTCATTTTTTTTTTTAATATGAATAAAATGCAGTGTTGGCGACATTACAAAAAAAATGTATATTGCCTAACAAAAAAACATAATTATAGTTTGGGAGAAAATAAAAAACGAGCCTATGAACACTAAAATAAAACCGGCCAAGTGCGAGTCGGACTCGCGCACGAAGGGTTTCGTACCATCATAGCGAAAAACGGCAAAAAATCACGTTTGTTGTATGGGAGCCCTACTTAAATATTTATTTTACTCTGTTTTTAGTATTTGTTGTTATAGCGGCAACGGAAATACATCACCTGTTTAATTTCAACTGTCTAGCTATCGCGGTTCATGAGATACAGCCTGGTGACAGACGGACAGACAGACAGACGGACCGCGGAGTCTTAGTAATAGCACAGATAATATAATACTAGTATAGTAATAGGCTCCCGTTTTTAACCTTTGGGTACGGAACCCTAAAAATGGGGTTACTTTGCTACCCCATTGTTTTTTCATTGCATAAGGTAACCAATTAATTTGATATTAGTGAATAAATTTATTTTTAATGAATTCACACTGTACAATCATCATCAATCATCAATATCATCATCAATACATATAATAAATCTGTAGAAAAGTCATTTTTGTACATCGAAAAAAAATCCAAAAAAAATAACCAGGGTGTTAAAGGATAACCAACAGAACCCATTTCCAGCATTTTGGAATTTTTGTCTGTTTATCTGTTTGTCTGTTTATTTGTGCACGCATCACGTGAAATGTACGAAACCAATGTAGATAACTTTTATACGTAAACATTGTGCGTAACTTGAAGAATTACTTAGTTTTTGTTTCATAGCAATCGGTTCACTCTATCAAAAGTTAGATGAATTTAAAGTGTTCAAGAAGTAAAATTATCACAACACACGCAATTCAGATACTCGGAGAGTTGAACTCGATATTCGATAGATGGCGTTGTGGATTTGAAGTCATTTTCTGAATGGTAGTGTTACGATTCTACGCGAATAAATGATGGAAATAAATTGGTAGATAGGTATGTAGGGTAGGCAGGAAGCTAAGTAGGGTAGGGTTGGCAGACAGATGACGGGAGCGAAGCCCCCGAATGATACGCCCCGGATGTAGGTAGGATAGGGTAGGTAAGGTAGGGTATGTAGGGCAGGGTAGGCTAATGTTTGGTGTTTTTATGACAAAACGAAGTTTGCTAATATTTTTATGCAACAAGTAAACTTATTCTTGCGCTGAGGTTGATGCAAAACAAGGCTGACATGTCAATGTTGCAAATTTTAAAAAGAAAACTGAGGAGCGTTCCGTTTTCACGGAGTTAGCTTTAAAAACCAAATAAAATAAAGTTATCATCAAAGTTACCCCAGATCTCAATGTAACCCCGTTTTACCGGTACCGTGAGAACCGGTAAGGGATACTGCGGTAAAATAATTCTTGGAGAGACTTAGGGAGGGGTTTTGCCCACCAATGGGACATTTTATCATACGCATATCCTACTAAAAAAGGCGAAAGTTTGCAAATGTGTTCGTATGTTTGTTTCTTCTGCACGCTCAAACGGCTGGACGGATCTGGATGAAATTTGGCACAGAGATAGATTAATGTCAGGAATAGCACATAGGATTCTTTTTATTCCGGGGATATGTGCCCTTGGGATAATTTTCGACAAACACGCGGGCGAAGCCGCTGACAGAAGTAAGTCTTTTAATATTCTGCCTGCCAACTACAGAGAAACAAGACTCCTCGTCGGCTACTGCAAGAGAGGGCATTATCAAATTTTGCCAAACAAACCAGATGTGTCAGCGAGTGTCACCTTTTTACTCATGAATATTGACGGACCGTGACAATAACATTTTTATAAAAGCGTGATGTCAGCGCGGTAAGCGCGGGTCAACTGACCACGTTCGCGCACAGAAATACTGGCAGAGAATCCCCCGTCGCGCCCGCTTTATGCCACCAATTAGATCGATAAACCGCTCAGCTGCGCAGGATTAAGCCCAGCGTTCATTTTACGTGTAGTAATGGCGTCCTTAGTAACTGCCGGACAACGATTCATAGTCTATAGGCTCGCGTTTGACCACTATCTCGCCTGATGTTGTAGCTATCAGGGAACAAAGACTCCGGAAGGGAGTTCCACTCCTTAGCCGTGCGCACGGCTAAGGAGTGAAAGTATTAGCGAAACGCTTTGTGCGTATGGGAACGATGTCCACCGTGTACCGATGGCGCATGGCCGTACGCCTTGTAGTCCGATGATGGAATCAAGGCTAGGTGGAATCAAGTTGTGCAGTTCCGTCGTACACTCCCCGAAATGTAACCGATAAAAAACCGACCGATCGGCGTCGATATTCGAGGCTCTGGAGCTTTGACGCGACCAGTGCATCGTTGCCAATAAGCCTTTTGACAAGTCTGTCAATCGACTCAAGTGCATCGAGCTGGTATTTGGTAGATCCATCCTAGAGTTGAGAGCAGTACTCCATGCATGGTCAAACATGTGCTTTATACAAGTTGAGCAGCTGTTCAGGCATGAAGTACCGTCCCACCTTTGCAAGAATCCCCAACTTTTATGCAGCTAACTGCTAGCTCTGTGCATGTGTCTGCGTTGTCTCTCTGATCTCCACAACCCAACAACTGGCTACCACAATATATCCCTTGGCAAGGCTGGTGTCAGATGGGATTTTCTGCCTTCTGACTATCCGTAACGACTATTAAAGATCTACAAATGACAGACGGAACCAACGTCTTTCAGATGCACGGAGAAGTCTCAATATGTAATAATAAATCATCACCCTTCCACGGACCCATATCAGCAAGCGACCCTTATCTTACCTTAAAAATTGGCCCGTACGACTAATATCACTTAAGCCTGGTGACCACGGGTACTCGAGGTGGCGGCGCATAGTGTTCCACGCGCGCCTCTCTTAGACGTCGCGGGGAGACTCAAACACCTTACTCCCCCCAACCCGAGGTCGAGGCCCGTAGATGCAGGCCGGCACTAGCCGGGGGTTGCGGAAGGATCTTACATTCCCGCGACCCCCGGCGTAGGTGTCAGGTGGAACACCGGGGTGGTTTTTAGTCAATATGAGTCTAACAGACCCCTCCACCCTCCCCAGGGCATACAATGAAAATTTTCCAACCCGGATTGAAAAAAGGTAGTACTAACTATGCTATTAACTACACCAATGTAGACAGCATTGGGTTAGTAGAGTACTAAAACTTGAAAGAGGACAGTGACGCCCCGCGGTCAAGCTTCTCTACCATTGCACTTGCCTTCCACCACGGCGCACACTGGTTCAGGGGCGGAAAAAAGTACTTTGTTTCGACCTTGTTTAAAATGTCTACAATTTGGTACACACATACTAGAATGTTAGTAGAAACAAGTCTTAAAATTAATACGGGTAAATAATTATACAGTATTTAATTATATGATACCAAAGTAGGGTGATCTAGAATTAACAAAAATCGTGCAAAAAATATTGTTATTTCAAGTATGAATAAAACCTAAATACTATAATTATCAACTTTTATTTTTAGTTTAGTCATAAGTTTATTGTGTGTATTAATAAAATACATAAACATAATTATGATATAATGATAATTACTTGCTATTACATTTTTAGTGAAGAAGAAGGTCATTTGGTACCTTTTGTTTTCAATCATGAGATCATAACTAATCTCCGTTATCGACCGATGCGTAATAATATAATTTCGGAGATTAATTAGACCCTATAGATTAAGAATACATCAGTTTTGACTGCGATAACCTGCGATCTTGGAAATACCAGGTGCTTAACTAATGACGCTCTGTAAGTAAGAAAAATTGCATTATAACTAAAAAAACATTAAAACTATGTCTTCTCTATTTAATATTTAAATTATTAATATTTATTTATATAGAAATGCTTAAAGACTGTATATTTTGCATCATATTTATAATTGAATTCATGTGAAAAAATATGATGAAGATGTGATGTTAATTTAAAAAAAATACGTATTATATCTTTCTCTTTGTATACTGGTACATTCATTATATCATTTTAATAATGTATTATAAAGAAACGCAACGTCTTTTCATTTAAAAATAATATTTCCGCATGCCCGTACTACCTGCACCACTGTGCGGCGCCCACTCTACTCTACCGCGCACTTTACCGCCTACACTAGTTTACTAATAAAATATAAATTTACGTGTAGACAGTTACTCTACTGAAACTGGTAGAGTATTAAGCTAGTTGACTCTAACCGTGTACACCAGGCTTTAGCCACGAACTCCACCCGCCCGGCTGACAACGTTCTATGTAATAGCACAGATAAGATATTACTACATAATCGCTATTTAAATTTAGAATCCACCTCGTGCAAATAAGACAGTCAATTTGTGTGATTACCACTCCCACGGTACTTGGCAGTTGTTCCTGGTTACTCTCCAACCACATAAACTGGTTCCAACAAACGAACATTGGCTTTTGACATTGGCATTGACTAAAAGGAAAGTAAGGAAGAAGGGGACGGCTATGGCGACCGATAATTATCGAACAATGAAAAAAATAATTGCTTCTTAAAAAAAGTAACCACGGAGTTTCTTTTCAGTTCTTTTCCATAACTATTCCGATTTGTCAATCAGCTTTGTCTCCTAAGGGGGACTGATCGGAAAAAATGAAAATGGTCTGTCCACCTGTTAGCAACGAGCGAGGGGACAGTTCGAAATTTATTTACTCCTATCTGCCCTCCTGTCAGTGATAGGGAGACAGATGAAACGTTTTATTCCTTTTTGTCCGCCATAGAATTTAATATATTAATTCTTAAAAGTAATGCCACACATTTTAAACAACATTACATTAAATAAAAAACTAGTGGTTTGGGTTTACAATCAGGTGTAGTAATTTATTTTATTTTTTGTTTTTCTATCAAATCAACCACAGTCCCATCACAATACATATTGTAGGTACAAATTTATTACAATCAACATTAAATATAACTAACATTGTAGTAATTATGGTCATGTAGTAGTGGCTAATTATATTATAATTGTACATTATGGTACAAGTGTGCAATGTTGGAGATTACTGCTGAGGCGCCATTGAGACCCGAGCCGTAGGTGAGGGTCTTAAGAGAGCCGAGGACGGTAATCATCAATACACACGTGTATCATACGACGTTTTTCAACACACTTGTGAAGAAAATAATACAAATAAATCATTTTTAACAGTAAAAACGAGTTGTGAAATTTTTTTCGCAATGGCGGGCAAAATTAATCAGTTTTCCTATGCGCGCGCATTTAACAATGGCGATCGGCCATAGACTAAAAGAATGAGGTTTCTTTTTTTTTGGCTTTTCGTGGATAGTGTTTTAGCCACGTACAAAATAGGGAATTTAAATTTTTCTTTATTACAGAGCAAATAAAATTTATATTTGAGTGAAAGTTTTGTTTATTAAGCACGTACAAGTTGAAAATATCTATTTAAATACGAAGTTGCATTGCAATGAGCAAGCAATAGGTACATTAATTTATTTGTACTATTGAGCACGATCTTTTTGTATCGAAACTTTTTTAAGAACAAAGCAACTTAACCAATAAATAAAAAAAAACTCTATAACTCACTTGTGAATAATAGCAATGAAAACATGAGCATAATCCATTATTAATAAATGTATGTAACAAATATAACACCCGAATGATGTCGTCTGGTAAATATATAGTACCAAGAGTAAATAATGTTTATGGAGACCGAACATTAGAAAAGCGTTTCCCTTACATACTCAACAGCTTACCAGATGAAATCAGAGACGAAAAGAAGAAAAATAAATTTAAGATAAAACTAAAAAAATACCTACTTAGTACACTGCCTTAACTTTATATTGTTTTACATAACTACTGTACCGAAACTACTGTTTTACATACCTAAGCTATATACTCTTAATATCTATACTTATATTTAATCTACGATATTCATACTTGCGTACTTATTATATAATTAAGTAAATAAGTAAAGATCCAACAGACAAACTATGTCTATAGTTTTGTTGGACGTTATGTACTTTATATAACTTACAATGTACCGTTTTTATCAATCAATAAATAAAAATAAAATAAAAAAAAAAAAAAAATAACAGTTTGATAACAGGTATCATTATGTGCCTAATTGCGGTGAAATAAGAGCCACTTTATGAGCAAGTGTGTTGAAAATTTCATTATAATTGAATGCGTATTAAGAGATGTAAATCTTCATTGTGATAATTTTAATCTGTAATATTGGACTAGGAAAATAAATCATTAAAGAATGTGAATTAATGAATAAAATAAATCTGTTTTAACCGTGAATGAAATTTAATGCATAGTTGAAAATTTTTAAAATCATTGATTCAATTATATTAACTGTAACTAAAATATTTGTACGCCATGATAAAATGCAGACATGTCGTCGTGAGCCACTTTTATTTAAGATCTTGCATGCATGTATTGTATACAGATGACCTGGTGAAGGTTGCGGGGATCCGCTGGTTGCGAGACGCACGGCACCGGTCAATGTGACGACGCTTGGGGGAGGCCTATGTCCAGCAGTGGACGTCTTTCGGCTGATATGATGATGATGATAATGCATGTATTATTTTAATTTTGTATGAATACATATGTTTGAGCAAACAAAAATCTTATTCTTAATATGTACAATACCTACCGTGATTTATCGGACTGTGACTGATTGATAGAGAAACAATAGTATTATTCTTATTGTTAGTATTTTTTTATTGTAACTAAGTTGAATTAAATCAAATCAGAAGACTGATTGTATTTGTATCTACAATACCTACTGTGATTTATGAGACTGTGGTTGATTGATAGAAATCATTTTTATTATAAACCCAAACCACCAGTCTTTTATCTATACTAATATTAAAAAGAGGAGATTATAAAAGCAATGAGTGGAATGAAGATTGGTAAAGCTGCAGGGTATGACCGAGTATCTGTTGAAATGCTGAAGGGCGGTGACGGGGTGGTAGCAAGCCTGTTGTGCCGGATCTTTAATATGTGTTGGAGATGTGGCCGCGTGCCGGATGACTGGTGCAAGGCTGTAATCGTACCACTATATAAGGGAAAAGGCTCACAGCAGGAGTGTAAAAACTACCGCGGCATTAGTCTTTTGAGTGTTGTAGGCAAATTATATGCGAAAGTTTTAATAAATAGAGTGGTAAAAGTGACGGATGAACAATTATGGGACGTGCAAGCAGGATTTAGAGAGAGAATGGGCTGTATGGATCAGATCTTCTCCTTGAGGAGCATAGCTGAAAACATCTGGCAAAGCACAAAAAAGTCTACTGCGCTTTCGTTGACCTGGAGAAGGCCTATGACAGTGTGTGGAGGGATGAACTGTGGTCGACGCTATCCGGGTACGGTGTGGACTGGCGCTTGGTTCGGGCACTGAAATCTCTATATAGGGATTCCAGTGCTTGTATTAGGATTAATGGGGCGTTTACGGACTGGTTTTCCATCTCAAGGGGTGTTAGACAGGGCTGTGTAGCATCACCGTGGCTGTTCAACTTGTACATGGATAGTTGTCTGATAGGTTTGAAAGAGCATGAGTGCGGATTGAGGATGAATGAGTTGCCTGTCAAATGCCTTCTCTATGCAGATGATCAAGTTCTACTTGCATCGTCAGCAGAACAGTTGCAAGACATGGTGACTGTGATGAATGAAGCTTTTAAGTTAAAAGGGCTGAGTATAAATGTGAACAAGACTAAGGTAATGGTGTTTGAAAGGGAAGACGATGTATCGGAGTGCGAAGTGAAAATAAATGATAAGAGTGTGGAGCAAGTGAACGAGTTTGTATATCTGGGAAGTATGTTCACAAGGGATGGAAAGATTGAAGAGGATGTGGAAAGGAGAGTGAATGCAGGGAATAAAGTGAATGGTGATATACATGCCGTTGTGACCAGCAAATCGATGTCTCCGGAAGCTCGACTCGCCGTTCACAACGGCGTGCTGGTGCCTACACTTATGTATGGAAGTGAAAGTTGGGTATGGCAAAAAAGACATGAAAGTAGGATTAATGCAGTAGAAATGCGGTCCTTGCGAAGTATGTGTGGTGTAACCTTAAATGATAGATTGAGGAATGAGGTAATAAGACAACGTTGTGGTTTAAAAGAAGATGTAGTGACTAAAATTGAAAAGAGTATGTTAAGATGGTTTGGCCATGTTGAGAGGATGAATGATAGGTGACTAACGAAAGGTATTTACAAGGCAGACGTGAATGGAAACGCCGGGAGGGGACGCCCTAGGAAGACATACATAGACCTTATAGGTGATGTTCTTCAGAAAGGCAAGGTGCGCAGTACTCATAACCGGCGTGTGTGTATGACAAGATGTATGAATGTGAGTGCAGCAAAAGAAGTATGTAAGGATCGTAGCAGCGTTCTGTAGTTTCTGCCTACCCCCATGGGAAAAAGGCGTGAGTTTATGTATGTATGTATTAAAAAGAGGAAAGATTTTTTTGTTTGTTTGTACCGAATAGGCTCCGAAACTACTGGACCGATTTAAAAATTCTTTCACCAATGGAAAGCTACATTATTCCTGAGTGATAGAGGCTATTTTTTTTGTCCCGAAAACAGTTCCAGTGGGGTGGTCCACGGGAGCGAAGCCACGTGCAACAGCTAGTTTATTAAAATGTGTGGCATTACTTTTGGGAATATATTTAATTCTTTGGAAGACAAACAGGAATAAAAAGTTTCATCTGTCCCCCTATAAGATAGAACTGAATAAAGTTCGAACTGCCCCTAGTTGCTAACAATGACAGATGCTAAAAAAATCCGATCTGTCACAAAGCAGGGTGACAGATCATTCAACAGACCAGGGGGGTGACCATAACCTCTTAGAGCGGTATCAATTTGAGATCGAATAAGGGACAGATGTATATGACTTGTATACATCTGTCACTTTCTCGATCTCAAATTGATACCGCTCTAAGAGCTTATGGTCACCCCCCAGATACCTACATTCTAAGTCTTTCAAGGAAACTACCTCCACTCCAATTGACTCAGACGCCATCGCAAAGAAAAAATATCCTTCTATTAATGTTAATCCGACTACTATTATAAATGCGAACGTTTGTGAGGATGGATGATAGATGGATGTGTGTTACTCTTTCACGCAAAATATAAAGATATTAGAAGCAATAACTCCACGTAGGTGGAAGAAAAACGACTTAGAATATAGGAGTAAAACACGGAAACACAGAAGATGCTGTTCTCAAATTGACTTGTACTGTGGCTAAAAACTTTAACAGTAAATACAAAACAATTGCTATCTTCCTAGACCTTTCAGAAGCATTTGACACTGTTTCTGTCCCTCTCTTGCTGAATAAACTCCAAAAAATCGGCGTTAGAGGATTGTCACAGGATATCTTTAAAAGTTACCTAAGTGATCGTTCTCAGATTGATAAAATAGGAAACTATACGAGCAACGAAGAAAGCATCAGCTATGGCGTCCCTTTCATTCCCACTGCCTACCAAATCACATAAACAGACTAACATACATATACCTACACATACTCACACATTCACTCACGCTCATACACATACACACTACACTTACACTCACGCTCATATACACATACTCACATGCAAAAGTAATATAATTAGATTAGTTTTATATTTTTTATATTGTTAATTCACAAAATCTTAAATATTTTTTCCTTGTTATATATACTTATAGGCTGATGATGTATACCTGGAACGCTGTCTCCCTTCTAGAAGGTGGGCGCTAATGGCCGCGACACAGTACTCCATACTAATGCGGCTGTTAACGAACTCAAACTTTTGTAAACTGTTTCTTGTACCCATAAATATATTTGATTTGATTTGAGGAGTACCTAAATCGCCTCAGAGAAGAAACCGCTTCATTCCTTGACTTAAACCGTGACAATTTCACCGGAGCTTGCCCCAGTACAAGGCCGTCAATTTGATCGGCTGCCAAGAACTAACGACTAGATATATTTCAGATATTCGCAAATTACACTTGGAATGGTAGCTATCAACCTTGCCCTTAGTCTATTTTTATATTTCTTTGTTTATCCAAGTTACGTATGGTTTAGCAAATAAGAATTATTTTTTTGTGAAAATTCCCCGATTCAAAAATGCTCACAACTTCTGAACGGCAGAACCGATTTTCCTCAAACATTGCTAAGAAAACTCTCGACAAAGTCATCTTTCAAATAAAAACCGGCCAAGTGCGAGTCGGACTCGCGCACGAAGTACTTGGTAAATTGCGGTTTACGATTAATGACGTGTTAAAAAAACTACTTACTAGATCTCGTTCAAACCAATTTTCGGTGGAAGTTTACATGGTAATGTACATCATATTTTTTTTTAGTTTTATCATTCTCTTATTTTAGAAGTTACAGGGTGGGACACATTTTACCACTTTGGAAGTGCCTCTCGCGCAAACTATTCAGTTTAGAAAAAAAATATAATAGAAACCTCAATATCATTTTTGAAGACCTAATATCCATAGATACCCGGTTTACAGAATATATCTACTCACCAAGTTTCAACACCATAGTTCTTATAGTTTCGGAAAAAAGTGGCTGTGACATACGGACGGACAGACACATACAGACAGACAGACATGACGAATCCATAAAGGTTCCGTTTTTTGCCATTGGCTACGGAACCCTAAAAACGAAATCGAAATCGTTTCAAATAAAAAAAAAACTCGATTGCAGAAGCGAACTAAAAAGACGTAAACAAGAAGAAAATCATGCTGTGCAGTCGGATGATACATTTGGTTTTGGTCAGCCTGCTCGCGAATATATATCCTCTAACAATGGTACTATAGACAGATACACAAACACACAGATACACACGTGACACGTCAAACCCCTTTGATCACGTGCATTTCGATAGCGTTTTCAATCCCATACATTTCTGACATTTTACCAAACCCATACATTTCTGACATTTTACCAAACCCATTCATTTTGACATTTTACCAATCGCTTTCGTTAAGAGAATGTCGCTTGTCTAAGATCCTCTGCAGGAGCCACGGGAACGAAGCCGTGGGAAAAGTCTGTAAGTAGCTAACAAAACTCGAGAGAAAACCGTACTCAGATATTTATAGGAAATTACTTGTGTCCAGGGGCGCCGGATCCGGGGAGGAGCGTCGCCCCCCACACATCAGGACCCGAGGTGGCGGTGCGTAGTGTTCCACGGGCGCCCTTTAGCCAAATAACTTAATCCCCCCCGGCACACCCGACCCTACTCCTATCCACCAGTCAGGGGTAGCGGAAGGATCGTACGTTCCCGTGATCCACGGCGTAGGTGTGACATGGAACACCAGGGTTGTTTTTAGCCAGTTGGAGTCTGACAGGTACTCCTCCCGGACATCCAATGAGGATTTTCCAACACGGAACAAAACAAAAAGATATTAGCAACGTGCATGTAAAAATAACTCAAATACAATGGTTTTAGATAAGAGTTTATTGCAACAGATTATTGATAACAACTGTAATAAAAGTTCGATACACCTGACCATAAAGTAGGCAATAAACGATATAAATTCCTAGAGGTTTGGAAAAAAACTAAGTTAGGCAATGGTTCTTTTTTAACAGACTTCAAAAAGGAGGAGGTTCTCAATTCGTATTTTTAGGGTTCCGGAGCCAAATGGCAAAAAACGGAACCCTTATGGATTCGTCATGTCTGTCCGTCTGTCCGTCCGTATGTCACAGCCACTTTTCCCCGAAACTAAAAGAACTATGCTGTTGAAATTTGGTAAGTAGATGTATTCTGTGAACCGCATTAAGATTTTGACACAAAAGTAGAAAAAAAACAATAAGGTTTCCCCATACAGAGTGAAGCGATACTTTATGCCTGGACAGCTATTAACTCTTTACAAAGCGCAAGTCCGATCCTGCATGGAGTATTGCAGCCACCTCTGGGATGGCTCAGCTAAATATCAGCTTGCCGCGCTTGACTCGGTGGAACGCAGAGCTAAGAGACTAATTGGCGACGTCAAACTGGTGGATGCCAAGCTTCACAGCTTAGCTCATCGCCGTAAGGTTGCCTGCTTGTCGGTATTCTACAGACTGTATTTTGGCGAGTGTGCTCATGAACTCCACGACCTCATCCCACCGGCCCCCTTCTACCATCGGACATCTAGACGCACTGCAAGTTACCATCCTCACCTAGTTGCTATTCCACCAATTCGCACCAAGCGCTTCCAAACATCCTTCATAATGCGCACTGCAAAAGAGTGGAACTCACTGCCTGCGTCTGTGTTTCCGAACGCATACAACCCGAATCTCTTCAAAGTTAGAGTGAACAGGCTACTTCTGGGTAAGCTCAGTCCATCGTCGACTTTGTCTCTGTCACCTCTGACCTAGACTAGAGTCAAGAGCAAACCCATCTCAAATAAAAAAAAATAAAAAAACTTAGAACTGAAACTTATTTTTTTTCATCAAACCCATACATGTGTGTTACATTGCCATGTAAACTTCCACCGAAAAATGGTTTGAACGAGATATAGTAAGTAGTTTTTTTTTTAATACGTCATCAATCGTAAACCGCAATTTACCAAGTACGGAACCCTTCGTGCGCGAGTCCGACTCGCACTGGGCCGGTTTTTTTTTATTGTTACCTCAGAACTTTTTACCAGGTGAACCGATTCAAATGATTCTTTTATTTTAAATTTGCGCATTATTAGTTTTTTTTTTAGAATAATTTGTCCGCCGCCATGATGCATCACAAAAACAAAACAATATCAGAACCTGTAACGGTGGATTATGTAACTATTTTTAACCGACTTTCGAAAAAGGAGGAGGTTCTATGTTCGACTTCTTGTATGTTTTTTTATGTATGTTCACCGATATCTCCGTCAATTGTGGACCGATTTAAAAAAATATTTTTTTGTTTGAAAGAGTATGTTTCGAAATTGGTCCCATTTTAATTTGGTGAAGATCTGATGAAGAACTTCGAAGATATACAACAGAACTCTTCAATAAATAACGGCAAAACTTTCGGGACTGCTGCAATCGCATGTCTGTTTATTGTTTATACCATTTCATAACATAACATCACGCCAGTACGCTCTTAAGGGGTAAGCAGTTCTCTCATTTGATCGGTTTTGTTCAAGTTTCATGATATTCGGGTAATCTATTCTGGCGTTATAGGAAACTTACTAAACAACTTGCCTATTAGGTAGGTACAACTAAAAAGTGAAAAATAAAAAAACTTTTTTACAAAATAATACTACCGACTTCCAGAAAACTACAAAGTGAAAAATAACATTATTTTTGGAAGTCGGTGTCCATAACGCAAAAAAAATGGTACATACGAAAGACACCGACTTCCAAAAATAAAGTTATTTTTCACTTTGTAGTTTTCTGGAAGTCGGTAGTATTTTTTTGTAAAAAAGTTTTTTTTACGAATTATGGTCACAAATTTTTAAACCATATCAAGAAGTAGCCATACGTTAAGCTGTTCACATCGTTAAACGCTGAATGTTCTTTGATGTGGCCAGACCATATCATGATGTGGGCAGCGGCTATTTTCTATTTCATGAAATACAACCATTTCATGAAATAGTTGGTCGCATCATGGATTGATCAGTTCTAAGATCTGGCCAAGATACATTCCCCGACGCGAGTACGAGGCTTATTTTTTGCATCTTAGAGGTTTTTGTGCCGGGGATTTTTTTTATTTTTAATTTAATTTTTCTTGCTTTTTAAACTTCATATAATATACCTAGTAGTAGACACGCATCACTCGACAATCTATCGAAACACGTAATAATGACACGATATCTTGCGAAAAAACCCAGATTCAAAGATTAAAATGCGGATAGCTAAGATCACCTACGACAAAGTCACCATTCAAACAAAAAAAACTAAATCAAAATCGGTTAATCCGTTTAGGAGCTATGATGCTACAGACAGACACACAGAGCAACACACGTCAAACTTATACACTGCTTTTATTTCCGTCGGGGGTTTAAAATTGCAATGCAGCACCGAATGTATACCTTTAATCCCAAAAAAAGCGAAAAAAGCTTGTTGATTTATACGTCCAGTTTCCTCATTTCACATTTGATTAAACATTAAATTAACTTGTTCAATATTTAAAGACTGAATCACTTGAATTCTATTCCGGATGAGTTACTGCGTAAAACTAAGAACGCGTAAATATGCGTATAAGCAGCGCCGCACTTAATGTGTACCTATAATATGAATCACCTGTTGAACAATAAAACAGTACGTACTTGCTGAACAATTCGTTATTTTGCTGTCCAATTCAGCTATTTTTGCCGCCCAGCTCAATTTACTATCCTCGCTGACAAAATAAACTTTGAAAATCTCTTTATTTGCGATGCCCGTTGTATGGGCTCTCACACATAACTGCGATGCGATGCGATGCGATATCTATATATTTAGTACGTGCGAGCTCGCAGATTTTTGCGATGCGTTGCGAATTCGCAGTTATATGTGGGCGCCCGATGGCAGCTTTAGTATTTCGCCGTATTTTTTTTTTACAAGCTGCAGCAGCTTACTACTTATACAAAGTCAAAGTCAAGTCAAAGTCAAATGTATTTATTTCAACTAGGCCAATAAGCGGCACTTTTGAACGTCTAACAATTAAAAATTAAAATTTACAAGTAATAAAAAAATATTCTACCGGGCAAAGAAAAAAAAGCTTGAGTTTGTCGGAAAAGTAGCTTGTTATGGAGAAAAACGCACAAGAATCACCATAGACAAGAAACTCCTTATCCAAAATAGAATGTTCAATCAAATTCAAAAAAAATTATTCAATAAGGCGCTAGATAAAGTTAGACGCGGATATCTATTCAACATAACCATAAGGGAATCTATTCTTTTATTATAACGCATTCATACGTAAACTCACGCTTTTTCCCGTGGGGTGTGGCAGTATCAGTAGTTGCTGTGTATTAAGTGTATAGTCTATGGTTGCTGTATAGCTACAGTTTTTTTCTAAGTCCAAACATCACCACATATTATAAAATTAAGTCCCCCGCCGCGTTTGTACGCGATAAACTCAAAAACACCTGAACGAATTTTCATGCGATTTTCACCAATAGGAAGAATGAGAAACGAGGAAGGCTTTTGTGTATAATTTGTGTAAACGGGCGAAGCCGGGGCGGGTCGCTAGTATATTATAATAATTATGTTATTTTAGACATCATGGTGAGTTTTCAATTCATGCCCTTTTTAACCGACTTGAAAAAGGAGGTGTGTTACCGCAGAACTTTTTACTTGGTGAACCGATTTCTTTTTTTAGGGTTCCGTACCCAAAGGGCAAAAACGGGACCCTATTACTAAGACTCCACGATGCGTCTGTCTGGCTGTCCGTCTATCACCAGGCTGTATCTCATGAACCGTGATAGCTAGACAGTTGAAATTTTTACAGATGATGCATTTCTGTTGCCGCTATAATAACAAATACTAAAAACATAATAAAATATATATTTAAGTGGGGCTCCCATACAACGAACGTGTTTTTTTTCGGTTTTTTGCGATAGTGGTACGCAACCCTTCGTACGCGAGTCCGACTCGCACTTGGCCAGTTTTAATTTGAAAGCTGGTGCTTCTCATGTCACAGAAGAAATAAAGGAAGTCGGTGTCAAAAACCGGCCAAGTGCGAGTCGGACTCGCGCACGAAGGATTCACCGACAGTCAACATCACCTTGGTTTTGTCCATGTTCATTCTAAGACCCACTCTTTCAGAAGCCCTACTGAGGTCATCGAGCATTGTACTGAGGTCCTCCATGGTCTCCGTCCGCCATAACCACTATGTCGTCGGCAAACCGAAGGTGAGTGATGTACTCGCCATTGACGTTGACACCTAGCCCTCTGCAGACCAGAAACTTGAAGATAATACTCCAGTGCAGCGGTGAACAGTTTCGGTGATATGACGTCTCCCTGTCTCTTACACCTCGCTGCAGAAAGATAGGTTTCGAGCAAAAATGAAAAAAAATTATACATAGTTATACAATAATATAATATTAAATTGTGACTTCTTTGAACTGTGTGAACTTCTGGTTGTTGTTGCACTTAGGTTAATTTACTTGTATATTAATCTGTGGAAACTGTTTCTGGATTGTGTTGAACTAATTGTATGCTTATGTTTGTTATTGCATCTGTTTGTTTCCCAAATAAAATAAAATAAAATAGTAGACTAGACGTAGTAGTAGACTTATTATGTATCATTTATGTCAAAATATTTTTAAACCACTCGATTCTACATAGTGAAGCTCTATCGAATGCAAAAACTTTCATGTGAATACGACGTTTTAAGGTTACACTAGTCGAAAATTCTTCCATACAAACGTAGTCTAGGGATTATTCCACTGTTTGACGATGTACGTTCAAAATAAAAAGTGATATCAATTTGTCTCATCATTATCTAGCCCTGTATGGAAGTAAAAAAGTAAAAAAAGAAAATATTTGAAAGTTATGAGCGTCGAAAGTTCCACATTTCGACACTAATTTTAACGCATTTTTGGGCGCAAATAAATACCATAAAAAGACGGAAAATTGCAAAACGACCTCAATACAGGAATAGATTAGTAGTTCAACAAAGCAAATAATTTTATTTTGAACAGATACGTTTAGTCGTTTTTCCATGATATCTAGACTGCCAAAGGTCTGTTTATAAAATTTCGCGCGCTCGGTTTCGTCCTAAATCATTATCCATTTCGGTACAAATTTGCAAAAGTGTGTATTCGTACGCAAACTAGATTCCTACTGCTCATCACAGCATCAATCTCTTCCGCACGTGTTGTCGGTTGATATAAAATGCATTTTAACACCGCGCACAAAATAATTCGTGCCGTCGACTAGTGTAACCTTAAACGTTATTTATTGCAGGTAATTATGTGGCGACCCGACTGCCGAAGGAGGAAAATGTGTTTATCAGTCTATGTGTGTATGTATATATGTATGTATGTTTGTTTCTTTCTAGAGAGCAAACGCGTTGGCCGATGTTGATGGTTCTTACGTCAATCGATTCGTCTTAACCCTGCGAGTGTCACTGGCTACATTAAAATTGGAAAATTGAAAAATGGCGGCTTTTGGGCGCCTTATTGTGGGGGATTTTTTTTTCCAACCCCATCGTGTGGGGCCAAAATCAAAATAAAGTGTTTTAAAAGGTGATTTCAAAAATGTAACACTTATATGTTTAAAAGTACATAATTCTAAAAAAAAAATACTAAAAGGTTATAAATTAAAAAGTTTATGAAAAAAATCAAAAACCAGACTGCTTCAAAGTCGGAGGATACATCAGGTTTTGGTCAGCCAACTCGTGAACATGTATGCTCCGACTGCACAGCATGATTTTCTTCTTGTTTACATCTTTTTAGTTCGGTTTTTGAAGCAGTCGGGTTTTTTTATTTTTTTCTTTAACTTTTTTTTAGTAGTTGGCTTCATTACATTTTTTCGGATAGTTTTTATTTTATCGATTTTCTCGTAAAACTTACTTTTACTAACAACTGACATGAAAGAGGTCTTAAAATTGCAACTAACACATTTAATTTCGAATAATTTATACGACCAAGAGGAAGTGAACAGTGAAGCAATGTGAGTATACCATAATCTATCTACTTCAAAAGTCAAAGTCGAAAAGTCAACACTTCTTTATTTCAACTAGGCCATTAAGCGGCACTTTTGAACGTAAAAAATTAATTGATTCTACCGTCCATTCAGAAAAGTAGCTAGTTATGGAAAAGAACGGACAAGAAACTCCATACCTACTTACACTTAAAAAAAGTAAATTTACATACATACATTAATTCAAATACGTGAGGACGATGCACCCAGACTAACACTACCTTATTTAATATATCTATGAACACTACTATACTACGTATAGGTATAAAGTATTACAAACATTAACAGGTAAATTCATTTATTTGATAAATAGGAACATGCTTCTCACATACTTACATACCTCTTCGGAAAAAACAGACGTGATCTCTTTTGATCTAATTATAGATATTAAGACAGTTTTCATCCCTTAGTATTTAATCAACAAAGTTAGTAATAGCGCACAATAACTCTTGTATTCATTAATTAGTCTGGTTGAATTGTAAGGTTTCAGTCCAATTGGAATTTTACTACATACATGACGCAATGGTCGACTCATTGACATTGAAACAAAACTGTCATGGTCAGGACGGTCGAGAATAGGGCTGTAGCGGTACCTAGCCTCTGTCTCCGCAACAATTATTTACAAGCTTTTAATTAACTTGTATATCGACATTAAAATCGCATATCTTGATGTCGTTCCGGATTTTTTGTATGTTGTATTGTCTTTTTCCATTTTTTGCTCCAAAAGTCATAAACTATACCACCATATGATTAGATTAAACACTGATTAGTAAATTAAAATTTTCCATAATTTAAATGACTGTCGTGCCAGCGACACGAAGAAGATCGTAAATTAGAATGATCAAGAGACAATATTAGACACGCAAAACACTATTGATTATAGTCCTTTTCAAATTATTGAGAGGCGGATATGTGAGAGAGTACTGTAATGTGTTTTTCAACACACTTGCTCATAAAGTGGCACATAATGATACCTGTTATCAAACTGTGACTTTTTCTTTGCTATTATTCACAAGTGAGTTATAGAGTTTTTTTTTTAATTTTATTGGTTGAGTTGCTTTGTTCTTAAAAAAGTTTCGATACAAAAAAGATCGTGCTCAATAGTACAAATAAATTTATGTACCTATTGCTAGCTCATTGCATGCAACTTCGTATTTAAATAAATAATTTCAACTTGTACGTGCTTAATAAATAAAACTTTCACTCAAATATAAATTTTATTTGCTCTGTATTAAAGAAAGATTTATATTCCCTATTTTGTACGTGGCTAAAACACTATCCACAAAAAGCCAAAAAAAAAGAAACCTCATTCTTTTAGTCTATGGCCGATCGCCATTGTTAAATGCACGCGCATAGAAAAACTGATTAATTTTGCCCGCCATTGCGAAAAAAATTCACAGCTAGTTTTTACTGTTGAAAATGATTTTAGAATGATTTTCTTCACAAGTGTGTTGAAAAACGTCGTATGATACACGTGTGTATTGATGATTACCGTCCTCGGCTCTCTTAAGACCCTCACCTAACGGCTCGGGTCTCAATGGCGCCTCAGCGGTAATCACCAACATTGCACACTTGTACCATAATGTACTATTACACTCACAACGTAATGTTTTTTTAGTCATAAGTCATTTATTCATTTGTTTAACATAGGTACAATAATAGTGGTATATACAGGTAATAAATAGTGCGCTATGTTATGCCAGAGGGCGTACAAATGTTGGCAAATAATTTTAAAAAAATCAAGCCAACTAAATCTCAATAATTAAACAAAATAAGCCTGGACAATAAAACAACAATTATAAAGAATTGCATAATACAAATTAATAAAAGTCAATGTCAATGTAAATATCAATAGAAATCAATGTCAATCAAAATAGAAACAAATAACAATAGGAACAATAACATAAAAATGCAAAATGTCAAAACAGTAAAATGTTATTTAAGACCTAATGTTACCTATGTCTACAAATGATTAAATGAATATGAATATGAATGTACATGTCAAGACACAGACTGAAAAACAGCTATGTCAATATAGGTAAAAATTACAAATGTCAATATCCATTATTAATATTAATATACAATACTGATATCAATATACAATACGAATGTCAATATACAATACTAATGTCAATATACAAAATTATTATAAGCACAAACAGTCATATATTTATTTCATTAGCATGTCAACATTCTATCATTAGATTTTTGTCTGTTAAACATGCCGAAATACTGTAATATGCTTTGCTCACCAGTAAGGATTTTAGCCGTTTCTTAAATAAGCTCACGTTCAATTCTTTGATTGACCGTGGTAAGTGATTAAATATGACTGGCGCCATGCAGAATACACTTTTATACATTAAAGCTGTGTGGGACCTTCTTACGCATAAGCTACTGTTATCCCTTCGACTTCGGTTACTAATGTCCGACATTTTTTTAAACAACTTAGGATTGGTCTTTAAAAAATACAGCGATTTCAAAAACATATAAGGATGGTAGAGTCAATATTTTAAATTGGATAAATAATGGTTTACATGTATCTATGACCTGTAATCCAAACATTGTCCTGATGCACTTTTTCTGTGCTTTAAAGATTATTTCTCTATTGGTTGAATTCCCCCAAAAAATAACACCATATCTCAGAACTGAACCCACCAAGCCATGATATGCTGTGACTAAAGCGTCCACACTCATCACTGAGGTAAGTTTGTATAGGGCATAGGCAGACTTACTAATTCGTTTGGTTAGCTCCTCCGTATGTGCTTTCCAATCTAATTTATTATCAATTGTTAAACCTAGGAATTTTGATGTGTTTACTTGTGATATGCGTTGGTTGTCATAGTTTATACTCATTTTTGTGTTTGAACGTTGGCTAAACATCGTTAATTTCGTCTTTTCAATATTTATCTTGAATATTGTTCCAAATATGAATTCAAAAAATATTGTATAAACACGTACTTTATATTCTTGGATAAAGTGGTATGGTGGATGTGTTATATTCGATAGGAATAATTAAAAAATAGTAGTTTATGATACTGTTGCATAATAAGGGGTATTAAAACATGAGTGTGAGTTTAAAAACCGAGCCGTAGGTGAGGTTTTTAATAGTATACACACGAATGTTTTAATACCTAGTTATGTGCAGTTTCATACACTACTTTATCTACACTCATACATTTTGGGATTGAACCTACTTAATCTTTTTAATTGCATTTTCCATGCCATAAAGTCGTGATATCGCATGCGCTAAGGCTTAGCACACGCACTGCGATATTTATTCGAATGCGAATTTTTCCACCCATTCTGCGACCTACGGAATTGTATGAAGCTGCTCGTATTGCGGTAAAAAAATCGTGCGGCAATAATACCGCATGAAATCCGTGTTTTGCAACAGAATCCACCGCACCGCAGCGCGAATATAATTCGCGCGAATATTTTGAGCTTTATGAACAGGTGCAAAGAGACTAAAGTTCGCGCAAATAAAAATCGCAATGCGTAATAAGCCTAAAGCAGGACTTGTCACAGACCAATTGGAATCTTTTTTTTTATTATTAATTTTTAATTTAAATAATTGATGGAATCTCCTTAGTGATTAACTTCTTGGATTTGTCCTGTATCGTAATAGAAAAAAAGTTATTTTATGATGCAGTTGTTTGAAAATCGAAGGAAAATGTTGAACTATAATGGTTTTTTTTTTAAATTTTACCTATCCACGAATATAAAGTATGTGTTTATGCAATATTTTTTGAATTCATATTTGGAACATTACGTTGTGAGTGTAGATAAAAACCATTACAGTGCAATATTTTACTTCGATTTTCAAACAACTGCATCATAAAATAACTTTTAAATTTTTATAGCACAACCTATAAGATTTGTAAACAAGTATATCATCAACGGTGTCTCAATATGCAGATGATATTGTTTTATATGTAACCAGCAAAAATATTATTGACGCTGTAACTGATATTCAATGGATGTTGGACAACACTATTTGTATTTTATCAAGTTTGGGTCTCGAAATAGCCTCTTCTAAAAGTAAATTATGTCTGTTTTATAAAGGTCGTAAATATGCCAGGTATCCAATGGTTATTAATATAAATCGTAGTACGTTACCCATTGTGGACTGCGTTAAGTATTTGGGATTGCAATGGATTGTTCCGTAAATGAAATTATTGAGAAAACTCTCAAATTCCTTAATGTATTTAAAATCTTGTCAGGTTCTGGTTGGGGTGTTCACCAAAAGCATTTAAGAAGGTTATATATATCAACTATTAGAAGCCGCTTAGATTACGCTAGTTTTCTTTATAATACCAGTGCCAGAAAATATTTAAATAAATTAGACGTCGCACAAAACCAATGTATGAGGGTAATTGGAGGATTTATTAGGACTACATCTACACATGTCATGGAATGCGAGCTTAGTTTACCACCATTGGAGGTAAGACGATGGTATTTGGCAGGTAAATAACTCTTATGAATTAAATACAGTAACGCCAAATTTAGAAAAGTTAAGTGACGTGTACCATAATGAAACAAACGAAAAAGTTCCTCTGCTCGTTTTAATTCATAATAAATTAAAGGAATTTTCAATCAGCTCCTGTAAGCAGCTAGAAATGTTTTCTTTTGACACGTGGATGGCTGACATTGATTTGTCCAGCGTCTTAAAAACAAATATACTTAGATTTTATAAATAAAGCCAAAATAGGTTAAGTTCTAAACTAAAAGAGGAAACATTAAAACATATGTCTAAATATTCAGATTTTTATAAAATTTATACGGATGGATCAAAAGATGGAGATCAGGCAGGATGCGCATTCTATAACGAACAATCTGAAAGTTTTATGAAATTCTTTTATGAAATTCAAAATGCCCACTAATGTGTCTATCATGTGTATTGAACTCATAGCTATCTCTGAAGCCTTATCATTTATTGAATCTCTAGACCAAGGCAAATATGTCATTTACACAGATTCAAAGAGTTCAATTCAACACCTGGCTCGTTGTACCTCGACTTTTTGAGGTAAACCGATAGCCTATACAATATTTAGAGCAATTTTAAAACTAAAATCTCAGAATAAGCTAATTGTTATTCAGTGGATCCCGTCTCATAAGGTATAGACGGTAATGATAAGGCAGATTATCTTGCAAAACAAGCATGTTCAGATGGCACCAATTTCGTACCAATTCCACATATTATTACAAATATTTTTAAGGAATGGAATAAAGTCTACACAGACTTTATTCCATTCCTTAAAAATATTTGTTTAGAAATTTGGAAAGACTACTTTGATCTTCGTTCCAGGGAAAAAGGCATTTGGTATAAAACAATCCATTCACCTTGGATTGATAAGTGTTTTGTTTGCAGAGCTGACTTAACCATATTATTAAGACTTCGTTCCGGACATATGCCTCTCAACAAATTCGGGTTTTTAATGAAAAAAATACCATCACCTTTTTGTAGCATGTGTAATGAAGATGAGGACACATACCATATTTTAATGAGATGTGTCCGGAATCAATTTCTAAGGTCACAAATTGGAGCTCACAACATAAATTTATCCATACCTTTGTCAATCAAAATTCGACAAGTAATAAATATGGTTAAGTTCGCATTGAAGAACAGACCCAGAACCTAGTTTTAATCATTTGTTTTATTGTTGCGTAGGCTAAGGATAAATACTGTATTTTATTATGCCATAGACCATATCCATTATCCATGTCATATACCATACAGAGCGTCATATTCGCAATAGCGAAAAAGCTCTTTAAATAAAGATAAAAAAACCCCTATTATATGACCATTGCATACAATACTTTTTGTCAGCTGCGCCCCTTTTCATTATGGCCCAAGAATACGGTTTAAACTATTGTTCAAAACTCGTTCGATGCTAAACAAAGTTTAGTTCCAACCCTCGTCAGCAGATGTCGCTGTGCGCTGACGTCATGTTCCTGAATCGCGGTGTTAAGATTCTCCGCCGTTTGGTTGGGTCTCTCGAACTGCGCGGATTCTACAATCTCTGGTTTCCCTTCAAAACGCATAAATCTTTCGCCTTTTACTAAAGATTTCCGTGGAGGGGAACACTCAAATGAGTCTTAAGCATTTTTGAAATACTTCGCTTCGGCGAAGTATATGAACCTTTAATCAATTCTCCTATGTAAATAATCGATTAATAGTATTATTTTATTAATACTGACAGTGCAAATTAGTGGTGAGGACTTGAGGAGAATGAAGCGAATAAGCCTAATTATTAATAATTGTATTATTTTTGTCCGGTCACGGGTCAAGTTAACCCGAAAAATAGGGGTGCCCTTGCATAAATCACCGTTTTGGGAGAGTGAACGAACACTTCCGTTCGTTTTGATCCTAAAGAAGCTGAAAATTCTACATGAACGTTAGGGATACCATTATAATGAAATTGTGAAAAATCCTTATCATTTCCGTACAGGGATAAATTAGTAGTTCAACAATGCAAATAATCATTACAGGAATCTCCATGTCAATCTTATCATTACAGGAATGTATTGTAGATTATCTTGTTATTAGTTGTTGTAATTTCTACCTACTGCCTTTAATGATATTATTTGATTTATATTTTATGTGTTGTTAACCATATAATTTCATAGTCTACTTTAGTAAGTAAACTAAGTGTTTTGAAGAGTTTACTAAACTTAACAGGTTTTTTCATGCTATCTAGACTCCCAAAAGTCTGTTTATAAAATTTCGCGCGCTCGAATTTTCGTCCTAAATCATCATCCATTTCGCTACAAATTTGCAAAAGTGTGTATTCGTACGCGAACTAGCTTCCTACTGCTCATCACAGCATCTATCTCTTTCATACGTGTTGTCGGATGAGATAGTATGCATTTTAACCGCGCGCAAAATAGTTCATGCCGTCGACTAGGGGAACCATAAGGAAGTTTACGCACTACATCTGAACTGTATGTACCCGTCATAATTCAGAACATTTTGAACTCGAAACTGAAATCACGGATCGGATGTTGCTTAACCTTTCTAAGTGCGCAACATAGTAGTTCACAAAATCATCAACTTCCTGTCCCCTGTCCCATGTTACTTGTCGTCGGCACAACACGTTTTCTTTCCCCATTCCGCCCAATCAACCGTCACTGCTATCACTGAGTTCCTTTTTTATATTTCCTATGATTTTCGTCGCATGAGCATTATTGAAGAAAGAGGTCCTTTAATGACGCTCTGATGAATGCTATTGATACACTACTCATGTAAGACACGTCAAATAAAAATTCTTAAAAAAATCGTCACAAGCTCAGAATCGTGTACCGGGCATTTATTTATTTGTTTGTTTACCATCGCACTGTAACGCCTTTCAGCAATGAAGCACAAACTTACAAATACTGACTAAGTCCTGGTTTCGAGACGAGTTATTCGAGACGTAACACAGTGCCACAGTTGATTTTCACCGGAGATTCGTTAGCTTTTGCTGAGGATGGTCTTGGGCTAAGAGTTCGAAGCATCTCACAAAATCTACGTTCTACATAATAAGAGCCTACCATCTTCGATGGCATGAAAAAGTCATCTACCCTACCCTACCTTCACACATGAATGTTGCGTAACTTTAACCGCTTACGCAGCGCATGCAATGGAAGCTCTCAAGGAATAATTTTGCCCATTATATTTATTTCAATTAGGCCAGTAATAGGCACTTTTGAACGTCATACATATATGAATTAAAATTTACAAGTAATAAAAATTGATACGGTAGAATAAATTTTTATTACTTGTAAGCATTCGGAAAAGTAGCTTGTTATGGAGAAGAACGCACAATTTGCAACATTTTTCATTTATGCTCCGCTCCTATTGATCGTAGCATGATCTTTAAAGCCTATAAGCTTCCTCGATGAATGGACTATCCAACACAAAAAGAATTTTACAATGCATGTCCTCGAAAAGAGCGTTTTCCAAGCAGCCAAACTGTGCGGAAAGTGTCACTTTTTTTTACTAGTGCTTTTTACTTTCCTGTACTTTTTTAATTTTTAACTCCAACGTCAGCCCGCCGCATAGAGTTTTTATTATTTGAGAAAAGTTTTAAAATTAGTTAAGTACAGATTATCATTCATATAAAAAGTAAAACAAAACTAAAACGTCATTTAAGACGTTTTTAATTACTCTAGATTTAGATTTTGATCAATAAATTAATTTTAATTATTCATTAAATATGTTTGGCAGAATTAATATTTTGCTCGTGCCTTTTTGCGTTATGACGTGACAGCTATTGCACATGCGCAGTAGAACCAATCTATTACTATACTCTATGAGTAGAACTATGAACTATTAGTTAATCTGTGGATATGCTGAGCGCCCTTGAATAAGCGCCATTTTATTAATTTCTTGCTTGGTTCAGATATATTTTTTTATTTCCTCGCACAATGCATAGTAAAATGTTGTATGATACACGTGCGTAAGATGATTTCCGACTCGTGTCGATTTATCCACTCACTCGCTTCGCTCGCTCGTGAATAAAAATGCCACTCATCGGAAATCACCTACTTCCCGCACTTGTAGCATAAATAACTATATACCATTCCCCCTCTAAAAAGCTTATTTTATTCACTGAAAACAGTGAATAAAAAGCACTTTTTCTCACTGTTTTGGTGTTTGAATTTAGAACACACCAATATATATTCGACGTCCATCTCAATGCTATACAACCTCCTTGCGCTTAAAATACTCGATACAAACTCCTTGTGCAAAGAATATTCGACTTTCAAACTTCTTCATCGATTTAATTTTCAGTTTGTTAATATTTAGGATTTCAATAATGATTTTCATGATTTTGATTTTAGTCTGGATTGTTTAGTGAATACTTATTTGTATTGTAATTCTAATACTAATTACATTGGTGTTTAATTAATTATAAGTATGTAACGTAACGGAGGTGGTCACTGGCCCCTAAAAACACAGATGCTGTTACCTAGCTCAGCTTCAATTTACAAAAAATGTGAAACTCTGAGTTTTAACATTTTTTGTAAATTTTGAAGATAATAAAAAAAAAAATATCTTTCTTTTTCTCGAAGTCATGGTATAAAATATAGTATGCAACTCTTGAATAAAACGGATTTATATCGAGGGCCATGAATCACTCGCGTCGCTCAGGATTCTAACACTTGAATCACTCGCTATGCTCGTGATTCAATCATCATGAAACACTCCCTACGGTCGTGATTCAGTTGATAGAATCCTTCACTTGTTCGTGATTCATCTATGGCCCTCGCTTTAAAACCGTCCTTTATTCACTAGTTGCATAATATACTATTTTCAATACCACTCAGTAGTTCCTGAGATTTGATTGATGATGATTATAATATAAGTATCTATGATTACATTTCTGAATAGGCAGTCAGAGTCGAAACAATAGTCGCCATTGAAACTTTATCTTAAGAGCTTAGAAAGTAGGATAGAAGAGCTGCATCATTAATTGTCGTTCAAGCAATTCGTATATTTAATTATAAATTATATTAGACTCAAAGACCGAAAACTCTCATTGAGCGTAAAATTGCAGCTCCACAACATGTGCATAACTCCAGCTTCCTCATATGTGATAGTGTAACAATTTCGTATATTTTTGTTATAAATCACATTTTTGGTACAATTTACACTCTATGAAATCAGATAAAATATGATTAGTATAAATCACAATTATTCATTAGAATCATGTGAAATTTATTTCGCGGGGTAACTTTGTGCATCCACCTTAACCGAACTACAGAGAACAAGTCACAAAAAAAACAATATAAGTAGTTATCTCGTCGTCTAAAGTTGATAAGAATCCACTTTTTAATATTACATTTAAAGTTCTATTAAAGTTCAGTCGGCTCTCAGTCTATATCTCTAAATAAAATATTTTTAGCGCAAGTTAAAATGACTTCTAATGGTATGCTTACTAAGTGCAAACTTGGTTGCAATAATGTAGCGCACGGAATGGCAACGCCGCTCCGTACCTCCTCCGAAGTAATAATTTGATCTTTTTGGCGCGGAAACTATATTTTTGTTTACTACGTGGAAACTACAAGAACTAGAGATTTGAAATTTTTTCTGCCTGTGGCAGCTATTATTTCTTATGTTTTAAGCTATAATACATAATCATATCTTCTTTTGTTCGGAAGATATGACATGGCAGCTGGGGTGACGTCACTCCAGCTTACACACACGTTTTTTTATCATAGTTTCATCACTTTTTAAGTATTATCGTTCAGTTCTTTCGTTCCATGTGCAGCTATTATGCCTTATTTTTTTGACTTTAGTCCAAAACCCTAACCTCACTGGTTTGCCTGTATTGAATGAGGAAGCTGGGGTGACGTCACTCCAGCTAACACATACTAAACGACTCATATTAACGAAGTTTTTGTGGCACCTAAATTAAGACTCGGAACTTTGATTGCTGCTATTATGCCTTTATTATTGGCATAGATAACATTTTTCTATCACATATGAGGAAGCTGGAGTTATGCACATCTCCACAACGCAAAGGAGATTCACGATTCATAAATTTTTGGTTCAAAAAACTAAAAGTGCCGTTAAAAATAAATGTTTTATGTGGATTGAACATACAATCCCTGACATTTTTTACTATGAAGACAAACTCGTGCACCTAGTAGTTTAGTTTACCACATGCGAGTTTTGTTTATTCTGAAATTGATTTATTTTTTTCTGGCTGAATTTCCTTTTTTTGGATGAATTTGAATGATGTCTTTTCACGTCATGGCACCTTAAAAACAGTGGAAAATATAAAAGCGAATCCGTTTCGCGGTTTTTATAAAATCGTAGCACCTGGCGTTCTGTAGTTACTGCCTTCCGCCATGGGAAAAGGGCGTGAGTTTAAGTATAGTATACACATTATGTAAAACTGTTTGCCTGTGTCATGTTTGGACAGGCTAACTGTCACAGGGCACGTGATCGAAGCCGCGAGAAAAAGTTACCTAGCTCGTGAACATAGCAGAGCCAGGAAAATAATACAAAACCACATTTACAATAAATAAAGCAAAACCGGAGAAGGTTAAAAATTGCCATATACTTTTTATTTAAAATAATTATGTAAGCAATAAAATTGTTATGGCGTAGGTACTATAAATTGCGTGAATAACAAACGATTGAAATGTGATGTGAGGCTTGATGATGGTGATAGAATGATCGGCCTGTAGCTTCTTCACAAGCACCAAAAACTCTACAAATAAGCTGGTTGGCGGTAAAGTAGATAATAATCCCCCAAACGACCTTTTTCAGTAGGTGCAATCACTATAAAGAAATTCGCGGCATTCCACTAAATAAAAATAGTGAAGTCTACATTTAAAATAAGAAAAAAAGCTTTACCCGTGACTAAACTCTTTTTTTAAATCCTACTCATGCAAAAGCAGCAAAACATATAAAGCCAAGATTAAAAAAAAACTTACGTCGCTCATGTAAGGAGTCCAGTCATGGTTCCCAGCTTCCCACTCTGGAGGAGGCTCTTTTTCCCTCAATCTATTTATTATAGTAGCGTCCGAATCATCGTCAACAATAGTACGATCGAAATCAAATACGGCTAGGCACGGATTCGCCATGTTTTAAAATTACGCGCGCACTCGATCGCAGCCCGAAACACACTGAATACTGAAGTAGTATTTTCTGATTTTCTCTACTCTCTGAAGTCCTAAACGATGTCCCATGAACTTGAGACTCGTTTGATGACGTCACTGGGCATCGAGACATGGAATGGAAGAATTGTGGATGATGCAATCATTTTCATGTGTGGTTTTTGTGAAGACACAAAATACTTGTGAATTTTGACAGATATCAGCTGTTTTGACGTTATTGATTCGAGTTTGACGTGTCCTTGAAGTTTTTGTTTGGATACGTGCTATAGAAAATTAAATTCGTTGCTTTCTTTTCACAACTGAGTTTTGCATTTAGGCACAAATATAATTTCAACAAGCAACATTTTGTACTATATTGGTGACATAATATACAAGGTTATATGTAAAAGTAATATTGTAATATTGATACAGTTTTGTGAAGTTAAGGCATATTGTACGATTTCTAGAATAAATAAAGATATCCAAACTCAGTTACTGTCAGCGTTGCACTTGACTGAGTCAATATGTCATTCATTCTTACAGGAATTTAAAAAAAACTTGACAGTTAAGAATTCAGAATTGCAGCCTAACCTCTTTTTATGGGAATTTAATTTACAAATTGTTTTAAATAATTACATAATACTAATTGTAATGGCTTCATTAAACGTGTATTCAGTGGGTAGACTCGCCAAATATGTTTCTGGAACAACAATAAGGACGCTTCGAGCGAATATATACAGGTGAAATTGCGCAATCAATTTTGAGGTTATGATTAGAAATATTTATCGAATTTCGGAATAAATACTGTATGAAAGAATCAAATAATATTAAAAGTAGCTAAATTGAAGATTATTTATTTTATTTTTGTAAACTATTTTCGTTAAATGTTTGTAATTTCAGGCTGATGTAATATTTACTCGAGACACTATTTTAAATAGTTTTACATAGGTTACTAATTGAAAACTACTGTTTTCTTATTGCTAAAGTAAGCTTTGCTATTTCAGCTACATAGCACTACAATTTTACCACTTCTGATCTGATATATATGGTCTTGAAAAGCTCTTTCAGTCTCCATTATTCATCAGCTTTTCTAGAGAGCTACTGGATGGAAGTATTACAGCACTTAAAGAGTATAATTTTAACATAAAATATTCTATGTTCAAAGTTCAAGACTCCTATATGCTTATCTCTAAAGATAACAAACACTGCTAAATGCTATCTTACAGGGCAATCCAGTTTTACAAAAAAATTGGTGATGTCCCAACTTTTAGACTCTAAAAAACAGACAGGCTGTATAGTAGACACCAGGGTGTTTACACTATGAGGATGTTCCTGGACACAGTCCCATAGTTTTAACAGGAGTACATTACAAATTAGAAACACCGGCCAAGTGCGAGTCGGACTTGCGCACAAAGGGTTCTGTACCATTATCACAAAAAACGGCAAATAAACACTTCTGTTGTTTGGGAGCCCCACTTAAATATATATTTTGTTCTGTTTTTAGTATTTGTTGTTATAGCGGCAACAGAAATACATCTGTGAAAATTTCCCACCATTAATTCAATACCTTTTATTGGTAAAAACATTAACAACCTTACAATATTTTTTTTCAGCACAAGCACTCTCCGTGCATACAGCACAGAAGAGAAGGCAAATGCGAAGCCAGAAGAAGAGAGCAAGCTCCCCGCCAGCTTGGAGGAGTGCCACAAGCAGATGGAAACCCTCGCCAACGACTTGAACACAGTTAGAACACAGTCCAAAGATTTTGAAGTGAGTTTATTTTGCATGTATTACATATTTTTCATGTATTTTCATTGAAAAACTGTTTCACTTAAGGTCAAAGCGAAGCTAAGCCTTTCTGAAAATGAATATACCATATTCAAGGGTGCCGAGATGGCAGTGCAGTTGCACCCCCAGGCTTTCAATAAAATATACATTGCATATAGAGATGGGTCGTACTAGGTGAATTTTGGACTAGGTGCACCTAGTCCAAGTCCGTACAAATACTCGATCCAAATGCCTGTTCCACCTAGTCCACCTAGGCCATGAAATACGCATACTTTATAGATGCTTAGTCTTGGCGTATCGCCGATACGTGTAGATACGTACGTACGCAGTAATGAATTGTAATCTTTCCTTCATACTTTATACAGGCTTAAGACTGTCAACGAAAAGATTTATCTACATTGAAGAATGTTGGCGTAATTAAAAGATTTATATTAATTTTTCCAAGTACTTAATTAGATTTGTTATTGTTTTTTTTTTACATACTACTTCCTTTGGGAAACATTTTTTAAAACAATAAACACATGCATTAATGTCGTAATAAAAAATAGATATATGTTCTTTAACAATTTATCAAAATTTCGTTACGAAAACCGATCACACTAAATAAGTCCGACAGTACGTGTTTGCGACGTCTAGTAGGTATCATTTCATTCATTCATTTATTTATTCATAAACAATATTCATTGTGTTTGAACATATTATCATTGAATTATTATTTATACAAATTAAATTTTACAACCAAAAATTACAACAAAATAAACAACATAGTCCACTACTTAAAATTTAATTAATTAAATGTCAAAAAAAGGTATTCAAATTCAATATAATAAAGAAAGTCAAATAGTTATAAAAATTAAATGCCAACCGTACATTTATACAACAAACAAAAAGAAAACAACGTAAATCACTACATGTCATAAAAGTTAATAAATTCAATGTCACATTCTTCAAAATCAAAAGGTCATCAATACGTGAAGCGAGATCACATTCGCACGAGTCCGTACTTGATACTAGACTGCATCACATTAGCGATGGGCGTTGAATGAACGAACTAGTTAATTCGACCGTCGACGTACAATGAACGATTCGACGGTTCACCGTTAATCAACGAACTAGTTGAATTCGTAGACGGCTAAACTGAGACTCGACTATGTTCATATCGACTTGTAACGCGACGACCGACGCGAGAACTTAGTTGGGTAGTACAAGTTAATATGGACGAACATCAAGCAAATTAATTTGAACTCTAAATCTATATACAAAGAGTTGATATTTCTATGAGCCGAAAGCCATTTTGGAATAAAAATGCATTGTGTTAAGAAGAAAAGAACGCCAATAATTATAGTTTCACGTGTGCAGAAGAGTAAAGCGATTGACCGATCGAACGATGCGAGGTAAACTGGTTTGTACTTGTTTACGTTAAATCGGAAAGTTGAAAGTTGTTGTCGAACCGTAGACGCCGCGCGTCGCGTCGTCGCAAAGTTTATAAAGAACGTCTACTTAACATAGTTTACGTAATGGACTAGTCGACAAATTCAACTAGTTGATCGACTCGTCGATCAACGGAAATGGACGGTCTAGTTTCGTTAACGAAAAATACGTCGACGACCCATCTCTACATCACATAGTCTTAATTCGCATCGAGTATTGTCAAAGTACCTATTCTATAAAGTCTGCATAGTCCCCATAGTCCCGACAAGTCTCGAGTCTCGAGTATTGACAGACAAGGATGGAAGGATTGCGGAATAGTGTAGTTAAAAAAGGACAGAATATATTCTAGCAAAACATAGTGCGCGTCGCGTTACTTTTATGCACTTTGAATTAGGGTTCAAATTCAAGTGACTGACAAACGTATGATTTTGGCAAACATTAATGAGCTATGACTATGATGCTATCTCGCTTCGCCGCGTCGTCGGTACTTTGATTCGCGCGGGCCGCGGGTGCCGTGCACTGCGTAGGCACAGTGAGTGTGTGAGACTAGGTGGGTCGAGTATTATAAAAGTTAGAATAGGTGCAGCCTAGTCCCGTTAAATACCTAGTCCCTGGATCTGTTCTAGTATATACGCTTCATCTCTAATTGCATAGTACAATATAAGCCATATTCAGTATGTTTTACACCTTTTATTAGAATTTATTTTCGCTTGTTTAAATACTATCCTTTTATAATTCACCTCTACCACAGATAATATAGTACTAGCATACAGATGCCTCATCCCATACAAAGAAACCGTGCCGACGTAACTAGCGTTTTTCGGATTAAAATGATTATTTTTAAGTACTTCGATCGTGTTCAGTTCCGCTCCACGGCTATAGATGGTATTAGCAGCGACTTGCAAGTAAAAGGGTTTTCTCAGTTCAGCTTTAAATACAGTGACGATTTGTTGTGTAGTATTTTTTGCATGTTTTTACAGTTTCATTGTACCAAAATTTGTTATAATGCAAATTTAAAGACTTAAGAGAGGTCAAGTAATCTGAAGAGGTATCAGCGGCAATGGCCCTTGTACCTACAACGCCAACTAATTCACGCAACTAAACTGATAATAGTCTAAAAAGGACTGATGGCAGTTAAATACAAAGGAAAAAAATTAAAGAATCGAGTGGCATGCCTCAAAAATTTAAATCGCGCCATCTATTGGAATCAATTTTAAATGATGCGTTCAAATAATTTTTAAAATGTGAATTATGAGCCCAGTATTCCATAAGTATGTGCTTAGGAGAGCTGATTAAAAAAGAAGAATTTTTATTATCAATTCTAGAATAGGTAAATATATGTTCATTTTACACACTTTAAGGTAGTTGACAAAAAAGATCTACTTATTCCGTCAGTTAGGTAACCTAAAAATATTGGACACGTATTTTTCTTTTATCCCTTAAACAAAAATTACGACGATACAGTGCGTTGAAATATCGTGTGATGTCACGGTGTGCTACACTTTATACTGACAAAGTGACGTCACAAGCCCCCCACTCTTGAACTTTGATGCGCTTTATCTTTGTCAGTTTTTATTTATTTGATAAAGCAAAAAATACGTGTCCAATATTATTTGATAATCTCACTGACGAACTAAATAGAATTATAATTTTTCTTACCAGGAAACATCCCTATTCAATAACAAATCAATGTATATCGCGCCATCTAGTGACATTTGTTTGAACCAAATTTTCTTAGTCAGCGCTGTGTGTCTACCTATCCATCAGCAAATAAAGACATGATTTTATGTACTTTATTTTACACCTAGTTGCTGTGCTGTAGCTGCACAGGACAAACATACATTTATATAAACAAGTTTGCAATGGGTGGTCTTATCGGACAGGGCAATCTCTTCCAGACAACCTTTGAATGTCAGATCAATATCATGATACAATATGTTGCTTTAACAGGGTCTATAATTATTCATAAGCCTTTTGTGCTATATTTTATTTGCATGGTGAGCAATGATAAATCCGGCCAAGTGCGTGTCGGGCTTCGGTCATTTAGTAGGGTTCCGTACCGAACCGAAAACCAACATATTGACTTCTGTAACACAGGTTTCCACCTAGCTCAGAAGTCAGGGTTTCAATTATATTGTTGTAAATACTTATTTGTCAATAAAAATATTTGATTTGATTGGTACTCATATTTGTATTAGTAATAACAAATATTATCACCAAATTTCAAATTCCTAGGTCAAGATTTTGTAAAAAGCTGAATTTGGTGGCTTCTCATTCAACAAGCTCTAAACAATGATACCCCACTCGATAGGGTAGGTAATTTCTTTTTTGTCTTTAAAAACAGTTAAAAATATTTATTGACAATTTGTATGTCTTTAGGTAAACAAGATGCTTTTACTGTGAATATTTGAATATTGTAGCTTTGGCTGTAAAACCTGTGTGACAGACGACGGACAGACGGACACGTTTGGACCATTCGTATACGAAACCCTCAAAACAGAATATGATTGGTTGTGCAACTTTTTACCCAGTTAAGGCTCACGCAGACAACAAAGAAAAGTAGCCATTTTAAGCTTAATTTTACGCAAGCCGAAATCTGAATCGAAAAATGGTTGTCACAGACCCGTATAGACGAGATAAATAATTCCTTGTTGACTACGGCACCCTAAAAAGTGCTGATTTGCAGCCTTATTTTTATAATTTGCAGGCAACGGCAAATTGTATAATTCCAGAATTTATTTTTAATTAGAAGCCAAAAAATTTGTCACCAGTCTTGTCAAGGGGGTATCATCGTGTTACCCAGCTACTAGTTGTTTGAAGGTCAAATAGGCGGTTGCTCTGAGTAAAATGCTGGTAATCAGCTTGATCTGGACATTGCCCTGACACCATCGTAGTGTAGAAAAGACTACAGGACTTCTAAGACCAGCAACGTATCGGCAAACTCTCTTATTTGTGTTGCAAGTCTCGTGTTCATTACCAGTTTCTTTTAAACAATTGTACAGTACACAGCGGATCTTTGTGTATCGGATGTTGGCTGCAAGACCCTGCGCAGTTGCTATTTTTGTGTTAATATTGAAGTAGAAGATAGCATGGTATAACGAAGCATGGTATAATAGAGAAGATATGTCCAAGTAAAGACCAGTAGCATTGATCCCGATATTCTCTAAGGTATTTAAAAAGATTATTTATCAAGCAATGGATAGATTTTTGAGTAAATATAATATATTAAGCGAGGAACAAATGGGGTTTAGAAAAAAATAAAATATTAATATGGCAATATATAATCTCTTAATTAATATTAACGTACCAACTTGATGTACACGGTTTTTAAATTTGCGAAACATACTCGGAGGATTCCTACATTAGAATCGTTCGCGGCAACAACGTCGCCACTTACGAACTAATGACTTAACGTCACACAAATCCTGCATAGCGCAAGCTAAGTTTTCGGCGCGATTTGAACACATGCAACAGTCCGACAGTAACCGTTGGGCTGTTGACCGGACCAGACACAACACCCGTCTGCTCGGAGGATCCTCCCTTATCTATGGATGGTTGTGGGACTTTGCAACCTGTTACGCACATCCAAACTGATGACCCTCGATCATGAACATCAGCGAAGCCTTCGTGCAGAGTTACTTTATCGTTCGTCTTCGTCGTTGACGTCATCAGGGAGATTTAAACATGCTAATTACAAACATGCAGGCTAATTAGGATAGCTAATTCAAGTGACAGCAGGGGTGAGGTGTTTGGTACTGCGGATTTCACTGCCGTCATTAAGTTTGAATATATTCTTTACTTGTCCACACTCATTCTTAACACATCTCTATTATACTTTTCAGGACAAATACAAGCGCGCGCTAGCCGACGGAGAGAACGTTAGGCGTCGCATGATGAAACAGGTAGAGGACGCCAAGTCTTTCGCCATACAGAGCTTCTGCAAGGATTTGCTTGATGTAAGTACTGTATTAAGTTAAGCCCGTGGGCTCGCCCACTTTGTATGTTGATAAAAAGTATCCTTGTCCTTCTCCATTAAAATCAGAGCTTAGGTGTAATAAAAACTTTGAAAGAAAGCAACTTTTTTGTTCGCTTTTCAAGCAGTCGAGTTTTTTGATTTTTTGAATTAAGTTTTTATTTATTACTTTTTAGTGGATTACGGCCCATTCCCTCTCACAGAGTGGAGGCCTGTGTCCCAGCAGTGGGAACATTAATAGGCTGATGATGATGATGATGACTTTTAATTTTTTTTAATTTTTATTCGGTACTTTTAAACATATATGAGTTATATATTTTTGAAATCACCTCTTATTACCCTTTATTTTGATAACCCACACGATGGGTTTGGAAGAAAAAAATTAGGGCCTCCACAATATGGTGCCCAAAATCCGCCATTTTCCTATTTTCCTTATTATATTTATCCATCCTTCGGCAGTCGGGTAAAAAGACAACATACAGAATTACAGACAGACAGACTTACTTTAGGCACAGATAATATAATACTGGCAAACAGATGCTTCATCCCATACAAAGAAACCGTGCCGACGTAACTAGCGTTTTTTGTTTGATTAAGATGATTATTCTTAGAAGTACTTCGATTGCGTTCGCTTCCGTTCCACGGCTATAGATGGTGTTAGAAGTGACTTGCAAGTGAAAGGGTTTTCTTGGTTCGTGACTATTTTTTTTTTAAATGCTGTGACGATTTGTTTTGTAGTATTTTTTGCACATTTCTTACACTTTTCACACAAATTGTGTTACAACTTACAATACAAGTTCAAAAAATCGAGTAGCATACCTCAGAAATTTAAAACCGCGCCATCTATTGGAATAAAAAATAAAGAGGGATGTTAACGGAAAATTACATGTTTGTTCGTCAGGTAGATTAAAAATAAAAATTAAATATTGGACACGTATTTTTTCTTTTGACACGTACACATAAAGTGACGACGATATAATACGTTGAATATCGTGTAACGTCACGCCGCTAGTACACTTTATACTGACATAGTGACGTCACAAGCTACCACTCCTGAAATTTGTATTGATTTGGTAAATCTAAAAATACGGGTCCAATATTATTTGATAATCTTACTGATGGACTAAATAGAATTTTAATTTTTCTATCCAGGAAACATCCCTATATATATTATATATTGTATGTTCATATGTTTCAGGTAGCAGACACACTAGCCATAGCAGCCGAGAGCGTACCAGAGAGCGAAGTGTCGGAGGGCGGCGGCACCGAGGGCGGCGCCTCCGCAGCCCTGCGCTCGCTACACGATGGAGTCAGACTGACCAGGGCACAGCTCACACAGGTAAGCACCGAGGGCGGCGCCTCCGCAGCCCTGCGCTCGCTACACGATGGAGTCAGACTGACCAGGGCACAGCTCACACAGGTAAGCACCGAGGGCGGCGCCTCCGCAGCCCTGCGCTCGCTACACGATGGAGTCAGACTGACCAGGGCACAGCTCACACAGGTAAGCACCGAGGGCGGCGCCTCCGCAGCCCTGCGCTCGCTACACGATGGAGTCAGACTGACCAGGGCACAGCTCACACAGGTAAGCACCGAGGGCGGCGCCTCCGCAGCCCTGCGCTCGCTACACGATGGAGTCAGACTGACCAGGGCACAGCTCACACAGGTAAGCACCGAGGGCGGCGCCTCCGCAGCCCTGCGCTCGCTACACGATGGAGTCAGACTGACCAGGGCACAGCTCACACAGGTACTGCTCACTGAAAATGTGCCATGAAACTAAAACACCTGTTCAACATTCAAAAAATCTTAAGCTAATAGGTATTTAGAGCAGTGGTGGCCCAGTGGTATCGGCCGCGACTTACAAGTTGTAGGTCGTGAGTTCGAGCCCGGCAGGCGCTTTACTTTTTAGGGTTCCGTACCCAAAGGGCAAAAACGGGACCCTCTTACTAAGACTCCACGATCCGTCTGTCTGTCTGTCCTACTATCACCAGACTGTATCTCATGAACCGAGATAGCTAGACAGTTGAAAATTTCCCATATGAATTATTTCTGTTGCCGCTATAACAACAAATACTAAAAACAGAATAAAATTAATATATAAGTGGGGCTCCCATACAACAAACGTGTTTTTTTCCCGTTTTTTTGCGATAATGGTACGGAACCCTTCGTGCGCGAGTCCTACTCGCACTTGGCTGGTTTTTGTAAATTATTTCATCACCACTGATCTCAAAACGGTGAAGACAAACATCGTGAGGAAACCGGCGTATCCTAGAACCAAACATTCGAAGACATGTGACATCCGCCAACACGCACTGAGTCCGCGTGGTCGATAAAGGCCCATTCCCTCTCACAGAGAGGAGGCCTGTATCCCAGCAGTGGGAACATTAATAGGCTGTTGATGAATAGGTATTTTTAAAGTTGAAGTTATAGTTAGTTCCTGAGTATCTTAAATACGAGAATTACCCCCCTCTGGTCAGTCAGCCCCGCTATCAACTAATTTGAGGTGGAAGTACAGGTATTGGTGGTAACCAAGCAGAGTTGCTATGTTCCAGTTTGAAGGGTAAGGATTTCAGTGTAGTTACAGACACATGGGACCTTTCGGCCCTGTTGATGATAGAAATTATAGAATAGGCTTATATAAATAGAAGTCTTGTCTCGGGTCAGCTGCAAGGCTGGTAAAGTTCTGAGGAATATCTATCTCGAAGTCCATGTACCGTTTTAAGTTCTACGTAGTCACAGTTAATATAATACTAGCATACAGATGCCTCATCCCATACAAAGAAACCGTGCCGACGTAACTAGCGTTTCTCATCTGATTAATCTTGTCGCGTTCGGTTCTGTTTCACGGTGATAAATAGATGGTGTTACCAGCGACTTGCAAGTAAAAGGATTTATTCGGTTCGTGAATATTTTTTTCTTTAGATACAGTGACGATTCCTTTTTTAGTATATTTGTGCACGTTTTTACAGTTTCATTGTACCAAAATGCTAAAATAGTACATTGTGATACAAGGGTGGGCAGTAGGTTATTGCAAACGAGCTGTCATTAACAAGCAACGCCTCGCCTTCGGCTCGGGCTTGTTAATGACAGCTCGTTTGCAATAACCTACACACCCGTGTATCACACGACGTTTTTCAATACAGTTGTGAGAAACAGTAAAAACAAATCAAAGAATTAGATTTGTTTATTCACAAAAAATAAAATTTTCAATATGGCGCGTTTTTGCAACTGGACATATTTTTTTACAAAGAAAACAGCCTATACAGCCTATTCGATTTTTGACAAACGTTAATGTGAAAATAATTAGCTTAAAAATTTAAATTAAACATATTAAACAACCATTTATAAGACTTTTGAGAATTCAATGCTAAAACGTACGGCATCATTCATTTTTCCTCGTAGAAAATCTATCCCATTTTATTCTATGTTTGAAAACTCCTTGCTCCTAAACTTTTTTAAATTGACTTATAAATTTAAAACTAAACTACAAACATACTGATCGAGCTCGTAAACAAAAGTCACGACCGCGTAACAGAAAGATGCCTATGCGAAAGATTTAATTTTCGAATCATAATTATAGCTTCTGAAAGTACGCCATGTTTAACAACTGTATTGAAAAACAAATTTAAAAATCGAGTGGATGCCTCAGAAATTTAAAACCGCGCCATCTATTGGAATCAATTTTAAATGATCCGTTCAAATAATCTTTGAAATGTGAATTAAGACCCCAATGTTCCTAAATTTTGAGCGTCAGTGAGTTCTTTAAACAAGAACATACAATTTAGATGATCAATTCTAGAAAATGTTAATTTTACACACAATTAAATAACAAATCGATGCATATCGCGCCATCTAGTGACATTTATTTGAAAAAAAATTTCTTTGTTTAGCGCTGGGACCCCGTGACCCAGGCATAGACTGGTCAAAGATCTGAGCAATGTCCATCTCGAAGTCCATGTACCGTTTTAAGTTGTAGTTAGTATAACGGTTTGTTTGTTTACTTGCAGGTGTTCAGCAGACACGGACTGACGCCGGTATCTCCGCTCCGTGAGAAGTTTGATCCCAACCTACATGAAGCCTTGTTCCAACAGGTACAATTATTATTATCTTCTATAATGTTTCTGCCCCCCCCCCCCCCCCAAAACAATTTTGTAGATTTTGACGTTAAAAAAACTTTTTAACAATAAATAAACCTTCGAAACGGGATATTTACCACTTCTTCACCGACTTCAAAAGCAAAAAACTGCAAAATAATTTTCTAACGACTTCCGAAACGGAAGTTATTTGGAACTTTTTAGTGTTTTCCATTTGAAGTCGGTTTATTTATTAATATCGGAAACTCGCATGTTACGTATGCCTAGGAATCTGCTGACATTGCGGACACTAAGTATTCTTAGACCTTGATGACAGTCCAGTTATAACCTTACTTAAGGACGCTGTTACATTTTCGACGAACTCAAATTTAGGTATCTAGTCACACACACAGCAACATTACGCGTACGCACTCATTGAAACTACTGAGCGCTCGAATTTATACATCACTGAAATAATATTGATCTTTGATATTATTTTTTTATTTTAAGTTGATTCAGGAAGGTTAATTGACACTTTGAAAATGCATTAATTTGGTAACTGTTACTTAGAACCGTCTTCGTGATAAGTAGGTGAGTATTTTCAACCGACTTCAAAAAAGGAGGTGCTCTATCTATTCGACCCGTATGTATCCGCGATTTTCTCAAAAACTACTGATCCGATATCGATCGGGTTTTCGTCGATAAATGTATGTGTTTTCAGGGAAGGTTTTTTGTATAATATATAAGGATTTGATTAAGATCTTCGGAGATAGATAATAGAACTCTTCAATAACAAACAGCAAATGACCTGCGATTACTGTGATCGTATGTTTATGTATTGTTTTCCATACCATAATATCACGCTTGTACGATTTAAGGGGTAAACAGATGTATATAGTACACCCAATATGGGGTACCAACCAAAACTAAAAAGAGAAAAATAATAAATTTCCTGTGTCGAAAAACGAAAAACAATAGCTACCCCGACTAAAAAACTTAAAAAATAATACTACCGACTTCCGAGTTAGAAAACTACAAAGTAAAAAATAACTTTATTTTTGGAAGTCGGTGTCTTTGGTAGTTACAAATTTTTTGCATCATGGACACCGACTGGATAGTATTTTTTACTGAGTTGGTAGTATTTTTTTGTATAAAAGTTTTTTTTATTTTTCACTTTTTAGTTGTACCTACATAATAGGCCAGTCGTTTAGTAAAGTACCTATAATGCCAGAATAAACTACCCGAATATCATGAAGCTGTACATAACCGGTGAAATGAGAGTGTACCAAGGTGAACTGTACACATCTGCATACCCCTTTGAGAGCGTCTTGGCCTGATGTTATGGTATAAACAATAAACAGGCATGCGATTGCAGCAATCCCGAGAGATTTTCCGTTATTTATTGAAGTGTCCCGTTGTATATCTCCGAAGTTCTTCATCAAATTTTCACCTAATTAAAATTTCAAAATATACTCTAGCCAACAAAAAAAATAATTTTCAAGATCGGTCCGCAATTGACGGAGATATCGGTGGACATAAACAAATTTAAAAAAAACCGGCCAAGTGCGAGCCGGACTCGCGCACGAAAGGTTCCGTACCATTATCGCAAGAAACGGCAACAGAAATACATCATCTGTGAAAATTTCAACTGTCTAGCTATCACGGTTCATGAGATACAGCCTGGTGACAGACGGATCGCGGAGTCTTAGTAATAGGGTCCCGTTTTTACCCTTTGGGTACGGAACCCTAAAAACTAACAAAGTTGACAATAACCAAAACAGAACCCCCTCCTTTTTGGAAAGTCGGTTAAAAATTAGGTTTCACTTTGTTGTAGTAAGTAGGTATTTAAAAAAAACGCTACGTAAAATAAGTAGATACCTAAAACAAAATAATTTCCGGTCACAAGGATTAAAAAATGACTTGAACATTTTGCATTGAACACATAAAATATTATTAACTAAAATTTCTAGAGCATTACATAATGAGCATACGTAAAATATCAACTCCTTTTGATCACGAAAAACGACGGTGCGACGCGCGGCGGTACTCACACGCATGCACACTACAATCTTTTCTATTACTTTTATCGTATTTATTTTTTGCGCGAGAGCGATACAACCCATCCTTCCACGAGCGCTTCTGAGCGCGGAATGAATGATGAACCGCGAGTCGCGAGTGCGAAATGTATGAAGAAGTCGGCAAGTGTTTTTATTTTAGCTAATAATTAAAAAACATATTGATTTAATTAAAAAATAATTAGCTGACCCTCTAAAGGACTATATATACCGCATTTTTTTATAATTTTGAAGATAAAATATGCTGTAAATTTACCTAAACTGGTCCCTATTCGGACCCCATTTTTTAACTTTTTTGCGATTATTGTGATGGGAAAAATGTATTTGTGCGAAAATTTTGTATGGTGTCATACAATTTTTCTGATGCCAATCTGGAGCTGAATATATTATATTTAAATTAAGACCATGATATCTTCACATCTGTGATTGCTTATACATTAAAATTGTACCTGAAAAACACTGTTATTTGTAGAAAAATGTAATAGCGTCCTTAACTTATAACCTTTTAGTTATTTTTTTTCGAATTAGGTTCATTTAAGTGAAATTCCCATACAAAAAACGTGATTTTTGCGATAATGGTACGGAACCCTTCGTGCACGAGTCAGATTCGCACTTGGCCGGTTTATATATATATAGATTATTACCATATGTATCAAGTGTTTAGCCCAAGCCTTATATTTCATTCCGTCAGTTTTTTAAAACCTCGCTAGGCTTCGACGCCATACTAATTCCCTTCTCCATCTTCTGTTTCCAGGAAGTAGAAGGCGCAGAATCAGGCACAGTAGTCGCTGTCAGCAAAGTGGGGTACAAACTGCACGAGCGGTGTGTGCGACCTGCTCTAGTGGGCGTCGCCAAGTGATGAGCTGCTGACGAGTGGTCCAGGGGACGGTACTGTAGGTGTGTTTGTGGGGTCGTAGGGACCCATGGGCTATGTTGTTGATGTAATAAATAATTTTAATGTTTCTCGAGCCTTTTTGTTACTTACCCCCGGTTTCTTTATTGAGAATTTGAAGTTTACAATGTGTCGCAGCAAAATCAAAAGATTTTGTTTCAACTAAACCATTAAGGTAGTTTTGACAAGATGTATCTTATTGCACATTTTCAAGCGTCAGGAGGTTTCTATGGAGAAGTGTGCAAGAAACTCCACGGACTCTCTTTTCCTTATGTTTTAATTACAATTATTTGGTAACTTCATTCTTGTTGGAAAATTACATAATTATGTGAGAACGATGTAAAAAGACGTGCACATATAAGCGTCTACAAGTAAACCCAACTACCCCAAAATACAATAATTAATTAAAAACGGGCAGAAGCAGAGACTTCTTTAATGCCGAATTTTGACAAGTTTTCATGCTAGTTTGAAGAGTTCTCAGCTCCAAATTCTCAATTCAGAAACTGGGGTTGAGAGTCCAAGACGAGATGCAATATAGAGCTTTATTATTACACTAGAAGGTACACATTACAGTGACCCATAGGGTCAGCTCACACCGGGACACGACACGAGAGTAATTTACTTACCTATCCAGGCATTGCTCACTATAGTGAAAACTGCTATAAACATCTTTGGGATGTTTCGAACAAATTTTCCTCTCATCTATACTAATATTATGAAGCTGAAGAGTTTGTTTGAATGCGCTAATCTCAGGAACTACTGATTGGAACTGAAAAATTATTATGTGTATGTGTTGGATAGTCCATTTATCGAGGAAGGTTATAGGCTATATAACATCATGCTACGACCAATAGCGGCGCATAAATGAAAAATGTTGAAAAACGGGCAAAATTATTCCTTTTTGACAGCTTCCGTTGCGTACGCTGCGTAAGCGGTTAAAGTTACACAACATTCTTGTATGTAGGATAGGTAGGTAAGCAGTTGAAAGGAACGAAGCCGCGTGAGACAGCTAGTTAAGGATAATGAGAGGAACATTAATTGGAAACATCCCATCTGTCACCGGTGTAACTCTCTGTACATTTACAAGTGGATTCTTCACTTAATATCGTACCACGGACACAACAAGTAACAACTGCTGAATCTGGCCACGAATAATTTAATATCAAACTCTTTAATACATTTATTTTGTTGTAGTCAAAACTCAAGATATTTTGAAATAGCCAGACTTGAAATAATAATAATTATTAATAATCGTCTCAATATGAACATTGCCTAAGACAGCAATAATATAAATTGGTTTTTAGTCTTCCCAAAGGTCGAAATAATACGATATTCTATCTCTTTCTAGCTTCATAAGCCAGAAAAAGATAGAATTATGTATTATTTAGTTGCTCACTCCAGAAAGGGTACTTATACAAAATGTATTACTATACTTCATAAAAGATAGCTTGATCTCTGCGACAGCTGTCAGTATCAATACAGTAGCAATAGCGCTTGACAGACTAACAATAACGCATACGTCACTTTGACATATGTCGCAGAGATCAAGCTATCTTTTAAGAAGTTTATACACCTTTTTTATAAAAATCTCGACACTGTTCTAACAATTGCTTAGCACAGTCTACATTCAAATCTATGGAGAACTTAGCTTCTGCGTAAAATATTTAGTATCACCCCAAGGGAACACACTACCGGGATAAAAACCCTAACTTGGAGATAGATTGAGATCCTGGAAAAGGACAAAGCCTTTCCAGGGTCTCAAACTGACTCCATACCAAAATTACATCTTACCTTAAGATACACATCTTACACTAGTCGAAAATTCTTCCATACAAACGTAGTCTGGGGATTATTCCACTGTTTGACGACGTATGTTCAAAATAAAAGTGATATCAATTTGTCTCATCATTATCTAGCCCTGTATGGAACCCAAAAAGTAAAAAAAGAAAATATTTGAAAGTTATGAGCGTCGAAAGTTCCACATTTCGACACTAATTTTAACGCATTTTTGGGCGCGAATAAATACCATAAGAAGACGGAAAAATTCAAAACGGCCTCCACACAGGGATAGATTAGTAGTTCAACAATGCAGTTCCCCCCAGGGGAACTGGTGGTCCTCGGCACCAGGCTGCAGGCAGTCCAAAGAAGCTTTGCCATCTCTGGACAGTAGTCTTACCAGACGTCTGCTACGTCTGGACATGAATGGCCTGCGCATGGTGACGGGGACCATCACGGGACACTGCTCACTTAACAAACATTTCCACACAATAGGCATAACGGACAGTCCTCTGTGCAGGGCATGCATGGAGACTGAGGAAACCGTCACACACGTTCTCTTTGAATGCACAGGGATCACACAGATAAGAACACAAACCCTCGGGTCACCCAGATCTTACACGGACGTTCTAAAAAAACCAGGAGCCCTAATAAGCTTCTGGAGGGAGGTGGGCTGGTTGGAATAACCCATCCAACGGCCGCCAGGGCCCACGCACAAAGGTCCAACTACAGGACTAAGTGCGGAAACCGAACCCCATAACATAGAACAACATAGTTCAACAATGCAAATAATTTTATTTTGAACAGATAGATTTAGTCGTTTTTTCATGATATCTAGACTGCCAAAGGTCTGTTTATAAAATTTCGCGCGCTCGGTTTCGTCCTAAATCATTATCCATTTCGCTACAAATTTGCAAAAGTGTGTATTCGTACGCGAACTAGCCTCCTACTGCTCATCACAGCATCTATCTCTTCTGCAAGTGTTGTCGGTTGATATAATATGCATTTTAACACCGCGCAAAAAATAGTTCGTGCCGTCGACTAGTGTACCCTTAATCGGTTCAGCCGTTTACTCATGAAAAGGTAACAAACAAACAAACAGTTACTTTCGCATTTATAATATTCGTAAGGATTTGAATAAAGAATCAGTTGCTTTGCTCAACTCAGAGATTTTTATAAAAAAGGCCCAAAAAATCTATAAGTTTAATATTTTTTTAAGATGACTTCCTAAATTTCTTAGATTTAGAATATTATTATTATACTGTGTGAATCCCTTGATCCTTTTACGTCGTTATTAAAAGTATATCTGTCTGTAGGTACAGCAAACCAATAAATGAACGAGACAAATTGTTTTAATGAAAGGTTGTCTGGTAGATATCGCTGTCAGCGATAAGACCGCCTTTGTACCCGTAGAAATAAGTTTTTCTTGAAAATGTGTATAATTTGATGGTGTACAATAAAGTATATTCTATTCTATTCTATTCTATTCTAATGAGTTTACCGTATTTATGAAAATATTCTAAACATCTTTGTAATGTACTTAAATTGTCATGATTTTAAAAGCTCTTGCAGACAGTTGCCACACGACAATGCGACAACGAGCGAAAATATATTTTATACTTAAAATTACTCGCTTCTGTGTACGAGAGCTTTAACGCGGTTTGTTTTTAGCAATAAAAAATTGATATGAAAGCAACCATTACCCAAAGATAAATAAAAATATTTGAGAATGATACAAAACTATTGGTTTTTTAGATTTATATAAAGTTTATTACATAGCATAGTTTAGTAAGAGAGAGAGAGAATTTTGTGTTTACCTAGTGCATTTATAAGATTTGTAGATCAGTTATTATGCATTTTCTATTCTAGGAAACTGTTTACTGTCTTTACTTTTTGTTTTTCTACTTAAATCTTTTAAATTTAGTATTGTTGTGATTTACATGCGTTTCAGCAACGAAATTATTTACGTGACACAAAGTTAACTGAAGTCAAGTGATGCGGTTGGATATTGATAGTTCATTCAACAATCACAATAATAATAATAGGGACGTTTCCTAGGTAGAAAAATGATTATTCTATTTAGTCCGTGAGATTATCAAGTAATATTGGACCTGTATTTTTTGCTTTATCAAATAAAAGTTAGAGTGAACAGGCTTCTTCTGGGTAAGCTCACTCCATCGTATACTCTGTCTCCGTCACCTATGCCTATGACCTAGACTAGAGTCAAGAGCAAACCCATTACAAAAAAAAAAAAAAAATGACAAAGATAAAGCGCATCAAAGTTTAGGAATGGAGGCTTGTGACGTCACTTTGTCAGTATAAAGTTTAGCACACCCTGACGTCACACAATATTTCAACGCACTGTATCGTCGTTACTTTCTTTTTACGTGGCAAACTTGTGGCAAAAAAAAATTATAAAACTGACGGACTAAATAGATATTTATGTAAACTACCCTATTTGTCACATTAATTTATCGTGCCAGAAACTGCAGTATAGTAGATTTCTAATAACATTTGACTCTTAACAGCTACGCTTTTTAACTGATCATCAGTAGGTTTGGGTGAAATATCATAGTTTTTAGTAAACAGCGTGGTATTCTCTCTCTCAGCAAGTCTTCAGTAGAATTCCATTGTATAGTTGATTCAGACGCATGCACGAGTATGTATGGAAGAGGGTAGTTGTTCTAAATAAAGTTGGTTATTGTTATCCAAGTTTTTCATTTTATTACCTAACATTTTATATCCAGTTAGTGGACTGCCTATCAGACATCTACAACCCAGTACCCCTAAAGCGATATATGATGGTTGGTCAGTTCGCGAAATCTACGCGAACGTACCCCCCACTACGCCAAAACCTTGCCGAGTTACGGGCCGACAACTGTAAGGCTAAGTTCAGATGAACGCGCGACAACGCGCGGTTGGCTCGGCGCGCGGCTTAAGATTGTAACAAATCAATGTCGATGTGTACATGACGCGCGGTTTAAGATCTACACTCCTGGGGGGTGACCATAAGCTCTTAGAGCGGTATCAATTTGAGATCGAGTAAGTGACAGATGTATACAAGTCAAATACATCTGTCCCTTTTTTGATATCAAATTGATAGCGCTCTAAGAGCTTATGGTCACCCCCCTGTATCGACCTGTTCAGTTGAACCGCGCGTCGTCGCGCGTTCATCTGAACTGACCCTAACTGTGTAATACGATACGGTACCCCCTGGGAAGACTTGTCTGATTCGCCTGTAACCTGTTCCCAAACCACTGCAACGTTCCTGAAAGCCAGAATCAACAGTGGCGACCACCAGAAAAGTGCCGAGGCAATTAAGCTCGACGCAGTGCCGGAGAATGAATTTAACTGTCTTGGATCCCGCAACGAAATTAATCAGAAAAAAATAACGGAGGAGTAGACCAAAATAATATAAAAAATAATAATATCCATTTCCCTCCATATCAAGCAGGAGACAGAACAAACAAGGCCAATAGGCACAAAGGGTCGTTTACAACTGGGATAAGCCCAGTTGCCTAGCACCACGGATAAAAATTAAGATATTATTGGGTCCTAACATTGTGAGCTGTTACATTTGATTTCAATAATAGGTATGGCAAAACGCTTGAACGCACGACTATTTGTTCTTTCCACAAGGTCCGTATAGTGAACAACTCCTGATGCAGCCTGTACATCATTCAACAAAATATTGCGTCCAATCTGCCAAAGAATACACTCCCATAAGATATGATGTGCAGATTGTACATATTCGCAGTCAGATTTAGAGAACATTGACATAAAGGCGAGGCAACGAGCTTGAAGGAAAATGATCCTGTAACGAATGGGAATATCAAAAAATAGCAGACTGAAAGATAACAGAATACCAACAATTTAATGTGCTTGCCGAGGCCTTGGTATAAAATGGATGGTCACCCATCCACAAACTCACCTCGACAAGTGTTGCTTAACTTTGATTTTATCACAGAACCGTGGTCGCTTACAAATGAGCCACAGAAATCACCCAAATGGCAATGGAGAGGGACATGCTCGAAGGTTCCTATCTACTTTTGAGAAATAAAGACATCCGCAGGAAAAGAATTGCCAAACTTAAGTGTCAGTTGGCAGGGCACGTTGCTCGCAGAACGGCTGGACGTTGGGACTGAAAAGTGGCGACTGTGAACCGGAAGACGCAGCGTTGGAGCCCTTCCGCGGTGGAGGTGGTGCGTGAACCTGTAAAGGCTGAGGGAATACGATCGATGCGAGACCGGTCAATGTGACGGAACTTTGTTGGAGGCCTATATCCAGCAGTGGGCATCTTACCGCTGATAAGATGATGTCATATGATAAAATAACACAACAGAAATACCTTACACAATACTTTAATATTTCACATAAGCCAGACGACTGGGAATTCAGACAACAATCCTTCACAATACATTACATTTAATAACACAATATCACGCTTGTACCCCGAAGGGGTACACAGAGGTGTTCTACAGTAGGTACACCCACATTTGTTTACGTCCCATGTATCAACCGGGCACAAACCCAAATTCCGTGCTGCTACTGAGATATTCCAGATGGAAAACCCCAATAGCACCCAGGACCTCATATTCTGCATTAACGCATATCAACGAGGCAGTTACATTACATTTTCTAATATTATATCGACCGAATACACACACGAACCCCTTAATATTGTTGTAGTGCTAGGGTAACCTGCCAAATTCTGATTTTCTTGCAATTTGCTACTGTGTATTAGGTTCAACGTTCAGAGCAGCCGTTAAGCTTGAATCGAACTGTACCTAATACTCAGCTTAATATTAGTATCTATGATGTATAACTATGGACTGGAATAATGTCTGAAATAAATAAATTAATATAGAAAACTAGATTTTCGGCTATCCTATTATTCTTAAATTCGGTTTCGTTTGAATATTCGGCGGTATAAAACCGAAACGAAATATATTTTTTTATGATTTACAGTTAGGCATAATAATATACCAATAGGTATCACAAACAGTAATCTAAAACTCTCCGCCAGATAACAAAAAAATAAAAGTCGTTAACACCCGTCTACCAATGTATTCCAATATTTCAAAACGATACGAAAACAATGTAAACTCAGTGTCGCTAACACGATCAAACAAACGTATCGCGGTAAGAGGCGTTCGTGACCCTTTCACTTGGCATTCAGTAATGAGTTAATATCTCATAAACGCGTGAACCGGTTTAAACGAATGAAATGGTTCTACGCCTATACTTTTTATTTGAGACCAACTAACTATTAAAATATCACAATAAATAAAACTTGTTTTCAAGTTACGTAAGGTACAAGACGGATCAAAAAAAAAATATTATTTTATTTTTTTGTTATCTGGCCAAGAATTTAAGATTGAAATTACTTGTGACAAACATTATATTCTTCACATTTCACTATATAGAATAACATCACGCCTGTCCCCCCCAAAGGGTTGGCACAGGCGATAGTGCGCACACAATTCGGCAGTTATGTTTTTATTTATCCTAATTTCACTAATAGATTGTACTACAAAATTGTAGGTTTCGATGCAGAGTTTTGGAAACAGTCACGAAAAGCTATAAAACTTCCAATGACAGAGTAAAATATCATTAATTAACATAGATCGGAATTCTAGAATTCGAGGAAGTAAGTAACAAAGAGTTGATAATACCTCCTCTAAAATCATAAACATGAAATTACTTATTGCGCTTAGAATACATTTGAACCAAATTATTATTTTGAAGAATCTTGTTATGATTTTAGAGTTTAGAAGAAATAATTTTGTATGTAAACAAAGCTCTTTAATTTAACAGTTTTAGTAAGGCATTTTATGATTCTGGGATTTTAGAGGAGGTATTATCACCTCTATGTCACTTACTTCCTCGAACTTTAGGTAAATGTATTCTATCTACCAATTCCGATGTGTTACTACTGTCTCGGTTTCTGAATTAAGAATTTGAACATAAGATCACCCCACTATTGAGAAATTACAGATTTAAAAACCTAACAAAACTACCCAACCTGGGCATCGAACCCAGAAGCAGAACCTCGTGCTCAGCAGTAACACTTCCAACTATTAGACCAAATTAGTTTGAAGAATTTTAAGTTGAGTATTTTTAATACTCTAGCATGAAATACATATTGTCAAACTTGATCAAGTCGGGTTTGAGATATTTTTAACTCCAAATACTGGATTCAGAAACCAGTCCGTTGGGACCCATTCTGAAATATCAATAAAAAAAGCTATTGCATAGATTTTCACCACATTTTATTCTTGTATGGAACACTTTAAAACATTTTACACTATTACTAAATAGTTCATGTAAAATAATTCCTACCAAACATTCATCATGTATGTATGGTAGACATTAATAGACTCATACACAATTGTATCTCTTTTCAATTTAATTCTCAAGACCATACCTTAACTTAGGTAAGCGAGTTTGCGGTTTCTAAAAGCCTATTCAATTATACGACAACAACAACCTTTGTACTCGGTAGCTTTTCAACTTTAGGAGTTTTCGTAACGGCAGCTGGGTAGTAACTTTCCCAGACATGAAAGGTTCTGAGTATGGTCACCCATCCATGGATAAACATTGGCAAACGTAGCTTAACCGTCGGTCGGGGCATCCAGCTGTAATTTCTCAGTCACGATGCTCTCCAGACGAGTTATCGCTATCCGGACTATATAAAAACCACGTCAAATTGATTAAGCTTATAGAAACCGGTTAAAAATGTTCGACAATAATATTCTACAGCACAATGTAGTCCAAAATATATTTTCTACATTAAGCCTAACTGTTTAGTCAATAATCTAGCCTTTCTAATGATGCTGTGGTCGGCTTGCAGGCAAACCTATGTCGCCCCACTGGAGGGCAAAGACCCCATATTCTTCCTGCCAACTTTGTTCCCTGCCTTCTGTGGCCCGTCAGGAATGAGTCCAGATCGCCACGCCAGCGTTTATTCGGCCTCGACTACGACGTCCGTCTTCAGGTACCCATTGTTAGGCGATCCTGGCCCATCTGTCCCCAGCTGATTAACATATTAAAATTGCCTTTTTGGATCCAATAACTGGGCAGAACTAATATATTAATTTTGTTGGTGAATTAAGTTGAATTAATTACAATGATACGGTATTAGTTGTTGACCATGTCCCAGTCCCGCTAGCCGCCTAGAGCCTAGAAGCCCTCCTGGTAAGCTTTGGAGTCGAGCCGCGCCTGCAGCAGCTCGAGCTGGCGCCGCGCCTCACACACGGGGAAGTTGTTCAGCTCGTAGTACTGTGGTGCGATCTTCAGGAGCCACTCCGCTGTGGGAACAAGGATATTGTTGTTACTTTAACATATATTAATCCCCAATTAGTTAGGCCGGGTTGAATATAGACTTGCCGATGCGCATAGCATTTCGCTAGTAGGAGATTAACTAAACCACAGCCATTTGTAGCCAACTTCAGACCAGCCAAGTTCTTTGAAGAACTGGGGGGTGACCATAAGCTCTTAGAGCGGTATCAATTTGAAATCGAATGAGGGACAGATGTATATGACTTGTATACATCTGTCACTCGATCCCCCTACATTGCATTAAGGTGTGTTTTTAACAGACTTCCCAAAAAAGATGTTAATTCGGATGTTTGTGTTCAGGCATAACTTCTTCATATATAGATTTGCAAAATTCCTTTTTGTTTGAAAGAGTATACTCTCGAGATGGTCAATTGTCACTAAACCAGAATCTGAAGATGGGATTCCATGGAAATCGAGGGAACTCCTCAGATATTATAGGCAGACATAGCAATTTTGGTATTTTCAATAACATGGCAAGCATTTGCACTCAGAAAGTATCATTTGGTGAAGTGAAACTGATGAAGAAGACCACAGATAGCCACTGGAACTGCTTAATAATGTATATCTTCATGATAATATTTATAAAAAAAAAAAATCTTTATACCAAAAATATTAAACCGACTTCCAAATCAAATCACTACAAACCGAAATATAAATTTATTTTCGGCTGTCGCTGTCTATCTATTTTTGTTTTTAAATTAGTGGTTCACCCTCCACCACCCCACAATGTGCCTGCATGGCGGATTACGGCCCACGGAACCTTTACCTTACCGCACTTAAGACTAATGTCCCGCCTACTCGTAGCTTCACAGGCGTCTTACATTACAGCGATTACAGCCCACTCCCTACCGACCTGAGTCCCAGCAGTGGGAATATTGTGCTTTACTCACGTTTAATATCCGTAACAGTCCTGATGTAGTTCTTGGTGGTGAGTACAAACTCGTTGTAGATGACCCAGTCGGGCTTGTGGTCCAGACACGTGCTGGGATGCAGTTGTACGACTTGGTTGTCCTTCACGGTGAGGTAGTGGCCTGTTCGCTCTAAATGGGCTACCTGAAATGTAGAACACATAGTTTTAATATAAAAATAAAATTATTCTTCTCACAAAGCCTTTCATTTGATACTCATATTTAATGCACTAAAAATAACTAGTCCACTATCTTGGGCCGTCCGCCATATTGGATTTAGAATGACGTCACTTAGCTAACCTGAGCCATGCATTGTCATCCAAACTAAATGAGTATGCAAAATTTAACCTTAATTGGTGGAGGATAACTGCTTTAAAATTCAGTTGTAAGATTTGACCCAAACACTCATACAAACATACATTGCAAGTTAAATAAAAGCTTGAAATAAGCCAAAATGGACGGTTGTGATGACAACTCGCCACACTAGCTGTTTCGTCACTATCTCCCAGTTTCCCAACTCGTCTCAACCCGTATTTCGTCTCTTTCTTAACTTCAAATAACAAATCGAAGCTTATCACGCCATCTAGTGCAAAATATTTGAACCAAATTTTCTTTCTTGGCGTTGGGTGGCCGTGTGTGTCATCAGGTATCTCAAGATTATCACTATACGTGCGTCATATGAAGTCTCAGTTTATAGCAAGCTAGTAATAAAATATAGTTTACCTGCATAAAGAATCCATTAACTAGTGCTTTCCTTATATTTATATAATAGTCCTTGCTTGTGAACTCTGTACTTGTTCGCTTTAAGTTAAACCTGTAACACACAATTTTACAAATATTAGGCGACATCAAAGAATAAATTGATAAACTCAAGATTTTTCAAAGGACAATGGAGTGAAGCATAGAGCAGTGGTGGCCCAGTGGTACCGGCCGCGACTTACAAGTTGTAGCTCGTGGGTTCGAACCCAAGCAGGCACTTTACTTTGTGTAAATTATTTCATCACCACTGCTTCAAAACGGTGAAGACAAACATCGTGAGGAAACCGGCATGTTTAAGAAACAAAAATTCGAAGACATGTGACATCCACCAACCCGCACTGGGCCCGCGTGGTGGATTACGGCCCATTCCCTCTCACAGAGAGGAGGCCTGCACGCACAACGGACCAAATGCGAGTCTACGTGCGGAAAAGGAGTTCATCTATCCTATCCTGGAGTGAAGCATAATATGTTTTAAGCGAGCAGGTCGCATTAAAAATGCTCCATAAATCAAGTAAGAAACAACAGCTAGGCTGAAGTGGGAGTAGACTGGACATGTCGAACAAAGGCACCAGGAGAGATGGGCTGAGATCCTCGCTCAATGGACGTCACCGTCTAGCTTGACCGCAGCGAAGCTGGTGTAAACAATCTGGTCTAAACTTGGCCAGAGATCACCCAAAACAGAGACGTTTGGAAGGGGAAAGGGGTCTTTACCCAGCAACGGGACAATAACTAATTAACTAGGCTATTTCTGTCCAACATTGTAAATTGCTATGCAGATTAGCTCTTAAATTCTCAAAATACTAGGTATGAAGTTTTCAATGAGACTCTTACAGTCAGTTTTATCTCAGAGAGAAGGGTGGTGTCCCCAGTAGTGGGAACATTATAGCCTAAGGCACTTGTCCCACCACAGACGATCAGCGAGAAACGAATAGAGCTAGAAACTAGAAAGAGTAGTCGAGCAGCGAGAAGCGAGTTTGTAGTTCCGATAGTTTTGAGGCTATAAACGAGTGTTCTTGTGCGACGAGCGATTACTCGCACCAGTCGCTCGGGGCGGCCGCACTGTAGGTAGAAATGACCGATCGCTGAGCGAGTATATCTTTAATAGCTCTTGTCGCTGCGACAAACTTGTGGTGAGAGAGTACTCGCCGGCAGTGTAACAGCCAGCGATCAACTATTACTATATGTGTCTCTTTTATTGACACGGGATCTTATATCTTTTGTATGTTTCTTCAGCGAGAAAATGGTCGATAGCTAATGGCTTACTTTTCGGCGGTGAGACAAGTGCCTGAGCCTGAACGTATGGTGATAACAACGGTGAGAGACCGAGAGACGTACCTATCCATTATCCTGCTGAGCTGTTGTCGCACATTGTCTCCAGACTTCAGTGATCGGTAGTTGATGAAGTTGTCATAGCACCAGTGAGGGTCTTCCATGTCTGGAAACATAAAAAATATAAGTGTTATTTATGTATTCATCAAAGAGGGGAGAAGCTCATCACATAGGAGCTCGTGGTTAAATAATAACAGACACACAGTTACTGGGTAGATCTTCAAGGTTAGGAATGCTTGGCAAGATTGGTCCATGTTTGGTTGACATTTTACAAAGACTCCTCCATGGCTCAGAAAGCACGCTAAGCCATTGGTCCCTGCTGTAATTTTTAAGCTTTGTTTTTTTTTTAAAGGGTTTGCTCTTTACTCTAGTCTAGGTCAGAGGTGACTTCAACCTGACCTTTTCTCTAAACATGAAAACCACTGCTCTGTAGAGTCCGATCGAAGCCGAAGCTAATTAATTGATGACCGCCAGAACTTTCAGCCGAACCCAACGTCCAAGGGAACCCTTAGAAATTCAGTTCAAGATGCCAACTTTCTTTATTTTGTTTTTGATGTGTTCATTTTATATTTAACTTACTCTGTTTAAAGGCGTGGTACACATTGAGCAGTGTGAGATGGTCTCCGTCGATGTGCGCGAATCTCATCTTGGCTTCGTCGGCTGCCTTGCGCGCTTCATTGGGACGCACGAAGCATTGCTGAACTGGAACAGTTAGGAAAAGTAGGTTAATTTTATGTGCTGGTCGATTGCTATCCTCCCTGGATAAATAATAATAACAGCAGCACGGTTCGAGTTAAGCAACGCTTCCCGAGGTCGGTCCGTGAGATGGATAACCTAACCATCAAGTTAGAATGTTAATAATAATTGATTTATTATTCCGAAAAAAAAAGAGCTTAATACTACTTTACAATGGCCTTTGGTAGACAAAAAAATCAAATCTTTGATAAACATTACATAAATTATTATTAAAAAAAAATATATATGTAATTATTATAAATGATTATTATTATTACAGACAGGGCCGGATCTAGGGCGGGGGCAAGCCGGGCAAATGCCCAGAGTGGCATAAATAAAGGGCCAAACTGAACCAACAGCCCTTTTCATTTCATCAGAATACCTAACTTATTCGTGGTGTGGTGCTCAAATTTTCAAGCTCGCTTCGCTGTCGAATGTTATTGGTTTTTGTTGAAATCCCACCGTTAAATAACTTAACATTCATAATGTTGCGAAAATTTTTAGGTGAAATTTACGAGCTCACTTAGTTTTCACTTCGCTCAAAGTTGTCAAGAAACAGCTTTTTTTTTCAATAGATAATATCCTGAAACTTTTACCTCGTTCTAAGACGTCATTGTAAAGGGCGCCAAGGCCGGGAAAATATTGTCTATGTTTGGAGCGACTAAATTGCTAGATCGGGCCCTGATTACAGATAGAAAGTCTGACTCCAGTCTTGCCAAGGAAGGGGTATCATGTTACTCAGTTACTGGGTTGTGGAGGTCAGATAGTCAGATAGGCATTCGCTCCACGTAACATACTGGTATCCGGCTGAGCCTACCCCAACATATTTGAGTAAAGTTTAGACCAGGGATTTCCAAAGTGGTCGATATCGACACTTTGGGATCGAAATCGGATTCCCAAGGGTCGACATAAACAAAAACTGATTTTGGGGTGTCGACGAGGCTAAAAATCGACCCCTATTAAGTAAAACAAGTTCTTATTTGAAACTTTCAAGATACTTGTTGTGTAACATGTACCAACTTGTTATAAAAATTACTAATATTTCAGTATAATACTCACAACGGCTCTTTGTGTCTCTGAATTGGCTGTGAGACCCTACGCAGTACCTATTTTTGTGTCAATATTGAAGGTGAAGATAGCATTATATAACTGTCTCTTTCACTCGCTGAAGTTTGTCACATCGTCCTATCTCGCTTACTCTATGCAATATACTCGATGACAAACTGTTTCTTGCACAAAGATCCACTGTGACTATTATAGTAAGTGTCATTGTAGTACTTTTAAAAAAACTCAACAAGTCGATAAGTGGGTTTTTTAAATATTTGGCTATAGGGGGTCTGAGATATCAGTTCATTGTGGAAAAGGGGTTGCTTGTCCAAAATAGTTTGGGAATCCCTGGTTTAGACAAATTATCTACACAAAGTCATTATTTATAGTATCACGACAAATCACTCTATAATCTGCAATTTTGCCTTACGTTCAGTCCGTCGGATCTCGTTGGAGCAGTTGTGGTTGCAGATGGCGATCAGCATCTTGGCCAGCTGAGGGTCGAGGGGAACTCTCTTACCTGATAGCATAGCAGTGATGGACAGGATCTCATTGGAGCAGTTGTGGTTGCAGCTGGCGATCAGCATCTTGGCCAGCTGAGGATCGAGGGGGAACTCCGCCATTACAGCGCCTAAGTCTGTTAGGTTACCGTCATCGTCTGAAAGTGGCACATACAATGCATTAGGTATCAATCAAACACTGAATTCACGCAAAAATCAACTTAAAAAACTGGCAAAGTGCGAGTCAGACTCGCGCACGAAGGGTTCCGTACCATTATCGTAAAAAACGGCAAAAAAAGCACGTTTGTTGTATGGGAGCCCCACTTAAATATTTATTTTATTCTGTTTTTAGTATTTGTTGTTCATCTGTGAAAATTTCAACTGTCTAGCTATCACGGTTCATGAGATACAGCCTGGTGACAGACACGACGGATCGTAAAAATAAAAATAAAACTGTTTTTCTCTAACAAACGAGTCTAAATTCTTCGCCAGATAAAAAAAATAACAGACATTGATCCGACTTGTACCAAAAAGTAAAATTACGAAACTTCAAAACATGTTTTTTTGTTTATGGAGATATTTTGATAATTTTGGTCTCAAATGAAAGGTATAGACGTAGAACCATTTTTTTCCGTTTGAATCACGTAAATCGGTTCACGCGTTTATGAGATATTAACTCATTACTGAATGCACCTGAAAGGGTCACGAACGCCCCTTACCGCAATACGTTTGTTTTTCGTATCGTTTTGTAATATTGGAATACATTGGTAGACAGGTGTTAACGACTTTTTTTTTTATCTGTCGGTGATTTAGACAGAAAAATTATGTTAAATTTATGCAAATTAATTCACAAACAGTATTCAATTGTGTGTTTTATATTGTTGGGCAGACGAATTTTAACATTTTTTGTTTTGTTTTATATGTAACAAAGGGGAATTGCATTTGGTTGCGACTGAAATTGTGATTTAGTGTGTTGCACCATAATTACGAAAGTGTTCAAATGCATAATGCCTGTAAAGTGTTAAATTGCATAAAATTGTGCAAGTAGATTTACATGCCATTGTTACATAATGATACTTGCACAATGTTATGCAAGTTACAGGAATGTATATTTTCGGTCTTACAAATTAGGGGGCAGGTGGGCCTTAAACTGATAATAACCATAACACAACTTCACGCCTGATACCTCGAAGGATTGGGCAGAGGTGAACTTAGCACACCCAAATTTCACCAGTTATGTTTTAAATCCCAGATTCCAGACTGCTACTGAGATATTCCAGATGGCCAGCAGAACCTGGACCTATGTGGCATTTCTTTTTTAGGCTTCCCTACACTAGGAATTTGTTCCAGTATCGTGGGTGCGTCACAGCATGATTTTCTTCTTGTTTAGTCTTTCTAAGCCCCGTGTTTTGATTGTTTAAATTAACTTTTTCTTATTTATAACTTTTTAGATACTTAACATTTTTTTTTTAATTTAGTACATTTAAACATGCAATTAGTGTTTATATTTTTGATACCGTACACAATGGGTATGGAAGCAAAGAAAAACCTTCGACGGTTGGGTAAAAAAAACACCCAGATCGAGAACAACTATCTGTAGGCCATCTATCTAATATTATAAATGTGAAGGTTTAAATGGATGTGTGTGTGGATATATATTTGTTACTAAATCACGCCAGAACAGCTGAACGAATCTGGATGAAAATTTACACAGAGATAAATTATAGTCTGGAGTAGCACACAGTGTTCTTTTCGTCGCAGTATAATGATCCCTGGGGGTAAAAAACACTTTTCACTCGGGCGAAGCTGCTGGCAGAAGTAAAGAATATTGTTCCGTGCGAGCGCAGCAGCAGATCGCTCAACCGCTATGCCAACCATGTCGACAATTATTCAGTAGTAAGTTAAATCTATAAAGTGAGTATAACAATATTCTTACCCAGCGCAGCCAAATAATTCAAAAGCTCCAGAGCCCTCATCAGCGTCTCCGGAGCTGGAGGGTCCATGAAGTCAAAGTGCACCAAATCATCGATGCCAAGCTTCTTCAGCTGCAAAACTACAGAGCCTAAGTTCGATCTGCAAGGGCAATAGTGTTCGTCCAGTTAGCTCAAGTCACCAGGCTCCAAGGCTCTATAAAGAACGTAGCGTTAAGGGATCCTGATTGTTACAATCAAATATAGTACACATAGCCTGTAATGTGCCCACAGCTGGGATACAGGCCTCGTCATTGTGAGAGGTAGCGCTCGATCGGTAGGCTGGCTCACTGGGATCATGGGGGTATGCTGCGAAAAGTTGAAAATTTGGCATCCTATTGGTTGAACTGCGCTAACGTTGCAAAAATATTATTACCATGGGGACTGCTTAGTGTTAGTGATAATGGGCATAGTCTAGGTTCATCTCTGTATCGTGCTTTGGCCTCAAATCCCAGATATTTGGACTTAGCAGTCCAAACAGTGACCAATAGCCTGAGTCATTGTTTTGGGATAGTTAATTCTCCATCTCTAGACATTACAGTACACAAAATGTAAATTTGCTGCTCTGAAGTAGGCTGCAAACGACTGAACAGTAGTGTATCAATTCCGAAAATAGTAGAGCCCCATGCTTTGTACATCAGCAAGCCTGGTTTCAAAGTGGCAGACTTACACATTGCAAACTGTAAAATCTAATAAAAAATATAAGAAAAGTCGAATACCACCAAATACCTTAAAATCTCCGGATAAGTGTTATCCTGCATCTCATTTTTGTAAGCCTTCTCTGTGTACAGTCTAAAGCACTTGCCAGGCCGAGTCCTGCCCGCTCTGCCTGCCCTTTGCTGGGCAGACGCCTTACTGATAGGGGACACTAGCAAAGACTCCACACGAATCCTGGGATTATAAACCTTCTGCTTAGCAAAACCTGGGTCTATGACAAACACAACACCGTCTATTGTCAAGGAAGTTTCTGCTATATTGGTAGACACAACCACTTTTCGACCGATAGCTCCATTTGCTCTATTTGGAGGTGCCGGTTCGAAAATCCTTTGCTGTAAATTTGGAGGTAGCGTTGAATATAACGGTATGCACTTCAATTCTCCAGCATCGGGTCCTAAGTTATCAATTTCACGTTTAATTCTCTTACAAGCGTCTTCTATCTCTTCTTGTCCAGTCAAAAACAGTAGAATATCTCCTGTGATTTCCTCGCAAATATGGATTTGAACTACTGTACGTATAGCTGCTTCTAAATAATCTCGTTCGGGCTGTGGTGTGTAGAATATCTCGACAGGATGCGTCCTACCAGGGACATTCATAAGCGGTGCATTGTCGAAATACTGTTGAAACTTTCCAGCATCTAGGGTCGCAGACATGATAACTAGTTTAAGATCATTTCTTTGTTTAATGACCTCTTTTAAAACACCCATAAGTATATCTGTTGCTAAGGTCCTTTCGTGAGCCTCATCAAGAAGTATTACTCTGTACTGTTCAAGCATTGGGTCTGACATGGCTTCTCGAAGCAACATACCATCTGTCATGTATTTTAGTATTGTTTGGGGTCCGGAGCAGTCTTCAAAACGGATGCTATAACCAACTTGCTGTCCTAACGCTACATCCATTTCTTCAGCCACTCTCTGGGCGACTGACATGGCAGCTACCCTCCTGGGTTGTGTACAAGCTACTCCTTTGGATTTGCCTGAAGTTACTGCAGCGAATTCTACAGACCATTGTGGGATTTGTGTGGTCTTTCCTGAGCCGGTCTCACCGACGAGGACCACGCATTGGTGGGTGTTTAGGAGTCTCATGAAATCGTTTTTGTATTCCCATACGGGGAGTCCGAGACGGCGGCGTAAGAGTTCATGGTAGCGTTGCGAGTGTGGGAGACCTGGAAACAGTGAGAAAGGAATAAATTAGAGATATTTTGTGACTAGGTAGCTGCCGCCTGCGTGGAATGAATATGTCTATATATAGCCTATGTCTTATTCTGATGCTATATTACTGTAAAAAGTTTAATCAAAAGCCGTAACAGTCTGGATTCGAACCCATGAGTGCTCAAAACACATTTTTTTTTAACTAAGCAAGGCAATATTAAGGTTGCCCTAATCGACGGCACGAACTATTTTGTGCGCGGGGTTAAAATTAAAATGCATGCTATGACATCCGACAACACGTGCGAAAGAGATTGATGCTGTGATGAGCAGTACGAAGCTAGTTCGCGTACGAATTAGCACTTTTGCAAGTTTGTAGCGAAATGGATGATGATTTAGGACGAAAACGAGCGCGCGAAATTTTTTAAACAGACTTTTGCGAGTCTAGATATCATGAAAAAACGACAAAATGTATAATTTCTAAATAATATTATTTGCAATATTCCTTCTTCTTATGGTATTTATTTCCGCCCAAAGATAAGTTAAAATTAGTGTTGAAATATGGTACTTTCGACGCTCATAACTACCATATTTTTATGTTACTTTTTTGTTTCCATACAGGGCTACATAATGATGAGACGAATTGATATCATTTTTTATTTTGAACGTACATCGTCAAACAGTGGAGTAATCGCCAGACAAGTTTGTATGGAAGAATGATCGACTAGTGTAACCTTAATGAGTGGTTACGCTGTTTTTCTTCAATGTTGATTACTTTGTAATGTTTCGGGAAAACCCCGCATTCTGATTTTCTAAATCCACTCGTCATTTAAAGATAACTTGTGAGTCATGATTGAAGTGTTATAAACATCAATAAATTTCATAAAGAAAAATAAATACACTGCTTATATTTACAAGACACTTAAAAATAAAACACCTCCATACATACATACTAATATTATAAATGCGAAAGTAACTCTGTCTGTCTGTCTGTATGTCTGTAATTTGGTATGGAGATAGTTTGAGACCCTAGGAAGGACATAGGATAGTTTTTATCCCAGAAATCATCCTTCAGGGGGTGGAGGGAGGGGTAAAAGTTTGTATGAACTAATAAATTCTCAAATAAGGTTGCCCACACACCTATAATATTATGGCGCTATATAAAAAAATAGGCTATTCAAAGTACTAATGTTACGCAACGAAGTCGCGGGCAACAGCTAGTAATATATATTTTTACAGGCTAATTTGTGACTTACTGCTGGTCAAAAGCCTCCCATTTTCCTTCCTATTTCCAAATTAAAGGTCATCTGGAATATTCAAAATAAATAGATCAGCCATTAACCGGCACGAGTCCAGTTTCAGAGCTGCTTCTGAGAAAATCCAGATGGAAAACCGAATAACACTTCTCCCTACCTAGGAATCTAACTGCGCAAAAGCAATTGCGAACACTAGATTAACGGGAAATCCAAGCGTTTGTTGAAAGACTTACCAGTGAAAGGGTTGACGCCAGGAGTACTGGTGGCAGTGGGGGGCAAGCTGGAGGCAAGGGTTGCCACCGCAGCCTCAGACGACTCGCCGCCCCCGCCGGCTTTCGCAGCTGCTGCCGCCTTCTCCTCCCTGGAGACAATGGAACCAATTTTAATGTATACATAAATGCAAGAAGTGGTGGGTGTCGGGCATTATCCCACGGGAACACATTACCGAGATAATAATTGCTATTCCAGACTATAATGTATATCTGTGCCAAATTTCGTCCAGATCCGTTCAGCCGTTCTGGCGTGATTGAGTAACAAACATACATCCATTTATCCAAACCTTTGCATTTAAAATACAAGTATTGGTAGGATTATTACAGATAGTCAGGAGCCGAAAAATCTTACACCAGTCCTGACAAGGGCTATCGTGTTACACTGGGCTGTGGAAGTCAGATAGGCAATCATCATCATCATATCAGCCGAAAGAAGCCCACTGCAGGACATAGGCCTTCCCCAAGCGTCGCCACATTGACCGGTCCCGTGCGTCTCGCATCCAGCGGATCCCCGCAACCTTCACCAGGTCATCGGTCACCTGGTGGGAGGCCTTCCAACGCAACGCGGTCGCCACTCCAGAACCTTTCTGTCCCATCGGCCATTCGTTCTACGAGCAATGTGCCCTGCCCACTGTCACTTAAGTTTGGCGGATCTTTACATTTCTGATTCGATAACGCAAGGAAACGCCGCCGCCGAGCATAGCCCTCTCCATTGCCCTTTGGGTGCCTGTAAGCTTTCTGATGAGGCCCATTGTGAGCGACCAGTGATAGGCAGTCACTTCAAGTAAAATACTCGCATTCAGCTGATCCCAACATAGTTGTGTAAGACTGGGAAGATTGGTTGTCACGTGATCTCATGATGCATTGGCAATTTGGTGATAATATCATGCCTTAATTCGGAACTTGTTGACTCCGTATCCCCAGACGCATCATTGGTAAGTTCACACGACCTTTCGGAACCTGTTCGCTCCAAATTGTCCCATTTCTCCATTACCAAGGACTTCATAGCTTCTAATACGTCCGATACACCATTATCAAAAGATTTTTCATCCGCTTCATATACTGGAACTTCACCCGGATCCACTTTCTCGAAGAATTCGAATATGTCTTTCAAGTCTTCTTCTCCTCCTCTAAGAGGATTGAGTAGTGTCTTCTTAGCTGCAAATATTTCTTCCTCTGTAAAACTCTCCATGCAGATTTCTTCAAGACATTGCTTGTCCATCATGCCAATATGACTTTGAATGAACGACAGGAGTTTATGAACAGCGAAATTAACGCGCGCCATTGTTGTGAACAAGCGACCGCGGTTTAAAGACGTCCGTCTTTGCTGACGGTATTGTCGATACTGAATTATTATTAGCATTTGAGCGACGTCGTTACGGCTGCGTTATCACTATCAGTTATCACTTGATATGTAAGCTAGACGTGGTGGCCCAGTGGTTAACACCTAGCCTCTCGTCGGTTGTGGGACTTGTGGGTTCAAATCCAATGTGATTTTTTCAATTCATATGTACTCATTCATGTACTTTCTAAGTTTATTTTGGACATCGCTGACATTGGCGGAAGGAAAACATCGTGACGAACCTAGACTTATCAATACATATAATAAATCTGTAGAAAAATATTTTTTGTACATCGAAAAAAAATCCAAAAAGAATAGCCAGGGTGTTAAAGGATAACCAACAGAACCCATTTCTAGCATTTTTGGAATTTTTGTCTGTTTGTCTGTTTATTTGTGCACGCATCACGTGAAATGTACGAAACCAATGTAGATAACTTTTATACATAAAAATTGTGCGTATCTTGAAGAATTACTTAGTTTTTGTTTCATCGCAATCGGTTCACTCTATCAAAAGTTAGATGAATTTAAAGTGTTCAAGAAGTAAAATTATCACAGCTCACGCAATTCAGTTACTCGGACAGTTGAACTCGCTATTCGATAGATGGCGTTGTGCATTTAAAGTCATTATCTGAATCGCGGTGTTAAGATTTTACGCGAAAGAATGAACCTAGAAAAAAAATTGGTATGTATTAACCGACTTCCCAAAAAGGAGGAGGTCCTATGTTCGACATTATGTATGTTTTTTTGTTTATTTATGGTCACCGATATCCCCGTCAATTGTGGACCGATTTCGAAAATTTTTTTTTTGTTTGAAAGGGTATGTTCCGAAATTGGTCCCATTTTAATTTGGTGTAGGACTGACGAAGCAATTCGAAGATATACATCAGAACTCTTCAATAAATAACGGCAAATCTCTCGGGATTGCTGCAATCGCATGTCTGTTTGTTGTTTATACCATTTCATAACATAACATCACGCCAGTACACTCTTAAGGGGTACGCAGATCTCTCATTTCACCGGTTATGTTCAAGTTTCATGACATTTGGGTAATATATTCTGGCGTTATACGAGTGTGTAATTTACTAAACAACTTGCCTATTAGGTAGGTACAACTAAAAAGTGAAAAATAAAAAAACTTTTTACAAAAAAATACTACCGACTTCCAAATAAAACTACAAAGTGAAAAATAACTTTATTTTTGGAAGTCGGTGTCCATAACGCAATAAATTGTTACCTACGCAAGACACCGACTTCCAAAAATAAAGTTATTTTTCACTTTGTAGTTTTATTTGGAAGTCGGAAGTATTTTTTTGTAAAAAGTTTTTTTGAGTTTGTGGAGTAGGCAGGCAGGCTGGTAAGTATGGTAGGGTTGGCAGGCAGATGACGGGAGCGAAGCCGCGGGCACAGCTAGTCTATAATATAAAAATGAATCGCTAAATGTGTTGCTAAGTGCAAATCTCGAGAACCACTGAACCGATTTCGCTAATTCTATTTTTGTTGTGTTTGTTATTGTTAGGAGAAGGTTCTAAGGGAGAAAAAAAATTAAAAAATTGCCTGAAAAAGTCTAAAAACAACACTTTTCTATACTCCCATACATACATAACAATACTTAAAAGTCAATTTGAACTTTAATACCATACCATAAAGTTTAAGTTTCAGTGGAGAGGTTCCGGGAAGGCAAAACAATTGAGTGACGTGACGTTATCGCATAAATATTAATATCAATATTTGTCAATATTTAGAAAACAAATTGGTAGGGTAGGGTAGGGTAGGGTAGGGTAGGGTAGGGTAGGGTAGGGTAGGGTAGGTAGGGTGGGGTAGGTAGGTAGCCAGTTGACGGGAGTGAAGCAGCGTGGGATAGCTAGTACATTAGTATAAACAGTGATTCTTAATTCAAATTCTACATAAGAGAATAAAGGATATTTATAGAGACATAACATCATGTCTGTATAGTGTAAGGCTGAAATACACTGACATTTTGTCTCTCAACTTGAATTAAATCTGGTAATCAGAGGCCTTAATGCAAGTCTTTACTCACGCTCAATTGCATTAATGTAAACATCAATTTGTATTGAAACAGGATAAGCAAATTCTGGGGTCAGTAAGGAGAGACCTCTTTTTTTGTATACATTTTGTCATTTTTTTAGTAATTGGCTGTAATAGTAGTACAATAAATGTGTTAAGGTATTTTTAAGAGCAAATATAAATAAATAGGAGATCTTTAACTTTATAACGAGTGAGTATGTCAAAAAACTCAGAGAGAAACAAAACAAAACTCAGATTTGGGGAAACTTGTTGTAGGGGTACCCCTACAACAAGTTTCAAGTGAAGATCTAATTACCTAATTTGTAAAATTAACACATTATTTTTATGCGGTTTGTCTATTTCTCCCGTTATGAGACAGTACACAAGTATAATATGAACTACAATAAACTTTTTAAGTTTTGCTCAGAGCATCATCTTGTGTTTGGGATTCATGGCCAAAAGAAAAAACCATACCCTTATATCTGTCTATCCCGATGTCAAACATCAATTGTACTGGCACTACATCAATATAGTTTGGAAGCTATGTATATTCTATGTAATGCTTAACATAAAGACAAGAGTTTTATTCCAAGTTTTAGTTCTTTCACTAATAATGGATCACAAATTTATTTTTGATGTCAATAAAAAGAGTTGATTTCATTGTACACAGAAATAATCTAGTACAAGCATAAATATTCATCTCGACTACGGAACCCTGCGCGAAGCCCAACACGCAGTTTGCCGGTTATTTTTATTTTTAACCAACAAATAAATAAATTTTCTCTTTTGTTTTTATTTTATGTTTCGACAGGAAACAGAGAATTTGTTGTTTACGTTACTTATTTAATAATAAAATTACAAAACACGACTTCTAGGACCGATGAGACATTTGGGAATTGTGACATGCGCTCTGAAGCCTTCAAGTTCGAGAGATTCCATTACTTTACAAACTTATGAATTTTTAATATGCACTACTTCTACGCATTTTCTTGTAAAAGATGATAACCTAACAATTTATAGTAGAGAATATTATTAGCATGCCAAAAAAGATGCATGCAAACCGGTGACCACAGAAAATATCTAAAGTGGTATTTATGAAGTGCCTAACTATGGCCCTGAAAAAACTTCTAACCTTAGGTCTGTCTTCTAGAAGATCAAAATAGGAAAATGTAGCTCTTAAATCAATACGTGTCATCACAAAAATGATAATTTAATTAAAATACGACAAACAAAGGCATGTAAACGACGAATTAAAGCATGGCCACAACAATCGTTTGAAAACGTGTTACTAACCTTTTCCTTTTGATAAAGGGGTCCAACACTTCGATGCGGCGCTTGGACATTTTGGATACAACACATATAACACTAAAACAAATTAAAATACGAGAAAATTCTTTGAATTTTCAATAATTTTTAACATCCAACAAGATGGCGACTTCGCCGCTTTGATACAAAAAAAGTCAATTTGTTGTTTATGGTTTGAGGGTTGCAAGGAGAAATAATTAAATATTAAAAAAATCTAATAGTGCTAACACACGTTCGGATTTGGTGCATTCCCACAAATGCTTTCTCGCAATTCTCGCTTACACACGTTTGTTTGGACCGAGACGGAATCAATTTAATAATAATAATGTTCACGGACCACTCTACACACGCTCGGATATGGTCTGAGCCGGACTAACCCCGCCCACACACAAATGCGTGGTCCGGTCGTACCAAATTCGAACGTGTGTTTACACTATAAGTAAAAAATTATAGCTCTAAAAAGCAAAAAAACAAATATTTGTAAAAACAAAAAACTCGACTGCAAAAAAGAAAATTCAGTTAATATTTTTTTTGCAGTCGGGTTTTTTGTTTTTATAATAACTTGTTTTATTTCAGGAACGAGTTCTCAAAAAAAGTTATATCGTATAATATTATTTATTTTGCTAACAAAGTTACGGTTATCTTAATGTTTTGCCAAAATAGTAACTTAAATGTATAACTATATTTTCTTTTTAAATGGTCTATCCTTGTCGGTCACGTCGGCTCCGCCATTGTCGGTCCCAAGCCCGAATGAGAAAGGAGAAGGGTTGTTGGTTTGTGGTGTGGAGGAGAGTTACCCATGCCGTAAAGCTGTCAACGCCGAGTATCGGGCGGCGGTAACCAACCCGACAAACCCTGAGAGTACGTAGCGTCTACGGGGCGATAACCAGTCACCGTGAGTGATCTAAATACCCTCTTAAAGTCTGACGCGGAAGGACGTGGGAACCCACCGTGCTTATCTTCCCATGTGTAACCCCTCTTATGGAATCAGAAACAGAGAGAGTGAGTATGTTGGGTGACCCGACTAACCATCGGTGCCACCCACTACCCGGGCTGGATGGTGTGAAACTGGCGACCGAAGCTTCCCCTGGGGTGAATCGACAGGCTACAGAGGGTAGAGATGCTACTGTCAGTGCCACAACATCTAAGATCGAGGAGATCTCAATACGAAACCATCATCGTATTGAGATCGCGCTTGAAACGGACCATCGTAGAGAAGGAAATAGAATCATATAACATCTCCATACTAGGCGTCAGTGAAACACACATACATGATAATGGCCACTTCAACACTACGGCAGGGAAAGCCATGTACTTCATGGGCTGAGTGGATTCGAGTAGGAATGGAGTCGGAATCATATTGCCGCCACATAAGAACAAATATGTCCTTGGTATATAAATACCGGGTTATTTGATAGAATCTTGACAATGAAACTGAACACCAAACCGTGTGTACTGAATATTGTACAAATATACGCACCGACGGCAAAAGCTCAAGATGAGATAATTGAAGACTTGACGTTTTGACGTTTGACGTTAGAGGTGAAACACGCTAGCATACAATGGTGACACTTGAAGGCCATATCAACTATGCGCTGGACAAGGTATCTAAGAAGAAGAAGCCAGAATTGAAGAAAAAATGCTGGATCTCCGATTATTCGTGGACACTCATTCAGCGCAGAAAAGACTTAAAAACTAGGCGTTTGCAGGATCGTGCAATAATGGCTGCATACTCCGAACTTAGCAGAGCTAAGCCGCTTTCACGCTCTATCCTCACAAATAGCTCAGCAAGTTCGCGCTCCGAAGATGCAAAAGATGTGGTATCATCTGCATATCGGAGATTGCTGATTTTATTGCCACCTATCGCTATGCCTCCCGCCCACCTTTCTAAGGCTCTCCTCATGATGTATTCGCCATAGTTGTTAAAAAGAAGAGGGGTCAGAATACAGCCCTTTTTTTTTTGCTTGGAGAAATGCTCATGCATAAGGCACTATCACGGAGAGATAGTGCAGTTATGTGGGACTCTAACCCAATAAAACTCCACGGTGTCCTCCAGTGCCGCTTATGGCGGGAACACGGGCACGCGATAGCACTCACCGCGAACCCGCCGCGGCTGTCCGTCACCGGACCCTCCTCGGGGGAGTACCCCCCATCACCGGCGCACAAGAATACACTGCACGCCGTTACCACCCCAGGGAAGAATACAGCCCTAGCGTACTCCATTCTCTGGCTTAAAAGGCCCCCAAACCACATTGTTGATTCTGACTAGCGACTCTCCATCCTCGTATAAGTTTCCATTTCCTCGAGTATTCTCCATAGGCAATCCCACCTCACACAATCAAACGCCTTGGAGTAGTCGATAATACACAAAACCATTGGAACATTAAAGTCGTGGCTCTTCTCTATCATTTGCCTTATATTCACAATTTGTTCTCTCGTGCCTCGAAGCCTGACAAAACCAGCCTGCTCACTTGGTATTTGTCGCTGTAGATACGATTGGAGCCGTCCGTTAATTATGTAGAGCATAATCTTGCTAGCATGGGATATGAGTGGCACTGTATGATAGTTCTCGCATTTCCTGGTTGACCTCTTCTTGTGCAGCGGTATCAAGAAAGACTCCTTCTAGTCCTTATAACTTCTATCCGTGATTGGATCGCCATGTGTTTTAATCTCGTCCAGTTGGTGTCTATGTCAGCACTGCGATCCACTTCAAATTTTGCGGCTGTCCTGCTAAAACTTTCCTTAAAAGCGGTGGGTGTCAGCTGGGAAGGTCGGAATTGCTGCTTGTCCGTGGTCCTTCACCTCTTTAGCTTGATGGTCACTTCTGCCACCAAAAACTTATGATCACTACCGCAGTCGGCTCCAGGGTACTTCTTGGTGTTGCTAATGCAGGATCTCCATCACTTTGCGACTGCAATGTAGTCGATTTGATTTCTGAAGCAATCTCCTGGCATTACCCAAGTATATAGACGTCTTGGGTGGATCTGGAAACAGGTGTGCATGATAGTGAGGGAGTTTTCACCGCAAAATTGATGCCATATCTCACCTCTATCATTCCTATCCCCAAGACCATATTTCCCGACTAATTCTCTTAGATGGTCCTCACGCGTTGTTGATCCTACCTTTGCGTTCAGGTCTCCCATCAAGAGGGTGATCTCTCTTCTGGGAATGCTTTTAAGAGTGTCCTCCAGCAATCTATAAAACTCCTCGATTTCTGTTTCCGACGACTGAGAAGTTGGTGCATACACTACAACTAGGTTCATGCGACATGGTTATGTGTTAATTCTCATGGTCATTATTCGATCACTCACTGGATTGTATCCGAGAACAGACTTGTTGATCAGTGGATATACACTGACGCCTACTTAATTTTTGCTTACGCTTTCTGGTCTCAAAAAGTATGGCTAGTAGCCGTGGTAAAGAAACCCGAGCCTCTCATGTGGGTTACCGTAATCCCCAGAATCTCCAGATGGTAACATTTTTACTCTTTGCTTATAATCTCCACTTTCCCTGATTCAAGCATGCCCCAGACATTCCATGTCCCTACCCTGATCTTCTTGCGCAGTTGCGGGCGGTTAGTTGGTATGAATGCGTTGTTGTCACCAGTAACATCCTGTACGCACTGAGCCTGATGAGTCACTACAGTGAAACCAGTAGCATACTTCACACCTGGAATCGACATGCCACCGGGTGGTAGCCGGGTCGCAAGACATCGCTCTCTCATTATCAGACATTTTCATACGGGTTTCTAGGGAAGATAATGCAATGGTTTCCCCTTGCCTTCTGCATCAGACGTTTTTGGTGCTATTTGGGCCCCAAGGCTGCTGACACATCTTCTGCCTGGTTTCCCAAGCAGGTGAGTGGTTATACCGCCACAGCTCGGTCGCCATTGCCTCGTTAGTTGTCTAGCAGGGAGCACCACGACAGCTGGACGGCTGTCGTCCCTGATTGCTTGTACAAACTTCCAGGGCGTGCAGGTGAGGTTGACTGGGGCTGACTAGATGTTATTGTCATTTTTCCGTAACTCCCCATGTGCGCAGTATTCATATGGTATGACTAAAAGGTGTGAGTATGCCTTTTAAAATAATCTTCTAAAATTCTACTCTATGGCATAGGCATAATCTGTAATTTCCTTCGCCTACCTATCTTTCCGTGATTAAAAATATTTGCATGTCGACGCTCATTCCTTTCTACGCAGAAATTCGAATATGTTTGTAAACGCTAGTTTACTTTCAAGCGCTTATTCCATAATTTGGAGATGGCAAAAACTTTCATAGACTGCCAAGCTACTGTTTTGGAAGAGTTCGAAACTTTTCTTGAGAAAATAAGACTTTGGTTTCAAGAGTAACTCGAAAAAAGTGCAGGCCATAATAATTGCGTGTTGGTTAAGCAAAACGGAATGAACTCAAACAAAAATGTCAGAAAATGTCATACAACCGAGAACTGCGTATTTTGTTGTGCTAATTTCAGTCAGAAATTATAAATTATATTTGTAAATGTGTAAATAATTCACTCGTCCCTTTTTCTTTATGTATTCAAGTGTTTCTGTGATTTACATCGGACCGTAGAGTTGACGTGAAATGTGATAATAATGTACGAACGAGCTTCGAGTCTTTGTGATTTTTTATAGAAATATACCACAAAAGATTACAAACATCGAAGTAATTCTCCCAAGTAAACATAGACGTGAGTATTAAACCGTACCTAGCAATTCTAAGCACACGTTATTTTCTTTTGATATAGAATTCCAAGATGGCGGAACTATTGCCTTTTATTTTGATTATTTTGTTTATTTCGCTAGTTTTACAGTCTACCAATGGATTTACACGTTTTGTTGTTACTTTAAATAGCTGCAATAAGCCGTGGAGATTAATTTTAACCGTCTGAAAAGAGGTCGAATAAGGTTAATGAACTTGTTGAAACCTGTCCAAGTTTACATATATTTAAAAAAAAACTAGAAAGAAGTTTGCCGTTCGAGGTAATGTTATAAAAATCGCTATATTCAAAACTTTTAGGTGGATGCCGAATAAAGTCAAAGTTTCATTGATAAGTTACTTCTATGACTCTAGATCTGTCCTGTTCTTTTCGTTTTTTCTGGCGACTCCTTTGGGGAGGCCTATGTCCAGCTGTGGACGTATTTCGGCTGAAATGATGATGATGAAGACTATTGAAACTTACATTTTTACTAACACAAGCACCATTCATAAATACCACAGAACTAAAACATTTCAATTTACTAATTACAATTGATTGTTTAAAACATTGCTGCCCGTCAGTCAATATACCAGATTTTTACAGACCCACTTCAGGTCAAAGGCCTCTTCTTATACAGGAAAGGCACGAGCATAAATCACCATGCTTGCTTAATGCGGGTTGGCGACTTCTCAATTTTTTCTACAAGTCTAGGTTTTATCTCAATTTTCTCTTTCACCATTGACAGTGATGTCCATGATAAATTTAGAAAGTACATGTGAATTAAAAGTTTTGATCGGAATTTAACCCATGACCTTAAGCAAGAGAGGCAATGTCTTAGTCTCTGAGCCACCATGGCTACAGTCATCAGCACCATTTACATCACAAAGTCAGAAAACAAACGAAAAATCACTGCTGGGACACAGGCCTCCTCTGTGAAATTGGGCCTTAATTCACCATGCGGGCTCAGTGCCGGTTGATGGAGGTCACATGTTTTTGAATTTTTGGTTTCCTCACGTTGTTTTCCTTCACCGTTTTTACAGCAGTGTCTGTCTGGGTCCAAACCCGCAACTTACGGCACGTAAGTCGGGGCCGTTACCACTGGACCACCACTGCTCCTAAAATGCTGATGATGAATTAGAATTTCCTTTCTAAAACATTGCCAGCCAGTCAGTTTTGTTTTACCACATGTGCAGGACGTAGCGTGTTCATTGGCCCCGAGAAAAGAAGGGCGTAAACCTTCTGGCCATTGCCGCTGAACGCCCCATCCACATCAACGAAAATAAAGGTTCTTGGATGCCTGGCTGCAGCAGTGACGAAGGGTTGCAAATCGACTCTAACGATTCAACGATGTGTTGGCTGTACTTGAGTTATTTCCAGATTCTGGGTTGCCTACTTCTGGATCAGCACTCCTGGTGTCCAGGTTCCGAGGTTCAGCTCGACAGGATCGAAAAGGGATGTCTTCATAAGGGTTGAAGTTGATGAATTAAATGAAACACTAAGTTATTCAGTACACGGCACGATTCTAGGGCTCTCAACAATTTCTGAGACGTGATTCTATATAAGAATTACTTCTTATTTACTAAGACAAGTACAAGCGACTAGCTTTGGATGACTACAAATTCTATTTGGGCCCGGGGGTTCTTTATACCCTCGCATCGTGCCATTATTGAGAGCCCCGCAAATTCTCGCCGAAAATAATTTTTAATTATGTAAAAAACCCTTATACATATTTGGTAAATAGGGTTACCGCACCCCTTCCATGGTGCCATCAATAGCTGGATTTCTTCGTACTGTAACACAGTAACGCCCCCTATCTATGTATCTAATCAATATACCTAATTTCCAGGTATTGATAGCTTCCCTAGACTATTTACATGAAATTAAAGGACAATTCCCTTTATTTCCCAGTTAAAACCTTAATAGCTTTTAACCTAGCCTAAGGATATCTATAGGTTGGGTTGACCTGCTGGTGCCAATAGCAGGCTGTCTGTTGACGTCTAGAAAAAGCTTATTTTCGGGAATCTTCTATGGGATATCATCCCCTATGTAATGAATCTATAAATTCCTAAGTCATTTCACCGACTTTAGGACCTCCTACTTAGGCTTACCAGACAATCACCGCCTATTATGGGGATTCTGGTAGCCAATAGACCACACTTTACATTTCCAGTGCTTATGTAAGTCTATCTAGGTCATATGCACATAAGGTGCCTCGCTATGTACAAATTTGGCAGCTGGTCACTTTCTTTGCGCCCAGCTACCAGAGAAACTAGGTATAATAACACTAATAAGATTGGGACGACACGATGGTGCATTTAACGGGCCATCGGGAGGTCCCCAAAAATTCCTTATTTTCGGAATTCCCAGGGGTGTATAGTCCCAGGGAATGCCAAAAACTGACTAAAAATTACATTTCCAGAAACCTATTTTCTGGAATTGTACTTAAACTACTTGAGCGATTTTCGCTCCAAAGTGATGGCTTGGTAGCTAGTCCAGCAAGCCATCCGAAAGTACTTACACCATGAGTACATCTATTCCCTTCATGGAGTTATTCCACCTGAAGGGTCTACAAATTTCAACGTTTTACGTTGTTTACATTTTTCACGGCTGCCTATCTCGTTGACTATCCAAGCGATTCTTCCCATCTAGAAACCGCCTGGAAGCCCTTTTAGCAAGCTTTCCAATGGTAGTACTTTTACCAGTACACCTATATGTTTCTAGGTACTTAGGGCACCTAAAACCGAAAGCGATTACCAAAACCAGACAAACAGCAGTTTTTCTATTATATACTGACTTGATATCTCAAGTAAATGGGCTTTATATAAAAGACTTCGCTAACTATGAGGTGTATATAGGCTTCCTGTCTCGGTCTAGGTCCCCCATATACCCTAAAATGACCTGAAACCATATATTTGGTGTTTGAGATATCAAGTCAATATTCTTATTTACATAGCAGAAACTATGTGGTCTTCACATAGTTTCATCATTATGTACTGATTACATGTCCAGTACATAGGATAAGCCCTTAAAAACATGATTTTAATTACTATAATATTTTCAAAAAACTCCAAAACTATATATATCGTGGTGCTCCATCTGACGGGCCATTCGGAACTAATCCGTCGCCGAGCACAGACGTATCGTATGACAGAAATTTATGTTTTTTACTATGATAACTCTTATCAGTATGCTTTCTAATGATTTTACTCTGTTAAGGGTGAACTATTGAACCCTATGACATACTGACAAATACCAAAAACATTATACTACTATCTCAAAAAATGTAGGTAAAATTTTAGTATAAATATAGACGGGCCTCTAAAATTCATTTTAGTATCAGATGGCGCGCCGTGGTGAGCAGACATGTCTACACATACAAACTTTAACTTTTTATGAACCATTTAGTATGGTTGATGACGCTTCGTCGCGAACATATCTCCCGCCGTGCAGTGCTGTGTCGACTCGCTGTGTCGACTCGAAGTGTTGTCGGCGCGGCGCTGCATTCCTTCGGTGAGCGACGGACGGCATTTCTCGGCTGCCGGCCAGGCCCACCGAGAGGACGGTCGCCGCTCCGGCATCTCTGGTTACTGGGGCAGTGGGACGAGTTTCTTCACCGGACGCTTCAAGGTACCGCCAAGTGTGCGTACCTCAGCAGTCCGGATTTCTCCGTCGATTCCTGGATACACGGCCACAATGCGGCCTCGCGGCCACGTATTGCGGGGCAGCTGGCCGTCGGCTATCAGGACAGGGTCACCCACTTTAAATCTGGGCCCACTACTATGTGGCTCCCGCCGGTTTTGGAGCTCCGGCAGGTACTCTCTGACCCAGCGACTCCAGAACATATCAGCGAGGATCTGTGATCGTCGCCATATTTTCCTGCTGTCTATATCTTGCTCAGTGAACGTGCCAGGTGTAGGTAGTCTGGCTGACCCACCGAGCAAGAGGTGATTCGGTGTGATGGATTCGTCATCATCACCATCTACCGACACGTGTGTCAATGGTCGGCTATTTACAATGTACTCTGCCTCACAAATCAGTGTGGACAACACCTCTTCGGTGGGGTGTTTCTCTGTAAGTACATTGCATAGTGTGTTTTTAACACAACGAACTAGGCGCTCCCAGGCGCCTCCCATGAATGGCGCTGATGGCGTTATGAAGCGCCATACGATGCCTCTGCGACTTGCCTCTGTTTTGAAGGCGTCTCGCAGCTCTCTGTCGGCGCCGTGCATGTTGGTGCCATTGTCTGAGTGTATCTCAGCTGGGCATCCTCTGCGCGCGGCGAATCGGCGCAGCGCCAATATGGCGGAGTCTGCGCTAAGGCTGGCGGCGATTTCAAGGTGCACCGCCCTTGATGTGAGACACGTAAATAGTGCTACGTATCTCTTCTGATGCTGCCGACCGACGGTGACGGATAGCGGGCCGAAATAGTCGAGCCCGGTATATGTAAACGGCCTCTTATGGTGAGCGAGGCGCGTTTTCGGGTGGTCGCCGGTCGCAGGTACTGGTGGCTGTGCCTTGCGTATACGGCAATGCAGGCATCTTGCTATCACCTTCTTCGCTGTTGGTCGCATCTTCACGACCCAGTAGTGCTGCCGTACCTCATTAATTGTGAGTTCGGTGCCACTATGTTGTAGACTGCGATGTGTCCAGTCTATGTACAACTGCGTTATGTGATGGTCGCCATGTAATATAGGCGGGCGCATCACTTCTTCAGCTACCTCTTGCGTAGCTGCTATGCGACTTCTTAGTCGCAGCACGCCGTCAACGACCTGAATTTGTAAAGGTCGCAGCGAGCTATTTTTATTTATTTCTTCAACGTTCGCTAACTCTGAAGCGAACGATTGTTGTTGTGCGACCTGGACAAGTATTTTCTCAGCTTCTTGGAGAAATTCTGCTTCTATAATTTGTCTGTTGACCTGGGTTGGTGCTCTGCATGCCTGCTTCTGCTTCTGTGCAGGTACAGCAGGCTTCTGGCGCCAGTCTGGGTCCTTTTCAGCGTTTTTTCTCGTCCGTTTATAGGACGTTATCTCTGTTCTATTTTTGCAAAGAGATATAAAACGCAGAACTGTGGCGGTCGCACGAAGCAGTCGCTCCCATCTGGAGAATCTGCCTGGCTCTGGAACGGCTTCTATGAAGCTCTTCTTGTCCCCTTCTGTGACAACGAAAGTTTTTTCTTCTCCCGTGTCGTCTATAGTCGGAGGTTTCTCTGTGGGCCATAATTCGGGCCCAAGAGACAAAAATCTCGGCCCGCAGTACCACTCGTGGTCCGAGTTGAACCGCAGTGGCACGTCACGGGTTGCTGCATCAGCGATGTTCATCTTGGTGGGTATCCACCGCCAATCTTCGACTTTGCTATTGTCTTCAATAGCAGCTATTCGGTGAGCAACGAAAGGTTTGTATACTCTCGCTCCTCTTCTAATCCAGGTCAGTACGGTCTTGCTATCTGACCAATACGTTACTGACGTGGGCTTGCAGTCGTGTTCACTCATCACTGCTGCGGCTACGCGGGTTCCCAATACCGCGGCCTGAAGTTCGAGTCTCGGTATCGAAAGCAGTTTCAGTGGGGCCACCCGCGCTTTCGCCATAACAAGGCTTATTAAGTGCTTGCCTTCCACGGTCGTGGCCCGCCAGTATACAGCGGTAGCATATGCCATCTCGCTTGCATCAGTGAACACATGCACCTGCATTTCTATAGCGTCGCTATATCCAGGATAGCATCTTGGTACGCTAACGTTTTTTAGTTGGCGTAAATGTTGTACCCAAATTTTCCATTGTAATGCTAGGTCAACATCTAGCCTCTGATCCCAGTCGACGCCTCGCCTCCATGCTTCTTGCAATATTTGCTTCGCCTTGATGGTTACTGGTGAGGCGAGTCCGAGTGGGTCGTATAGCGACGCTACTATTCTGAGCGCCTCTCGCTTGGTGGGCGCCTCTCGGTCCAAGATACCCTCAGGCAGACGCGCGAGTGTGAGGTTGAAACCCAGCGTGTCTTCGCCTGGCCTCCATATGAGGCCGAGTATCTTTTCCGACGTATCTATATCTCCAATGGATACCATCTCAGTTTGTATATGCGATGGGTCCATCTTTTCTAGGAGCTGCGAGCTATTTGAAACCCATTTCTTGAGTTCAAACCTCGCCTGTAGGTGTATTTTTCGCACCATACTAGCGACTTCTGCCGCCTTCTCGATAGTTCTATAACTATCTAGGTAGTCATCCATATAATGACTACGTAGTATAGCATTCACAGCTTCAGGGTGCTTTTCTATATATTTGTTTGCGTTCCAGTTCTTTGCAAAAATTGCTGTGCAAGGCGAACTGGCTGCGCCGAAAATGATGGACGTCATTCTATATTCTTCTGGCGCTCCTTCTCTGCGGTTTCCCCTCCACAGGTAGCGAAGCGCGTCTCGGTCTTGGCTCCGCACCTTCACTTGCATGAACATCTCCGCTATGTCACCGGTTATTGCAACGCAGTGACGGCGAAACCGCATCATTACGCCTGGCAGCGACTGTAATAGGTCGGGCCCAGTTAACAGGAAGTCATTCAGTGACATTCCTCTCGATTTGGCGGCAGCGTCATGTACGATGCGAAGTTTGTCTGGCTTCATTGGGTTGAAGACATCGAAGTGCGGGAGGTACCAAGTTTTGCCCGGCGTGCTAATTGCGGGTGCCCTTTCAGCGTACCCTTTCGCAATTAGCGAGTCCATTTGGTCTGAGTATCTTCTTAGAAGTTCCTGGTTCTTGTCCAGCTTCTTTTCTGTTGAGACGAGCCTCTTCAGAGCTGTCTCAAAGCTATCTGGCATCTCAGCATGCTCATTACGCCAAAGCATGGCGGTTTCGATGTGTCCATTCTCTAATTGGACAGTTGATCGATTCAAAATGTCCTCTGCCCTTCTTGCTGGGTCAGAGGCGGGTCGCTGTGGGTTTATGCACAACGATTCTATCGCGAAATGTTCGCGCAACTGATGATCCAAATTATCATCAGTTGTTATTCTATTGACATGATGTACTTGTTGTCGTAGTAAACTACTGTGCGCGCCATGTAGTGTCCAACCCATCGCTGTAAGTGACGCAATTGGTTGGTGTCTTGGACCTCTGCGAATCTCGCTGGCCAATAACAAATGCCAGTTGTCTTGGCCGACGAGTACTTTTGGCACGCCATTGTTGTACATCAACTCTTTTCTCAAGTCGGTTAAATGCTTGCAGCGTGCGACAACCCTATCGCTCACTGTTTGTTTTGCCAAGCTGAGTTTAGGTATAGTACGTGCTTTGAACTGTACCCTTCTGTCTTGCGGGCTAACCAGCGTCACCTTGACTCTTCTTGAGCATGGGGTGGTGAGCATGGTGTTGCCTATCGCACCGATCTTGAGCGGGTCCACAGGGCCCTCTGCCCCGACTTGCCTCGCGATGTCTTCATCCATCAGCGAAACGGTGGACCCATCGTCTAGGAGAGCATATGTTGCCACCTCTCCCGCCGGTCCAATTACCCGGACCGGCACTATCTTGAGGTACGCCTGGCTCGATGGTGACCCGAAACTGGCCACCGTTTCCTGAGGATCCTTCCGGGATTCAGGAACATCGGGCTTCTTGTTGGCTTCCCTCTGCTGTTGCTTCTTCCTATGAAGAAGCCGATGGTGCGTATCTCTGCACCCGTCTTGGCCACATTGTTTTTTCTTACAAGTGTGGTTGCCTTGTCGAAGTTGAAGGCAGCGATAACATAGATTGTGTTTTTTCGCTAGCTCCCATCGTTTCTCGACAGCTACGCCCCTGAATTGTGCACATCCAGTGGCGTAGTGATGTCCCACGTCGCAAACACGGCATTTTCCTACCGGTTGGTCCGTAGCTATATGCGTCCTTTGTGTGACGCGTCTGTTGGTGTTCGCCTCGGCCGAAGCGATGCCTTCGGGTGGGGCGAATGGACTACAGAAGTGTGCCTGTTCAGATATAAAATCACTGAACAATGAAATATCTGGCACCGATTGGTACTTCTCCGAATATGATCGGTACCATTGTGCTCGTAGCGAATTGGGTAACTTCTCTGTTAACAATCGCATAAGCTCCGCGTTCATAAGGTAATGACCCTTTTTTAACGCGCGGAGCGTGACTACAGCACCTCTTACGCGACTTGCAAACGCGCAGATGTCTCTTGGTGACTCACTGCAGCGCGGCAGTCCGCGTAATCTATCTGTTTCAGCTTGCGCTATGGAGTCTGGACGGCCGAACTGCAGCTCGAGTTCCTTCATGATGTCATCGGGCCTGGCATGTCCGATGAGTTCTGAGCTGACGGTTTCCATTGCACGTCCATGTAAGCTTCTCCTCAGCCTCGCTGTATTCTCGACGTCCGTAAAATACGCTCGAGTTGTCTCATATATGGCCCGAAATGATAGCCATTCAGTATGAGAACCATTGAAATTCGGCAATGTCATGACGAATTTCGACGCAGAGGGGTTCGGTTGGTCCCGCTGTTCTATTTTTCTGTCGGCTAGCGACGCTATAGCGGACGTCAACTCCGTCAGGAATGGACGGAGACTATCCCTCTGACCTCCTGTACACTCAGCTGACGCTGCAACTGGAGGTTTTCGCACTTCTTTTTCTTTAGGATGCTGACCTTCTATTTGCGATTTGGTGGCGGTCGCAGTCAGGGGTCTATGCATAGAATTTCTGGTTCCCCCTTCCACGACGTTATCCTCCTTCTCAGGCTGAGGTTCTGGTGCCTCTTCTAGCCATGAACGCACGTACTCGTCATTCGAGTTTCTGTCATCCAAGTATTCAGCTTCGGAACCCTCTTCCTCCGCTCTCTGAAGTGCAAGTTGTGCAAGCTCCAACTTAATTTTGAGTAAGTCTTCGCGAGCTTTATCTATATTTTTTCGTGACTGAGTCACTCTAGTTGACGGCGGACGGCTATGTTCGATACGGGCGTCACCCCGGGTAGTCATCGGCATCGCTGTACGTCTGTCTTCTTCGGAAATCTTCTCTTTCTGAGAAGGTTTCAATGTTGTGTCTGAAGCTCCTTCTAATCTGGTTAATCTGGTAGAAACCGCTTGATCAGTTTCTATTGGTTGATGCGTCGGAGTGCTTTCAGTTTGAGGCGCTAGATGGCGCTGCTCGTCCGCCGGCTCGGTCCCTTCGGTTGTGGAAGGTGAACACGGCGGCAGCTCATGTCTGATGCCAGCTGGCTGATCCAACTCCACGGTCCATGCCTCCGGCTTCTTGCCTTTGGTTCTGGTTATCGGCATTGTTGTTGAAATATTTTCTTTTGAAAACTCGAATTTAGTTTTCAAAGATAAGTCCCAGTTCCGGGCTTCAGCGTTCAAACCGACGATCTCCAGAAGTTAACCTCCACTTCGATTGACTATAATTCAATCTTCAAATAAAAAATCACTAAAAACTTACGGTCAGTGATAAGTCTTCAGGAAACTTCAGGCATTTGCTATACAAGTTTATTTTTCCCATAAACGTGTATGTTCTATTTGATTGACTATGATTCAATCAAATTCTAAATCACCGAAAAGTCAAGGTTACTTTTCGGTGGTGATGCTTCATGAACTGCTTGTCCAAAGCATCAGAGCCGTGCATCAATCTTCAGAGCACGTATCTTGCTCGATTGAAGAAAATTCAATCTTCAAATAAATCACCGAAACGTCAAAGTTATTTTCAGTGATAGTGCTTCAGGAACCGCGTAGTCAGTACATCCGAAACGTATCTAAGTCTTCAGAGTACGTTTCTTCCATTCACTGACGAAAATTCAGTCTTCAAAATTTTCCTGAAAACCTAGGGGTTGTTTTCAGTCATAAGGCTTCAGGAATTATTCTTCAATCATCAAGGATGCACATCAGCCTTCTAAAACGCACGTCTTGTATTTTTCTGACGGGCGCTCGTTTTTTAAACAAATCGCTAAAAACATAAGGGTAGTTTTCAGCGATAAGTCTTCAGGAACTATTCTTGGGGCTTCAAGGATGCGCATCAGTCTTCATACAGCATTTTGCGGCTCACAGAAAATTTTTTCTATCTTCTTACAATTATTGAAAAAATAGGGTATTTTCAATAACTGTCTCCAGAATTTTACCTCTTGGATCCAGCGGCAAATAGGGCACGTAGGACTTGTTCCCTGCAGTGCACGTCGATTTTTGGTTTATTTGTGAAATTAATTTCTCCAAAATTCGAAAAATTAATTCCACCACTATTTCTTCCTGACGTCCTGGGGCGCTCCAGACTTCGAATTTCGGCTCAAACGGGTCAACGTTGTGTTGCACGTAGCCGACTTAATATGCAGGCACCCAGTTGTTTTTTCTGGATCTGCTGTTCCCGACGTCCTGGGGCTCTCCAGGCTCCAAAATTCGGCTCGCAAGGACCATTAAATGTGCAGGACGTAGCGTGTTCATTGGCCCCGAGAAAAGAAGGGCGTAAACCTTCTGGCCATTGCCGCTGAACGCCCCATCCACATCAACGAAAATAAAGGTTCTTGGATGCCTGGCTGCAGCAGTGACGAAGGGTTGCAAATCGACTCTAACGATTCAACGATGTGTTGGCTGTACTTGAGTTATTTCCAGATTCTGGGTTGCCTACTTCTGGATCAGCACTCCTGGTGTCCAGGTTCCGAGGTTCAGCTCGACAGGATCGAAAAGGGATGTCTTCATAAGGGTTGAAGTTGATGAATTAAATGAAACACTAAGTTATTCAGTACACGGCACGATTCTAGGGCTCTCAACAATTTCTGAGACGTGATTCTATATAAGAATTACTTCTTATTTACTAAGACAAGTACAAGCGACTAGCTTTGGATGACTACAAATTCTATTTGGGCCCGGGGGTTCTTTATACCCTCGCATCGTGCCATTATTGAGAGCCCCGCAAATTCTCGCCGAAAATAATTTTTAATTATGTAAAAAACCCTTATACATATTTGGTAAATAGGGTTACCGCACCCCTTCCATGGTGCCATCAATAGCTGGATTTCTTCGTACTGTAACACAGTAACGCCCCCTATCTATGTATCTAATCAATATACCTAATTTCCAGGTATTGATAGCTTCCCTAGACTATTTACATGAAATTAAAGGACAATTCCCTTTATTTCCCAGTTAAAACCTTAATAGCTTTTAACCTAGCCTAAGGATATCTATAGGTTGGGTTGACCTGCTGGTGCCAATAGCAGGCTGTCTGTTGACGTCTAGAAAAAGCTTATTTTCGGGAATCTTCTATGGGATATCATCCCCTATGTAATGAATCTATAAATTCCTAAGTCATTTCACCGACTTTAGGACCTCCTACTTAGGCTTACCAGACAATCACCGCCTATTATGGGGATTCTGGTAGCCAATAGACCACACTTTACATTTCCAGTGCTTATGTAAGTCTATCTAGGTCATATGCACATAAGGTGCCTCGCTATGTACAAATTTGGCAGCTGGTCACTTTCTTTGCGCCCAGCTACCAGAGAAACTAGGTATAATAACACTAATAAGATTGGGACGACACGATGGTGCATTTAACGGGCCATCGGGAGGTCCCCAAAAATTCCTTATTTTCGGAATTCCCAGGGGTGTATAGTCCCAGGGAATGCCAAAAACTGACTAAAAATTACATTTCCAGAAACCTATTTTCTGGAATTGTACTTAAACTACTTGAGCGATTTTCGCTCCAAAGTGATGGCTTGGTAGCTAGTCCAGCAAGCCATCCGAAAGTACTTACACCATGAGTACATCTATTCCCTTCATGGAGTTATTCCACCTGAAGGGTCTACAAATTTCAACGTTTTACGTTGTTTACATTTTTCACGGCTGCCTATCTCGTTGACTATCCAAGCGATTCTTCCCATCTAGAAACCGCCTGGAAGCCCTTTTAGCAAGCTTTCCAATGGTAGTACTTTTACCAGTACACCTATATGTTTCTAGGTACTTAGGGCACCTAAAACCGAAAGCGATTACCAAAACCAGACAAACAGCAGTTTTTCTATTATATACTGACTTGATATCTCAAGTAAATGGGCTTTATATAAAAGACTTCGCTAACTATGAGGTGTATATAGGCTTCCTGTCTCGGTCTAGGTCCCCCATATACCCTAAAATGACCTGAAACCATATATTTGGTGTTTGAGATATCAAGTCAATATTCTTATTTACATAGCAGAAACTATGTGGTCTTCACATAGTTTCATCATTATGTACTGATTACATGTCCAGTACATAGGATAAGCCCTTAAAAACATGATTTTAATTACTATAATATTTTCAAAAAACTCCAAAACTATATATATCGTGGTGCTCCATCTGACGGGCCATTCGGAACTAATCCGTCGCCGAGCACAGACGTATCGTATGACAGAAATTTATGTTTTTTACTATGATAACTCTTATCAGTATGCTTTCTAATGATTTTACTCTGTTAAGGGTGAACTATTGAACCCTATGACATACTGACAAATACCAAAAACATTATACTACTATCTCAAAAAATGTAGGTAAAATTTTAGTATAAATATAGACGGGCCTCTAAAATTCATTTTAGTATCAGATGGCGCGCCGTGGTGAGCAGACATGTCTACACATACAAACTTTAACTTTTTATGAACCATTTAGTATGGTTGATGACGCTTCGTCGCGAACACCACACATATCTTCTCCACAGTAACATTTGAGTTGAGACCCAATTAATTCATTTATAACAATTAATTGCTGTGAATATGCATCACAACATCTGCTAAAGAGGATGCCTCATCCTCTGCATAAGCTTTTCTCAAGTATTTTACATGGGACAACTATCTATCTGACCTCCACAACCCAGTAACTAAGTTACACAACTGATAATTAGTCACTTAAATCTATATAATCATAATATGAATGAAAATCAACTGTTTATTGTTTTTGACATTAAATATCAATTTAGTAGGCAGATAATTATCTTTTTAACTACTTTTAATTTGAGGTTATGTGGTGGTGGTTAAATGGCTTAGTTCTCGCCTCTAGTGCTTGATGGGACTTTTTCACATTCATATTTACTTTCTAAGTTTATCTTGGACATCACAGGAAGCTGTGAAGGAAAACACTATTGGTAAATCTAGATTTAGTTAATGTAATTCTGAAATAGCCATGTCAGAGGCCTGTGGGGTTTCCACGGCTTAATTAACTCTGACACTCTGGTGTCAGAGTTAATTAAGCCGTGGAAACCCCTCATCATCACATGAAAAGATGAATAAAAAAATCAAAAGTCCTGATACATTTTCATTAGAAAGAGTGTTCATGGAGTTCCTGGCCTAGTCTTCTATATACTTTCTGGTAGCAGGGGTGGCCTAGTGTTAACAGTCGTGACTTACAAGGTGTAGGTCAAGGGTTCGAACCCAGGCGCTGTACTTTGTGTAAATTATTTCATCACCACTGCTTTCAAAACGGTGAAGGAAAACATTGTGAGGTAACAGGCATGTCTTAGAACTAAAATTTCGAAGACATGTGACATCCACCAACCTGCCCTGGGCCCACGTAGTGGCTTACGGCCCATTCCCTCTCACAGAAAGGAGGCCTGTGTCCCAGCAGTGGGAACATTAAAAGGCTGATGATGATGATTAGTCCATACTGTCTGATAGCCACAATACTAAAAACTAAATTTTGCCAGCCAGTCTGTCTCAATATAATACCACCTTGTGTGTTGCCAGTGATTACTTACGGGACAGAGACATGGTCGCTCACAATGGGCCTCATCAGAAGGCTTAAAGTCACCCAAAGGGCAATGGAGAAAGGATATGCTCGGAGTTCGCTTGCGTGAACGAATCAGAAATGAAGACATCCGCAAGAGAACCAAGTTTACCGACATAGCCCTAAGAATTACCAAACTTAAGTGGCACTACTCGCAGAACAGATGGCCGTTGGGGCCGAAAAGTTCTCGAGTGGCGCGTACCGCAAGACGGAGCATATTTTTTTTTTCTTTTTTGATAAAACGTTGCCCCACACTAGGAATTTCTCCTGTATCGTGGGTGCGTTTACAAACATATAAACTCACATACACAAACACCCAGAGCCGGAACAACTATTTGTAGATCATACAAATATTTGTGCCGTGCGGGAATCGAAACTGCGACACGTAACGCTGCAGTCAATCGCTCAACCACAGCGCCAACCGTGCGCCCATTCCTTGCAAGCATTGGACGGTCTCCCTGTAGGTGGAGCGACGACCGATGAGTCTGGCGACGCTTGGGGGAGGCCTATGTTCAGCAGTAGACGTCTCTCGGCTGATATGATGCTTGACAAAGGCCTCCCTCCACTTTTTTCATTTCAATCACAATCAGTGTGGTTGACTTGCCAACTTCGCCTGAGTTTTCCATGGCATCGCTTTCTATTGCCTGAGGATCATTTGCCATTTAATATTTGTGCCAGCCCAATCCCATTTAGTTGCGTTTGACCACTATCTCACCTGATGGTAAGCGATGATGTGGTCAGCGATGATGCAAGCTTGCCTAGAAGTAACCTATTCACTCTCGACTTGAGTTTTGATACCATTCCCCTTCTAAAAGAACTTAGAAAGCATCTTGACCCGACTCTATACTACTTATTGTCTACCCACCAGACAAAGTACAAGTGTATGACACATAATTACGCCATTAATTGCAATGCGTCGACAACGAATTGTTACAATTAAAATTAATTAAAGTGTCTCCCCAATTAACTTTAATGGCTGACTCAGTGAAACCATAAAATTGATAGGTACTTACAGAAGGTTGGTTCTATAATATTAGTCCTACAGAGTGAATTTCGGGCACAGCAGCCAATCTCAGTGGAGCCTAGCCATCGGCGAGGGAGATATTATAGACAGTGCAGAAGTTTGTGCGCAGACGCAGGTGCACTCTGTTCCCTCACTCTCGGGCACTTGCCCGACGCCGGCGACGAAGCGATTAGGTATCGACTCTTTCTTGTTCTCGTATCAATAAAAGAGACACATATATTAATAGTTGATCGCTGGCTGTGCACACTGCCGGCGAGTACTATCTCACCACAAGTTTGTCGCAGCGACTAGAGCTATCAAAGATAATACTCGCTCAGCGATACTAGCTCGGCGATGCTCGCTTGGCGGTCAGAACTCACGCCGAGAGACCAACCAACCAACGCGTGCAGGACTGACTGCCCGAGCGAGTGGTGCGAGTAATCGGACGTCACACAAAAACACTCGCTCATAGCCGAGCGGTAAAACTTTCGGAACTACACACTGGCTTCTCGCTGCTCGCTGTTCGTCTGCGGTGGGACAAGTCCCTCATAGTCCCAAGATGGGACGGTATCATGTTAAGGTTCTGTCTTGAGCGCGACTTCCTTCCACCCGACCTACATGGCGTTTCTAGTCGCTGCACTTCCCTGCTCCATACAGCAAGCGATACACAGACACTTCATAATTATGTATTATCAAATATAGATTGCGAGTGTTTGTGATCGCCGTAAGTCGCGTTGCCTGTCCTCACTCGTTGTATGAATCCGACCTTCTGTACGTACTTTATGTCGTGGTGCAGCTAAGTATAGACGCTTGGTTTAATCAAATGCTGGCTGATTTAAATGAGTTTATGGTGTTCACACTAGGATGTTTATATTTTGTGTGAAGACTGTGATGTGTACAGCATACGCAATTGCAGTCATGTAGAATGTATCAATGTACTATTGAGCATTGTAGGTACCTAAATGTGAATTATTGAAGAATATATTTCTTATTGTTTGTTTAGTCTGTTGGAAACACATTAAAGCCTGCTTGCATCATGAATACACTTTAAGAAAACATAGACAGAAAAATGGTTTAAATGTGATAAGCTTTTAATGTGTTTCATGTTGATTCAGAGATAATCCCCTCCAAGAATCATCAACAAAATAAATCTGTGCAAAAAAAAACATGCTTTAGAAAACCAAACTAAAAAGTTGAAAATAGTTTACAATAAATTTAAATTGATAATAGTTTTTTTAATTAATAAATAAAGAACAAAATGTAAATAAAACTGTCCAAGTGCGAGTCGGACTCGTGCACCTTCGTGCCCGCGCACGCTTTTTAGTGTCCCGTTTTTACCTTATTATTCTTAATTAAAATTTATTGAAAATTATTTTCTACTTTTTAGTTTGGTTTCCATCGGTGAAGGGGGAAAAATCACGCCAATGTTGAAATAGAAAATAGCATTGTATAACTGCCTCTTTCACTCGCTTATGTTTGTCGCATCATCCTGTCTCGCTTACTGTATGCAGTATACTAGATGACAAACTGTTTCTTGCGCAATGGTTCGCAGTGCCTACTTCAGAGACACAAAGGTCCGCTGTGACTACTGTACTGCTTATTTCTTTAGTAATTTTTATGATGTTATGTGCAATGAAATGACAGTATATTATCAATATTGAACGTTTTCAGACACTGTGTGTAACAGAGTCTTTAGTAGGGTAGTCTTCCTGTAGATATAAGGTCCCTTTCCACGAATGTGGGTAGTCAGAACTCTTAAAACGCCACCGACCCAATTGATTATGTCTTATTATAATATATGCTTTATTTGTTTCCAGATGGTAGTTCGCAGGACGAACTTTGCATGTGCAAGTTAAGACACCAACACAAAACTGAAGATGGGTCAGCAGACGTCAAGGAAGAGTGAGTTGCTTTTCTTGTATTAGTAGATTTAGAGTAAGCCTCTTGTGGAAAATCAGCCACATGGTTCGATCTTCAAGGTTAAGAGGAAATATAGGCAGAGAGCGCCAACTGAATTTCTTAAATAAAAAGTCATACTTCCAGGTTTGGCTCTCGCTTATTTCCTCCTCCAATATTGAACCAATTTAAAAAATATTCCATAAACTGAAAATAAAAGATCGAGTATTTTGATATCCATATTGGAACTAGAATAGTGTAAATGGAGTATAATTTTTTTTTTTTTTTTACCATGTCTGTTTATAGTAATAATGTTTTATTTATTATTAGGCGGTGAGTGCACATGTGGGTGTGGCGCGTGGGAGCGGCGCCGGTACGCGGAATCTCCCAGCAGTGTGCACCGGTACGTCAGCGCTGTCACTGACAGGTAACTTTTTTTATGTTATTGAAGCCTGCCGGCCAGCCTAAGCAATGAGAGTGTACCTCTGATCAACCCTATGGGGATAACAGGCGTCATGTTATGTGTCTGCCTCTTTGGTGTAGTGGTGACAAGCGCTACTGCTGAGCATGAGGGCCTGAGTTTGATTCCCAGGTCGGGCAATGTTATTGGGTTTATCAATCTGGAATTTCTCAGTAGCACCCCGGAGTCTTGAGCTTGTGATGGCAATAGGCACGTCATGTTTTTAACCACCGGCGGAAAAAGAAGGGTGTTATAAGTTTGACGTGTGTTTGTGTATCTGTCTGTGGCATCACAGCTCCTAAACGGATGAACAGATTTTGATTTAGTTATTTTTTTGTTTGGAGAAGGTGTTTTGTTGGAAGGTGACTTTATCCAAATTCAAATTCAAATTCATTTATTTGTCCGAACATGGTACAATACAAGGTCTCAAATAACATAAAGGTCTCATCACATTCTGCCACATGGGGCGTGCAAATTTCAGGTACACAAAATAAATTATTACAATGCAAAACAGAAATATCAGGCTAGAGTTGATACAATTAGATGAAAATATTAATGTTACAATAAAAGGCATGTCAGAGTCAGTAAATATTATTATGTCAAAATAAATAATAATTAAAAAAATGTCAATTTCAAAATGGAATGTCAAGCTATCTGTTATAAAAAAGAGATTACAATTAGATTATAATGTCAAAGTATCATTTAAAAAGTCGTTTAAATTGTAATAACACTTTTTACATAGTAACTCTTTAAGCTCCTTTTTAAACCCATTTAAATTTAACTGTTTAATTTGCTTTGGGATTTTGTTAAAAACTTGCGGAGCTAAACAAAACATGCTTTTCCACATTAACGCTGTTTTTGCTCTACGTCCGCGCAACATATCATTTCGCCTGTTACGTTTTACTGTATCTGATAGGTTGGGAAAAAGGTGTGAATTCAGCTTGACAAATAAGGCAGTTTCATAAATATACATAGACGGCAGTGTTAAAATTTTGTATTTCTTAAAAAACGGTTCACAACTGTCCGTTACTTGTAGCCTGAACATGGCTCTTATGGATCGCTTTTGCGCTTTAAAAGCGGTTTCCCTATTTGTGGAGTTACCCCAAAATATAAGACCATATCTTAGCACAGACGCCACAATACCATGGTACGCTGTAAGTAGTGTATCAATGTTAACTGTGGGGGCAAGTTTATATAATGCATAAGATGAGCTACTAATTTTCTTACAAAGCGCTTCAATATGATCCTTCCAATTGAGGTGCCTGTCAATTACCAAACCTAGAAATTTTGCACTATTGACATCTTGAATTTTGATATTCTGGTATTGAACCTCCATCTTTGAACTAGGTTTTTTTTTGAGCAAAGTGCATTATTTGTGTTTTTTCAAGGTTTATTTTTAGGTTATTATTATCCAGCCAAGAGATGATTGAAGTTACCGCATTGTTAACATCAGCTTCATACGAATTAGGTTTATCACATGCTATTGTAATCGTGCTATCGTCAGCAAAGAGTGTCATTGGGAAGTCTATAGCTTTGGGCAGGTCGTTAATATAAATTAGAAATAATGGCGGTCCCAAAACACTACCCTGTGGCACACCAAAGTATACAGTGCGTTCTTTAGACAGGTATGTCACTTCTTCTTTAGTCTTTAAGTTTAAGTTTGTTATAGCGGTATACTGTTTTCTTTTTGATAGGTACGTGCTTAATAAGCTAAGAACGTTACCTCTTATACCATAGGAGTCAAGTTTGTTTAATAGAATTGAATGGTCAACATAATCAAAAGCTTGCGTCATATCACAGTACACAGAACAGACCGGTGTTTTATTATCAATATTAGTCATAATTTTATTTAAAAAGTCATAAATTGCCATGTTTATAGTCATGTTCTTTCGGAAACCTTTTTGTTCGTTACAGAGAATCTTTTGTTTTTCTAAGTAACTATAAAGCTCATTATAAATATATTTCTCGAATATTTTGGAAAAAATTGGCAGAAGCGCAATAGGTCTATAATTCTGCATTAGTTGCTTATTACCTTTTTTATATATAGGTTTCACAATGGATACCTTAAGGCGGTCTGGAAAAACACCGTGGCTTATACAAAGGTTAAGAATATGACACAAATGTTGTGCGATTAAGTCGGCAACCTGTTTTATAATTTTTGTAGAAATTTCGTCATACCCTACACTATTGGTGCTTTTAATACATCTTATAATGTTGAAAATTTGTATCGGCTGACATGGAGGCATGAACATTGATTTTTGTTTATTTGTGATGTACGCGTTCGTTCTTTTACCTGCTCCAGGAATTGGCACAATTTTTTCTATGAAATAATCGTTGAACTTTTCAGCAATTAATTGTGGTTTGTCAATCGTTTTATTGTCAATTTTTATAGCATTTATTGAGTCAATAGGTAGATTTAATTTAGAGTTCTTTATAATTTTCCATGTCATTCTGCTTTTATTGTCAGAAGTTTTAATATTGTGATTATTTTGAGATCGTTTAGTCAGGTTAATAATTTTTTTAAATATCTTTGTATACTTCGAATATTTTGCTTTATTTATTTGAGTAGGTTTATGTCTAGACGTCCACAATAATTGCCTTTTTTTTAGGCTACATAGTTTAAGTCCTCGCGATATCCATTTTGGTTTTTGGGTTGTTGGTATTTTAATACGTCTACGGGGGAAGCATAGGTCATAAAATAATTTAAATTGTTCAAAAAACAAGTTGAATGCATTATTTGGATCATCATTATTATAGATTTCAGAGAAAGTTAGTTTTTCCAGGCAGGTTCTAAATCTAATAATATTTTCTGGGCAATAATCCCGTTGTGATGTATACCAATATTTCAGAACACAGTTCAAACGTACGGGACATTTCAGAAGTTGCGCAGTGTGATCCGAAAGGCCAAATTCTATCACCTCCGTCCTGCATTTTTTCTCAAAATTGTGAGCAAAATTATCAATGCAGGTCTGGCTTTGCATCCTAGTTGGTTTTTCTATTGCTAATGTCATATTAAAACTTGTTAAGAGATATTTTAGTTCGGAAGTCATATTATTATTTTTTAAAACGTCAATATTTATATCGCCTGCTATGACAATATTCCTACAATTTCTTCTTGTCAGTCTCCTTAAAAGTTGCTCTAATTTACTAAAAAATACATTTAAATGCCCTGTTTTTGGTACTCTATAAATACATACTATAACTACCCTATAACTTGTCAATTCAATTGCACAGCATTCTACAACATTCGATATTGAAAGCTCTGAAACCTCTAGCAACTCCTTCCACAAATGACCAGATCGGACCAGAATACAAGCTCCACCTCTTTTGCTATTTTGTCTACTGAAACATGCAGCCAATGTATAATTCGGTACCACAAGGCGGTCTTCATGACCAGACATCATAAAATGCTCTGTTATGCATAGTACAGCAACAGACTGGTCTTTTTCTGACAGTTCGTTTATACATATAGATAGGGTGTCTGCTTTGTTAAGTAGACCCGCTATATTTTGGTGCAGAACGTATAAATGTTTATTCACGAAAAAAATCACTACAAGCAGTATTATTTTCGAGCTGCTGATTATTAACACTAGATGACATCATATCACATATTTGGACATTTTGGGTATCTAATTTATTTTGATAATTGTATGTTATTTCAGTTTGTACAGCTTTATCTACATATATTCTTTTACTTTTTAAAATTGATAAGTTTTGATATTCTTTCGATTTGAGTCTATAGTCCAATTGCAAGAGTTCCCTAAGTAAAGACCTTGATAAATTAATCATGAAAGTTGTTTTACGAGGCCGATATCTAGAGTAGTCCATATCCATAAAAGTTACATTGTCATACTTTCCACAAATAAAATCGAGGGTGTTCTTAGCTATGTTTGATGAAAATCGGTTCAGACGTTCAAAAGTTATACGCTCTTTGAATCGCGGTATTTTCGCAAGATATTGTTATCGTGTTATCTGTCTAATACCGGTCTATAACACTCCAAGAGATTCCTAGGCTCTACTTTCAAAGCCCGGGATTGCATTTGGAACATGAGCAGGGGGCAAATCCGCTACCTGCTTGGGGCCTTTACTGGGCACTTTGGAACCAACGACATGCTCATGAAGATGGGTCTAACCGCGACACCCATGTGCAGGTTGTGTGGGGAACATACGGAACACATGGAGCACCTACTGTGCACATGCGATGCACTGGCTGGTAAGCGAATGAGTCTCCTAGGGGTTGGATACCCAAAACCAGAAGATTATAGGCTCATATCTCCTTGTCTCGTTGTAAAACTCATGAAAACAGTTTTCAACGAGAATGAGGAGGAGTAAGTTATCTAGGGGACCACAAAAGATCCCAATGGGTCGAAGTGTCCGAGGTGTTTCTCGGCCCCTCCATAAGATAAGATAAGATATCGTGTTATAATTACGTGTTTATTACTAGATACATTATGTAGTACATAGGATGTTTTTTTAATTTTATTTGTTGTTATTTTTATTTTTTTGTGTTTTATTTTCCGAACATAATTGTCGCATAACCTCTCCCCCCTCACCCCAGATGGAATGGCCGCGAGTGCGCGTGCCGCCGCCGGCGCTGGCGCAGGCCCGCGTGCGTCTGCACAGCTTATAGAAGAGTCAGCGATGACAGGTCGTATGTGTCTTATTTTTTTTATTTTTTTCACATCATCATTACAGGGTTTTTTTTACAAGTTATATTTAAGTTACAATGTGTGTTTGGATCAAATCCTGCAACTGAATTTTAAATCAGTCATCCTGCACCAATTAAGATGATATTTTGCATACATGTTTAGTTTGGATGACAATGCATGGTACCTAAGTGACTTCATTCTAAATCCAATATGGCGGACGGCCCAAGATGGCGGACTAGTTATTTTTGTGCAATGCCATGGGTAACAAATGAAAGGGTTTGCTGAGACGAATACGAAAAAAGCTTGTTGTAATAGTACATTATGGTACAAGTGTGCAATGTTGGTGATTACCGCTGAGGCGCCATTGAGACCCGAGCCGTTAGGTGAGGGTCTTAAGAGAGCCGAGGTCGGTAATCATCAATACACACGTGTATCATACGACGTTTTTCAACACACCTGTGAAGAAAATAATACAAAAAAAAATCTTTTCAACAGTAAAAACGAGTTGTGAAATTTTTTCCGCAATGGCGGGCAAAATTAATCAGTATACCTATGCGCGCGCATTTAACAGAATGAGGTTTATTTTTTTTTGCTTTTTATTTTATTTATTTATTGGTCTATCAACAATTGTTACACTTATAATAACCTTATAATACAAGCAATAATATATACTAAATGTAAGTGGTAGTGTTTTAGCCACGTACAAAATAGGGAATTTAAATTTTTCTTTATTACAGAGCAAATAAAATGTATGTTTTACTAACAAATAACAATATATTGATAAATGAGATTTTTCTTTGTAATGCCCTTATTTTTTCTATTACAACCAACTTAATTTTGCGATTTGGTAGGGCACCCTAAACGTGCGAAGTCCGACACGCACTTGGCCGGTTTTTATTTCAATCGTTATAGAATAGCACTTTTCTAAATTCTTAGGGTAATTTTAAAATGAACAACACAATCGTTGTGTTTCCAGGCTGGCCGCAGTACTAACGCTTGGTGCTAGAGAGCTGAGGAGGGAGCTAGACGCCATCGTCATAAATGCAGGTAAACAAATAGTTTAAAAAAAAATGGTTTACAAAAAATCGTGTTATGAAAAATATCATCATTTATCATCCAAAATACATGTATAAGAGAAAGTATGTATGTATGATCCTTATAGACTCCGAAACGGCTGGACCGATTTTAAAGAAATTTTCAGACAATCTTTAGATTGACCCAGCGGATAATCCTGTTTGATGGCGATCGAAGCATTTTTTTTTTAACTTTGAACGTGGGCGAATCCGCGTGCAGAAGCTAGTACTTTATAATATAGGGGAAGATAACCAGTTATTGGCACTTGAAGAAAGTGCCGCCACTAGCGCCGTAATATTTGATTACGACGCTAGGGGAAGCTCAGGAAATCATATTGAAATGACTAGCATTCAAAAATTATAATGACGTCGGAGGAAATATTCTAATCTTTATTTTAAGAGTTGTTTCAATCCAGTGAAGTAGTAATTACACATATATTTTCACTACCTGGTGCCCGCGGCTTCGCTCCCGTGGATCACCCCACAGGAGCTATTTTCGGGATTAAAAAATAGCCAATGTCACTCAGGAATGAATTAGGTTTCTATTGGTGAAAGAATTTTTCGAATCGGTCCAGTAGTTTCGGAGCCTATTCGGTACAAACAAACAAACAAAAAAAAAACTTTCCTCTTTATAATATTATTAGTATAGATTAAATTATTAAAAAAAAACTTTCTAAAATCCTATAACTGGCATAGAAAATCCAACATTGCGTATTCTATGCTATTCCTATTTCTAGCCTATAAACACCGAAGTGCCAATAATTGGAGGGGTGCCAGTGAACGGGTGGTTTTCCCTTTCTTCTAAATATTTTCGTGATATAAACTAGAATGTTACGATGTTGCAGAGGGCGAGACCCGGGTGACCCAGAGCGATCCCAACGCTGAAGTGTACGTGCTGTCCGTCACGCCTAGAGTGTAAGTTATTACTTTATTTATTTACTAGCTGTGCCCGCGGCTTCGCTCCTGTCAACCTACCCGGCCTACCCTACCTATCTACCCTACTCTACCTAACCTAACCTACTTACCCTAACCTACCTACCTACCTACCCTACACTACCCTGCCCTATCTACCTACTGGTATTTTTTTTCTTTCGTAAGAACCTTCTCCTAACAATAACAAAACATTGGTTGTCTGTAAAGTCGGTTTACGGAAGCCGACGTGCCTTTCGCTCGCTCGTGTAGCGCTGTCGCTCCGATCGTAACGTTACAATGAGCCCAACGGGACATATTCGCGAGCTGGCTGACCAAAACCAGATGTATCCTCCGCCTGCACACTTTTTCATGTTACATTATCTTTAAAAGCACTATTGTTATTTTCCTCAGATTATAAAACTAAATGACCAGTATAAGTTTGCTTTCACATGTGATATGTGTATCCAAGTATTCGTAGCAGGCCCACTGACTGCTACATAATATACTTTTTTCCACTACCTTGTCTATTATGTAGCACATAGCGTAGGAAATTCGATTCGAAATATGAACATTTAGACACAAGATCATAAAAAAGTACATAATAACAGTTACGGTTAAATGACTTTTGTATGGAGTTTTGATATGATTATGTAAGTGGCAGAATGATACTGAACCTGTTACCTCTCGAAAAAGCGCGCGTTGATTGTGTGTATATAGTCTGTGATTTTTAGTCTGAACGTTTCTAGTAAATTGTTGTTGGAACTTATTTGCATTTAATTAAGTGAGCTCATCAGTTAGTGGAAAAAGAATCGTTCGTGTCTCGCATAAAAACGCTTTATTTTAACACTCGCATGTAGCTTTCGACATGAGCCGAAATCGCTCGTGTTAAAATCTCGTCTTTTTATGCTCGACACGAAATGTACTATAACCATTCTCGTCACTCCGCACATCCATCTCAACATTCTCATATCTGCTACATGCAATCTCTTTCCATCAGTCTATTTATAAAAAATAAACGAGTTTTGTTGTGTTTTCAGATCGGCGCACGGCGACATCACGCAGATACGTGAAGATAGACGCTCAGAGCTCACACAGACCAATGATGCCATACGGCTGCACCCGCACTTCCAGGTACATATTACATTTAAATTACTAGCAAAAAACACAAAATTAATCTATTCAAACTATAATCCATACTAATATTATAAATTCGAAAGTAACTCTGTCTGTCTGTGAACGGATTTCAATGAAATTTGGCAAGGAGATAGATGGCATCCTGAGGAAGGACATAGGCTACGTAAAGGATAAAAAAAGATATGGGTAGGGTAGGTAGGTATGTAGGGCAGGGGAGGTAGGTTGATAGGTAGGGTTGGCAGGTAGGTAGGATAGGGTAGGGGAGGTAGGTAGCCAGTGGACGGGAGCGCAGCCGCGGGGGACAGCTAGTAATATTATAAATGCGAATGTAACTCTGTCTGTCTGTTAAATTTCAAGCTTTAACAACTGAACCGATTTAGATGAAATTTGGTATGGAGATAGTTTGAGACCCTGGGAAGTATTTAGGATTTACCTCGGTAATCATCCTTGAGGGGGTGGAATTGAAGTCTGTAATTTTTGCAAGCGAGAGTAACTATTGTACTCTTCGTAGTATTCACGTGGACTGGACCGGGGGACAGGGGACAGCAGCCAGGCCCGGGGAGGGCGGAGTCCTATGGCGAGCCACCCCTAAACCGCGCGTTATGTACACTACGCGCGGTATATTATAGCTTATTTGCAGAAAGATCGACGTAATTGCAATTTTTCACGGATGAGTGATAAGGTGTTTTTTTTTTGTAAAGTGTAACCGTCTCTTGCCTATTTATCTGTACTTAAAATTTGGCTACACTAATGTAGTTTTATGTGCTATTCATTAAAGCTGAATATTTAAAAAATATGTCGGGCACCTCCAATTCCGTCTTTGTTTCCCAAAGATCCGTAAAATGAACAGAGTGTGGCGTATACATTTTTATAATATTCGAATTATAAACTTCAAAACGAGTTTATATTGACATACACATGGTTGGCGCAGTGGTTGAGCGATTGACTGCTGCGCGGCGTGTCGCGGGTTCGATTCCCGCACGGAACATATATTTGTATGACCTACAGATAGTTGTTCCGGTTCTGGGTGTTGTGTATGTGAGTTTATATGTTTGTAAACGCACCCACGATACAGGAAGAAATCCCTAGTGTGGGGCAAAGTATAAAAAAAAACACAATACCGAAATTTAAAAATAGTATCTTTATTACACTTTTCTCTAACAAAATAATGCTATAAAACAATTTTTTTCTATTACGATACAGGACAAATCCAAGAAGTTATAATATCAATAAGGAGTTTCCATCTATTATTTCTTCGTAATGGAAAGCTTATGTGCCATTTTTACCCGACTGTGGGAGGGAAATGTTTTTTTACGGTCGCCATTATGTAAGCGCGTGGGTTTCACACAACTTACATTAGTAGTTGTTTAGTAGTTCTTTAAAAGGAAAACACGTCAGATGAACATTATAAGTTTAATTACTTTGTACATACAAGTTATTAGTTTAAGACTATAATTCTCTAGCATTGCGAGACGTATTTGGGCGCGGTAGGGAGCTAGGGAGCTACGGACGCGTCGTCGGTGGCGGACGTGGCGGTAGCGGAGCCAAAAGGGGCGGCCGACAGCGCGGCTCGCGGCTGTGAGGGAGGGCAGGCGCAGGGTGTCCCATAGTGAGGGGACGCTAAATTCTGGTTGCGTAGTGTTGGCGCGAACACCTACCTATTATAAAAAGTTCTATTATCGGGCGTTGCCACAGACAAGTTAAAATTGGAATCAAATTTTAACTTGTCTGTGAAAACGCCTGATTTAACGCATGCGCGTTCAATGCGGTGATGTGCTGGGTTTTGGCGCCATTCTTTTGATGTCCTGAAATTTTCTTCTCTTTTGACTTTTGTAGGGTTCCATACTCTGCGGTCCGTCTGTCTGTCTGTCACCAGGCTGTATATGATGAACCGTGATAGCTAGACAGTTGAAATTTTCACAGATAACGTTGTGTTAGCAACTCTTTCTTGAGTTATATTCATCATGCAAGTGGGCTTAATTCATAACGGTGAGATGTTTACAGCAGGGACCGAAAACCGTTATAAATTACGGTACCGGTATCGAAGAATTTTGGTTACCTTTACGATTTAGGTAACCGCTATCTGGGTAACCCAAGAAGAAAAAACAGGTTACCTTTATTTAGGTTACCGTTTTAATACCGGTTACCTAAAAATAACCTTGATTAGAAAGAAACAGAATATCGCGATGCCGACAACTTGTTGGTATTAGAAAATACATTACGAGGGAGATCGTCGTGCGTACTGTAGTACGTGTGTGTGCGTCTACACGCAAGTACTGTTTACGTTTATTTAGTTCGCCTTTTTGCGGCATATTTGAGTTAAAGTAAAAAAAAGGAAATGAACAAAGATAAGTAAGATAATATTACATTATAACATTGTAAATTGGTAAAATACCATTTGGTTATCATTTTCTCTCATCATAGAAATCAATTCGGTAGTTTGTTTGTTTAACTTGGGGAGGAACGTACACCCCTGTTTTTCTAATTGAGGGCAGCACTTCCTAGTAAACAAAGCGCTTATCTTTTTTTTTGCAATTTGTTTGAGCGCGCTAGCACAGCATCTACAATGTTTATATTAAAACACTGTCATGAAGTGTTCGACCATTTCATGAAATGGTTGTATCATGATGTGGTCAGCAATCAGCAAAGGCACCCTAATTGCGTAATACACGATCAATCATAATCTGTTTGATTTCGACAGATCAACAACTTTCATTGCGTTATTTACGTTGTTGAGAAGACAAATTTTTCGAACTTATGAAGCAATAGAATGATTGATCGTGTATTACGCAATTAGGGTGCTGGCCAAATTATTGAATACTCAACGTTGGACGAAATGGTCAGTTGTAAACGCACGACTAATTCATAATGTAGCCAAACATTGCAAGGCAGCTAAGGTCTTGTACATTAGCAATAAGGTTAAATTAGCAGAAAATAAAATCAAGACGGTTTGGAAAATTATAAACAATGAAAGGAATAGGAATTAAAGAAATAGTACTGATTACACGCTTGAGACCACACACAGACTTATTAGAGATAACAAAAAAGTTGCGCAAGAATTTGTAAATTTCTTTACCAACATCCCAATTAAAACTACTGAAACCTTCTTCGCCCTCGCTTGCTTTTGGATTATTAAACGCGAACGTTTCTGCCTGCCCGATTGTATTTAACTTTTAACATATAAACCCCATGACAGTGATAAAAGCTAATAAGCAAATCATGATCAAACCGACTGAAGATCTGTGGGGAATGTCCATCAAAGCTTGTACCTCCATTATTCAGACTATAGCGCCGTACTTTGATTTTCAATTTGTGTGTGGATTAAGGAGTCTTTCCGGATCTAATGAAATATAGTAAGGTTATATCACTTTTTAAATCCGGGGATAGTAAAGACACAAATAATTATAGACCAGTATCCGTGTTGCCGGTTTCAGCAAGGTATTTGAGAGGATAATGCTAAATCAAATGCTCTTTCATTTTAATACGAATAACATCTTGCATGATAGTATGGTTTCACCAGAGGACGTTGTACAACTGACGCTGGTGTCACTCTATTAAAACACACCTTTGATGCGTGGGAAGAGTCGCAGGATGCCATAGGTATCTTCTGCGACCTGTCGAAGGCGTTTGATTGCGTTAATCATGAAACATTACTTCTGAAACTAGAGCATTACGGGCTAGGTCAATCAGCGTTAAGTTTGGTCGACAGAAGCAACTGCTACTATCGACAAAATCACCTGCTTTACTCTGTCTAAGCTTGGCAAGCCATGCTGCCAACATGACGGCAAGGGACAAGTTATAGTGAAAGGTCTGAACTACAAGGACAGTATTGTCAAAAAACGCCAACTAAAAAGGTATAAATACAAAATTAAGTGTGACTCCGGTTATACGAAAACTGATGTTATTTTGTTATCCAATCTGCTGAAGTAAAGAATATAGAAAAATCAAATAAATCTACTACGTTGGATCCAGATGCATCTACTCCAATTAGATTCAGATCAGCCTTTGCCCCAGATTTATCCTCTGATAATTCATCAAAACAAATGAAAGACAACGGAAACCTACTAACTCAGTACAAAGTATGAAAGATGACAAGATGGCGAAAACTTTGTGCAAATTAGTCATAATATGTTTATTATTACAGGACTTGTGGCCAAATATTAAAACGCTACTTGATGTTGAGATGCCGTTGAAGCCCTATTTACACGAAGTTTATTGCTACAGGCAATAAACTTGCATCGTGTAAATAGGGCTTAATTCTCGTAGTGATACAGTTTCTTTGACTTAAAGTGATTGACAGCAAGAGACTTAAGTTAAAATCGAGTCTCGTTTTAATATTTAAGGTGCTAAAGCTTGACAAAACTAAATAAAAAAGTGATATATAATTTCTGATCGACTTCATCATGTCAACCAGGAAGCAAATGTTCAATGATGTCTCTGTGATCAATTCGGTGAAAACCGGGCGCGATCACCGCTTGGTAAGAGACACATTGAACATTAATATCAAGCTTGAATGGTCTCGACTGATGAAGTATACGCTTCATCCAGCACAGATCCAGATCCAAAACCCCGACATCTTTCAGCTCGAACTCCAGAATCGTTTCAAGTGCCTAGGGAGCTCTGTGGACGAATACAGCGATGGGTTTGTGTAAGCTGTTCATGCGGTCGGGTCTAAGTTTTTCAAGGCCCGCCGTACAGATAGGAACAAAAAGCTCATTGATCCTACTCTTAAGCTCATGAAAGAGAGGCGTGAGATGATCCTGCAGTCTTCAGACGGTGCGTTGAAATACCGGCAGCTAAACAGACGGATCTCAAAGTCCTTGAAAAACGACCTCCACCGCTTTAATACCGAAAGTTCTAAAGACGCGATTGAGCGGAATAATGGCTCCAAGGTCTTTGCAAGAGATCTGTCAATTGGGCAGAGCCAGCTCACGAAACTGAAGACCGATGATTGCAGGATCGTATCCGCCAACCGGATCTTCTGAGGAAAATCGAGAGATTCTATGGGCAGTTGTACACGTCAACCAGTAAACCCATCGCGAATCTAGCAAATTACCCTAGAGCTAGATTGACCCGATACTATGCCGAAGACATTCCGGACGTCAGCTTATATGAGATAAGGATGGATCTAAAGCAGCTTAAGAACAACAAGGCACCGGGTGATGACGGAATTACGGCCGAACTCCTGAAGGCGATTGGAAAACCAGTACTTAAGGCCCTTCAGAAGCTGTTTGATTCCGTCATACTTGAGGGGAAAACGCCACAGGCATGGTGCAGGGGTGTGGTGGTACTCTTCTTCAAGAAGGGTGACAATGCCCTACTGAAGAACTATAGGCCCATCCCACTTCTTAGTCATGTCTACAAGCTTCTTCTTCATCGTGTCGATGATTGCATTTTTTAATTTTTATTTAGATGTTGTGCTTCGACCAGAACTCAGCCACGTCCACAGCCCTAGCGTTGGCCTCGCACAGGTCCCTCATGGAGCAGGTGTTTGTGCACATAGAGCAGGACAAAAGATGGGGCATCGTTTGCGGTGTGGTTCCACAATCACATTGTGGCTGATCGGAGTACCCCCATCTGACTGTCTACAAGCTGTTTTTAAGAGTCATCACAAATCGTCTCGCGCGCAAATTTGACGATTTCCAGCCTTCCTAACAAGCCGGATTCCGTATAGGCTTCAGCACCGTAGACCGTAGCAGGTAATAAAGAAGACCGTAGAGTACAAACTGCCTCTCTGTTTAGCGTTTGTGTACTACGAGAAAGCCTTCGATTAGATCGAAACTTGAGCTGTACTGCTGTCTCTCCAACGGTGCCAAATTGACTACCGGTACATCGAAGTGTTGAAGTCATTGGTGAAATCGGCCTTTAGAGGTATTTGTTTCCCTTTGGTAGGTAAAATATCCATAAACATTATTTTTTGCTTTCGTCCCATTTCTAAGTATAATAATAATAATATTGTTTTTTTCTGAGGAAGCTCTCGTTAGGCAGCTGGATCAAGTGCTTGATCTAGAAAGCGGTACTCCTGGACACGGCGCGTATCGTTAGGAGGTTCCTCTCTTAGGAGCCCTGACCACCGGTAGCTTGGACCCTGTTCCCGATACCGGTGGGCTACTATTTTTTATGTTTAAAAATAGTACATAAATTGAATAAACGAAATATTACGTTTTATTTATAATTTACCAAGCTAACAAAACTATCCAAAACGACCAACACACGCCTCGCTAGCAAACTAAGAGATACGTCGCCGTGCCAGCCAGAGCCGTGATTGGTCGGCGTTCGCCGGCGCGCGCGGGTAGACTCGACACACACACAGGCGATCCGCGCACTTTGACAGTTTGACTAATGCCGACGGACGGCAACATGTAAGATAGAGGTATTTTTTTTTTCGGTAACCGGTATTAATAAAGGTTGTTTTTATTATTTAAAAATTAAGGTAACCTTTTAAAATACCTGTAACTAACCGAAACATACCGGTATTATTCATACCGGTTTCGGTCCCTGGTTTACAGCATCAATCGGCTGATACTTGAATGCACTCACGATACAGGAGATATTCCTAGTGTGGGTGTGTGTTTTTGTGTTTTTAATCATTATCAATATATATAATAGATCCGTAGAAAAGTAATTTTTGTACAATTTTCGTCTGTTTCTCTGTTTATTTGTGCACGCATCACATGAAATGTACGAAACCAAAATAGATAACTTTTATACATATAATTTGTGCGTAACTTGAAGAATTACTTAGTTTTTATTTCATCGCAATCTGAACCGATTGCGATGAAATAAAAACTCTATGAAGTGTTTAAGAAGTAAAATTGCAACACACACAATTCAGATGATCGGACAGTTGAACTCGATATTCGATAGATTGCGTTGTGCAATGAAGTCATTTTCTGAATAGCGGTGTTAAGATTCTCCGCGAAAGAATGATGACTATAGAAAAAAAAATAGTAGGATAGGCAGGAGGGTTAGTACGGTAAGGTTGGCAGACAGATGACGGGAGCGAAGCCGCGGGCACAGCTAGTTGATAATAAAACTGATTTGTTATGTTTCAGGTGGTGTGTGGCGGAGAGCTGAGGGCTTTACTGCTGCGTGCACCTCCACTACCACAACCAAATGCTCCGGCTACTAAAGTTCATACACAGGTAACTATACCCTTTTTACAAGCTTTGTTAACCTGCTTTGTAAGTATTAAAAGCGAAAGTGAGTGTGCGTGTTTGTTACTTCTTCATCCATCAAACCATCACCATCATCCATCCAGGTGTTTCAACACCTGGATGGATGATGGAGATCTGTATGAAATTTGGCACAGTGATAGATTATAGTCAGGAATATCATGTAAGATACTCTTTATACCGGGAATATGCTCCCTCGGGATAATTTTCGACATTCACGTGGGCGAAGCCGCTGGCAGAACAGAAGCTAGTCATCTGCCTAGCCTTTTTCCAACTATATTAGGGTCGGCTTCCAGTCTTACCGGATTCTGCTAAGTTCCAGTGTTTTACATGGAGCGACTGCTTATCTGACCTCCACAACCCAGTAACTGGGTAACACAGTATCCCTTGGCAAGACTAGTGTCAGATCTCAAGCTTCTGACTACCCGTAACGACTGTCAAAGATCTTCAAATGACAGCCGGGACCAACGGCTTAACGTGCTTTCCGAGGCACAGAGGAAACTCGGTATGTTGAAATGGTCACCCATCCAGGGACCGACCTCGTCAAGCGTTGCTTAACCTTGATGATCGACCCGTGCGGCTGTTATTTAGCCACGAGCTCCTTTAGAACAGAAGCTAGTGTGCTCCTAAATTTTACAATAGTTATTTCCAATCAAGTGAATATTGGATGACAATGCCATGAATCAAGCTAGGGCCATAGATGAATCACGAGCAAGTAAAGGATTTTAACAACTGAATCACGACGGTGGTGATTCAGTTGTTAGAATCCTTTAAATCCGTCCTTTATTTACTAATTGCATTATATACTATTTTTAACCGACTTTCGAAAAAGGAGGAGGTTCTATGTTCGACTTCTTGTATGTTTTTTTTTTTTATGTATGTTCACCGATATCTCCGTCAATTGTGGACCGATTTTGAAAATTCTTTTTTTGTTTGAAAGAGTATGTTCCGAAATTGGTCCCATTTTAATTTAGTGAAGATCTGATGAAGAACTTCGAAGATATACAACAGAACTCTTCAATAAATAACGGCAAATCTCTCGGGACTGCTGCAATCGCATGTCTGTTTATTGTTTATACCATTTCATAACATAACATCACGCCAGTACGCTATTAAGTGGTATGCAGATCTGTCATTTCACTGATTATGTTTTGAGTTTCATGTTATTCGGGTAATCTATTCTGCCGTTACAGGTACTTACTACACAACTTGCCTATAGGTACAACTAAAAAGGGTAAAATAAAAAAAACTTTTTTGCAAAAAAATACTACCGACTTCCAAATAAAAAACTACAAAGTGAAAAATAACTTTATTTTTGGAAGTCGGTGTCAATATCGCAATGAATTGGTAACTACAAAAGACACCGACTTCCAGAAATAAAGTTATTTTTCACTTTGTAGTTTTTTATTTGGAAGTCGGTAGTATTTTTTTGCAAAAAAGTTTTTTTTTGTAATGTAGAATATGGAAGTTTCAATGAATGTGACACTCGGCTCGCTGGCAGCCAGTGTTACAGAGTGTGCTCGCTTGTAGCTTCGCTGGCATTGATGACTATTATTATGATATTTATTTGAAAACTCAACAGCTTATTACTAATTTACATGAATAGATGTTCACCTCACTGTCAATGAACAGCCCAGTGCAGTTGCATCAACGTTACTTGCATCTTAGTAAACACACACATATTGCACAGTAACAGCGAGATGATGACAATTATCTCTGTAGCCAATAACAGAGTTTCACGGCATGGATAAAGCTAGGTAAGGTTATGTTTACTTCATAATATATTAATCACAAGCTATTCCCTATGTTTCCAGGTGGACTACATACACTGCTTGGTGCCCGACTTGAAGGAGATCACAGCCTGCTCCTTCTACTGGGGCAAGATGGACCGCTACGAGGCTGAGAGGTTACTGGACAACAAGCCTGAAGGTACATACTCACTTCTACATGGTCAGATCTACTTTCAGAACGCTTAATCTGATCAAATGCGTGCACTTAGTGACCATTTTAAATAGTAATGTGTCCTGTTCCTCTTATGTTCGAACTAGCTAAGGGATTTTAAAATCGACTGTGGCCTTTGTGTTTCAGAGTTTCTTCTCAGAGTTCTTCAGAAAGCCTCTAAAATGATTCTAACTGGCCGCAATACGCGTTTGACACCAAGCCTGCAATGCTGCTGGTGCTTTTTCGGCCTATGAGTTTTACAAGGTAGACGCAGCGGGAGAAGTCACCATACCTTATTAGTAGTGTTCTTCAGAAAGTTCAGGTGCGCTGTACTCATAACTGGCGTGCGTGTATGACTAGATGGTAGATGGACTCTACGGTGACCTCTCTCTTGTAAAGCACCAGCAGCATTGCACACTTGGTGTCAAACGCGTATTGCGGCCAGTTAGGAAGATTTTAGAATGTTGGTTCGGCTTCGCTGCTCGCCAAGTATGGCAGTGGCATATTACATAGCTGCATATTATACTTGTGTACAAATGGTCACCCAGTTATCTTCGTTCCCAGGCACGTTCCTACTGCGCGACTCTGCGCAAGAGGAGCACCTGTTCTCTGTGTCGTTCCGCAAGTACGGGCGCTCCCTGCACGCGCGCATCGAGCACTACCAGCACCGCTTCAGCTTCGACAGCCACGACCCCGCCGTGTTCGCGGCCGCTACCGTCACCAAGCTCATCGAGCATTACAAGGTAACATTATGTATACATCGAGCACTACCAGCACCGCTTCAGCTTCGACAGCCACGACCCCGCCGTGTTCGCGGCCGCTACCGTCACCAAGCTCATCGAGCATTACAAGGTAACATTATGTATACATCGAGCACTACCAGCACCGCTTCAGCTTCGACAGCCACGACCCCGCCGTGTTCGCGGCCGCTACCGTCACCAAGCTCATCGAGCATTACAAGGTAACATTATGTATACATCGAGCACTACCAGCACCGCTTCAGCTTCGACAGCCACGACCCCGCCGTGTTCGCGGCCGCTACCGTCACCAAGCTCATCGAGCATTACAAGGTAACATTATGTATACATCGAGCACTACCAGCACCGCTTCAGCTTCGACAGCCACGACCCCGCCGTGTTCGCGGCCGCTACCGTCACCAAGCTCATCGAGCATTACAAGGTAACATTATGTATACATAACGACATGAAGAGCTAGGTGGAAGTAAAAACACATATCGCCAGAGTACCATGTATTAGGAGACGAGCCTTTTGCCATCTACCGGGCACGAGACCTGACTCCGGGTGACTTTAGATAACCCTATAATCATCGTTGCCAGATGTCCTGATTTTTATGTGTCGGGCGGGATGTCTTGCGCGGGACAGGCTCTGTCCCGCTTTTCAGGAATAACTCGACCGTGCGGGCTGCACACACCGCGGGGGCACACACGAGTGGCGGGCCCCCGGCCCCCGGCGCCCGGCGCGTAGTGATTTAATGAAGACAAGCGCGCTCTTTCTTCTTCGTCGGTACACTCTTGGCAGAGCGGTCGTGGTCATCATGTTGCAGTGAGACTTCGGGTTGCCATAATATGTTTAACGATGCGGCGCCATCCCTCTCTATCGGCTGTTATTCGTGTGCACTCATGCAATGGGCCACCCACTGCAGACTTAATCTGGTCGGTCCATCGCATGGGCGACCTGCCACGCGCTCTCATTCCTTCCACTCTACCCTGAACTACAAGCCGCTCGATAGAGACAAGCGCGCGGAGGAGGGCAAATCTGATTTAAAATATCTTTTATTTTTTAAATATATTTTCAATCGCTATTTTTGCCATCTATTATCATGTAAACGTAATTTAAAACAAAGATGTATATTTAAAAACTTCTGGTTATATACGTTTTTAGGATTCCGTTACCAAAGGGTAAAAACGGGACCCTATTACTAAGACTCAACGGTCCGTCTGTCTGTCACCAGGCTGTATCACAAGAACCATGATAGTTAGACAGTTGAAATTTTCACAGATGATATATTTCTGTTTTTTGTTGTGAATAGGTTACTTCTAGGCAAGCGTGCTCCATCATCGACCACATCATCGCTTCCCATCAGGTGAGATGGTGGTCAAGCGCGAGCCTATATAAGATAAAAAAAAAAAAAACAGAATAAAATAAATATTTAAGTAGGCATATTTTTTTTGTTGTTTTTTTGCGATAATGATACCGATCCCGTCATGCGCGAGTCTGACTCGCACTTGGCTGGTTTTTTCACTCTAAAAGTTTCAAAGTACCGAATTGCCAAAAAAATAAAATTTGCCAACGCCGCCTATAATACATCGTAACCAGCTTGAGACGACGACAGTCGTCAACGACCTTAAGAGAACAAAATGTGTGCTCGTTTCACACCCGCCCGACCCAAAATTCATTAGTTTTTTGTACTTTCCTTATTATTGTAAAACTTAAAAAAAAAACTTAGATCAAAATGTAGATAATTAAATTGTCTTTAAGACTGTGACAATTTCATTTAAATACGCCCAGCGATTGTTGTTTTTTTGTCCGCTACTCAAAATTTTCTGAGATCGAATTATTAATAAAATGATCTAATGTAACATATATTTTTTCCAAAAAATTACGACTAGTCGTTTAGACGTGATTCTCATTTTAAAATCAGCTACTGAGGAGTATCTGCTTAATTCTTCCTCAAGTTCGGTGATCTTCTCGTCAGCTCGGAGTGTACGCGTGTTGTATGTTACCAGGGCCAGTCGTCTGTGTTTATTATTGTAGTCGGATCTTGTACGCGGATTCTAGCAACTCTCGCCATATCGTAACCTGCACCATAAGTCGTACTGCAACCGTAATAAGTAACCTTACATTTCCCGTTCCAGGACCCCGCCTGCGTGATGTTCTTCGAGCCCATGCTGACGGCGCCGCTGCCCCGCAGCGAGCCCTTCAGCTTGCAGCAACTGGCGCGAGCCGTCATCGTGTCGCACACCAGCTACGATGGTACGAAGCCGCACATGTTGTACTAATACTATGTATTTACAAGGCAGACGTGATAACTTGAAACTAAAGGCAGTGTCGCTAACGCGATCAAAACAAACGTATCATTTGGCATTCAGTTCTTCCTGCCCTTGGCCCATTTTACTTGGGGTCGCTTTCACTGACTGCCTTTTTATAAGCTTTTAATTAACTTGCAATGTATGTATGTATGTAAGTGTGTTCGGGTCAAATTTTGCAGCTTAATTTTAAAGCAGTTATTCTCCACCGATTAAGATAAAATTTTGCATACACGTTTAATTTGGATGACAGTGCATGGTTAGATAAATGACGTCATTCTAAATCCAATATGACGGACAGCCCAAGATGGTGGATTAGTTATTTTTTGTGCACTGCTATGATATGGGTATCAAATGAAAGGGTTTGCTGAGAAGAATACGAAAAAAGCTTGTTTTAAAAAAAAAAATCTTTCATATCACTCCTCACACAGTCCATCCATCTTTTCTTCGGCTGTCCCCTCCCTCTCCATTCATCCACATTTATATTCACAACTCTTTTAGTAACATGCGTTTCATCCCTCCTCATCCCATAACCATACCAGGACAAACGGTTTACTTTCAAACGGTATCCAATCTCGTCACTCCGCACATCCATCTCAACATTCTCATCTCTGCTACAACATACCCAACATTCTGATTCACTTAGCATTCAGTAATGAGTTAATATCTAAATAAAAATTATCAAAATATCTCAATAAATCACAACGTTGTCTTATTACATCATTCCACAATCTACCATTTAAAGTTACACCACACATACTTCGTAAGGAACGCATTTCTACTGCATTCATCCTACTTTCATGTCTTTTTTGTCATACTCAACCTTCAGTTCCATACATAAGTGTAGGCACCAGCACGCATAAGACAACGTTGTGGTGACACGCTGGGAGGACACGCCCCAGGAAGACATACATAGATCTTACTGGAGATGTTGTTCAGCGTGCGTGTATGACTAGATGTATGAACACATGAGTCTGCCCCGCAGGCGTGGAGAAGCTGCCCCTGCCACCCCGCCTGCGCCAGTTCCTCAAGGAGTACCACTACCGCCAGCGCGTCCGCGTGCGGCGCCTGGAGCCCGGCGCCGAGCTGTACGAGCAGCAGCCGCTGTGAGCAGCACTACTGTATTATTGTATGCCAACTTATAAATGTCGTTTAAGATACTTTTTAAAATTACTATTAGAAAAATGTATATTTTTTGGTATATCGCAAGGTTTTCGTGCAATTTTGATGTGGTACCAATATAATTACAAAAGTGTACCGCCTGATGTATCCTACATCGCTCAATCAAAGTTGTCCGTCTGCTCTGAGGATCCTCCCTTTTCTATGCAGCTCTGTGGGACTTTACAGCCTGCTTTAAGAATATGGACCAGTTAGCAAAATGCTAGCGGGCTGAGAAATTCCTAATGCCGTTTGCCAATCATCAGCGTACAGCAGTTCACTGCTGGCACATAGGCCTTTACAGTCACACGGCACCCACATCAAGTAGCCACTCTGCTCGTATTGTTGCTCCACCTAGCCTGAGGCCTCAGGACCTTACGTTTAACAAGAACACGTATACCCCAACTAACGTGACTATCCTGTCCGGACTTGGCCAGCTTTCTAATTTGTCTGGGCAAAACCAAAAAAAAATATCTTTTTATCCGCCTATCCACCAAGAATATTTTCTTGTTTCATACTTTTCAGTCCGTATTTTGCAGTCAGGTTTTAGCTTTTAGACTAATTTTTTTCTGTTGGTCTGGTCTTTTAAATTATCGAAATGGTAACCCTAACCTCAACGTTCACCAGTTCTAAGGCTAATATGGCTGGTCCGCTACCACTTCTGTTTGCTTATTCTGTGAGCTATATCCAAGGTTTGCAACAATGAACTTATATTGGTATCACATTAAATGCATAGTTGCTCCCTACGTCCTTAGGAATGTAGATCTAAATTTCTAAATACAATGTTGTAAAGACTTGTAACATACGTTAATGTTCTAGTAACATATCGTAACTCACGTTTGTATTCGCCGAATTCTACACAAATTTGGTGAGTCCCATGTTATAGCAGTGGTGGCCCAGTGGTTACGGCCGCGAATTACAAGTTGTAGGTCGTGGGTTCGAACCCAGGCAGGTGCATTACTTTGTGTAAATTATTTCATCACCACTGCTCTCAAAACGGTGAAGGAAAACATCGTGAGGAAACCGGTATGTCTTAGAACCAAAATTTCGAAGACATGTGACATCCACCAACCCGCACTGAGCCCGCGTGGTGGATTACGGCCCACAGAGAGGAGGCCTGTGTCCCGGCAGTGGGAACATTAAATAACTGGCAGAATCTTGGTGTATCATACGTCCCTGGCTATCCTGCCGCGGGTTGAAATTACTAGAACACAAAAGCATGTTAACATTTACAAATCTTTGGAACTCTGCTGTATTTAGTAAAGAAAAAATGTTTAATTGAAATTCAAAAATATCTGAAGTGAATTAGGAAAATATCGATTTTACGTGCATATTATAATTTTTTTACCCTACGGAGAAGTAGAGTTAGTAAGTTGTTTTTACAAGCTTTCATAGTTATCCGGCAACTGGTAATTCCATTTTTCAAGCACTTCCTGGAAACTTAGCGTACTTATGTAACTTTGGCAACATTGAAATAATATGGTACTATGGAGCTGGTCTCATGATGAAGCCGGAAGGTGGCTACGCATAGCAACTCCTCAACCAGACAAGATAGCACCGTCGCGTTTGGGCTCATTGGATGTGTATTGACTAGTGAAATTACATTTAGTAAGAAGCTTGTTAAAATTTTATTTTCTACCAGCTGTCCCACGCGGCTTCGCTCTCGTCAACTGGCTACCTACCTACCCATCTACCCTATCTACGGTACCAACCCTACATACATTATTGTTGAGTAACTTTTAAAACCGTTTACGCAGCGCACGCAACGGAAGCAATTTTGCCCGTATTTGCAACATTTTTCGTTTATGCTGCGCTCCTATTGGTCATAGCGTGATGGTATATAGCCTATAACCTTCCTCGATAAATGGACTATCCAACACAAAAATAATTTTTCAATTCCAACCAGTAGTTCTTGAGATTAGCGCGTTCAAACAAACAAAAAAACTCTTCAGCTTTATAATATTAGTATTGATTCATTTTTCCCTATTTGAAAATATCTTCTGAAGCTATATGTATCATATGCAGTCGCCCAGGACCGAGCTCTGCTCAGGTGAAAATAGAGAATACAATTTTTACAACTATCCCAGATACGAGATCTAGCTAGATCGATGTATCGCCCCCGAAAACCCCTACATTGCAAATTTTACCACAATCGTTAGAGCAGTTTTCGAGAACTATTGCTCGATTAATAGTATATAGATAGATAGGATATACATATGCTCCTGGGTACTAGAGGACTATTTAAAGTACGCCATCCATCTCAAATCAAAGAATTGTATCTTTCACATTGAAAAATTCACAGTTACAAGTTGAGATTGGATTAGGTGTAACTAACTACCCTGCCCTCGTGCCGTGTTACTTGTGGTCGGCGCAACACGTATTCTTCCCTGAAAACTGAATTGACTTCAACACAAGGTAACCGCCAATCTTTTTGGCCGGTCTCAAGTTGGCGACAATGGTTGCGCAGTAGCCAATATCATACTGAGCAGTGCGCATCGGGAAGCCTATGTTCTTGTTTAAAAATACCCCCTTTTAAAACGACGTTAAAAAATATTTAATCGTATTATAAATAATAATCCATACTAATATAATAAATGCGAATTACCTTTTCACGACTGAACGGCTGAACTGATTTAGATGAAATTTGGTATGGAGATAGTTTGAGACGCTGGGAAGGACAGGATAGTTTTTATCTCGGTAGTGTGTTCCCTTGGGATGATAAAACACTGGCGAAGCCGCGGGGAGAAGAGTGTATGTTATAATATACACGTAAAATTGAACCCAAACGTAAAAGAATATCGTTTTCGTCTTATTATTAATTAAGTAATTATTATTTATCCTTGTTCCAATATTTTGATATTTATATCCTTGCAAGCAAAGCGGTTAATTTGCCCACTGCTGGGACACAGGCCTACCTCTCACATGGGCAGTAATCCACCACACGGGTAGTGATGGTATCAAAAAGCCATATTTTTCAGTGAGTATTATAAATATCAAAATGTTGTTCAAACTATAATTTTAATTATTAATGTACATTGTAAATTACTGTAAAATAGAATATAAATAAATATAATTGTAATTATTTAAGTTGTATTTTTGGTGTTGGCAATCAAGACGAATGGCTATCAAACTGATTAATTATGTTTGTAGTATGTACAAATCATGAAGAATAAACACAAAAATGAATATACTAAATTCGTCTTTAACATTACTGGCGGAAGGCGTTTGCCTCCAGCCTATAGTTTCGTGAATATAGTGACTCGAACAGTGTAAACTGAGTTAAGTTTAGTAATTAGTTTGTTAGTCCAGTGAATGTTTACACGGTTCGAGTTACTAAATATCTCGTAATACACAATCTAGTTATGGAGACTTGTAAATAGGGGTTAACGCCTGTAACCATGTAAAGGTTGACCACACTGAGGTAAATCCCGCGCGGGATGCGGGATACGACTGCACGCGTCCATTGTTCTAATGATTAAGAGTTGAAGCTAAGCGAAGCGTCGTTTTATTTATTATTTATTTTTCATATACTTTATTGTACACCACTTAAATAATTACAGGACAAAACATTTATAAATATAAGTGTATAATGGGCGGTCTTATCGCACAGGACAATCTCTTACAGACAACCAGTACAGTTTTATAAAAGTACAAAGCATAAAGACCGCTCTCTCTGGATATTCCTGTAACTTTAAATTATTTTCAATTGTTATTCTTGAAACTGTGAGTACTTTCTACTTAATGCAATAACAAGCTTCGATACAGCGAAGTGTCATAACACAGATAATCCTTTGCCTGAAGGGACACTTCACACTCGAGATTATGTATTTCTCACTTTGAAAGTACTTAAATTATTATTATGTCTACCATGTAATGCACAAAATTCGAATTCTGATATACAGAATCTGACGCGTCGCTTCGACTCGACTTTATTTTGTGGAGATAGGGGTCAATATGCTATTTACGTTTTTAGTACGACGCGTCGATTTGATCACTCTTGCCTAAAAGTGCTCTGCGATCAGAGATCTCTATCTATGGTTACATTTATTTTTTCTGCAATCGAGTCTGTAGCTGTTGCTTGACAGTTGCAGATAGTTGCTCGTCTGGATTGCCGCATCAGTTTACAGTTATGACAAAATGTATTATTAGCACTCCGTGCGTACAAAGATAATGAAATAAAATATATTTTAAAATACAACTTTGTTGTTTTACTTGGTTTCTTTGAATTTTAGTAGCGTCAATAGCCCCATGGTAAGTACGGTGATTTGAAAATATTTCCGTAATATTTATATGGCGGCATCGCAAAGGCCATCGTGAAAATTGAGGAGGCAGTAAAAGTGTTAACCAGGGACAGTCACTCCATGTAAAAATCTGGTCATTCATGTAAAAAGCTGCATTAGGTTTGACTGGAAGCCGACCCCAATACAGCTAGGAAAAGACTAAGGCTCAGCGCAAACGGTCCACCGGTGGCTGTCGCGCGCTACCGCTACATTTGTAACAGTGGCAGAAGTGCGTGGCAGCCACAGGGGTTCGGAAGCCACCCCTTGTTATTGCTGTATAGATCAGAATGTGAATCCCAAATTAATAATTGGATTTCCAATATGTGTGCTGCATGGTGAGGCATGCGATGTGTAGGATGCCTAACGGCTTACTGCGCGGGGGTGGAGCAGCGCGATAGTGGCGGGTGGTAATCGTGGACACTGCAGGCTGCATCGAGTGGCCGCCACCGTCTACACGTGTGTGCGGTGTGTCTATACAAAATTATAATTATGGAAAAGTGTGTTGAGTCGCTGTCGCTGGCCACCGGTTGCAATGGTCGGTGGCCTGTTGGCGCCGAGCCTAAGCCACTAGTTTGACGATCACGAGAAAGAAAAGGTAAATAAAAGTCAGTAATATTGTAATAAATAAACCGTTATATACAAAATGTATTGCATTGTTTTCTTTACATACAACATTCTGAACTGTGCCAAGAAAATGGTTCAATACTTACCCATGCCTTCTTTACTTGGGTATAGAAAAGAGATGGACGACTACAAAGGCAATAGTTTGCAGACTGTTTTGCCAGTTGATACCGGATAACTAATAGTTTATTTAGCAAATAATTAAATCTGTTAATTTTGTTATTTATCTGGTGAATACCGAGCTTTTTCATTGGTGATCAACTTGAAGGGATTGTCATATCACATTATATTGGCACAGTTAACATCAATTCGCATTCCAGCACACAAAAATAACTTCAGAGGTTATTTAAATTAATACCTTAAAAGGAGCAATTCTTGTAAATATGTAGATATATAATAAATAATAATAAAATAATAAAAATGTTTATTTTATCTCCACAAATTACATCAAGTACATATACATTATACAGCTGACATTATATTTTTACAAATTTGTAATTTGTGGGAGATCTGGAGTCTAAACTAAGCCGAGGCCTGTACTATAGATCTCCAGATATATATATATATATATATATTTATTATATATATATATTATAAATATATATATATCCCAGATATATATATATTTATAATCTGAATCTCTAAAACGGCTCCAACGATTTGCATGAAATTGAGTATGCAGGTCCTTTCGGGGGCGATAAATCTATCTAGCTAGGTTTAATTTTTAGAAAACGTCGTTTTCTCTATTTTCACCCGAGCAGAGATCGGTCGCCCAGGTACTAATTTTAATACACGGTGATACACTAGTTAACAGTAGATGTTAAAATATAATCCCGTGATATATTTAATATTTTAAGGGATGAATAATACTCATGATGCACTTATAGAACTTATACTATGGGTCTAACTCCGATGTTGAAAAAAGAAGAGATCAACGGTGGACTTATACCGAGTCTTTTTGCTCGCTCGTGATACCGTAAAGGATCTCTTCTGTGAGCGTGAGTAAAACTTGCACTAAGCCCACTGCTCCATTCATTTAGATCAGGGGGGTGACCATAAGCTCGTAGAGTAAGGTTATTTTGAGTGTTTGTGTAAGGGACAGATGTATATGACTTGTATACATCTTTCCCTTACACACACTCAGTGCGAGTTTTTACTCACGCTCACAGAAGAGATCCTTCTCATATAAATGTGGATGAATGAGATGAGGGGATGGCCAAAGAGATGGATGGACTGTGTGAGGAGTGATAAGAAAGAAAAGGGAGTCAGTGAGAGCGTGACGGGGGACAGGATGGTATGGAAGAAGAAAACATTGCGCCGACACAAGTAACATGGGACAAGGGCAGGAAGATGATGATGATTAGAGGTCCTAAGCTAAGGCTAGGTGTTCACAAAATCCCCATACTAGGATTCCTTATGTTATGAGGAGTATGAAAGAAGATCACATCAACTATAATATGGGATTAGAATGATAATTGCAGATTTCCGATAATAAATCTTGTTTATAATTACGAATTCTATCATCCCTTAGAATATTTTTATTACACATGTAGTTTATTTTTCCATCCATCTCAAAAAAGAACATAAAAGATTTACTTCTAAACCTAAAGACTATGTAAATAAATAGATAATTTAAACTAAATTCGTAAATAACAGCTGTATTATGATATGATTTATAAAGATTGCTTTGGATACATTTTTAAATATTGTCCTAAGATTTTATTATCTTCAAAATATCTAAGATATATTAAGCAGTAATAGTGTTATCCAGTAACTTAGTTTTAGAGTTCAGAAAAGAATTCTCTCTATGTAAGATAGTATTTAACTGCATTCAGGTCCAATATAGTTGGCAAAAGGCTATGCGTAGCCAAGATATAATACAGGATGGATAAAGTTCCGTCATTCAAGTTAATTTACGCCGTGGTAAAAATTAAACCTTTAAGCAAAGTTTTTAAATTATAATTATGTATACTTCGATTAATAATACACTAGATGCCCGGTATGCGTTTCAAAAACGGGCCGAAAAATAAGAGCCCAAATACGGTTGTGGTCTTATAAATCATAGCCAACATGAAAAAGTCAAAATGCCGCAGTTTGCGTTCAAAAATTGTGCAAATAACCGAGATGTGTTTGCCATAATGTAAAAACCGAATTAAATAGTAAATATGAATCAATTACCAAATCTACCTACCTAGATTTGCGTCGACAACGCGTCAACTATTGTCACAAACATCGAACGAAAAACTGTTCTGGAACTTTGAAATTTAGACTTTAAAACATGCGTGTAAGATTAAATTTGTTTTGATGCATGTTGAGCAGCGAAGAAGGGTCGAAAAAAATATTGCTTTTCGTACATAGCTTTGTGAATGCAACTTTAAGCATTGCATTTAAGATGAATTTGCATTAACTAGAATTACGTAAACACAATTGGCGACAGATAGTGAAGTTTTGTATGGGATTGTGTATCTAGTGTATTATTGATCGAAAATAGTAGATGACCAACAATTGAAACGTTTTAGTAATTGCATGGATATATGTCAATCTCAATGCCTTACGTTACGGCCTTATAGTCACATTCTTTTAATATACTTTGCTATTTCACATTGTCTCTGTCACTTCAAGGAGTATAATAGGAGATACTGAAATATTTATTTAATAATTCTCGGTTATTCCTGATATATAAAATAAAATATAGTTTATATTATTACTATAATATAAACTATATTTTATTTCAAGTTTGCACATTCGTGCTGAACAGATTTTCATCACAATAATTCTAAGTATTCGAATACTTTATCTATCTACGTTATTGTAAATATCTTAACTTGACTTGGCGATACCTAGAACTCTAAACGGTACCTAAAACATACCGTAATAGACCACCAGTACCTAAACTGTACAGAAGTGGTCCAAATGTATTACCTTGAGGTAACCCTCAATGATTTTGTTCAGTTATATGACTTTAAACATCCTCCTATCTGCTGATAACAATAAAATGTTAATCACCAAAAGTAGCGATCATTTCTATTCCACCTTTGTTTGGTTGGCCCAAATTCAGCACTGGAAGTACATTGGTTGACAGTATCAAACGCCTTACCCAGATACCAATGGGTATCGTGCCATCTAGTTACTAGTCTGGCGGTCATGTAGACAGGTCGCTCCATGTAAAATACTGGTAATCATCTGCATCCGGTTACTGAAAGCCGACCCCAATAAAGTTGGAAAAAGGTTGATTTTCTTACCCATATCTATAAAAAAAACAACTGTTAATGAAACAGTTCCTAAATCAGGGTTAAAAATCTTTAAGTAAATCAAAGAAAAGAGAATCGCAGAATCATGATAGATCTACGTCCGTGAAATTTCTTAAAGGATCGGCAATGTCGTCGCTCTTTGAATCCATAGACTTTGGTTTTAGATCACTGCCTGATGCTTCTGTCTCATCTAGGATCTCGTTTAATATTTCCTCTTGTGTTTTGACAGCATTACTATCAATTTCTATCCCAACAATTTCTTTTTCATTCAACTGCACTTTAGTTTCAAAATCTTCATCTAATTTCGAATCCAAAACAATATCTGTCGTATTTACAATTCTATCGTCATCAAATCCATGGTTAGTTTCAAACTCCTCATGGCTGTTAGCGTCAAATTCTTCACTATAATCATCCAGATCTCTCTCTGTTTCTGTAGGAGTCATTTCTGACCTACACCTCGAAGGAGAAAGATTCTGTACTGCAGTTTTTGACACTGTCTTAAATATTTCATCTATATTAGCTTCTGTAGCCAGTTTAAGAGCATTTTCCCAGCCGAGGAGCGTTTGTGTGTGCAAGTTGACTTGTCTGTCAGCTAGATCGAGTAGTAAGGTTTTGATTTCCGAGCGGGTTTTTGGTACCCAGTCTGATAGTTCGGAGCGGAGAGCCTCGGATGCTTGTTCGAGCCTGCGGACAAAGAAACTTTGATGTTAGAAACTAAATATCTAAGTATTTTATTAAGGTATGCAATAACAACGTGTGTGTATTCGACAGAGCGTGGCAGCGCAGCGATGTCGCCCGCGTGAAATTTGAAAAAAAAAACAAAACGATAAAAAGTATCCCATATCCAAATCCAGGTCAAGGACTACTCATGTGACAAGTTTCATTCAAACTCGATAAGCCGTTGAGGCGTCATTGATACATTTATAATAACAAAACTAGCTGACACCCGCGACCCTGCCCGCGTTGTTTTAATACTTATATCATTATAAAATATACCCTACGTGTTATTCTAATGTATATTACTTTAATGTTTCATACTTTTTCAATCGAAATATCAGTAGGAATCTCAATGGAACCTAAAAACATTACGACTGAAAAACATCCTTGAAAATCCGCATTTAGCCACAAGCCCACAACCTATTTTCGTTACCTAGATATTTTCCTTGTGCACGAAATTGCTCAGTAGGTAAATAATTGGTTATAAATGAAGAATAAATTTACCCTAATATTATTTATTGAACTATAAATAGGCTAGCCTATTACATGGCACTTAACCATACGCACAAAATGTATTGGGCATACATAATATATGTACATTCAATGTGCGTACAGCTATGAAGTGCGATTTTTCAAATTTAGTTTCCTGATAACTATATCCTGCAGCCTAATTGCGTAAGTGAATTCGGCAAAGCAAACAAGTCGATTCTTTCCCAAAAAACGACTTTACGTATTGCATATTACACTCTAAAACGGAAAGGTTATGCTCCTTTGCATTACCAATATTTTGACGTAGAATTGATTGTAAAGAATAAACGAAAGCGGAAGAGTCGAGATAAAACTTCACTATTGGTATCATAGATATATTAAACAAGGAGATATGGCGTGTAGACGAAAATATATAGGAAACCTGTGTCTCCAGTTTGCCCCTACCACACGGCAACTACTACACATGCAGTTCAGTAAAGGCAATAGATACGCAGTCGCGCTCACACCCGCATTTCTTAAATCAGAACGTACTACACAGTCAATTATAAACTTTATCTCATCAACACAGCTTGTATTTACCATGCACCGTACAACTTACGCACACAAAAACATCGGTCGCTATCGTTGTGCTGTGCAAAAGCAATTTATTTTACATTTACGCTAGTGATTGACTAAATCGGAAATTTATCGATTCTGCCATTTACTATATTATATATTTTTTTGTAGTTCTGTAAATAAATTACATTAAAAACAGCATGCCCAGAAAATATTATAATAAAAATAAACAATATGTACCTAAAAATATAAATTATTAAGTAAATTAAAAAATTCAAACAATCAAAAATTTGGTTACGTTGGTTTAGGCTGTCATAGCGTATTGAAACAGGAGGTCAATACCTCCATTGACTAAAAACCATAGCAGGGTTCAACCCTGCTATGGTGTTTAGTCAATGACCTGTAAAGTGGAGGTATTTGTGCAGCACTTGACACTTTGGTATTACTGGAGTGGCATTTTTGTCAAAATGTTAGTTATGCATTTCTCTACCACGCTGTAAAATAATCAAAATAATTAATAAACATTATTTCACATCGATCTTCCAACCGGGTTAAAACGGTTAAAAATTGAAAAATAAACTATAAAAGCAATATTTCATTCGTCATTCGACGTTGTTGTCGATAGCCTACGTTAATGGATCTGCATAAGCACAGCACTAACTCGTCGCAAGAAGCAGCGGCCGTACTACGCAATGGATCCGCTTAGTAAAGTATCGTTTTGTGATTTTTACATTGCTTGTTCAGTCACTCAGCGACAAACTTAGGTAGTGGTTAAGAAGCAATGTATTTAATGCAAAAAAAGTACAGTCGCTGTGCTATTTGAAAACAAAAATAACATAGTAGAGGCAAGAAATATTTTGCGATTTGTTGTTTTTCATGATTTTAAAGACAAATATAATAAAATACTTGTAATTACATATGGTAAGTGATTCCATGATTTACAAAGTTTTGATTTAGGCTTCGGTTTTTACAAGAAACCACTGAACAACACGGCATTCTTATAACTTTTCACGATCACGGTCGAAAGCGCAATAGTTCGCGGTGACGGCCATTTGTCTATAACATGCTCAGTCAGTCCATGTCGCGCGGACACCGACACGCCCCCTTGCCACTTCTCCTGTATTTTATATTTCTATGATTGGTATTGTGTAATGCAAAATATACAAATGTCAAGTATATTTGACAAGCGTAAAACCCCATAAAACCCGTTTGTACTCTTTCCAAATTAGTTTCACAATACCGAAAAAGTTGAAAGAAATGATTCTGATTCTTTGAAAGAATCGACTCGTTTACTTTGCTGAATTCAGTTACGCAATTAGGCTGCTGGGGTATTTAAGTCAAGAGTGAATAGGTTACTTCTAGGCAAGCATGCTTCACCGTCACCGTCGACCACATCATCGCTTACCATCAGGCGAGATAGTGGTCAAACGCAAGCCTAACAAATATAGTAAAATAAAAGTACAAAGTGTATGTATTTCACTAAATCTACACAACTGCCTAAGTCTTCAGGAAAACAGCCGTGAAGTTACGTACTGAAACTACCAGTACACAATGACCTCGCAGAACATGACGCACACACCATACCGATATAACTATATTATTCAAGGCAAGGTCAAGATGATGGCTGACTACATGTTTTTATACTAAAATCTGTCAGGTTGTTTTCAAAATTTTGTTGTATTTATGCTACTTACTATGTATAAATGTGGATGGATGGAGATGGAGGGGAAGGCCAAAGAAAAGATGGATGAACTGTGTGAAATGTACAAGAGTATATACACAAGTAACATATACAAAATGTCCGTGCGTTCAAACGTTTTTGCCATACCTATTATCAAATATAACAGCTCACAATGTTAGGACCCATTAATATAAATGTTAATTTTAGTCCGTTGACGTTGTAACCAACTTCAGGTCGGCCAAGAAGTTAAGCGAGAACTATAAGATGATTATGATGTATGTTTTACAAATAAATAATAAAACTTTAGAAAACTTGATTAATTTCGAGAAAATTTCATTATTCTATAACCCTGAATACACGACCCTATTACTAAGACTCCACGATCCGTCTGTCTGTCACCAGGCTGTTTATCATGAACCGAGATAGCTAGACAGTTGAAATTTTCACAGATGATGTATTTCTGTTGCCGCTATAACACAAAATACTAAAAATAGAATAAAATAAATATTTAAGTGGGGCTCCCATACAACAAACGTGATTTTATTGCCGTTTTTGCGATAATGGTACGGAACCTTCAGTGCGCGAGTCCGACTCGCACTTGGGCAGTTTTTTTTTTTTTTTACTCGTCATCTGGCGTAAATTAACTCTTTTTCTAGGTTATCTACAACCTGTCATCGTCGACCACATTATCGCTTACCATCAGGTGAGATGGTAGCCAAACGCGAGCCTATCAACTATCAAAAAATAATCTCTGGAGTTACTGATTCAATTTCGATTACAAAAAATCTTTCAGAATTTTATTCATGAGCTGAAACCCCAGATGACCTTGCCAAATACGATGCGCAGTTATTCCGATGTTCAAGGCAAGGTCAAGAGGATGCGTGACCTTACGTTGCTATGCTGAACCGAAGGTCGACCTCCAAAAGATTGGGCGTGGATTTACAAGCGAATCTTTTATTTTTATCTTTTGTTTGTGACAAAATTTTGGGCGGAAATCAGTTGGTATATTGATAGTAGTAGTGGTTTTTTTAATATTATAAAATACTAGCTGACCCGGCAAACTTTGTTTTGCCATGAAAACACCAAACATTAATGTACCCTACACCTACCATACCCTACTGTCGAACGGAATAAATAGTATCCTATGTCCGTCTCCTGGCTCTAAGCTACCTCCTCACCAATTTTCAGCCATATCGGTTCAGCTGTTCTTGAGTTATACATAGTGTAACTAACACGACTTTCTTTTATATATATAGATATGCGTGTCGGGCTTCGTACAGTTGGTTCAGAAATAAATATTTTGTATTTTTTTTTAGGGTTCCGTACCAAACCGCAAAATTTACTTGGTTGTAATAGGAAAAATGAGGGAATTTTAAAGAAAAATCTGATTTATAAATAGATTGGTATTTGTTAGTAAAATATACGTAATAATAAACATTATCACTAAATTTCAAATTAGGTCAATGAGAATTTAAAAAATCTTCGATACAAAATTTTGTAAAAAAAAGCTGACTTTGGTGGCTTCTCATTCCTTTGTTTTTCAATCTTTTTTAAAACAAAAAGTACAGTATGTATCTACTCAACGACCTCTAAACAACGATACCCCACTCGATGAGGTAGGTCATCATCATCATCATATCAGCCGAAAGACGTCCACAGCTGGACATAGGACTCCCCCAAGCGTCGCCACATTGGTAGGTCAACATTTTTTTTCTCGTCATTTACTGTATGGGAGCCTTAAGGGTACACTAGTCAACGGCACGAACTATTTTGTGCGCGGGGTTAAAATGCGTTTTATATCAACCGACAACACGTGCGGAAGAGATAGATGCTGTGATGAGCAGAAGGAAGCTAGTTCGCGTACGAATACACACTTTTGCAAATTTGTAGCGAAATGGATAATGATTTAGGACGAAACCGAGCGCGCGAAAGGAGATTGCCCATCCTTCTATGGACCGCCGTTGCGCATAAAAAAAATTGTATGATAGCGTAAATTGGATATAAAAGAGGGGAGAGGACATACTTTCAAAGGAAATAAAAATTATCCATTTATTTTGTGGGGTTATTGCTTTTTCTTTGGTTTTTTGTTCGTTCTACATAATCCACACCACCAGCACAGAAACAGTACAATAGACTTCAAAAAGATTTCTTGAGCGTGCAGGAATCCGAAGAGTATTGATTACGAACTCAACGTAATGATAAGTTATTAATTAGCACAACAAACTCAATAAATATCAACGCAAAAACAAAAGTTCGCTGCCGCGCCGACACGATGCTTTGTTTGGCACCTAGTCTGACTTGACATTTCACAATGTTATTTTTGACAGTGACATTTTTGATAGTTGACAGTTCACCTTTCATTTACATCGCCTGTGGTAGTCTTACCAGCAATTAATCTAAATCACCCTGACTATAAGTGATTTGTTAATTAGAGAAAGATTTTTAATTAGTAAAGTAATATCATTTTAAGTATGTTATATATAAATAAAAATATTAATAAAGCGGGCAATGTCATAATTGAAATGATTTTAAAACTCAGCGTCTGCCCTTACACTATTAGTAACACCGATTATTCGCAGGTTCATAAAATGGCAACACTGTTTTCACTAAAGTACGCCATTAAAATAAAATCGAATAAATAACTAATTAAACACAAAATATTAACCCCACATACGATTTCGATCAAGTTAAATAAGAAAACTTGAAAAAAAAATTGCATTATTTATGAGTATATTTTTGTGGCTATACTATTTTATTATAAAGCGATACTGATTTTGGTCATTCTCCTTTTATAAACAGACCTTTGGCAGTCTAGATATCATGAAAAAACGACTAAATCTATCTGTTCAAAATAAAATTGAACAGATAGATTTAGTCGTAGTTTATATGCATTGTTGAACTACTAATCTATCCCTGTATGGTGGCCGTTTTGCAATTTTCCGTCTTCTTATGGTATTTATTTGCGCTCAAAAATGCGTTAAAAACATAGGGACATAGTATATATCTTACTTTACCAGTTTATGGAATATCTTTTAAATTGGTCCAATATTGGAGGAGGAAAGAGACGAGAGCCAAACCTCGAATTATGACTTTTTACTAAGGAAATTCATTCGGCGCTCTCTGCCCATATTTCCTCTTAAAAACTAAAAAAATATTGTTTGACAATTTGCCTGGCTTTGGGTCAACAAGATGCTTATACTGTGATTTGAAGACTATATGTGCCTTATTACAGAAAGCGGTTTTACTAATAAACCAGGTTTAAACCTCTATAAAGTACGGTGAAACCAACGTCTAAACCTGAGTTTTGGTTAAACCGCTTTTTATAATAAGGCACTAACCGTTTGGCTGTAAAACCCGTGTGACATACGACGGACAGACAGACGGACACGTGAGTCACAGCAATCCAGGACAGGGCTCTGTTTGAACCCTTCGGGTACGGAACCCTAAAAAGGTAAAATTTATTGTTTTCTGGAAGAAATCTGTGGAAATACTGATCCGTTGAACCGAATACGAAAATTGTATTGGTGGTTCATATTATTATATTCTCTTATTTGTACAAAGTTTACATATGCGTTAGTGATCCTGTGAGTGGAGCAGCTTGCCGTAACGTACTTAGTTTTAAGACAATATGACTACATATGCCAACAAAAACTTTTTTTATTAAATCTCGTAAAAAGTAAAATTAAAAAAAAAACCCGACACATTTCTTTTTCATGCTACATAACACTTTTTATCTAGTAGTAGGCACGCTTCGGTCGATAATCTATTGAACATGTAATTATGAGGCGAAATCTTGCGAAAACACCCCGATTCAAGCAGTAAACCGCCCATAACTTTTGAACGGCTGAACCGATTTTCATCATAGCTAAAAACACTCTCGATTAAGTCACTTTTCAAATAAAATAAAACTAAATCAAAATCGGTTCATCCGTTTAGGAGCTATGATGCCACAGACATATACACAGATACACACACACAGGTACGGTACACACGTCAAATTAATAACACCCCTCTTTTTCCGTCGAGCGTTAAAAATTAACGGATTTTGTACTTTTGTGGCGTCCATATCCTGCAGACAGGAAAACAGCAACGCTGCTTGGCGGAAGAACTATATACAGTGGTAGCTTAATTAGTACTTCCCTAGACGCCTACAATTCTCGGTTAGATATCTATAAGATCTATGAATCTTACCTATTGTGCAGGTCATCTGTAGTGTTGGTCCCAGCGACATAGGTAGCTGAAACAAAGACATACTCATATTAAGATAATTTATAAACAAATTGATCTTCATCATCAGCCTTTTTAATGTGCCCCTTTTTTAGCAGTGGTGGTACAGTGGTAACGGCCCTGACTTACAAGTTGTAGGTCGTGGGTTCAAACCCAGGCAGGCGCTTTACTTTGTGTAAATTCATCACCACTGCTCTAAAAACGGTGAAGGAAAACGTCGTTACCTTACGACTGGCATGTCCTAGAACCAAAAATTCGAAGACATGTTACATCCACCAACCCGCACTGGGCCCGCGTGGTAAATTAACCAATTTCCCCTCTCGCAGAGAGGCGGCCTGTGTCCCAGCAGTGGACTTCTTTTAGCTGAAAGGATGATGCAGATATCTAGCACTAGCTGTCCCCCGCGGCTCCGCTCCCGTCAACTGGCTATAGTTCTCGCCAAACTTCTTGGCCGCCCTGAAGTTTAAAAAGAGTCGCGCGGGTGTAAAACGATTGCGCGTTTTGTTTCCTCAAGGTCGTTGGCGACTGTCGTCGTCTTAATATGAATTAATGAACTTTTTCATATAATTTTGTTGCTTTATATTTCCATTTCCAAAAGAAAGCTGTAATGAACCCCTTATCACACATTAGCTACTATTGTTTTATAAAACTCTAGACCTCGCTATGAATCGCGCAATGAATGACGGCTAAGCACATTGACCTCGCCATCGATCGAGTTCGATGTTCGCGGTCACTCTGTAGGAACGTGTACGTGGTATCGATGTTTGGTGACAGTTACGAATAAATGTGGTCGTATAAGCAAAAAGGGTACAGTAGTGGGCCATTGAGTTAAGTCTAGATTCGGTATCTAGTACATTATAGTCAATTGATATTGATAATAAGGATTAAAAATTTAATTAAAAAAAACTTGAGAGGTGTCAAAGGACACCCGGAAGGAACGAAGTTCCTTTAGTATATATATATACATATATGTATGTATATATTAACACATATATATATATATGTATAAACACATATATATGTATGATATATATATATATGTATATATACTCTCTCGACTTCGTAAACACAACAGCGTATAGGTCAGAACACGCACGAAACACGCGCATGCTGCACGGCTTACAGCTATAGCAAAAAGTGTCGTTACAACTTTTCGTCTTAATTTTTTCCGTCTAGCTCCCTTTCGCAACGCGCGATAAGGAACTTCGTTCCAACTGGCACATTTTTTTAACAGATGTTTGAAGTTGAAACTGTACCTTATGTTTGTATGAGGGCAACTTTACAAAACTGCGTATATTTCGGCGACTAAAGGCCGAAAACTGGACCCTTTTTGCGTAGACATAGAGTTATTTCAAAATTTTAGGACGGCGTGAAAGATCATATTTTATGACTTGAACGAATGTGAAGAGAACAGAGAAGTGAAAGAAGAAGACATATTGCGCCTACACCAAATAAATTGAAATAACGCCAAGATAATGATGCCAATGTTGAAATACAGATATGTAATTCATAATAGTTAATTATTATTTTTATTTCTTTAAAACTTCATGCAGGTTCACTCACAGGCGGACTTAATGCCTGAGGCATTAAGTCCGCCTGTGAGTTTTTTCTACCAGTCTACCAAGGCTGGTGGTAACGTGGAGAGATAACATGGCAGGTTCATAAGTAATAATTATTGAAAATATATACCTAATATAGTTAAAATAAATATACATAGGTAAATATAAGCAATTTATGTGAAATCTAATGAGTTTACTGTGATAACAAACCTATAAAGACTTACGCTGCAAATGGTGATAATTGCGTAATCGATAAATCAAGAAAGCCAAGAACAATAATTGATTGTTGGTTGTATTTGATTTGTAAAGTCACGAAATAAACAAAAAATTACTATCAGATAATTGTTGAACTATCGATAACTACACAACACTATTTCAAAACAAAACACATGCGAGTGACAGAGCTAGCTTATCCGCCCTCTTTCTCACACTCACGGCCATGTTACAACTTCGGTACTCTTCGGCATTTTTCGCTAGACATCGTAAAAAACGACCGCCATAGTTCAATGTAACGTCAACCTTGCTTTAGTAAACATTGCTATTTTTTTACTTCAAGCGATGAGTAAATAGTTAAAACTAACTGGAAAACTAATTTTCTTATTAGCTATGAAGTTGTATTAGGTAGTATTTGTGTGTTTTCAATGTGAAAAGTGACCAAAAGTGTTAAGTTTCGACAAGGAACACAAAAGCGAGGTTAAATTGTTGACATTGAGACAATCACAGCCGATAATTTTGACTTTACTTCCGTGTTTTGTCATTGATACAGTGAATTTCGTACGAAAAGTGTCGAATTAAGTGTTTTGTGTGTAACTGAAAAATATAATGCACTATTTGTGGTTATTTTAACAGAAAATATTAAAGTAATGGGTGAAAAACCACAATTGAAAATGTTAACGTGTTTCTTGTGCGAAAAATCCGGAATCTCGGTGAAGAAATTCAATGAAGAAAGATTACAAAAATGCCGCAAAATACAGGCATTTAGGCAGAAAAAGAAACTGATACACTTAGATGTTGTTTTACCAAAGAGTTTGCAGCAAAAAGGGTTTCATTTACAGTGCTATGAAAAGTTTATAATGTTGAAAAGCAATAATAAAAAGGAGTTCGACTCTATGATCAGTAGTGGCAAGGTAAATATAATTTTGTTCTATTAAATTAACAAACTGGCACGTCCTAGTACCAAAAATTCGGAGACATGTGGATGTGACATCCACCAACCATCAGTGACCTTGCATGGTTGATATTATTAAGGCCCATTCCCTCTCACAGAGTGGAGTCCTGTCGCCCAGAAGTGGCTCATAAAAATAACAGAGAATATTATTAATAGGTAAAATTGTTTGCTTGTTTGGAGGAGAAAATCTGTAAGTATTTATCAAATTATGACAATTATTTTACCAATAGAAGACTTTAAATGCTAATTAAAAGAAGAAAGGAAATATAAAGGATTATAAATCATGAAAACAACATGGCTCATTTATAAATCATTGCTCAGTCAGATAACACTATTAAGTATTCAACCAAATTCTTAACTCAGAGCGTAGCTCAATAGGGATATATTTTATAATTAATTATCACTATTAATATGTATAATATTTGTGGTCAATAAATACATAATGAATTTGTACATAAATAAATGTGCACAAAAGAAGACCTTGAAACAATTAATAAATTCATGGTCACATCTGAAAAAGGCAAAGGTCATTTTCATATAGGACTTAAAATAATATTTTTAGTATTGGAGCAAATATCAGATCAGGGAAGTTGAGATATGCAGTAGCTCCATGTAAAATACATGGTATTATGCTTCATTTGGTTAGGCTAGAAGCATACCAAATCATAGCTATGCAAAGGTTACGCAGATTGATTGAAGAGCAACCGTTGGGCTGTGAAAAAGATGGATGAAAACAGATTGCATGTAGCAGAGATGAGAATATTGAGATGGATGTGTGGAGTGACGAGAATGGATAAAGTGAGAAATTAGTATATTTGAGTAAGTTTGAAGTGGCGCCAGGGACAGAAAGGTTGAAAGGAATCCGTGTGTCCTGGTATGGTCATGTGATGAGGAGGGATGAAACGCATGTTATGTAACTAAAAGAGTTATGAATATAAATGTGGATGGATGGAGAGGGAGGGGACGGCCAAAGAAAAGATGGATGGACGGTGTGAGGAGTGCTAAAAGGGTTGAAAAAACATATATTTATTATCGATTCATGTATATTATTTGTGTAACATGGTTTTTTCGTTTGACTAAGACTTTTGCTTTAAAACAATAATTAACAACACTATATTTCTTCGCTTCTTTTGCATACTCCTCCAAAATGCGTTGGATGTTCGAAAATATTTTTACACAGAAAAATTATGGTTAAAGATATATACTATGCTCCTATGTTTTCCTTTTTGATGATACATTATCTTTAGAAGCACTAGAACCCTCAAAAAATGCTTAAAATTGCGCTGTCAACAGAGGCTTAGTGTACAAAGGGGAATGCCCATTTTGTAAGGGAACTTGGGCCCCTTTGAAAAAATGGTTGTATCTTGATGAATTTGGTTGTATATTGTAGAAAAAACACGTTATATTCATAATTAGAAAAAAAAAATTGTTTATTTTGCGGGGTTCACGAGAAATAACGATGTTTCTGTTCTTGAAATGAACCCTTATTACAATGCAATAAGGTGCATACAAATGTCCAAGTGAAGAAACCTGATCTGTTGTTGTATGTACATAAAAAGTAAAGGACATGGATGGAAAAAAAACACAAAATATAAATCCTATTATTGGATAATATTGAAATCGCAGACACAATACCTCATAAGGGGACTGTGTATGGGCAATCTCCTTTGACAAATATAAATGAAAAAAGGAAAACATAGGGCCATAGTATATATCTTACTTTATCAGTTTATGAAATATCTTTTAAATTGGTCCAATATTGGAGGAAAGAGACGCGAGCCAAACCTCGAATTATGACTTTTTACTAAGGAAATTCAGTCGGCGCTCTCTGCCCATATTTCCTCTTAACCTACATAGGATATGTAAATCAAAAAATATTCTGCAGTCCAAAAGGAGGTCCATTGTTGATAACTATTCTGGCACCGAGCGGCCAGTACCGCGTTAACATTGGGGAATATATACGCCATAAGTGCCATCTAATATTGGGCGATCTTATTTATATCAAATAGGCACAAGTCCTTAATAAAACAGAAACAATTTATACTAACTGTATTCTTTTAATTACAGATACTAATGAAGAACATCCCACCACTAAAAATCGACTCACCCAATGCATTTAAGAAAAACACCGCATCTACTAGCAATAGCAGAGCCATACCGCAACTTATCGCAATCCCTGATATGGGAACCAAGACCTATGATATAGACCTCAAAGTCACACCTAGGTCATACCAAATGGATGAGCCAAGCTATGTGAACCCGGATATAGCAAGAGGAGTGATTCTAAAATCAATCTTAACAAGAAAATCACCAATAAAAAAAGATATGATGAACAATCCGTTAGCTTTTAATTCTGGCATGGATCTACTGAGATATGGAAGTGTTTTTAACCAACCAAATTGGAATTATACTGAAGAGAAATTGCAACCAAAGGCTGAGACAATATCATTAAATGATTGTCTGTTCTGCGGCAAGGAGGAAAGAAAAATAGGCATGCAGGTTGAGCTGCCACAGCTAACGTCTGACGATGAATACAAAATGGTTTTAGAAGCTGCTAAGGCTATGGATGACAAACAATTGTTATTAATACTTTTAATGGGCAACAACATGTGTCCCGTACACTCTCTATGCAGAGTTGAGTACAAAAACAGACACCAGAAAATAACAATCAAGAATTGTGATGAAGAAGACAGACTTGTTATACAAAACTTACAGTCAAAAGTTTTAGAAGCACTCTATGTTTTCATAGACGAAAACATCATAGACCAGAATAAAACCTACTTTTTGACAGACCTTTTCGAACGCTACAAAGCGATAGTAAGCCTCATTCAAGACACAACAACTTTGGACATCGACAGTTTCAACATCCAACATTTACAAGAAGAAATAATCAATAACTATGAGGGTAGTATTAAAATTACTACAAAAGCTAAAAAGAAGATAGTTTACAAAAATGGTACCACAGATTTGGACAGTGCATTAGAAGAAAATGAGAATTTAAAATATGATAAAATTGCATTTGAGTTACGTAGTGACGTCAAATCTTTGAAGAGAATGTCTGATGAAAAAGATGGCGAGATTCCTGAGAAATTACTACGTTTTGTTAGTTCTTTAATAAAAGGACCCTACGCTAGTCATTCTTTTGAAGATATTGTTAACGTAAAAGCTTTTTGTCAACAAATTGTGACACAGATTAATAAGGATTAATTTTGTGTGTTTTTTTTAAATTATATTTCTCAAACCGAGAAAGAACATCACAAAAAAACGTGATGTTTTAATGTTAAACAGAAACAGAACTACATGCTTTTGACGTCACACGCCAGAAACGCCATAGTGACTTCACTAACGCCATTCAGAACAGGTAGAATTAGACTTAATGGCGGCTCGGAACACTCCGCGCTGTGCAGTAGCAAATCCTTGTGATAGCAGGGTGAATTTCACAGACCTTATTAACTTTGGATTGATCAATACAAACGACGTTTTGCGTGACAAGGACGGGATAATAACTTCATTATTGAGTAAATCGCATTTTGTCATTATTATTTTCACACATATTTTATACTTTGACAGATTCAGTACATCTTATGAGGAAATGCGGTTGCAGACATCAGACTGAATTTCGTAAGTAAAAAGTCATAATTCGAGGTTAGGCGCTCGCCTATTTCCTCCGCCAATATTGGACCAATATAAAATATATTACATAAATTGAAAAAGAAAAATATATACTGTACCCCTAAGTTTTCCTTTTTGATGATAAATTATCTTTAGATGCACTAGAACCCTCAGAAGATGCTCAAAATTGCGCTGTCAACAGAGACCTAGTGTACAAATTTGACAACTTTAAATGAAAAACCGGCCAAGTGCGAGTCGGACTCGCGCACGAATTGTTCCGTGCCATTATCGCAAAAAAACGGCACTAAAATCACGTTTGTTGTATGGGAGCCCCACTTAAATATTTATTTTATTCTGATTTTAGTATTTGCTGTTAGAGCGGTAACAGAAATACATCATCTGTGAAAATTTCGACTTTCTAGCTATCACTGTTCATGAGTTACAGCCTGGTGACAGACAGACCGCGGAGTCTTAGTAATAGGGTCCCGTTTTTACCCTTTGGGTACGGAACCCTATAAAAGGAAAACAGTGTCACAGTATACATCTTTCTTTCTTTTCAGTTTATAGAATATCTTTTAAATTAGTCCAATATTGGAGGACGAAATAGGCGAGAGCCAAACCTCGAATTATGAATACTTTTTCTTAGGATATTTAGTGAGATGTCTGCAACCGCATTTCCTCTTAAAAATAAGGCCTCATTCTTATGCATTTGTTATATAGTGAAATAACCTATTTAAGCAGTATCTACATGTTATAACTGGTACTCAAATGGACCGGGAGCCGCTCCCAACATAGTTGAGAAAAGCAGGCAAATTGTTTAACTTTACATAGCTTTATTTATTTGTTGTAATGTAAATATAAATGTTAGTTAAGAGTATTTGTGTTTTATTACTTTACTAGCTGTTCCCCGCGGCTTCGCTCCCGTGGACCACCCCACAGGACCCGTTTTCGGGATTAAAAAATAGCCTATGTCACTCGGGAATAACGTAGCTTTCTATTGGTGAAATAATTTTTTAAATCAGTCCAGTAGTTTCGGAGCCTATTCGGCACAAACAAACGAAAAATCTTTCCTCTTTATAATATTATTAGTATAGATATAAAATTAAATAATTAATAATAAGTATAGATTAAGTCACCCCCGCCATTTTATAGCCGTGTAGTTCAACAGTGGTCAGGCAGGGGCCAGTAGTTCTCCTATAGTTTTAGGCAATTGATCCACTAAACCTACCAGACCCATAGCCCAATATATTCTTTCTCCATATTTTGCAATAGTCCTGCACCAACCGGGGATTGTCCTTGGGTGCAGTTGCGTAGTGCATACAGGGATAATCGTCGGTTGGAGTCACATTGCCTGATACATGCCTAACAAGGCGCTATAACAACAAATACTTAAATTATCAATCTCTTAAAAAAAGAACGGTGCCGAAATCCTGGAAGCTTGCAAACGTGCAACCAGTGCCTAAAAAAGGCAACCGTGCAGACCCTGCCCATTACCGTCCGATCGCCATTACCTCCATTCTGTGCAAAGTTATGGAAAGGGTACTGAACAGTAAGTTGCTGGCCTACCTTGAAGACAATAATCTCCTCAGTGACCGTCAGTATGGTTTTCGCCGGGGACGGTCAACTGGCGATCTTCTTGTGTATGTCACGCACTGCTGGGGCGAAGCCATCGAGAGAAACGGCGAAGCACTTGCTATATCGCTTGATATCTCGAAAGCCTTCGACAGGGTCTGGCACGCAAGTCTGCTCAGTAAGCTTCCTGCTTATGGCATCCCCACTGGTTTTTGTAGCTGGATATCAGACTTCCTTAGCGAAAGGTCGATCCGAGTAGTCATTGACGGCTGCCCCTCAGACCTTATGGCTATTGATGCCGGAGTTCCTCAGGGGTCTGTTCTCTCTGCAACTCTTTTCCTGCTGCACATCAATGACCTACTTCAGCCTGGTATTGTTGGATATGCAGATGACAGTACTGTTTCAGAGAGATACTTGTCCAGCGCAAAAACCAGCGTGGATGAAGTTCGTTCCTTGAGGGAGGCTATGGTGGAGCGGACAGATTTGACCTTAAGCCTTGTCTCCCAGTGGGGTATGACAATCTGGTCTCTTTTAACGCCACCAAAACACAGGCGTGTCTTTTTACCGCTAAAAGGAGTCTGTTCGATCAAACACCTACTTTTCGGGGTGCGTCTGTTCCTGTGACTGATCGGCTCGAGCTCCTAGGCATGGAGTTGACATCCAGTCTCAACTTCGGCACCTCCATTGAGTACAAAGCCCAAATTGCGGTCAAAAAACTGGGCATCCTAAATAGAGTGAAGCGATACTTTACGCCTGGACAGCTTTTAACCTTACACAAAGCGCAAGTCCGATCCTGCATGGAGTATTGCAGCCACCTTTGGGATGGCTCAGCCAAGTATCCGCTTGCCGCGCTTGACTCAGTGGAACGCAGAGCCAAGAGGTTCATTGGCGACGTTGAACTGGTGGACGCCAAGCTTCACAGCATGGCTCATCGCCGCAAAGTTGCCTGCTTGTCGGTCTTCTACAGACTGTACTTCGGTGAGTGTGCTCAAGAACATGAACCCCTTTGGCAAGACTGCTGAGTGGTTTCTGATTTTCTGGCGTGTAACTATCCAGAACGACTGCCAAGAACTTCAAAAACTAGCCTAACGGCTTAACGTGCTTTTAGTAGTCTCAGTGAGTTTTGGATGGTCACCCATTCATTGAGCGGCCTCGGCAAGCGTTGCTTAACCTTGAACATCGACCCGTGCGGCTGTAATTACTTATCTACCAGCGAGGTTATTACTACCAACTTTATGATTGATATGGCGACCGCGTGTTGGAAGGCCTCCCACTAAAGTCACCGCCAGAAAACAAAAAAATAAAAGTCGTCAACACCTGTCTACCAATGTATTCCAATATTTCGAAACGATACGAAACAAATGTAAAGGCAGTGTCGCTAACACGATCAAACAAACTTATCGCGGTAAGAGGCGTTCGTGACCCTTTCACTTGGCATTCAGTAATGAGATAATATCTCATAAACGCGTGAACCGATTTACATTATTAAAACGGATACAATTTCTCTAAGCCTATACCTTTCATTTGAGACCAAAATATCTCCATAAACAAAAATCAGGTATTCAAGTTAGATAATTATATTGTTTGGTAAAAGCTGGATCAATAACTTTTATTTTTTACTACCGGACGCCTCGCGGTTTCAACCGCTTAGTTCCCTTTCCCGTGGGAATACAGGGATAAAAACCGTCCAAGTGCGAATCGGACTCGTGCACAAAGGCTTCCGTACCAATATTGCAAAAAAGGGCAAAAAAAAAAAACAAGTTTGTTGTATGGGAGCCCAACTTAAATATTTATTTTATTTTGTTTTTATTATTTGTTGTTATAGCGGCAACAGAAATACATTAACTGTGAAAATTTCAACTGTCTAGCTATCACGGTTCATGAGATACAGCCTGGTGACAGACAGACAGACAGACGGACAGCGGAGTCTTAGTAATAGGGTCCCGTTTTTACTTTTTGGGTACGAAACCCTAAAAAGTAGCCTATGTAACTTGGGGATAGTGTAGCTTCCCTACGGTGAAAGAATTTTTGAAATCGGTCCAGCCGTTTTGGAGTCTATAAGGAACATACATACTTTCTCTTTATATATATATAGATAGATAGATTATCTGGCGGAGACTTTAGGTGGTTCGACGACCTAGTTAAGGTTGCGATGAAAGAAGAAAGAATTTACATCTTTTTAGTAAAAACGGCGACAGACATAATAACGTTACTAGAAATAGGGACCAATTAGTTCAACCAGGTTTCAGACTGGCTAAAGTAGCCTCATCTTTCATGGGGTACTGTACAAAATGTTACAATAAAATTCCTCCCCACATTCTTGAACTGAATGAGACGAAATTTAAAACTTGTATAAAACGCACACTATGCAGGATGGCATATTATAAGTTGAGGGATTACTTCACTGATAAAAATGCTTGGCTAAATGCTAGTCCTGCTCCACATCCACTAGAGCGCAAAAACAAGTGATATGCAGAACATTATTGTTTTGAAGTATTGTTGGAACTGCTGTAGACTGAATGAATATATTGATATTGTATAAACTCAATTTCCTTAGTATTGTATAACTGCACGGCACGTGTGTGAGTACTATGTACCCAACTGTAAATCTAACATTTACTGTACCTGTGTGTCGTTCGTTGACTTGTGTGTGCCCTGGCAGTTGAGTGTGTCATGCTCTCTCAAATGTCTCTCTGATGGTGGCGCGTGTTTTGGATCATCCGGTTCCCTTCATGATGGTTGAGCTGGGTGGTGCCAATTCATGCGTCATGTTCGTGAATGGACGCCGTCAGTTGGGATTGGTCATAACTTAACTGCTTCGGATGTTAATGCTTTTTTCTAGCTTCTATTATATAACTGCACAGTGCATGTGTGAGTACTTTTATTACTTTATGCTTGTACGTAGTATAGTGTGTAGTGCTATTCTGGGTGCATTGTCCTCACATATATGAATTTATTAATGAATGTACTTATGTAACTAAATATTGTAAAAAAACATTTTTATTTAAAAGAGTAAGTATGGAGTTTCTTGTGCATTCTTCTCCATAACAAGCTACTTGCCGAATGCACGGTAGAATCAACTTTTGTAACTTGTAAATTTTAATGTTCCTAACGTTCAAAAGTGCCGCTTGGTGGCCTACTTGAAATAAAATATCTTTGTCTTTGATGATCCGGTGGATGCGAGATGCACGGGACCGGTCAATGTGGCGACACTTGGGGGACGCCTATGTCCAGCAGTGGACGTCTTTCGGCTAAAATGATGATGATGACATGACTCACCGTGTCCTAAATCGAAAAAAAGTGATATCCAAAATATTAATACTATTCGTAAAGTATTTCGGAACACCGAAATATCTGGTTCGTGTTTGGAAGTATCCGGATTTTGTTTGAAAGTATCCGGGTAGTGTCTGGCAGTATCCGGATAGTGCTTGCTATTGTCCGGATATTTCAGTGCGTTAATCGGTTAGTTTGGTATGAAACCGAAATATCCGGATAGTGTTTGTGAATATCCGGCTAGTGCTTGTAATATATCCAGAAAATGGACGGGATAATTGCATGTACTAATCTTAGATCTTATCCATGCTTACCATCTAAATGAATTTAAAAAAAAAACTTACCGTGTATATGGTCCCTCTGCGATATCTTCTGCACATGAGCGTTGGCATACGCTGCTAACAGCGGCAGCACGGCCCGGTGCGTCAGGGGCGGGCGCCTGGCGGCGGCGGCGGCGGCCAGCGAGCCGGCCGCGCAGCCCGACGTGGCCAGCGCCGTGCGGCCGGCAGCTGACGACTGGGAGCTCCACGCGTCGCATGCACGCTTCATACTGGTGGAAGGAAGAGTGGATTAGTTTTTTAACCGACTTTTCAAAAAGGAGGAGGTTCTATGTTCGACTTTATGTTATTTTTTTTTTGCGTTTGTTCACCGATTTCTTCGTCAATTGTGGACCGATATTAAAAATTATTTTATTTGAAAGAGTATGTTCTTATAATTGGTCCCATTTTAATTTGGTGAAGATCTGATGAAGAACTTCGGAGATATAAAACAGAACTCTTCAATAAATAACGGCAAATCTCTTGGGATTGCTACAATCGCATGTCTGTTTATTGTTTATATCATTTCATAACATAACATCACGCCAGTACGCTCTAAAGGGGTACGCAGTTCACCTTACCACACTCTTATTTCACCGCATATATTCCATGTTTCATGATAATGTATTCTGGCATTACTTTACTAAACAACTTTCCTATTAGGCCGGTAAACCTTTATTTTGATACCCCACACGATGGCTTTAGTAGAAAAAAGAAATTTATCCCCCCACAATATGGCGCCCAAAAGCCGCCATTTTTCTATTTTCCAATTTTAATGTAGCCAGTAACACTCGCAAGGTTAAGACGAATCGATTGACATATAGATCATCAAAATCGGCCAACGCATTTGGTCTCTGGAACGCCACATCAAACATACATACATACAGGTCCCGTGACGTAAAAAGAACGCTGGCCATGAATCTGCGCACTGAGCAATTTATCGATCATACTCGGGGGGCGCGGCGGGGGAATGCTCCGCCAGTGTTTCTGTGCGCGCACGCTATTGGTTCATCAGTTGAGCCATGCTTCCCGCGCTGAGATCACGTTTCTGTGCGCGCACGCTATTGGTTCATCAGTTGAGCCATGCTTCCCGCGCTGAGATCACGTTTCTGTGCGCGCAAGCTATTGGTTCATCAGTTGAGCCATGCTTCCCGCGCTGAGATCACGTTTCTGTGCGCGCACGCTATTGGTTCATCAGTTGAGCCATGCTTCCCGCGCTGAGATCACGTTTCTGTGCGCGCAAGCTATTGGTTCATCAGTTGAGCCATGCTTCCCGCGCTGAGATCACGTTTCTGTGCGCGCACGCTATTGGTTCATCAGTTGAGCCATGCTTCCCGCGCTGAGATCACGTTTCTGTGCGCGCAAGCTATTGGTTCATCAGTTGAGCCATGCTTCCCGCGCTGAGATCACGTTTCTGTGCGCGCACGCTATTGGTTCATCAGTTGAGCCATGCTTCCCGCGCTGAGATCACGTTTCTGTGCGCGCAAGCTATTGGTTCATCAGTTGAGCCATGCTTCCCGCGCTGAGATCACGTTTCTGTGCGCGCACGCTATTGGTTCATCAGTTGAGCCATGCTTCCCGCGCTGAGATCACGTTTCTGTGCGCGCACGCTATTGGTTCATCAGTTGAGCCATGCTTCCCGCGCTGAGATCACGTTTCTGTGCGCGCACGCTATTGGTTCATCAGTTGAGCCATGCTTCCCGCGCTGAGATCACGTTTCTGTGCGCGCACGCTATTGGTTCATCAGTTGAGCCATGCTTCCCGCGCTGAGATCACGTTTCTGTGCGCGCACGCTATTGGTTCATCAGTTGAGCCATGCTTCCCGCGCTGAGATCACGTTTCTGTGCGCGCACGCTATTGGTTCATCAGTTGAGCCATGCTTCCCGCGCTGAGATCACGTTTCTGTGCGCGCACGCTATTGGTTCATCAGTTGAGCCATGCTTCCCGCGCTGAGATCACGTTTCTGTGCGCGCACGCTATTGGTTCATCAGTTGAGCCATGCTTCCCGCACTGAGATCACGTTTCTGTGCGCGCACGCTATTGGTTCATCAGTTGAGCCATGCTTCCCGCGCTGAGATCACGTTTCTGTGCGCGCAAGCTATTGGTTCATCAGTTGAGCCATGCTTCCCGCGCTGAGATCACGTTTCTGTGCGCGCACGCTATTGGTTCATCAGTTGAGCCATGCTTCCCGCGCTGAGATCACGTTTCTGTGCGCGCAAGCTATTGGTTCATCAGTTGAGCCATGCTTCCCGCGCTGAGATCACGTTTCTGTGCGCGCAAGCTATTGGTTCATCAGTTGAGCCATGCTTCCCGCGCTGAGATCACGTTTCTGTGCGCGCACGCTATTGGTTCATCAGTTGAGCCATGCTTCCCGCGCTGAGATCACGCTTCGTTCGCTCCCAAAATACAGTCGCACACAAAACTTTCTTTGCAGGACGTAGGTTTTAAAAATGAAGGAAAGATTTTTTTTATTGTTTTATGAAGAAAGAAGTTGAGAAAGGAGCAGTTGATAATTTATAATGATAAGATATCTAAATATTTATAAAAAAAAAAAAAAAAATATGCTCAAGTAAACATTAACTAATTTAAACCCAGCATTTTGCAAAGTACTAAGTAGCTACTAGCTAATAAGTACCTATTATGATTCTGCAATAAAACAATTACTCTTATAAAACAATATCCTAGTATTTTAGGACGCGACTGTACCCATGCGCAAACACATCCCCTCCACTGTCGCTCAGCGTTCTTTTTACGTGACGGGACCTGTACATAGACTGATAAACACATTACCCTCTTTCGGCAGTCGGGTAAAAGTATCAGTAGGATATCTGCTTACCCCATAAACTCTCCGCTGAGCGCTAAAGTACTCTTATGTAGCTTGCTAGTCAACGCGCAGAGACTAGTCAGTTTCTGTTGTAAGGATTGTAGGTAGTCGGCCGCTGAACTGAACTCGGGGTCTTTTACTCTGAAACAATACATTTTTATTAATAAAGTCAAAGTCAAATATATTTATTGCAATAAGACCCAGTAAGCGGCACTTTTGAACGTCATACATATATGAATTAAAATTTAGAAGTAATAAAAATTGTTTCTACCGTGCATTCGGAAAGGTAGCTTGTTATGGAAAAGAACGCACAAGAAACTCCATACTTACTCTTTTAAAAAAAATAGGTGTTTTACAATATTTACATAAGTACATACATTAATAAATTCATATATGTGAGGACGATGCACCCAGAATAACACTACACACTATACTACGTACAGGTATAAAGTAATAATAAAAATAAAGTAATAAATAGGGAGAATTAATTCTGAGGCTTTTGTAATTAGATTAAAACATTGGAATCGCATCTGTAAGATGGCAGCACTGTTGTTTGTCCTGTCATTGTCATTAAGCTGTTATTATTTTTGTTGTTTAGCTTTGTAGGGTTCCGTGATTTTATAACGGTCAAAGTCAAAACTTTTATTGCGAACTAGGTGTTCAATGTTGGTGTAATGATAAGTTAGACCTTACACGGGTGCCCTAGAATTGCACTAGATGGCGTGATAAGCTTCGATTTGCTATCGAGTTTTGTGAAATATTAAGATATTCTAGCGATGATCATAAAAAAAATTTATGTTCTTGTTTAATTAACTCTTCTAAGCACAAAATTAAGAACGTCGTAGTACCCCAAGGGGAACTAGACTGGGGGACCACGGGCAAGTACCGAGGAATATTGGGCTCTTAATTCACATTTCAAATATTATTTGAACGGATCATTTAAAATTGATTCCAATAGATGTATGATGATTCCAATAGTGTAGTGTTTTGGAAGTCGGTTTAGTTTTTTTTGTTAAAAAGTGTTTTATATAAAGACTAATACATACTAGATGGGCAGGTAAATACCATTATTTATTGTACCTACCTTGGTCCATTCGTTGTTTTTGATTCTCCAGAACCGTATAAAGCACTGCTTAGTCCCCACAGGTTCATCGCACTGTTTTCACTTTTAAATACCTGTAAAAAAATATATATTTAAACTTACAGTTTTATAGAAGAGATAAAATTGTTTGAAGTTAAAACCTGGAGATACTCACTCAAACCGCGTGAGTCGGTTTTACTCCCAGTGCACAAAAAATATGTACATTTTTGTGTTCTTTTGAAGAATTATGTTTGCGACAAAATCTCTAGATTTGGAGCCAATGGGCTTTTTGTCAGATTTAAGGTTCCCCTAGTGGACGGCACGAACTATTTTGTGCGCGGATTTAAAATGCCTGCTATCTCATCCGACAACACATGCGGAAGAATTAGATGTTTAGATGAGCCGTAAGAAGCTAGTTCGCGTACGAATGAGCTTTTTGCAAGTTTGTAGCGAAATGGATGATGATTTAGGACGAAAACGAGCGCGCGAAATTTTATGAACAGACCTTTGGGAGTCTAGATATCATGAAAAAACGACTAAATGTATATTTTCAAAATAAAATTATTTGCATTGTTGAACTACTAATCTATCCCTGTATGGAGGCCGTTTTGCAATTTTCCTTCCTCTTATGGTATTTATTTCCGCCCAAAGATGCGTAAAAATTAGTGTTGAAATATGGAACTTACGACGCTTAACTTTCAAATAATTTCTTTTTTAACTTTTTTGTTTCCATACAGGGCTAGATAATGATGAGAAAAATTTATATCATTCTTTATTTTGAACGTACACCGTCAAACAGTGGAGTAATCGCCAGACTACGTTTGTATGGAACATTGATCGACTAGAGTAACCTTAAAAAAAAAATCATCTGTAACCTATATTATTTATGGATTCGTTACTGTGGCTGGCCACATCTGCCGTATGTGGAGTAGCAATGTTCGAAGACCACCACTCAGTGGATCGCAAACAGAAGTAAACGGCATGGCAGCCAGCACACTAAGAGATGAGCAGCAGCCTTATTGCGTAATGCATTTGGCAAGGCAAAGGGCAAAGAGTATGAAAGATCGACCAATCACATGCGAGTTGAGAGACCCGATGTGGATTTCCGTATATGTGATTGGTCGATTTTACATACTCTTTGCCCTTTGCCATGACGAATTCGTTACGCAATATGGCTGCTGGACTCCTATTTAAAAAATTCGCCGCGATCGCAGTAGACCGAGAGAAGTTGAAGGAGGACTGGAGTCGGACAACAAACATCACACACATCATCAGCCTATTAATGTTCCCACTTCTGGGACACAGAACTCCTCTCTGTGAGAGGGAATGGGCCGTAATCCACCATGCGGGCCCAGTTCGGGTTGGTGGATATCAAACGTTTTGGAAATACTTTCATTATAGGCACAGCTAAGGAGTGGAATTCCCTGCCGGAGTGTTTGTTCCCTGATAGCTACAACCTGGGGGTCTTTAAGTTAAGAGTGAATAGGTTACTTCTAGGCAAGCGTGCTTCACCGTCGACCACATCATCGCTTGCCATCAGGCGAGATAGTGGTCAAGCACGAGTCTATCTAAAATAAAAAGTAGATAGTGAATAAGTTACCTTATCTAATTCTTCATCAGGTGTGGTAAGAAATATTCTGAAGTCGTCGCTGTGTGTCAGGATAGGGTGCTTCGCCACTCGCTCTGTCAACAAAATAATTATCAGCATTATTTACTACTAAACAGAACTTGGCTTAATAACAACACCAAGTTAAGCAATGATTGCCGAGGTCGGTCCGTGGATGGGTGACCATCCGTGCTTTGGAAAGCAAGTTAAGCTGTTAGTCCTGCTGTTATTTCTAGATCTTTGACAGTCGTTTAGAATAGTCAGAAGCCGGGAAATTTTACAGGATATAAGTATTACCCAGTTACTGGGTTTTGGACAGAACAGATTTTATAATTTTTTAACTTCGACTTCTGAAATCCTGTTTGTTTTTTTACTATTCTTCTCTGTTACTTTGTGATTGTTGGTGTTGTGTCTATGTCGAATAAATGTTTTCTATTTTACATACTTCAAAAAAAGGAGTTGATTAAAGTTTCATAAAAAGTGTTACAGTATTAAGATGTCATCAGCGTATTTAAGTAAGCTTATATCTACGGAATGTCAAATTTGTGTGAGCAGATTACCATCAACATACAGAAGAAACAAAGTGGGACCAAGGACACTGCCTTGGGGCACCCCGTATGCCACCTGCACAAAGTGTTTTCGTAATCACCCAGACACACCTTCTGTTTGCGTTCAGTAAGATAGGTAGTGAACAATTCCAGAGCAATGCCCCTGATTCCTAAGTGTTCCATTTTCTTGATAAATATGGGCCTTGACACGGTATCAAAGGCCTTGGCAAAGTCAAGAAAGACGCCGACAAACATTTTCCTACTATCAAGGTTACCAATGATATGTCCACCAAAGTGAGGCCGTTGACCTGCCAAGTGGTACGAAAACCGTATTGGTTCGTGGATAGCAGGAGCTTCCCTTCTAAGTACGCCAAAAGTCGCTTATTCACAAGTTTCTCCAGAATTTTAGATAGGAGAGGGAAGTAGAGATATAGGCCTGTAATTGGATGGGACCGACGCATCTCCAGCCTTGTAGATCGGCAAGATAATCGCTAAACGCAATGGGTCCGGCTAAACAATGTGGTGCTAGTTTTATAACACGATTTCTGTGTATATGTGTTCATGCCAGAGAGATAAAGGTTCACCGAAGCCTATGGAAATCTGCAATACCAAGGGTACCACAGATGCAATACTTATTCTATTCGTTTGAACTCACCTAGGAATGCGTTGAGCGCACAAGTCCTTAGCGCTACAAAGGACGGAGAGTATCTGTCCAGCTGCTGCCGCGCTGAGTGCAGCGGTGGCAGCGCTGGCGGTGCGAGTAGTGAGTGTGACGAGCATAGACGCTTGTGGAGGAGCTGTGGAAGAGATAGAGATATTAAATAAACTAGCCAACAAGGATGCCAAACGAAAAAAAGTATGAGAAGGAAGGAGGAATAGAATCATTGACACACAACCGGCAACCGGGCCTTGAAATGTATACAGTACGACATAAAAGAGTAGAAATTAAATATTTGGGAACTAAAAGTTTTCATTTTCTGGCAACATCTAAAATGAGTACTTGAGCTGTCAATTCTTCTTTCGATTTTCGTAAGAATTTTGGTTTTTGTGTGATATTTCTGAGTGTGGACAGAAAAACAGTGGCAAATCATGAATAACGTAATTTGTGGAGGTGCCCGTGATATAGTTTACAAAGTTTATATGTGGTGTATAGCCAAATTCCAAGCCGGGAAGCTTCTATCCAACATAGAAGATGTTTACCATCGTACAGCAGATTTTACTGGTAAGTAACTATTGAAAGTTACGCTAAACGTTAATTACAAACGATTAATACATTCAGGGAGCTAAATTTTCGAACCACATATCATTTACAAATTATTTGTCTACTATTTTTGAGGTTATGCTAAAGTAAACAAATACCGTTGTAGTTATAGCGCGGCTTAACAACGTTGATAGTAAGGCAAAAACAATTAATGTAACTTATTGTGGAAACAATTTTTTTTTTGCTATGTCATATTTGTTGATGCAATCGACTAAATGGAAAGAAACATTTTAAAATATATTCACGTTTATTTACCGCGGAACTTCTTTCGTCGGACTGACAGTGATTCTTTTATTTGCTTGTTTAGGTGTATCTGTAAGCACAGTGCGCAGAATCGTGCAACACGGCATTGAAAACGGTGGGAAATTCTCAACACCAGCTAAACACAATGAAGGGTCGCCCCGTGGTGTAGAAAGCAGTGACGATGAGACTGGTTCAGAAATCAGTGACGAATCAATGCCAGAGCTTAAAATAGACTACACGAACTTAAGTGATCCCATGGAAGGTGTAGAGTATTTAGATTTTGATTTATTAGATTAGTTTATTTTATTAATTTTAGTTTATATCTGAGTTTATATGGAAAGCAATTGATTATTAAAAATACTTATTTTTTGTGAAATTGTTGTTTTATTGCTACTACATATTAAATATTTAATAAATATACTTATTTAATATATTTACTCATTTTTTATACCCAATAAATAAATAATACCATTCAAGTATCAAGATCAGCTGGGTCGTACTAACTGGGTTGCTATCTGAGCGATTGTGGCGCCCTCATTTAATTTCTACTCTTTTATGTCGCACTGTAAGTATAGTGTAATCTGGAATCTAGTAACTATGTTGAGACGGCAGTGGCTTCAGGTAAAATACTGGTGCTTTTTTTTAAGGCGGTTAAACACGATATTTTACCGTCTCCTAGCATATAGGTCTCGATATAGCAATTTCGTCGCTCCGGGCATAGACAAATTTTTGACGCCCTTGGCACCCTTTAAAATGACGCCTTATAAGGAGGTAAATGTTTCAGGGTATTATCTATTAAAAAATAATGCGATTTTTAACCGTCGTATCGAATAAAGCCGCTTTTTTGGCAACTTCGACCGAAGTGAAAACGAAGAGAAATGGAAATTTCACCTAAGTATTTTCACAAAATTATGAATGTTAAGTTATTTAAAGGTAGGTTTACAAAAAAATACTACCGACGACGTCCAAATAAGAAAACTAAAAAGCTAAAAATAACTTTATTTTTGGAAGTCGGTGTCTTTGATAGGTACCAATTTTTTGCGTTATGGACACCAACTTCCAAAAATACAGTGACGAGCATAAAAAGTCGAGATTTTAACACGAGCGATGTAGCCAATTACAAGGCTACATGCGAGTGTTAAAATAAAGCCTTTTTATGCGAGACACGAACGATTCTTTTTCAACTACCTGATGAGCTACTTAATTAAATGCAAATAAGTTCCAACAACAATCTATTAGAAACGTTCAGACTAATAACCCAATCAAAGCGAGCTTTTTCAAGAGGTAACAGGTTCAGTATCATTCTGCCAGTAACATAATGATATCAAAACTGCATAAAAAAGTCATTTCGTAAAAGTTATTATGTAATTTTGTTTTTTTTTAATTTTTATTTTATAATCTTGTGTCTAAATATTCATATTTCGAAACGAATTTCTTAGGTAATGTGTTACATAAAAGACAAGGTAGTAGAAAAAGGGCTGTAAGTGCAGTTTGGCCGCCCTTTATTTATGCCGCTCGTTTGCCCGGCTCGACACGTCTGACGCGGTACGTTACGGATGTTTTTATAGTGATAGCTGCTACATTCTATATGTAGGTACAATGTGTTACCTTAAAGTGGTTGTACCGTCTCCTGACATGCGGCGGTGTGGGCCATCGTGCGCATACGCATCTGATGCGGTACGTTACGTAAGTTTCTAGGGTAGACAGCTGCTTCATTGGGGCGTCCACCTGGAAAGGACAAGCATAATGATATTACACCACAGCATAAGCTCACGGTTTTGAATTTGAATGAGTTTTTGAATGTAAAACCATAGCAAAGCTGGGTCACAGCCATATTTGATGTGAGAAGGCGTATTGTTCATTAATCCCACATCATTGTTGGTCTCTATTAGCTAAATTCTTAATTGTTGGCTGTATACATTTCTAAGGCTGGAAACAGACTGGGAGCGTTTGAATGTAACCAAATACTTGCAAAACACTTTTTTTAAAGAGTAAGTGTGGAGTTTCTTGTCCGTATTTCTCCATAACAAGCTACTTTTCCGAATGGACGGTAAAATCAATTATTTAAAAATTTTAACTTTTAAATTAAAATTTTTGAAGTTCTAAAGTGTCGCTTATGACCTTATTGAACAGAAGAGATTTTGATTTCTTGTTTTTTTTTTTAACTGCAGATAAACTGCATCCGCACAGCAGTTGACGTGTATTTCAAATGCAGTCAGTCTGTTTACAGCCTATCAATTTCAATTTGATTGATACAGTAGTTCAGTGCTTGTATTCTTTTGGCACAGAATAATTACTGTGTTTGATAATTTCTTATAGAACTCAGGATACAGTCATACAAACATCAAATACATACAAACACTTTAGCCATTCCCCTTAGAGAACAAATACCCATGAAAACACTCCAATGCCACCTCAAAAAGGGACTTTACTAAATAAAGCTAAAACAATTTTGAGAGGTAGATTGCACCTAAAGTATTCAAGTGCACATACCTTTACAGCGATATCATATCCATGCTCCATAATGAGCGGCATGCCTTCATGTGTGTCATCAGTCACCGTGGTGGCCTCCGTGTCTTCGGTGTCCGCATCGTTCAGCTCTAGTACTGCTGAGCTGCTCTCGCTAGCCATGATGCTGGAATGAAAAATGGAATCTTTAGTACTTTTCTCTTCTAATGTAGTTATCCAGGATGTGTCATCTTTTGAAGCTTTTAACCGACTTCAAAAAGGAGGAGTTTATCAATTCGACTGTATTTTTTTTTTAATGTTTGTTACCTCAGAACGTTTTACTAGGTGAAGATGATTCTTTTTTTAATTGAAAGCAGGTGCACATTGTGGTCCCATTTGAATTTGATCAAGATCTGATAAAGAACTTTAGATATACAACAGAACTCTTCAATAAATGATGGAAAATCTCTCGGGATTGCTGCAATCGCATGTCTGTTTCTTGTTTACAACATTTCATAACATAACATTACGCAGGTATGCTATAAAGGTCGCAGATAGGTACAGCTTACCCTGGTACACTCTAATTTCACCGCTTACATTCAAGTTTCATGTTATTCAGATAATCTATTCTGGCATGACTGTGGGCATTAAGATATGTACCACAACCAAAATGAGAAAAATAAAAATCAATTTAGGATATTGCTATCAAAAAAACGTGGGATTGATTTGAAACTTTGCACACTTATCAAGGACCGATGACAATGCAATAATTTCAAAATATCATTATTCAAAAGTCAAATATATTTATTCAACTAGGCCAATAAGCAGCACTTTTAAACGTCAAACATAAATTAAAATTTACAAGTAATAAAAGTTGATTCTACCGGGCGCGTTTAAATTGTTTGTCCCATTAGCCTTACCATGATCTTCAGGATTAGCGACGTTAAAGTTCTATTTACCATTAAAGCGTGTTTTTTAGTTTTTAGAACTACAATTTTTTTTTGTAAAAAAGCTTTTGTTGTTGGGTTTTTGATTAAGCCTCATGCAAGATAGTTGGCATTGTCTCAGGTGCTCCAGCCCTGCGAGCTTGCCGTTCTGGCCTGGCAAGTATTGGTTTTAACTGAGTTTAGCTTACACAGCAGATGTGACCACTTGACGTGTGGCGAGATGTGCACACAGAAGTTGTGGAGTTAGCCACTGCAAAGATTTAAATTTACAAACAACTCTATTTTATGTTTTAAATATTGTATGCGGTTTATCAATTACGTATTTCAAAATTAAAAGGAGTTCTTTTCTCAAAGAAAAGAGGAATCATTAACCTTTCTGTTATCATAGATTGATTATGAGAATTGATTATGATTTTCATGTTATAGGATGTGGATCCACGCGACCATTGACCATTCCATTGTTTTGCTAATTAGTGCCACATGAAAGGTTAAGCTATTTTCTCTTAAGACCAGTAGTGTTAGATGAATTATGTTGTTAAATAAATCTCTTATACCTCCTGACTGAGAATGCAAACTAAACATGTATTTAAAAAAAACCGGCCAAATGCGAGTCGGATTCGCACACGAAGGGTTCCGTACCAATATCGCAAAAAACGGCAAAAAAATCATGTATGTTGTATGGGAACCCCACTTAAATATTTATTGCATTCTGTTTTTAGTATTTGTTGTAATAGCGGCAACAGAAATACATCATCTGTGAAAATTTCAACTGTCTAGCTATCCCGGTTCATGAAATACAGCCTGGTGACAGACGGACAGACAGACAGACGGATCGCGGAGTCTTAGTAATAGGGTCCCCTTTTTACCCTTTGTGTACGGAACCCTAAAAAGCCTAGCAGCATTAAAAATTAGCTACCCAGACAGTTTCCGCAGAAAGATTATAAACAGACAAGAAAAACAAGTCTGCATTCATAATTTCACTATAAATAGAGCATTGTTTTGTCGTAGAAGCCATAAAGTTGTTTACGTATGATTCAGAAACACCTGTAATCTCATTAAAACAAAGGCATTTCAGTAATTATGATTGTCTTAGCCTGTGTGATTCAGATTATGGTAATATCATTTAGAATGAGTACATATCAAAAGACTTTACTTACTTAAAACACACAAGTTTAACAATTTTGTTTTCAGTTTTATTGACGCAATAGGCAATTATATTAAGGATATTAGGCATATCTGTTATGGTCAAATTACTAGAAATAAAAAAGTAAAAATAATTTTCTGATACCTACTTCCTGGGAAGCGCAAATTTACGTTTAGCAGTCAAAATGAAACGAAATTGATTATAAAATATACTTTAACTATCTGCCGTAGATAGCGATATTAATTTATATTTTAATGTTTGTTTACTTGATTTAAAATGTGTATTCTTAACTTTTATCCAACACGGAAAAGGGGCGTACTCTATACCCGGTTTACTCCACTTTTAAGTAATTAAGAGCATTAATTAGAATCGCGTGTTATCGCAGATACTACTCAGTGTTACACGATAGCGATAACGGTCACCTAAATAAAGTTTTGATTGCGAAAACTCGCAAAAATATTTGCCCCAGTTATTATTCTACGGATCGATATTGACGTCAAATAAACTTTAAATATCACTACATTTACACTATTTTATAACGAACCATGTCATTTGAATTAATTATATATGCGTTATTTACCTTTTCTTCGAGTAACTTACAGTAAATTCACAATAATTTCAACTAAAAACAATGAAATCCGAATAGGAGAATGACAGACAACAAACGACGTTCCATTTATGGAAATGGAAACGGGAAAGTGGGATTTGATGATGTGACTGTTTTTTTGGTTAGTTACTGTTTCATGTAACGGTTTATGCGTGAAATGGAAAGCAGAAGATGTCATACTCGCTAATCGATAAGCAGTTTAGTCGATTATTTGTGGGCATCCATGTAAAAATATGAGAGCAGTGGTGGCCCAGTGGTATCGGCCGCGATTTACAAGTTGTATTGTAGGTAGTCGTGGGTTCGAGCCCAGACAGTTGCTTTACTTTGTGTAAATTATTTCATCACCACTGCTCTCAAAATGGTGAAGGAAAACATCGTGGATTATGGCCCAATCCCTCTCACAGAGAGGAGGCCTGTGTCCCAGCAGTGGGAACATTAATAGGCTGATGATGTTATGTGTGATGTGATGTAAAAAGGGTCCAACGTCCAGTTGGGATATTGCCATAATGAATTAAGACTAGATTCGGTATCTTTCTTTTTTTTGCAGCTTTGATAAATCCTTATGCATACTGCGCTACATATGCCGCACGGGGAGATAGAAGTTATGTGGGACACGTTAGCACTCACCGCGAACCCGCCGCGGCTGTCCGTCACCGGACCCTCCTTTGGGGTGTATCCCCATCACCCGCACACCAGAACACATTTCACCGCGTGACCACCCAGGGATCAAATCAGCACATGGGTGCCAGACGACCCCGTGTATCTCTTGGTCCCTCTGTGACGGGTCAGGGTCAGGTCAGTGGCCCCGCCATCCACCTATCACATTTCGGCCGCAGGTGATAGGGACCTGCAGCCCGACCGCGTCCACCATCAGACGGTGGCGACCCCGCCCAGGCCGCGGAAGGTAGGGAGAGTGAGTGGCGAGAGAGAGTGGCGCACCGCAATACCGGCGCTCTTCTCCCGCCGCGGCCTCCAACGCTCAGCCACGATAGCATATTGGATCGGACGCCTCAAACGACATCGCGGTTCACCTTAGTTGTAATGCCGTCTTTGTTACCAAGCGGCACCGCAACCTACTTGTTGGCCGCTACGTCATCGCCTTAGTTGGCAAAAGCCCTGACGAGTGGCCTCTCCTTGGGTTCTTCTTCGCTTCACCGTGGGTGACGAAGCCAGGGCTACTGAGCCCCCCGCCTCGACAATGCGGGAACCCACCAGTGGGAGATTCGGTATGTAGAGTCTAGAATAGTCAATTGATAATAAAATATTCAAAAATGAAAACATTTTTTTTTATCAGGCTTTTAAAGTTGAAACCTTGTGTTTTTATGAGGGCAATTTATTTTTTAGAATTTACAAAAGGGGATAAATATAATGACCACCTAAAATTACTTTGTGACCATAACCTCTATTACCTAAAATTGTACTATGAAACCCAAATTTAGTAAATTGATCACCAAATTTAGTAAATTGATCACCAAATTTTAATAGCAAATTATTGCGCTATTTAATGTTGTAAAATAGGTTAGGGTAGGTTAGAACTGTGACCAACCGCGCGCGAGCCGAGCGAGCAAAGCGAGCGGTGCCGCGGCAGCGGCCGGCGAGCGCTACTTCCAAGTTGCTCCCAGAAATTTTATAATCTTTTTGGTCATTGGTTTAATTTTGGTGATCATTTACTACTTTTGGTGATCATTTACTACTTTTGGGTTAACAATGATTTATTTGGAGTCATTTTGCCTAAACAGGATAGCGAGATGTTAAAACTTTGGTTATAATTTTACAATAAGATGCGGGTTTAATTTTGGTGATCATTTACTATTTTTGTCTGTTATATGTTACTATATCTGGTGGTAAGTTAAACATAAGCCTTTACAAAATGCGTATATCTCGGCAACTAAATGCTGAGAACAGGACCCTTTTATCTAGGACGCCCACATTTGCGTCTAAAAAGACGAGATGTTATTATATTTTAAATTCTTAATTTAAAAAACTAAAATAAATGTGTTGCCAAGTAATACAAAGTTACCCTTAATATTCGTACTTTCGAAGATAGCAGATGTTAGCTTTTGTGAAGAGTCAAATTGCATTTAATTTGAATATTCACTCTACCGTTCATTCGTTCTACGCACGAATGTTTAATTAAAAGGAATGTAGTACATGCCAGTTTTATAACAGTATGGTCTTTAAACTATTATAAACATTTCGTTTTGATACAGAGATTATTATTTAGGAAATCGGATGCTAGAAAATGCACTGCTTTTACTGTACAATGAAATAGCCAAATTATTGCTATGCCGATGATTCCAGACTGCACTGGTTTTTAGAGCATGATTTGTTTCTTTTGAATGTGTTTATCAGTCTATGTGTGTATGTGTGTATGTTTGATCCTATGTGGCGTTCCAGAGACCAAACGGGTTGGCCGATGATTCATACTGGCTACATTAAAATTGGAAAATAGTAAAATGGCGGCTTTTGAGTGTAATAATGTTGGGGGCCCATTTTCATTTTTCTTCCAAACCCATCGTGTGGGGTATCAAAATAAAGGTTTTCAAGAGATGATTTCAAAAATATACAACACTTATATGTTCAAATGTAACTAATTCGAAAAAAAAGTAAACTAAAAAGTTATAAATAAAAAAAGTTAACTAAAAAAAAAACCCGACTGCTTAAAATGCGAACTAAAAAGACGTAAACAAGAAGAAAATCATGCTGTGCAGTCGGAGGATACATCTGCTTTTGGTCAGCCAGCTCGCGAATATGTATCCTCCGACTCCACAGCATGATTTTCTTCTTGTTTACGTCTTTTTAGTTCGTGTTTTAAGCAAATGGTTTTTTTTATTTATTGTTTTAACTTTTTTTTATCATTACTGTTTTTGTAATATACTGGGTAGATTATTGAGACGACTAAAACGGTATTTAGTAATAGGCAAATAAATCAAAAAGCAATGTTAGCATTGTTGTTAGCAATTACTAAAAAGTTATATTTTTCGGCGCAACGCGTTGTTACTGTCACTATGCTAAAATGGAACAGTTAGTTAGAAAAATGTGAAATACCACGTGGTATTTTTATGATGCCAACCGATGCTGATTCTTAATAGAATTTTGAGATTTATGGATTTTATATTAACTGCTATAACTTCAGTTGGTCTTAGAAGAGTTTAATTTTTTATACGGTTACTTGCACTTACTTATATTTTTATCAATTGGCATCACGCGCTTGATTATAATTATACTTTTTACAGGTTTTTTCGCTGTCAATACATTTCTTTTGCAAAATTACTCAAAAAACATTATTGACGAAAAAAAATACCGACTTCCAAAGCAAAACACTGTTTTGTTTTGGAAGCCAGTGCAGAGAGCTTTGCCGTTTTTATTGAAGAGTTCTGTTGTATATCTCTTCAAAGTCCTTCATCACAATTGAATCATTGATATAATTTAAAAGGTACCACATGAGAAGCACCAGGTTAATAAAAAGAGGATCATCAAAATCGGTTCACCTAGTAAAAAGTTCTGAGGTAACACACATAAAAAAGAGGACCTCTTTCTTTTTGAAGTCGGTTAAAAAGTAAACCCTATCCGCAAAAAAGATCGTACACCGTAAAGTATGGAACAAGAAAACATTGTTACAAAGGATAGTGCTCGTGTGCCACTTTGCCATAAAGATTGCTTATATCTACTGTTATATTATAATTTATTGTTGAGTAAACAATCCAAAGGTAAAACCTACAGGTAAACTATGTTGTTTGTAATGGCACACAAAACGATTACTTTCACTTGATTACTAAAGATATTTGATCTTAAACATATTGAAAACAAAACTTTTCAAACTCGTATAACGTATATAGAATTATATATTCTTTCGAGACAAAACATTTCTTTTTGGTTTGTCTAAGAAATAATGATAATTGAAACATGGGTCAGGTGGCACCAAGAATGAATCTTGTGACATTGGTATGTAGCAAGTTGACTTTTGAGTGATGCTAATTCATGAATTTTGTTTTTTACATACTTTTACATAAAAATAGTTTTAAGTACTTTACAACAAAGCAATTAGGATGAAATTTTTGTAGAATAACTTGTGGTTTTACTTAACAAAGGTCGTCTTGGTTTTATAGATCGCATAAAAGTAGGTAATATGTTTGATATTATAGACACGTTATGAAAAAATAACACTTTTAAAATTATCTATTCAAATGCTTTACGGCATTTTCAGACATTTTGTCTTTAAAATCAATCGAAACTCTAGGTATGTAACAATCTTTTAATTTCTTTAAATGTTATTGATTTAAAATTTGAACTGTAATTGAAACTTGATTTTAGTGCGGTGCTGATTGCCTAGGCAGACATTATTACAAATGTTAGGTCTACTTTCTTGTTTTAAGTGGTAGCGAAGTAGCGTACCTTTGTCATTTTATTAACTAACTATGGCACTTTTGGTGCATTGCAGCAAATTAATACTACGTTCAAGACCATGGAGGCGTCGCAAACTTTAGAGAAAAAAACAAATTATTTATTTTCTGTCACGAGTACTTAGTACTTGAACATTTTAACCTAAAATTGCCCGGTTTTTTTGGCAACAGCCCCTTTTCTTCGACAATGGCCGACAAAGGCATTTTAGTGACCATTTCTCTACGCAGCTGCGGACGTCTATTGTTCTACAAATAAAGACTCAAATGTTTTTGGGAGAATCTTTAACGTTCGAGTAAAGCTCGCCTTTTCACATGAACTATCTAATAATTGTTTTCTATGTTATTTTGGTGCGCAGTAAAGAAGTTAAAGAAAGAACAGTAGGGTCCGGAACAAAAGTGTATGAAACAGTGTCTAAAACAATTAAAGTTTTGGAGAATGGGGGATCGATAAGACGCTCTGGTAACAAAGGCCACTGTAATACCTTTTGAAATTAGTTTAACGTTTGCAAAACAGTTGTGTGTGTACCTGAACGAACTTACCTGTATTAACAATGGATTGACAAAGGCTTAGCTGTTCCAAACTCCGCTACCTCAAAATTGATTACTTCAATGCCAATGGTATTTCAAATCTATATGAATAAGATAACCAAATTCCTCAGCGTCCATCAACTAGACAAGGAGGCTCCTCGTACAGAAGACCTTTTTAAAGACCCACCGTAGTGACCCTACAATTGCTAACTCTCGCATAGGCCCGCATAGTTAGCAACGATAGATCCTCAATCGATCCCCATCATCTGCGCCTAATGGCAAACAACAAAGGTGGAGGGCCACCTTCGTTGTTTTAGTAATATAAATATCAATGATAAAATAATCATCATCATCATCTTCAGCCTTTTTAATGTTCCGACTGCTGGGACACAGGCCTCCTCTCTGTGAGAGGGTATGGACCGTACTCCACCACGCGGGCCCATTGCGGGTTGGTGGGTGTCACAAATATTCGATTTTTTGTTTCCAGGACATGCCGGTTTCCTCACGATGTTTTCCTTCACTGTTTTGAGACCAGTGGTGATCAAATAATATACACAGAGTAAAGCGCCTGCAAGGGTTCGAATCCATGATGTACAATTTATAAGTCGTGGCTGATACCATTGGGCCACCACTGCACACTGATAAAATAACAACTAAGAATAAAGCTAATCATTTGAAAAATAAAACATTGAACATGTTTAAATTGTATATAGGCCTAGGTAGGTACTTATTCTCAAGTTAATTAGGAAACAACAATTAGGAACGACAAAAATATTTACTCCATTTAACTCGTTTAGTCCACCCTTCAGGCTTCTTCAGGGTAAGCTCACTCCATCGTCGACTCTGTCTCTGTCACCTTTGACCTAGACTAGAGTCAAGAGCAAACACATCACAAATAAAAAAAAAAAAATCTCTCTTCATCTTGAGCCCCAATAAATAATGTGCCCACTGGTCTTTGTTCACTCTGAGAGTGGATTTTATTTTCCAGTCAATTGGTGACTAAGTAATAGCTAATAATGCAAATCACTAGCAAAAATTATGAGTGTTATCGTTTAGGTATTCGTTTACCGAAATCCTATATATTATATTAGTCTATGCCGAAAACTGTGTCATCTGATTTAACAATTTGAAGCACAACTTTCATTTCAAGTTTAGTATTGTGGTTAATGTAAGCATGACATAAGTGATTATTCGAAACATCGCACAACAAGTATGGTACTTGCCAGAAAGTAACAGCAGATAAGGATTGAACGAAAAGAAATGAGTAGGAACATAAGTGTAGTAGTCACAGTGGACTTTTGTATCTCTGAAGTTGGCTGCAAGACCCTGCATTTGCTTTTTTTTGTGTCAATGTTGAAGTAGAAGATAGCATTGTATAACTGCCTCTTTCATCCGCTTATGTTTGTTGCATCGACCTATCTCGCTTACTCTATACGGTATACTCGACAAACTGTTTCATGTGCAATGGTACGCAGAGCCAACTTCAGAGACACAAAGATCCACTGTGACTACTATAACAGTATCGAAGAATGAGAACAAAAAAAATAACAATACTTTTTGCGTGTCCCTCTCATGCGAATAGTGATGCGCATGAGACATTCCACGAGACCACGACCCGACAGTATCGGTCGAACAGTTGAAGTGTGCGCAAACGTAGTCTTACCTCTTACTTTAACTCGTGAAAGTGATGTTGTGAAAATGTATACAAACATTATTGGTGTAAGTATAATAAATTGTTTTAATTTTCTTGCCCGTTTACATATTTTAGATAAATCGTTAGGACAGAAAGTCTGCCTAATGAGGGCTACCATTTTTGCGCTCACCAGTTAACTAAAATGGCGAATAAGGTCCGCAAATACTATGAGTTATTAAGTGTTTTATCTCGCACACGGAAGTTAATAAAAGTTTGAATTAAAATCATTTGTAATGTTAAAAAAGTGCAATTAAATATTATGTCGATTTTGCCGCAGTGTTGCGCGGTCCAATTTTGTCCGAAAACAAAGGAGGACGAGTTTTCGAAAGTGTAAACTCTCTTAAAGCAGTGCTTGGTGGAACCGTATCTTAAACTGCTATAGTTAATCGTTATTGAAAATATACTTAAATATCAATCATAAAAATTGTAAATATACTCGCGTTATATAAATAAATGAAATCTGATGTTTCTAAGCCTTTACTCTACACCAGCGCCTCTATTTTTATAGTGATGAATCGTTCATTCGTTCATTGATGGTGCGTTCGTTCAAATAAAATTCTGAATGAAATCACGAATTTATTGCATCTTTGGGTAAAAATTACATAAGGCTCTGGTATTATCTGAGTCGCATCCACATCTGTCAGTTTGAGCTGTATACGTCGTTTGTTTGTGTATAGTCTACTGTCTATGTTTTCAATCACAGAGCCACAGACAGAGAGCACTTTTTCTTTTCAAAGCGAGAGTTGCGAAATCCGAGACAAATGTGATCGTTTTTCCTATACCCCATAAAAAGTGCCACGAGTATTCTACATATCGCAAACATTTTTATTTTCCCAAGGTGTACTCCAAAGGCGACAAAATTTCGTCCAACTCCAAAATGCAAGGCATTGGTGCCCCGCGGGACCCCACGCAGCCCGTGATTAGCACAAGTTCAACAATCCTCAGTATGAGAGAAAAGGAGAAATACATCGAAGATTTCGATTTCCCCTTTTGCGATGAGTCTTCAAAGTACGAGAAAGTCGCTAAAATCGGGCAAGGAACCTTCGGTGAAGTGTTCAAAGCCCGACAGAGAAATAGTAACAAAAAGTTCGTAGCCATGAAAAAAGTGTTGATGGACAATGAAAAAGAAGGCTTCCCGATCACAGCTCTACGAGAAATAAAGATCCTGCAGCTGCTAAAACACGAAAACGTCGTTAATTTGATCGAGATTTGTCGTACGAAGGCGACTTTGCACAACAAATATCGGTCGACATTTTACTTGGTTTTCGATTTCTGCGAACACGATTTGGCTGGTTTACTGTCCAATGTGAACGTCAAATTCAGTTTGGGAGAGATTAAAAAAGTAATGCAGCAGTTACTAAATGGCTTATACTACATTCATAGCAATAAAATTCTTCACCGTGATATGAAAGCTGCAAATGTACTTATAACCAAAAATGGGATCCTTAAACTGGCTGACTTTGGTCTGGCTCGGGCCTTCAGTGTGGCCAAGGCGGGTCAAGTGAATAAATACACCAACAGGGTGGTGACACTGTGGTATCGGCCCCCGGAACTGCTTTTAGGTATGTTTCCATAATAATATTGCATTGTTTTAAGTTAAAGTTAGCTTGGATACCATTCTCAAATTATGGTATGCTACCCTATGCCCTGCAGTAGAACAAAACAGGGCAAAATAATAATAATAATAATAAGCCCTTTTTTGTATGTACTCATGTTTGAGCAAGTAAATGATTTTATCTATATTCTGAATTTAATTAGCTAACTGTACACAGGGTACATTGCTTATCACAGTTTCAAAATACCCTCAATAGTTTTAATGTGCCATTACCTAATGATGTCATTAATCTAATTGATTCTCTGAATCTTTTGTCAGAAATGTTTTCAGAGAAAAAACAATTAACAAATAAATTGGACACCAGTTGTGAAATCTGTATATATAAAAATCATTGCGAGGCCTATGTCCAGCAGGGGAAATCTTTTGGCTGAAATGATGATGAATTGACCTGCAGTAGTCTTGCAAAAATTCGAAAATTGCTCGACTGATATATATATTTTTTTGTTTTGCTCACCTCAATACTGAGGTGCTTAAGGAAAAAACAAAATTGGGAAAACTACAATCAAATCAACATTTAGGTGGCACGAAGTTCACCAGATCATAGTCATCTATGACCGTTTTTCAGTTTTATTGTTTCGGTTGACATTATTTTGCTTATTACCTCTGGTTGTTTAGCGAATGAGTGTTCAGTGATTACTGCATTTTATTTCGTACTCTAGTACTGAATAAAATGCGTAATAACATTCTCTGAAAAACTCATTTTCACAATAACTAGACAGTAAAGTATAATAATCTTCACCGAGACTACTACGCACAGATCACAACGCTACGAATCATTCACGCACGCTTCAGATGTTCCTTAACCTTTGAAGAAGAGAGGTCTTTTACCATATACTGGGACAGTTCAGCCTGATAATAATAATGATACAGTACTACATTCCACTTAATATCCCCAGGTGACCGCAACTACGGGCCACCGGTGGACATGTGGGGAGCAGGCTGCATCATGGCAGAAATGTGGACCCGGTCCCCCATCATGCAGGGGCCGACCGAACAACAGCAGTTGATCCTCATCTCGCAGCTCTGCGGGTCCTGTACACCAGATGTCTGGCCGGGAGTAGAGAGTCTAGATCTGTATAATAAGATGGAACTGCCCAAGGGACAAAAGAGGAAGGTTAAGGAACGTCTAAAGCCGTACGTGAAGGACCCGTATGGTTGTGATTTACTCGATAAGCTGCTGCAACTGGATCCTGCAAAGAGGTAAGCAAGGATTCTATTTTTTATTTAGACCCACTTGCACAAAATACTTAACTCTGAGTTAATTGCTAACACAAGCTAAATTGACGGTTTGTCAAATATTTTTTACAAATTTTAAACTTGTTTTAGCAACTAACGAGTTAAGTTTTTCGTGCAAGTAGGCCTTAGACATTTATTTATATCTACTAATATTATACAGGCTGTAATGGAAAAGTGTGGTTATATTTTAAAAAACGATTACTGCCCATGTAATTTATCCAAGGATTAACAGGTTTATGTTTTTTAGACCGTCCTTACATTTAAGGTATAGAACTCTAAATCGATTGAACGGAATGTAAAAAGTGTATTAAAAAGTAATCTAACAACCACATATACACACGGAGAAGGGTATTTAAGTACCTAAAGATGTAGTTATTTTATATGTAGTATAGTAGAACCTCTGAACCGCCGGATGCAAGACGCACTGGATCGTTCAATGTGGCCACGCTTAGGGGAGGCCTATGTCCAGCAATGGACGTCTTTAGGCTGACCTAAAGACGTCCATTGCTGGACATAGGCCTCCCCTAAGCGTCGCCACATTGAACGATCCAGTGCTATATGATGATCATCATCTTCCTGCCCTTGTCCCATGTTACTTGGGGTCGGCGCAACACGTTTTATTCTTCCATACCGTCCTAGCCCCCGTCACGCTATCACTGACTCCCTTTTCTTTCATATCACTCCTCACAGAGTCCATCCATCTTTTCTTTGGCCTTCTCGTTACTCTCCGTCCATCCACATTTATATTAACAATTATTTTAGTAACTCTGACACAGCTGATTACCATTATTATGTTTTTTTTTTCTGCTTAAGTATCATGTTTCTTATTCTTTTCTCTCCCCAGGTACGACGCGGACACAGCCTTAAACCACGACTTCTTCTGGACCGATCCAATGCCGTGTGACCTAGCCAACATGCTGGCTCAGCATACGCAGAGCATGTTCGAGTACCTGGCCCCTCCCAGGCGCCCAGGCCACTTGCGTCACCACCACCACGTGGCGGGCGCACAGACCAAGCCCACCCAGCCCGTGCAAGACTCAGGATACCAGGACCGAGTATTCTAGAGACCGAAGCGGTCGAAGTGGGTGGCTTAAAAGTGTATGGTGCTGAGTTGTGTGTATAGGATTGCATTTTCGGTCATACATCATTTGAAAGTAGGGCCGCACCATGTCGCGTTAATGCCACCATGATTCCACTGTAAAGAAGGTATGCTACAAACAAGGGGTCTTTAAGTCAAGAGTGAATAGGTTACTTCTAGACAAGCGTGCTACACCGTCAACCACTTCATCGCTCACCACCAGGTGAGATACTGCTCTTCGTCTGTAGCTCCGTCTCTCTCTCACTGTGGAAACATGATAGTTTTAACACGTCAGGGCAAGGCTCCAGATCACCGAAATGTCTCATTGTTTTTTGCTGGACAGGATTGTCAACACTTCTCATTAAAAAAGCTTGCCACTTTCGATTTTGTGTTGTGTTAAAAACTAAAAATAGATGCGTTATGAAACTGCCGTATATTAAACAGTCAAACATATTTATCAACCCAATGTAAAAGTGGGCCCACTGGTGACATTTTGACATACTAAAATATTGCTGACCCTCAATGGCCTCAAAAGTGAAAAGTTGATATACTAAAACGCTGCCGGGTAGGCAAGTATTACAAGAAGTGTGAAGTTACATTTATGAAGTGAATAGCAAAAAGTTAACAGTGAAAAAGGATACATTAAAAGGTTGTGTTGGACTTATATGTGTGTAATTCTGGTTGGTTATGTCAATTGTATGTCGAAAAGTAGTGGTAGTACTATAATTTTCAACGCCACCATGCCGGAAGCATTGTGAAAAAGAGATAGCGTTAGTCCTGTATAGCTCCGTCTCTCTCACAGTCGAACCAGGGTAGTTTTGATACGTCACGAGTATGGCCCCTGGGCCTACCATGAGCTCTTAGAGCAAGGTTAGTTCTATTGTGTTATGTGACAGTTGTATATGACTTGTATACACTATACACCAGTCTCTTACGCACATTGGATATGACCTTGCTCTAAGAGCTCATGTAGGGTTCTTCGTTTTATCAAAGTAATCGTGTAATTGCCTACATTAGGCATGGTTATATTAAAACAAATGTATATGAATATTACTGATTTCTGATATTTCAATTATTGGATGTAATTATTTGTTGTTCCAGTTTCAAAAAATATTATTTCAATAACGGTTATTTCAATTTCGATAACTGAATTTTTACTGAGAGAGTTTTGAGTACTTACTTGATTTTTTTTATTTTAATTATCTCGTGATTTGTTCATAATACTGTCTCAATGAAATTGTATGCTGTATGACATGTCATCATCTCTTCTGCCTTATTAAAATTATCGATGTACAATATGTACTCTTAAACTACGCGATTTGACGGCTTGTGAAAATAGCATTGACCTGTAAAAAAACTATAGACAATATTTGCTTGAATTACTTTAGGTATGTTTTGTAAGGTAAATATCATATTCGGTTTCGGTTCGGTTAATCATAAAAATTATTCGAAAAAACAAAATTAAAAAAAAAAATTGTTAAGTATAAATAATATTAGATAGAACTTGGTATTGCTTTGTTGGGTTGTGGAGATCAGTGGCCTTAGTGCGTATTTTTAAACGTATAGTGCTCGCCAAATTTCTGGGCCGCCCTGAAGCTCGCTTTTCGATGCGCAAGGCACGAAACTTTGCTGTTTTTGTATGAGATTTACTACTGTGCAGCCATTGTAGCGAACTTCAGGGCGGCCAAGAAGTTTGGCGAGAACTATACTCGATCGCGTTGGCGAAAATGTCAATTTGAATTTAAATTGATGCCCTAGACATGTGAAACTATCATCGAAAACGAAAGGGTAATTTTTTTTTGGCTATATCAAATGTCACGTGATCAATCCGCATTTTGGCATTACGGCCGTAGCCATCGTTGACATCGACTTGACACGTGTCTAGAGCAACCTATTGTACGGAGGTACAATAGGTAGTGGAAAACCTCTTTTACCGAACGTATACCGCGATCGAGGCAAAAATCTCACTAAGCCCACAGAGAGGCAGTTGCTCCATGTATAATATCAATATTCAACAACATCTTGTTAGACTACGACAAATTTGGGAAAAGGGTCGATCTAGAATAATGGTAAATGGGTAGTAATCAATATGAAATATAGCTGTTTAAATATCTCTTGGCGCCAAAATGTGAACGCGGCCATCTTTTAAAATACAATTTCATATTTAGAAACTCATTCAAAAGCCAAAGGCCTAAATCCTTGTAGCAATGTTGTTACTTCCCACTCGAAGGTTCTGCTCTGCTTGCATTGGACTTAAAGCTTGCGATGTTATGTTGCTGTCTCCATACATACAATCTTGGCAAAAAAAAAACTGTTAACCATAGTGGAATGTCATGTCTCGATTTTGCATTGTCTTCTATCAAAAAAAAAAGCCTGGTACCTTCAAATTTATGGCGGTGGCAAAGCATTGCCACTTGTCTATAGATAATAAGTCTGATTTACTAATAAGTAGGATAAGATTTTGTGGTAGTCCAGAGAGGATCCAATAAGGAGCGTCTCGTAACATAAAAATATCGATTCGAAAATACGTCATGTTCGGATGTATAATTATATAATAAAAAATTATGTTGTCTGTACTGAATTAGTATGTTTTTAATGTAAATTAGTGTTGTTAAGGAAATATAATGCTTTTTGTGTAAATAAAAAGTATAATTTTATACAGCATTAAGACAAATTTATTTGTTATCCTTTTTTTTTCAACCTTTAGTTATTGTCACACTGCCTATGACCTCCTCCCCCGTTCCTACAGTTTCACTGTTGAGCTTCACTTCGCCAACAGACCTGCGTCCAAAAAAATAGTCCTCAGTTAGATTAGCTAAAAATATTGGACACGTATTTTTTCTTTTGCCACGTAAACAAAAAATTACGACGATACACTGCGTTAAAATATCGTGTGACGTCACGCCTTGTGCTACACTTAATACTGACATGTGACGTCACATGCCCCCACTCCTGAACTTTTATGCGCTTTATATTTGCCAATTATTATTTACTAGCTGACCCCCGGGGCTTCGCTACCTTCAATTGGCTACCTACCTACGATACCTACTCTACCCTCCTACCCTATCATACCCTACCCTACCCTGCTTACTCTACCCTACCTACCCAACCCTACCTAATCATGTAGTACATGTTTGTTTATGTATCATCAATAGTTTTCTCAGCGCACGCCAAAGAATGAATTTTATATGCAACATTTTGCTACTTTGGGTTTCATTATTGTAATTTTCATAAGGATCTCTATTTTTTTTGAAAATAATTTGTAGTCTACGACACGCAGGAATAATGTAGCTTTCTACTGGTGAAAGAATTTTCAAAATTGGTTCAATAGATCCAGAGATTACCCCCTACAACGTCACAAAGTCACAATTCACAAACTTTACCTCTTTAAAATATTAGTATAGATTTGTTACAGCAAAAATACGTGTCCAATATATTATTTGATAATCTCACTAACGGAATAAATATTATTATCATTTTTCTACTGAAACATCCTTATTGTCGAGGATGCCAAACTTAGTGGGTATGGATGGAACAATCAATCAATTGATGTTTGTTACACTTTCACGCAAAAACTACTAAACAGATTTCGATGAAAATTTACAGTAATATTACTTATAGGTACATCAGAATAACACATAGCCATGGGCATGGGCTATGATTTAGAAATATATTAGGAGAAGTACTAATTTCATGCGGATTGCAGCTATTTTTGAAATAATAAATTCGAAATGAAATGAAAATTACTACCGTCTGGACTTGCCTACTACAGAATGACAAGTATCAGAATTAATTTCAAACGAGAAAATCGCTACAGCTGAGGTGTAGGGGTGAGGTCATAGGTTCGATTCCTGGGTCGGGCAAAGTGTTATTGTGGTAGTCCATCTGGAATTTCTCAGTAGCCAGCCCGGAGTCTGGATTTGGGCCCGTTTGATGGCATAGGCTCACCCCTGTAAGATGGGCTTAAACAGAACTGGCGAAATGTTACCACCAAACTGACTATATAACTAACTAGTTACTCCATTTGAAATAATATTAGAATTTTTTACATTCCGTTCAACCGATTTTGAGTTCTATCCCGTAGTTATAAGGATAGCATAAAAAGCATAAATCTGTTACCAAAACTAACTGTTAAAAATAAGATGTCCGTGACTACCGCAGGACCCCGACGCCAATCGTTTCCATATTTGGTAAATAATTACTACCTACTCAATTGGTACCGATTAGTACTCGAACAACAAAATTGGTACCTTAGTAGTATAGAAAGTCGACTTCGAAGGTGGTCTTGCGGTAGTCACGCTCCATTCAGCAGGACCAACATGAGCGCCGAAAACGGAGGCATGCTACAGCAATTCTAAGTGTACAAATAATTACTACCCATGAATGTGATTCATTTTGTAAAAAAAACAGAACTGAAACATTTGTATTTACCGAGAAATCAACGATGATAACTTTCGCTCGCTCGTTCAGCAGGACCACGACTTTGAATGTTCATTCCAAGATTGAGCAGCCTGCGCCTTTCCTCAAACCTAGAGAGAGAAAATTACTACCCAGCAAGATAAAATTTATACCCAAAATTCACAACTAGTACTCCAGTAGTTTACGGAATATACCATGCGATCGGTGGGGTGGCGGTAGTCACGGTGTTACATTTTCATTTCAATATTTCTCTTTTAAAATCTCTGTGATTTCTTTCCAAATTTATACAAAAATTACTACTCCTAAAGAAGTTATAGCGATCAAACATTCAGATACCTAAGTGTTGTATTTTAAGAGAAATTAGCTTTCATTACTTTTCCATACTAAATCTCCGCATAAAACCCGACGAAATTAAGTTGTCAATGGGATTGAGCTGTTTACGTGTAGGTACGTAAATTTATGGATTTCGGAATGGTAATAACAACAGTTCACGTTCTATATCTTTTATACAACCTAGGCACATAACAAGAAAAAAATACATTTCGTTACCCATGGTCTATAATAACTGTTTTAATGCCGTGGGTAGGTAGGTACTCTAATAATTATTTTTCTGTGTTGTAAGTACCTAACGAGAGAAGGTGGGTAACGGGAGAATGTCGATTACATCTAGTCAGCCCCAGTCAACCTCACCTGCACGCTGTGCAAGTTTGTACACACAAACAACCAGGGACGACAGCCTTTCAGCTGTCGTGGTGCTCCCTGCTAGACAACTAACGAGGCAATGGCGACCGAGCTGTGGCGGTATAACCACTCACCTGATTGGTTCACCAGGCAGAAGAGGTTTCAGCAGCCTTCGGGCCCAAATAGCCTCAAAAACGACTGATGCAGGAGGCAAGGGAAAACTACTGCGTTATATTCCCAAGACAGTCACCATGAAAGTAGCACTAAATAGAGAACGATCGCCATGCGAGCCGCTTAGCAACCGGCGTCGTGCTGCGTTCGGGGCGCAAGTTGGTTACCGGCCATGGAGTAGTAGGAGACCCGGCTCTCCATGGAAATCCAACTACTGGAATCTCCATCAAGCTGCGACAAACCCAGGCGATAGGGACATGGAATGTACGCGGCCTACTTAGTCCCGGCAAACTCACCATCCTGGAAAGAGAAGTTGAAAGATGCGGTATAAACGTCTGTGGACTCAGCGAGACGCACTGGAAAAACAACGGACATTTCGTAACTGACAACCACGTCGTCTATTTCTCAGGCTACGAAAAAAACAGCCAAAACGGTGTAGTCTTTTTAGTTCGATCGCGGTGGAGGTCATCTGTCACGAATGCCCATACCCTACCTGGCGCTGACTGCGGATCAGATCACCAACTTCTGATCTCAAAGTTCAAACTCAAATTAATGGCTGTCAGAGCCCTCGAAAATCAGAAAATAAATTCAAGTCTTTAGTGGAACACAACTGGGCTAAATGGTGGAACACGGATTTTGATAGCGAACCACTGGAAGAACTTTGGAACAGAGCAAAGTCCCTTATGAGAGCTGTTGTTTTAGATCCTGAGATCGCTCTCAGGATCTAAAACAACAACTGTGACACACAAACAGCAACACTGGATGACGGATGGAACCTTTGCGCTTGTTGAGGATCGTCGAAAAATGAAAGTAGCCGGTGCAAGTGTTCAAGCCTGTAATGAAAAGTCTGTCCAGATCCAAAGGAAATGCAGACAGGATCACAACGCCCACCTGCGCCATTTAAGTGAGGAAATTGAAACTCATGCAGGTAATGAAAACTAGCAAGTCTTTTCTTATAAACAGTATACGCTTTTATAACAAGTTGCCTAAGTCAGTTATAGAACTGACCGATGGAAAGTTCAAAAACTACATCAAACGTGTCCTTGTTAAAAAAGCATATTATAAAATCAAGGACTACGTTGAAGATAAAAAATTTGGCTTTGACACCCTCTGCGCATGCGGCTTCCCTGGTAACTCATAAACGGCACAAATATATGGATATCTCTAACTATTCTCAATCTCATTTTTTTTTTTTCTCTTTTAATTAGACTTTTTACAATATTTTTCAATCATCATTATAGCCCTTTGCTAAGAATAGTTACAGCACTGATTACAGTATTTGTGCCACATGTTAAATTTTGTGTTGTGGTTTTTTTTTTTTTTTTACCTTTGTATAGATTCTTTTACCTATTGTGAATGTGTGAACATTGTAGGCTTTCTAGTTTTCTAGATGATTGTTAACATTTGTTAACTTTTTATTTCGTGCATTATTTTTTTTTGTTTGTTTTTTTTTTTCAATTTCGTACGACTTATTGTCGGGCCTACGTTGTCCCCCCATATCCAAGTACTAATGCTGTAACATGGAAATATTGTAAACAAAACAATTTAAAAGAGTAACCATGGAGTTTCTTGCCGGTTCTTCTCCATAGGAAACGACTAACCCGAACCGTGCACCTTTTGTCGACGTTTTATAAGTGCCCATGTAGGCCTATGTAAAATAAAAATATTTGATTTTGATTTTGGTAGATACGAGTCGAGAGACCTGCATCACAAAGTCCGGCTTATAACTAAAGCGCTCCCATCTAAAACTTGGGCCATTGAAGACGATAATGGTCAAGTGGTCAGCGAACTGGAGCAGATATCTGAGGCTTGGAGATGTTACTGTAGGTCGCTGTTTGAGGATCCGCAGTCGGAAGCCTTTCCACCTACAGAACCTGAGAGTGATACAATGGAGCCAGACATTCTTAGATCTGAAGTCAGAGCTGCCATTAAGCATTTAAAGAATGGAAAGGCTACGGGTTCTGATACCATCCCAATTGAGACCATTCGAACATTGGGGGAACGCGGCGTTCAGATCTTTAGCGTCATCTGCAATAAGATATGGTTGGCAGGAAAATGGCCGTCGTAATGGGCTCACACGGTTTTCATTCCTCTCCACAAAAAGGGTTTGTACAAGATGCTGGATTGTTATTTATAAATAGAAACTTCCAAGGGTCCCAGTTATAATATCTTTATTCTTTAATCACTTCTCTCTCCAGTAAGTCTAACCTCAGGCGGGCCTCTTTGTAGCATAGACCCAATATCGTCACAGATTATATATCTATCTCAACATCTTCCGTCTTAAGATTAATTAAATATAGGTATAAGATAACTAAACAAAACTTGTTCATTAACTAAAATAATTATTAAACTTCTTGATCAGCTAAATTATCATTATACTTCTTTACAACTAATATTATTCTTAATAACTAACCCTAAATACCTATTGTATGTAATCTTCTAACCATTTTGGTTTACATTTCAATCTCTCTGATCTTCTCTCTCCTCCCATATCTCCTAGTAGATTATTACTCATTGATCCTACCTCTGGTTGAATGTCTACTACTCTACTACTTGCCTCTGGCTGAATCTCTTCTAACCTATTACCCCCATCCTGCTCTAAATTATCTGACTGACTCTCTCTGCTGTTACTAGCTTTGTGTTCATTTCCTCCTTCCCTTAAATTTTGTTGACTTACTGTTTCATGGTTGCAAGCTCGATCTATATGATTATTTTCTACTTCCCTTCCCTTTACATAAGGTGCTGGCACTAAATGCCACCTATTTCTTCTGTAACTTACTCCCTGTACCTGGACAAAATATGACCTTGGTTCTTTAGCTTTTCTAACTATAACTCCATACTTTCTCAAATCTATTATCCATACATAATCCCTATCTCTAACTCCTTTAAGTTAACAGTTCTATGTCTTTTGTTGTAATTGTGAGCAATTTTTGTTCTGTTTTGTTTTCTTTTTGGTACAAATTTTTCATGAATATCTTTTCTTACATTTAACTGTCCTGGATACATAGGTAATACATCTCTTATTTTTCTATTAAACATCAACTCGCTTGGGCTATAACCAGTTTCTAATGGTGTATTTCTATATATCAACAAAGCTAAATGAACATCTGTATTCTTTTTTAATAATTGTTTTGCAATCTTGACCCCTGCTTCTGCTAACCCATTACTCTGAGCAAAGTATGGACTGCTAGTAATGTGAGTGAAATAGTAGACTTCAGCAAACTCTCTGAATTTACTTTTAAATTGAGTTCCACAGTCAGTTCGGACCACTTCTGGTATACCGAAGCGAGCAAATGTTTCTTTACAACATCTTATCATAGTGTTCTCTGTCAGATTGTTTAATTTATACAGTTCTAAATATCTTGAGTAATAATCTATGAACACAACATACCATGAATCTTCATATTTGAACAAATCTATGCCTATTTTTTGCCATGCTCTCTCTGGTATTGCTTCTAACCATAATGGTTCTTTTACATTGCTCTTTTCCTGAATACATTGAGGACAACTCTCAACAGCTAATTTAATCTGTGCAGACAAACCCAACCACCATACCGATTGCTTTGCCCGCTCTCTACATTTTGTAATCCCTAAATGACCCTTATGAATATTGTCCAAAATTTCTTTTTGTAAACTAGCAGGAATTACAAGTCTATTACTGTATAGTAAAAACCCATTTTGAACAGTGAAATTATATCTATACTGATAATAACTTTTCATATCTGATGGAATTTTACTTTTGACTGGCCAGCCTTGCTTAGTAAAATTTATAAGTAAACTACAAGTAATACAATTGCTTTGCTGTTCTTTAATTTTATTCAGTTTGTTATCTGTTATATGATTATTAGAAACAAACTGGATATTACAAATATCATTTTCAGCAGCACCTGTGTGTTCTAAAGGAGCTCGAGATAAGGCATCTGCTACCACTAGTTTCTTTCCTGGAACATATACAACTTTATATGAGTATCTCATTAACTGCAATCTAAATCTCAATAATCTAGGGGTCAAATCATCTATTGGTTTAGTTTGTAATATTTGGACCAAAGGTTTATGATCTGTTTCTAATGTTACTTCAATTCCTACTACATAATCTCTAAATTTATGAACTGCCCATGCCAAAGCCAAACATTCCTTTTCAATCTGTGCATAATATTTTTCTGTGTTACTTAACGTCCTGCTAGCATAACCCACAACTTCTCTAGCCCCAGACTGATTTTCTTGCAGTAAAACTGCTCCTAACCCGTATGAACTGCTATCAGCTGATACAATAATTTTTTTTGAATGATCATAATGACATAATATTGGTGCCTTTTGAATCATGGATTTTATTTTATCAAATGCTTGCTCTTGATAAATATCCCATGTAAATGACACCCTATCTTTTAGTAATTCATAGTTACATGTTTCTGCTAAAATGTGGAGATCAGTTATGAAATCTGTGACCGTTTCCCGCTCCTTTTGGATTCTCACGTTTAATTTATATCTTTCGTAAATAACATTGCGTTTTGAAACAAAAAAATTATCGAATGCCGTTAAGACTGCGCAGAGCGAACGAGGCGCGCGGCAATTAGGTATTTTCTACAGCGCGCTAGTCGTGTCACACAAGTTCGCTCGAGTCCGGCTTGCAGTTGCACGACAAAAGTTGGTAACTTAGGATTTTTAAAATTTGAGGCGTTGTGTTGAGTGACTTGAAAAGGCGAATATTGATTATTTAGATGTTTATGTAGGTAAATAAAGCCCATAATTAAATCTAATAATCTATATTATATAGAAAATAATGTTTGTTTGTACTATAGTCCAAACAAACATTATATTACATTATCCATCCAAAGGTTGTCTTGAAAAGATCGCTTTTAGCGATAAGGCCGCCCATTGTGTCACCCAGTGTAATGTTTTCTTCGTCTATACTTTCTGTAACTTATATGGTGTACATAATAAAGAGTATTCTATTCTATTCTATTCTATAGTAATACATTATCCGTTCCGTTACTATTCATCCGATTGCGATGAAATTTTGGCGTTGTGGATTGTACGCCCGGGAATTTTACTGGGTAAGTAGGTAGGCTAGGTGAGTTGATAAGTCAGTTAGATGGGTAGGTGTATTGTATAGTAAAACCAGTCTGTAATAAAAAATACTTTATTTACCTAATGTAATACCTTGCGTGTTTTTCCCATTTTACAAAATCATACACAAAACCCAGGGAAACGTGGTATATTTATTATACAGAGTGAAACAGAAACGTCATATTTTAAAAAATTGCTTCTAATTCTGTAAATGAACAACTATCTCCAGGGAAGTCAAAGGCATTTCCTATAAACTAATGGAAATGGAAAAGAGACAAGAAGGGTAATATCAATCTCATTTAAAACATGATTGTTATTTTCAATCACTGGTGAACACATTATGGAAGAACGTGTTACGTGTTCATGCGATATATTGCATTTGTTTATAGAGGTATGCGAAATCCATTATTCTATTGCCATTTATTATGATCTCGGCTTTGTCATTAGTTTCTTCTTCTACCAAAATGTTTGAATATGAATCCGTATGTTTTGAAGAATCCTGAAATAAAATAAGATAATTGTAAGTAGTCCCTAAGCCACGGGCAGAAACTAGTACTAAGGCACATTTAAAAATGTATCTAAGAACAATTAACTTACATCGAGATTGTTGAATGGAATATCATCACTAACTAAAGGTTTTTCACCAACGTATGGGCAAGGATCTTTATTGGTCAGCATTTCCTAAAAACGTAATAAAATATAGTTATTGGAAGTTATTTAAGAAAATTGAGAGCAGCGGTGGCCCAGTGGTATCGGCCGCGACTTACAGGTTGTAGGTCGTGGGTTCGAACCAAGACAGGCGCTTTACTTTGTGTAAATTATTTCATCACCACTGCTCTCAAAACGGTGAAGGAAAACATCGTGAGGAAACCGGGCATGTCCCAGAACCAAAAATTCGAAAACATGTGACATCCACCAATCCGCACTGGGCACGCGTGGTGGATTACGGCCCATTCCCTCTCACAAAGAGGAGGCCTGTGTCCCAGCAGTGGGAACGCCGCTGATGATGATTTAATAAAATTATTAAATTGACGTAGTTATCAGATGTATTATCAACTTAACTCTTAAAATGTTGTGAACAGACTAAAAGAAATATAGTATACATAATACATAAACATTTTCCCATGTAAAAGACTTGCCAGCAAACACTAGCAAAAAAATAAGTATAATGAATTTAAAATTTCGTGGTGACCCCTTGGCCTCACTTCTCGTGCTTGAGGTCCTGGGTTCAAATCCAGGCAATGCGTCTTTTTCAAATTAATTTTACTTTCCAAGTTTATATTCGACATCACTGACAATGGCGAAAAAAAAAATCTTCCATCGTGTATTCTAAAATGAATGTCAGAATAGCAATCGGCACTCCCAAATACCCATTACACGATACCCATATCGAATGTTTGAGAAAAAGATGCATCCACCATCTTGGATTTTAAAATAATGTCAGATTTGTAATCGGCATCCCCAAAAACCCATTACACGATACCCATATCGAATGTTTGCGAAAAAGTTGCATCCGCCATCTTGGATTTTAAAAATAATGTCAGATTTGCAATCGGCATCCCCAAAAACGCATTACACGATACCCATATCGAATGTTTGAGAAAAAGATGCATCCGCCATCTTCGATTTTAAAAATAACGTCAGATTTGTAATCGGCACCCCCAAATACCCATTACACGATACCCATATCGAATGTTTGGGAAAAAGATGCATCCGCCATCTTCGATTTTAAAAATAATGTCAGATTTGTAATCGGCACCCCCAAAGACCCATTACACGATACCCATATCGAATGTTTGAGAAAAAGATGCATCCACCATCTTGGATTTTAAAAATAATGTCAGTTTTGTAATCGTCATCCCCAAAAACCCATTACACGATACCCATATCGAATGTTTGCGAAAAAGTCGCATCCGCCATCTTGAATTTTAAAAATAATGTCAGATTTACAATCGGCATCCCCAAAAACCCATTACACGATACCCATATCGAATGTTTGCAAAAAAGTGGCATCCGCCATCATGGATTTTAAAAATAATGTCTGATTTGCAATCGGCATCCCCAAAAACCCATTACACGATACCCATATCGAATGTTTGAGAAAAAGTTGCATTCGCCATCTTGGATTTTAAAAAGAAAGTCAGATTTGCAATCGGCATCCCCAAAAACCCATTACACGATACCCATATCGAATGTTTGAGAAAAAGTTGCATCCGCCATCTTGGATTTTAAAAAGAAAGTCAGATTTGCAATCGGCATCCCCAAAAACCCATTACACGATACCCATATCGAATGTTTGAGAACCAATTGAAAAAAAAACGATTACATGCGCCATTATGTTAGATATTTTTTTTTTACAAAAAAATACAACCGACTTTCAAATAAAAATATTACAAAGTGAAAATAAATTCAATTTCGGAAGTCGGTGTTCCTGTTTTTGATTCTTCGTTTTTTGTCACTGACTGGCGAAATTAAATTTATTTTACATAATATTGTAGTGTTTTGATTTGGAAGTTGGTTTTTTTTTTGGCAAAAAAGTTTTTATTTTACACTTTTTAGTTGTGTACACAATGGGCAAGTTCTATAGCCTGAATGAAATTAGAGTGTACCAGGGTTTACTGTATTCATCTGCGTACCCCTTTAGAGCTTACCGGCGTGATGTAATGTTATGAAAATATGGTGTAAACAATAAACAGACATGCGATTCCAGCAATCCCGAGAGATCTGCCGTATTTTTTGAGGAGTTCTGTTGCATATCTCCAAAATTCTTCATCAGATCTTCACCTAATTTAAATGGAACATTCTTTCAAACAAAAAAATAATTTCTAAAATCTGTCCACAATTGATGTAATCGGTGAACATACACAAAAAAAATCCTTCTTTTTGGAAAGTCGGTTAAAAAGGAAATAATGTCACAAAATAGAAATATGTACTTTTTATGGGAACAGACCATTTTTCGGAAATGAGCGCCAACTTTCTTCTTATAATATGTTTCCTTACGCTTTCCTATTATAACTAAAACAAACATTTAAAAAAAATGTTACAGAAATATGCATTGAATAGTGCATAAAAAGTCATACTCAAAAAACAAAATATATAACTTACCTTATTCAACTATTTGCAGCACGGTATACGTACACAATAGATCGCGAATTATCGTTATCGGCGCGTCGCTCCACAATGAGACGTGACCACTCTCCGAGCTCTCGTGGGCGACTGAATTGCCGACCGGTTTACGTTTCGCATGATCCAAAACAGCGCAACAATTAAGAAAAAAAATAAAACTAAAATAACCGAGTGTTTTTTCGAAAATGTTAAAACTATAAATTGTGGTATGACAATTAGAGATTAATATGAATTAAAGTTTGTGAAAAAATTCAACAGTTTACTATAAATATTCAATAAAACACGAGCATGCTATTTTAATATTTTTGTCCAACTTTACGTATTTTTGTTATTTAAACTCAACAATATTTTTTGTTTTTGCCAACATAGAATCGTTAACACATTCATTGTGGTGTTCATTACATATTTTTTATGGTAATTATGGTAATAATATTGACTAAATCCCTATAACTGTGACGATCGTTTTGGATTATTTTGCTCGGCGCAGTCTTAAAACTTTATCATAATCTTCACACTCTGAAACTTTGAGTTGTTTCGACAATTGCTCTGCCTGCTCTCCCATCAAATAAATAAGCAGATCAATCTTGTCCTTGTTGCTCCTAGTATTATTTCCACTCAGCAGTAAATATCTTTCAAATCTTTTCTTCCATATCTGCCATGAAGATGGAACAAAATCGAACTCGGTTGGAGCTTTTACATTTTGTAACGCCATATTCCTGGCCTGGCACCGCTGCCACCATGTACAAGATGCTGGATTGTTATTTATAAATAGAAACTTCCAAGGGTCCCAGTTATAATATCTTTATTCTTTAATCACTTCTCTCTCCAGTAAGTCTAACCTCAGGCGGGCCTCTTTGTAGCATAGACCCAATATCGTCACAGTCCACAGATTATATATCTATCTCAACAGGGTGCCACCAAAAAGTGCAGTAATTACCGTCTGATTGCACTGATCAGTCATGCAAGCAAAATATTACTGCACATCCTTAACGAACGGCTGAAGGTACACCTGTCGAAAGAAATCGCACAAGAACAAGCTGGGTTTGTGAAGGGAAAAGGACCTCGGGAGCAAATTTTCATCGTCCGTCAGGTTATCGAGAAGGCACGAGAATTCAACAAGCCGACCTGCATAATATGCTTTGTTGATTTCTCAAAAGCGTTTGACTACGTGAAATGGCCTACCTTGTGGAAGACGCTACTGGAAATGGGCACACAAAACATCTTGTGCAACTTTTTAGAGCACTCTACGAAGGAGGAACTGCATCAGTGCGAACAGATAGCCACATTTCAAAAAGCTTCCATCCCAGTGCAGGTGTCCGCCAGGGATGTATCTTATCGCCTCTTTTGTTTAACATCTACACGGAGCTCATTATGCGAATCACCCTCGAAGACTGGACTGATGCTGTTGCAATTGGCGGCTACAAAATTGCGAACCTTCGCTTTGCTGATGACACAACATTGTTTGCGACTAGTGCTGACCAAATGGAGGAACTTCTCCTTAAGATGGAGCGCGTGAGTCTTGCATTTGGATTGAAAATCAACCGGAGCAAGACCAAAATAATGATTGTGGACCAACAACAACTCGTCGGCTGTGACACAAATTGCCAATTGTGACGTATTTCAGTCCTACATATATCTTGGCGCTATGATTGCAAGCAATGGCAGTTGCGTGGATGAGGTGAAGCGGCGAATGGCGATGTCTATAGGGGCAATGGATAAGTTAAGGAAGGTATGGAGGAATCGCAGTATAACGAAAGCCACTAAGATCAGGCTCGTCCGTGCGCTTGTTTTCCCCATATTTCTGTACGCAGCTGAGACATGGACACTACGAGAAATGGAACGGAAAAAAATTGATGCTCTAGAAATGTGGTGTTGGAGAAGAATGCTTGGCAAACATATGTAGTGTTGTTAAAATTTTTACCATCAGCGTTCATAATCGTAATGAATGGATGAACCCAAAATCTTCTTTTTCTTCTATATCTTATTAACAATAACAACAGTGCAACAATCTTTTTGCGATCCATGGTACTATTCCTAAAAACACGTCCAATACGGCAGACTACCGTTGAATGTATGGCCACCCTGCGTTTTGCCGGACGAAATCGACCGATTTCGCTTATTCTTTTATTGTTGTGTTTGTTATTGTTAGGAGAAGGTTCTTATGAAAAAAAAAATTGGTGCCTTACTTATAGAGGTAGGGTAGGTATGTAGGTAGGGTAGGGTAGGGGAGGGGAGGTAGGGTAGGGTAGGTAGGGTAGGGTAGGTAGGGTAGGTAGGGTAGGTAGGGTAGGTAGGTTATGGTAGGTAGGGTAGGGTGTTTGGTGTTTTTATGGCAAAACAAAGTTTGCCGGGTCAGCTTCATCATCTTCCTGCCCTTGTCCCATGTTACTTGGGTCGGCGCAACACGTTTTCTTCTTCCATACCGTCCTGCCGGGTCAGCTTATTAACTATATAAATATCTATATATTTATCTTATCTTATAGGGAAGGCACACCTTCCCTATAAGAATATCTTTTTTGTAAGCACACATGCTTCGTGCTTTCAAAAAAGATACGCAATTAGGGTGCAGTAAAGCCTTTGCCCAAGAGTAAGTCGGAAAGGCTAGGTAAAACAAAACGCCAATCACAATAAGTAATTCACTCATGGTTACACGAGTTGACGAGTAAACTGATAGCAAACAAGCACCGACGTTTATAAATGAGGAGAACCAAGGAAGATACATACTTTAGGAATTATTCATATTATAATCGATTGATGTCACATCGTAATCGACTCGATTTGTTTGTAACTATTGGGCATCAGCATCACATCACTAGTAATGTCATTATGTCAAAGTCAAATAATAAAAGTTTTTGGTTTTATGAAAACAAGCAAGATTTTGTCTTTAGGATGAATTTAATTCCTATGTTTTTGAACAGTTAATTACTTCTACAATAATACAGTCTGTTAATATTCCATTAATTCCTAAGATAGACTATCCAAGTAAGCAGGTAAGCACGTGAAATATTAATTGTTTGTATTTTTAATGTTTTCACGCAACAAGTTTTTTTTATTTTTATTAACAAATAGTTTATTATCATCAGCAGAATCATTACGTATCTTGTAAGAGCAAAACTATACAACGAAATGGCAAAGAAAAGCTGCAAACAGGGCAATATGGGAAACCCTAGGGAATGCCTATGGCCCTATGCCAAAGGGCATTCTGATAAAAATATAAAATACCTATATTATTTGAACTATATTAGACGTAACCAAAACTATTGTTATATAATAATCGGTAATAATTTAAAGCGTCGTAAAATAATACTTTTATAAGTAGAATGATTAAATAAGGCTAATTAAAACAGAAGTTATAAGAGTATAAAAATGAATAAAATAAAATGTAACTAAATCTTATCTTAAATAATAATAATTCTTAAATTAATAGCATGATGGTATTCTGAAACAATATTATAGCTTGTATATTAAATTATAAAAGTATATAATAATAATAACTGTCAAAATTTATTTAAACTATCAGAAATAAAGACTATTTGTATTTTAGCAAAACTAGCAATTATGTTGAATAATTGCTCTTCAATACATAAGTTTTGGTGGTTTTTAGGGTTCCGTACCTCAAAAGGTAAAAAAGGAACCCTTATAAGATCACTCTCTTGTCTGTCCGTATGTCACCACCATTTTTCTAAGGAACTGGTGGACCTAGCAAGTTGAAATTTATATGAGATACTGAGGTTGGTCCCTATTAGGTGTATAAAAATCAAGGTCCTGAGTCAAAACGATAAAAAGATATGAGCCAATTTAGATTTTCGCGAAAACTTGTAAGTACCTACCAAAATTTACCTTAATTTTCAACTTTTTTATTTTTCGGAATTTTCCCTTTACTTGTGCTGAAAGACCTTACTTTTAACTAAAATTGACAATTCTAGGTCGACCAGAAGTACCCAAAACTATAGGTATCGGTTTATAGGTAGTTTTGGGACGAAAACCTCTATGGTAGTTCCCGTTGACCTAGAATCACGAAATTTGGCAAAAATGAAGTAAGGTCTTAAAGCACAAATAAAGGAAGAATATAAAAAGGTGAAAGTTAAAGAGTTCCCCCCTACACACATAGTTGACGCCAAGATTCGGAAGACGGAAACCTCAGCGCACGAGTTCAACTCGCACTTGACCGGTTTTTTAAGAATTCTGTTCATTTGACAAACAGTGAGCAATTAGCAAACGATTATGTAGGACTTACCATACCTACACCGTAGGTAATTCTGACTTTTATGACACAAAGCCTTTGAAATGCGATGATTGCTGATTCTTAGGTAATAAGCCTGCGGTTTTGTTACAAGATCTTGAGATATTTTAACAATATAATTTGTGCTATTTTACCATTTCAAAGAGTTTTATAAGTAGGTACTTCAGCTTCTAAAATACTTTAAAATTTAAAAAAGCAGCCTGAAATTATTATTTTATTTTGTTTTACAGTTATATATCAAGGATCTTGTTCTATTTTTCAATATAAATAGAAAATTACCATTAAAAAAATTATAGAACAGTCATAGATGAATATCAATCAAGAAGTTTTGTGCAATATGGCAAGCAAAATAATCTTTGAAGATGATGTTGACCCGAGTGTAGATATAACTAATGGATATGAATTACATGAAGAAATCAAAATAAAATATGAACGCTCAATTAATGAGGATATCTGCACTCCCATTCAAGGAGAAGACGGTAACGATTTTACAGACACTAATTTGGACGTGGCTAATACGGAACATACAAAAAATAGAGATACAGTAATATTAGAAAATGTCATCATTCTTGGTAGTAGGGCACCTAAAGGAAAAGAAACTCAAAATGAGCCAGATGAGGGTAACTATTCCCATGACGAAGGTAACACTTCTCTAGATGAGATTAACATTATCCAAGATGAGGGTAACAATAGTAACGTTACCCTAGTTGGGAAGGTTAAGCCAAAGATTAAAAGAAAACTTAAAAGCGAGCTGGAGTTGCTGTTGTTAGATATAAAGAAAACTGATAAAGATTTAGACGAGGAATATGATGTCTATGAAGATGAAGATAAATTATTTAAAAAATATAAATTGAGGAAAACTGAAACGTAAGTTGGCTAATTCCTTAATTTAGATTATCAAGTGATTTGCTTATAAAGTTTTATTTTAAAAATATAAAAATTGTATCTGTAGTGGAAGACCCTTCAGTAGGACAATACTGGCTGACCTAGTTCAGACATTGCCCTATACTAGGAATTTCTCACACATTTGTCACAATGTCCTATCCTATCTCGCTTACTGTATGCAGTATACTTGATGACAAATTTTCTTGTGCAATGGTTCTCAGAGCCAACTTTTTACTGTGGCTGAGCTTACAAAAATGTATAGCTGTATCATAATATTTCTGTTATTATAACAAACTAGCTGTCCCACGCGGATTCGCTCCCGTCAACTGGCTACGTATCTACCCTATCCTACCTACCCTATTCTACACCTACCCTACACCTACCCTACACCTACCCTACACCTACCCTACACCTACCCTACACCTACCCTACACCTACCCTACACCTACCCTACACCTACCCTACACCTACCCTACACCTACCCTACACCTACCCTACACCTACCCTACACCTACCCTACACCTACCCTACACCTACCCTACACCTACCCTACACCTACCCTACACCTACCCTACACCTACCCTACACCTACCCTACACCTACCCTACACCTACCCTACACCTACCCTACACCTACCCTACACCTACCCTACACCTACCCTACACCTACCCTACACCTACCCTACACCTACCCTACACCTACCCTACACCTACCCTACACCTACCCTACACCTACCCTACACCTACCCTACACCTACCCGACACCTACCCTATACCTACCCTACACCTACCCTACACCTACCCTACACCTACCCTACACCTACCCTACACCTACCCTACACCTACCCTACACCTACCCTACACCTACCCTACACCTACCCTACACCTACCCTACACCTACCCTACACCTACCCTACACCTACCCTACACCTACCCTACACCTACCCTACACCTACCCTACACCTACCCTACACCTACCCTACACCTACCCTACACCTACCCCACACCTACCCTACACCTACCCTACACCTACCCTACACCTACCCTACACCCACCCTACACCTACCCTACACCTACCCTACACCTACCCTACACCTACCCTACACCTACCCTACACCTACCCCACACCTACCCTACACCTACCCTACACCTACACTACACCTACCCTACACCTACCCTACACCTACCCTACAACTACCCTACACCTACCCTACACCTACCCTACACCTACCCTACACCTACCCTACACCTACCCTACACCTACCCTACACCTACCCTACACCTACCCTACACCTACCCTACCCTACCCTACCCTACCCTACCCTACCCTGCCTACCCTTACTACTGTACGAATGTACCGGCGGCGGCGATCTAATTAAAATTTAGAACATAAAAGCTGCTATTGTGAGTCAATATTAAAAGATAGACATATGCTGTCGCAGACTTTTTTTTAGAACTTTTAAAGAAGAACAATTCCATTATACATTATATTTGCGTAACTTAAACCGCTTACGCAGCGCACGCAACAAAAGCTCTCAAAAAGGAATATTTTTGCCCGATTTTGCAAAATTTTTCATTTATGCTCGGCTCCTATTGGTTGTAGCGTGATGTTATATAGCCTATAGCCTTCTTCGATAAATGGACTATCCAACACAAAAAGAATTTTTCAATTCCAACCAGTAGTTCCTGAGATTAGCGCGTTCAAACAAACAAACAAACTCTTCAGCTTTATAATATTAGTATAGATTATAATAAGGCGTACATCTTGTAACACAAACCTTGTAAATATTATGTGGGTCAAAACTTTCAAAAGGAGATCCAATATTAATAATTATTCTGGCTCCGAGCCGGCGCACGGTCAGTACCGCGTTAACATTGGGGAATATATACGCCTTAATAACGATTTGTCTACAAATAGAATAAGATCATTAATTATGTTTACCACAGCCAGAAGATTGGGAAAGATTCAACAGGTTTGGAAAGGTTAATTAGATTTTGAAAGATTAATTAGATTTGGAAAGATTCATTGGATTTGAAAAGGTTCATTCGATTTCGAAAGTTTCATTACATTTGGAAAGATACATCTGATATGGAAAGATTCATTAGATTTGTTGAGGTTCACTAGATTTGGAAAGTTTCATTAGATTTGGAAAGATTCATTAGTAGATTTGGAAAGATTCATTAGATTGGAAACTGCGAATTCCTAAGTGCTACATAATTCATTTGTAAACAACACTGTAAAACTTATGTATTGATATAGACCTTAAAAAATCTGATCAAATCAATACATAATACAAAATGTTAATATCTTTTTACAGAGTCTCATATAAGGAACCAGCAGACATCAAACTAAACCTAGCAGACACCAACGCAAATGACGAAACCCGAACCTGTCCCGTTTGCAAGCAACAGTTTGAGCATAAGAAGGCCTTATTCAAGCACCTGCGGATCCATAACAAATCTGTACGAAAACACACTTGCTCGTTATGCTCCAAGAAATTTGAAAATAACGCAGACTTGATTGCACACAGAGAGACACACACTGGAGAGTCTTTCCTCTGCCAGGAATGCGAGCTGGCTTTCTCAAGCTATAGTGATTACTTACTACATAACTACGAACATTTAAACCAACCCCATTTCAAATGCTCAGAATGTGGACTCCGCTTTCGAAAATCTATCTACAAACGGCACATTATGACACATTTCGACAGCAAATTTTCCTGCGAGTTATGCCCATTCGTTGCCAGCAACGAAACTATCTTAAAAACTCATTTAAACGAGCATAACAATAAATTTACTTGCGTAGAGTGTGGAAAAGTTTGTAAAGAGAAGTCGCATTTTGATTATCATATGAGTATGCATACCGGCGTCAAAAAGTGGCAGTGTCTATACTGTGGTGCATGTTTTCGCGTTAAGTGTGCGCGAGATATCCATACTAGAACACACACAGGTGAAAAACCTTTAACTTGTGACATTTGTGGACACAAATCGCGCCAATGGATTGATCTTAAGCGTCACAGAGAAACACACGGCACTGAAAAAAGGCACATGTGCGATTTTTGTGGTAAAAAATACAGGAATAAGGAATATCTTGTGAGTCACATGAGGTCTCATACTAAGAAGAGTTTGTATGAATGCCCTGAGTGCGATGCCAAGTTTGTAAGTATGAACGGGTTAAAGTGTCACTCTATGCTCAAGCATACAAGTGAGAGACCAGTGGAGTGTAAAGTTTGCGATAAAAAGTTTATAAGTGATAACCAGTATAGGAAACATTGTAGGGCCAAGTATCATTTGAGGAATGTGTATGGGAATAATACGAGTGTAGAGATGAAGGAATGAGATAGAAGTGCGAAGAGTTTGTTACAACGAAGCAAGATCATTCTTGATTCCTCCTAGCAGTAGTTGGTGACAGCCTCTTTTCATACATTGTGTACAGCTACAGATATACTTCTAAATATTTTTTATATTAATATTATTTTGCAATTATTTCTATTTTACTGTTGTTTCAGCAAATCATTAAGTTGAAAATGTATAGAATTCATTAAGATATTTGTTTTAATTTCTTTGATTTTCAATAAATATAATATTTTGTTTGTCTATGTACGTTTTTCATTTACAATACCATTTCTTTAAAGACAGCCTCGTTAGTTTCGTAATCGCAAGTACAACTGTAAAGCCGGTCCAGGTTCAATTCCTGGGTCAGGCAAAGTGAATTTGCCATCGAGAAAATCTCGATGACCTGAATTAATTTGATAAATACATCGTTTAGTACGGTCGTCGTCTAGTGGCTGTGGGGAAATGGGAGTCGGGTTCGTGGCTTCAAACACTCCCGTCATCCACCATAGGCATTATGATGGATAACTCTTCGATTCGGCTCGCAACCTGTCTACGCTTAGGCGCACCTTGTGTTGCTCCACATAGGTGCCAATGTGGTGAAGCTGTCTGCAGCCTTGGGCACCATGGCTTGTCTTGTTGCAAGAGCGCAGGACGCATAGCACGGCACGCCAGCATCAATGACATTATTCGTCCCTTATCACCTTCAGCGTACCAGCTGTATTAGAACCTAACGGCTTGGTACGTGACGATGGGAAGAGACCATATGGCATGACTTTGCTCCCGTGGAAGGTGGGTAGGCACTGGTGTGGGACGCAACCTGTGTCGACACCCTTGCGCCATCTCATGTTTCTAGTTGGGCGGGCTGTGCTGGCGCTGCTGCTGCGGCTGCTGAGGCCCTCAAGCGGCGCAAATACTGTAACCTAATTGGTAATTACAGTTTTGAGCCGTTTGGGGTCGAAACGCTTGGGTCATGGGGCCCGAGTGCACGTCTCCTTTTTAAGGAGATCTCTCGCCGACTGATCGACACTGTGCATGACCAGAGGGCTTGCTCTTTCTGACCTATGGTTTTGAGACGTGATCGCTCACAATAGTCACAATGGGTCTCATCAGAAAGACAGTCACCGAAAGGACAACGGAGAGGACTATGCTCGGAATTTCCTTGCGTGATTGAATCAGAAATGTAGAGATCCGCAAGATAACCAGGGTTACCGAAATTGCCCGGAGAATTGCCAAACTTAAGTGGCAGTGGGCAGGGCACATTGCTCGCAGAAGCGTCCGATGAGATGAGGCAGAAAAGTTCTGGAGTGGTGACCGCGAACCGGAAGACGTTGTGTTTGAATGCCCTCATTCTATATATATTAGTCTATGTGAAGGCCTCCCACTAGGTGGACCGATGACCTGAAGGTTGCGAGGATCCGCTGGATGCGAGACGCACGGGACCGGCCAATATGGCGACGCTTGGGGGAGGCCTATGTCCAGCAGTGGACTTCTTTCGGCTGATATGATGATGTTGATGACTAATCTGATTATGAAAATTATTTTACTGATAGAAGTCTTTATGTACTATCGCTGAATGTCTTGAGCTGTTACTTTTTATCTCGGAAAAATTAACAGCTTCTGTGAATTAGCTATCGATTGTGAAACCGCAGGAAAAAAGCTTTTAGTTCGCAGTTGCACATACAACATTGAAATCTTCGATGTGTGATACAGTTCTGCCTATCCCTACCGGTAAATGACCGGTGCGACGCGGCGTGGTTTAATACTGAACAAAACATTTTTTGAGTGCTCCCTCCGGTATATCTTAGTAGATTGCTGGCATTCTTCCAGTGGAGGAGTGATAAATTACCATTGTATCTTCACCAGAATACTCCGCTTATATAATCACATCACATCATCAGCCTATTAATGTTCCCACTGCTGGGACACAGGCCTCCTCTCTGTGAGAGGGAATGGGCCGATAACCACCACGCGGGCCCAGTGCGGGTTGGTGGATGTCACATGTCTTCGAATTATTGGTTCTAGGACATGCCGGTTTCCTCACGATGTTTTCCTTCACCGTTTTGAGAGCAGTATATAATAGTACAGGTAAAATCATAAAAAGATTCTTGATAACTTATGATGATTATTTGAATACAAAATCGACTAAAGAATCACAAGTCCAAAATTTCGGTTTTAGTCTGTGCTCTAATGCCGTGCAGGGACATCACTAGCTTTTGTCAAAAGTGCGAAAAAAAGGCCGAGTAAATATTTTTCAGCCCAAAAATTAAACAAAACACCGGTTATTATGAAGATTCTATGTGAATGCGTGTATCATAACAGTTAAATATTGATGATTCCGCCACAAGACAACGTCATATTGCGTTAGACGCCCCCCAAGCACAGGTAAGTCGTCGTATTTCAATTTTGTATTTCTAACCTTTATACCGATGTTTACGCGCGTAAATTCTCATAAGAATTGTTTACAAACATTGGATTACGATTATTTCTTGAATTAAATGTGTTAAATATCGATTATAAAACGCATTGTATTAATTATCGGCGCGGCATTATTCTGGAAATCGCTTCGTAAACACGACCGAGCTTGTTGCATTTGATATGGCATTATGAACTCTATGCTATGTGATGTTAAGGTCTAAGTTGCGTGTTCGATGTTGCTGCGATATAGCTTTCGGAATAAGAATGCACGACTGGTTATTGCTTTTCGGCTGTACAAGTCGTTTAGGGTTGCCAGTTAACGTAATTTACTTAAATTTTGGGAAAATATTTTTTATGAAGTTCATAGTTTATAAACTTCTTTTATTGGTTTAGAAGTATTGAAGTCATGTTTCACTCAATTTCTTTGATTAACCATATGGCAAAATAATTTCGCGCCTCAATACTTAGATATAGGCATAAGTACCGTTAGTAAAAAAAAAATAACACATTTATTATTTAGCAATATTATGTTTTCCCTTAAGCAGTTTATTTACTACCAGTTTTACAGCAGTAAAGTTTTTAGTAAGGGCTTAGCACCCATTGTATAGTCCCCACTTAAAAGCTGCTGCTAAGTTTTCTAAGATTCTTTTATCACTCCAAAAACAAAAAAAAAAAAACAAAAGCCTATCTATCTCACTTGAATAAATAATAAATTGTGGGAAATTAAATTTTTCGTATGGTATCCCTAACTGTTAACATCACCATTTATTTTGTAGGCAAAGACCAAATGTGTTACATGGGAAGAATATCACTTCTAACTTCCTAAGGGGCAGTACTTAATGGAGCCACCCCTGCACATAAACATCCTTATTTAAATAAAACTCAAAACTTTTTAGCGATAGCTTAAAGCATTCCATATTCAAATAGCAGAGTTAAGCTGGCTATGATAGCCAGTACTCTTCATGCACAATGAACTGAATGATATACAAATTTCAGAAAATTAATAGATAAATAATAAAAGTTGATACTACCGTGCACTCCTTATAGAGAGGTCTATGCCCCGGCTTTGAGAATATTATAGGTTGACTATGCTTTTGCTCATACAATACGTCTACTAGGACAGGTTCACTCAAACAGTCTCTAGTACGAGGTGGGCCATAATTTTGCAGAATTTTTTATTATTTATTTATTTATTTCAACCTTATCACATTAATCTTTACAGGATTACACCCAATACGATAAATGCGCTTATCCTAAGTAATCTAATTACATATTAAATATCTAAACTAATTTTATGTTAATTAGTTTACAAACAAATTTTATCCATAACAAATTTTAAACAATGCACATCACATACACAGTAAATAACCAGCAACCATCTTGACATTCCAAGCTTGCTATCTTCGTAAATATCGATCATTTAATATGGGGTTCCTCCTTAAATCTAACACGGAGTGTGTTGTTGTGAATTCACCCAGAGTACAGCAGAATAGATCCGTCTCAATAGCCACAAGGTTGAGCGTGCGGAGTGCACGCGTCAGCGGCGCCTCTCTTAAAAGGTTGGTTCGACTGCGCGGCTCAACTAGCAAGCTCGGCCGCCGGCGTCGCCATACGTACCTGTCCGGAACACACAGACACACCTGTCCTAAAACAGTTGCATTATGCACCTTCCCTCTCAATATTTTGAAAATATATGAGGTGAGTGCCAGTTCCCTTCTAACCCTCAACTCATTGTATCCTACCATACCTAAAATAAATAATGTTGGATACATTAAGGGATAAAATGGGTAAATACCGTAATACCTCATATACAAATATCTAATAAATTTGTTTTGAACTTTCTCCAGCATGAGACTATATTTAGCTTCATGTGGAGACCAGATGACTGCATTACATTCTAGCTGGCTCCTAACCAATGCATTATATAAAGCTATAATGGCTTTTATATTCGGTAAACCTCGGACCGTGCGAAGCATAAAGCCTAAATTTCTATATGCTTTCTTGCAGCAATGCATAACGTGATCACGAAATGTCAAGTTGGTGTTAAAACTTACCCCCAAGTCCTTGACTTCCGTGACCCGTGTCATAGGCAAGCCATCAATATGATAGCCATGCACGATGGTATTGTGTGCAGAATATTTTCCTTAACAAGAAGATTTATTATAAGGCGAATATTCTCTGGACTTTTTTAGTCCTCCCTATGTACTATCCTTTTCTTGTTTTTTTTGTTCGGTTTTGTGTTGCTATCAGTCTTTCAGACAATAAGCAGATGAGATGGTATGTACTTTCCTAATAATAAGATAAGTCAGTGTTTTTCACATCCAGAACAAATAATTTGTCATTGAGTTTGGCCAAAAGATTTTTTAGGGTTCCGTACCCAAAGGGTAAAAATATTACTAAGACTCCGCTATCCGTCTGTCTGTCCGTCTGTCACCAGGCTGTATCTCATAAACTGTGATAGCTAGACAGTTGAAATTTTCACAGATGATGTATTTCTGTTGCCGCTATAGCAACTAATACAAAAAACAGAATAAAATAAATATTTAAGTGGGGCTCCCATACAAAAAACGTGTTTGTTTGCCGTATTTTGCGATAGTGGTACGGAGCCCTTCGTGCGCGAGTCCGACTCGCACTTGGCCAGTTTTTTAAACATACCAGTGATACGCATAAAAATCCACATCGGTGTATCGGGTGTATCGGGTGTGGGTCAGGTGAACTTTTAAATATTATTTTTTTAGTTTTTTAGACATTTGTAATTGCTTTCAATTTTATTGTTTTATTTTATCAATTTTTATAACTCTTCGACATTTTAATTTTTATACTTTTGTGACCTTTTTGCTGACATGTTTAAAATTTTTTTTTTCAATTTATTTAACGGCCATGGATACAAGTCCTTAAAGCCTAACTTAACTATTTTAAAAACAAATCCGTATTACAATTTTCCTACAGTATTAACAATGAATTTATACAAAGGCTTAAAATACAAAGATTCTGATAAAATTGTTTGCAAATTGTTCGGCACTTCCATAACGCATACACTTTGTAACTCTGACACTAAGACCAAACGTTCAAAGTTAAATTTTTGACACTTCATTATTATATGATCAAGGTTAGCGACCTCGTTGACACAACAATCACACATTCCTTCAGGTATAATTTTCAGCCTTGCTAGATGAGCTGGAGTTTTACAGTGGCCAGTGGCCAAATCTTAATCGATTTATTGTAGTTATGAAATTTTCTGCTATCAGCATCTTTGTTTTTATGATACCAGATTATGACAGTGTTGCTGACAGTTAGTTTAATTTTAATGATTTCAGTATTTTTTATAGTCTAATGCTAATTAATGACATTTAATTTTAATTTCAAATTGATAAATTTTTATGTAATGCGAATGTAATATTATGTAATGTGTAAATAATATTATGGATTGTGTCTGAAAATAAATGAATTATTATTATTATAAAGAATGACTAAACTCACTCAACTAAAAAAAACTTAAATCAAAAATATATTTGCGAGCTGGCTGACCAAAACCAGGTGTATCCTCCGACTGCACAGCATGATTTTTTCTTGTTTACGTCTTTTTATTTCGCTTTTTAAGCAGTCGGGTTTTTGATTTTTTTAATTAAATTTTTGTGTTTTTATTTCTAAGTCGGTTGTATTATTTACTAATGTATAGTGTGTATTTAATTTCTTCTCTCTTTCTTTACAGGAAGTGATCCTGCCTCGTCATGGGGCCTTGCTGTGTGGAAGGATGCGAGATTATATCTGAAGAGACGTTCTATTTTGAGTAAGTTTACAAGATCACTTTAGCATTAATAATGTTTAACAGTATAGGCAGAAAGAAATATAAAAACATTTGGGCCGAACTGTAGTGCTCTTTCTAAAGGAGCTCTTCTGGGGAGCACTACTTCAATTTCTGCTTTTAAGTGATTGGGTGCCGCTGATTTTATATTTTCGGTTTTTCTCTAAGTAAAAAAAAGTAGAGAGCAGTGGTGGCCCAGTGGTAACGGCCCCGACTTACGTGTCGTAGGTCGTGGGCTCGAACTCAGGCAGGCGATTTATTTGTGTAATTTATTTCATCACCACTGCTCTCAAAACGGTGAAGAAAAACATCGTAAGGAAACCGGCATGTCGTAGAACCAAAAATTCAAAGTCACGTGATATCTACCAATCCTTACTGGGCCCGCGTGGTGTATTATAGCCCACTCCCTCCCTCTGTGAGAGGAGGCCTGTGTCCCAGCAGTGGGCACATTAAAAGGCTGATGATGATGAAAAAAGGTAGTAGAAAAGTACCACTTATCAACGGGGCTGCCTGTTTTTACCCGACTGCCGAAGGTAATGTGTTTTTAATCCAGGAAAAAACTTAAAAAGAAATGCCCCAAAAAAAGTGAGAGATGAAATTGGAAAACGTTGCCGTTGTCATAAGCTCCTCTAAGTAGGTATGTTTAATAAGTTTATTATGAAGAAGGATTGGCTACTGCGCTGCGTGTCGCGGGTTCGATGCCCGCACAGAACTAATATTTGTATGGCCTACAGATAGCTTGTCCGGGTCTGTATGTTTGTGTATGTGTCTTAAAATGTTTGTAAACGCATCCACGATACAGGAGTAATTCCTAGGGGGATAGCAATTAAAAATACCATTATCGCAAAAAACGGCCAAGAAATCAAGTTTGTTGTATGGGAGCCCTACTTAAATAATGATTTTATTCTGTTTTAGTTTTTTTTTTTTTTTCATTTTATTTATTCATAAAAACAATTTACATTGTGTTGAATATATACACATACAGTTTACATACAAATATTATGAATTATTAATTAATATTTCAAGTGAAATTCAAGTAAAGTGCTAAAACAGTTTTCAATATAAAATCCATAAGTTTTAAAAATAATGTCAAACAGTTATAAAATATTATAATGTCAATGTTTGTTGTTATAGCGGCAACGGAAATACATCATCTGTGAAAATTTCAACTGTCTAGCTATCACGGTTTATGAGATACAGCCTGGTGACAGACGGACAGACATACGGATCGCGGAGTCTCGTTTTTACCCTTTGGGTACGGAACCCTAAAAAAGATGTTATTTTAACACCCCTTTTCTCCTCAGGTTCCCAACCAGCCGGATTCTCCGCCGCAAATGGCTGGAGCTGATCCCAATCCCAGGCAAGCTGCCTCTAGGCACGGTGGTCTGCAGCCGACACTTCAACCAGGAAGACTATGAGAGCGTCAGAGGCAAGGTGCGCCTGAAGAGCAAGGTCGTGCCTAGTCTGTACTTAGAACAGGTAGGTTCAATAATAGTCTGTACAAAGTAGGTGCCTTATGGTCGGCGTCGCCGAGGCTGGCTAAAAAATTAAAACTTTTTAACAAAAGTTCAAACCGACTTCTAAAACTTGGTATAGGAAAATCAAACCGACTTCCAAAAACAAAACACTTCAAAGCAAAAATTAACTTTCTTTTCCGAAGTCGGTGTCGAATAACGGAAAACAATGGGTACAAAAGACACCGACTTCGGAAAAGAATGTTATTTTTCGGTTTATAGTGTTTTGTTTTGGATGAATGATAGGCGACTAACGAAAGGTATTTACAAGGCAGACGTGAATGGAAACGCCGGGAGGGGACGCCCTAGGAAGACATACATAGACCTTATAGGTGATGTTCTTCAGAAAGGCAAGGTGCGCAGTACTCATAACCGGCGTGTGTGTATGACAAGATGTATGAATGTGAGTGAAGCAAAAGAAGTATGTAAGGATCGTAGCAGGTGGCGTTCTGTAGTTTCTGCCTACCCCCATGGGAAAAAGGCGTGAGTTTATGTATGTATGTATGTATGTTTTGGAAGTCGGTTTGAATTTTTGTTAAAAGTTGTATATTTTTTTCTTTTTTTTTCGTCGTATCAATATCCATTACGTCTGCGCAGTTTTGCTAGGTACCTGATTTAATTTGACCTGTATATTTCAGGTTATACAGCAACTCATTATTGCTGCGTTTTGTAATCGGTCTGGCTATGTTCCAAGCTAGAAGAATCTATCCTCCAATTCAGGTTACACTAGTCGACGGCACGAACTATTTTGTGCGCGGGGTTAAAATGCTATCTCATCCGACAACACGTGCGAAAGAGATAGATGCTGTGATGAGCAGTAAGAAGCTAGTTCGCGTATGAATTAGTACTTTTGCAAGTTTGTAGCGAAATGGATGATTATTTAATGATGATTTAGAACGAAAAAAAAACAGGCCGTTGGGAGTCTAGATATCATGAAGAAACGACTAAATGTATATTGCAATTTTCCTTCTACTTATGGTATTTATTGCCGCCCAAAGATGCGTTATAATTAGTGTTAAAATATGGAACTTTCGACGCTCATTACTTTTATTTTTTTTGCTTTTTGTTTCCATACAAGGCTAGATGATTATGAGACAAATTGTAACAATTTTATTAGTACCATCCGTTACAGTTGTAGATTCATTTTTAATTTGGTTCGTGCGCGGTTTTCCAACTAGTCACTTGTTCAATACAATATTCCCGTGCGGTCCGAAATAGAATTACAATCGCTCATTCACCTCATAAATTCGTCGTAATCGCGATGATTTTTTTTTATCTTATATAGGCTCGCGCTTGACCACCATCTCACCTAATGGTAAGCGATGATGTGGTCAATGATGGAGCACGCTTGCCTAGAAGTAACCTATTCACTCTTGACTTAAAGACCCCTAGGTTGTAGCTATCGGGAAACACAGACTCCGGCAGGGAATTCCACTCCTTAGCTGTACGTAGTTTAGCGATGTAATCCCATTTTGGACCGCATGGTTTGTATTTCATCTCTGCTGATTGGAACATTTGCGAACAATATCCACATTCCAAATTCAAATCACTTTTATTCCCTAAGGATTAATGAGCTATTTTAGTCCCTGTTTACTAAGAATAAACCAGCTCTTTTTGGATAGATGTGATAAAAAACTAATTCAACACCATTTCCTCTTTCAGGGACCGACGACACCCTCCCAAATCCCGCTCCAACTATCTCCCACCCCACTTCCTTCACCCTCAAAATCTCCACCATCCCCGTCCTCCCCCCATTTATCACCCAAGGAGACTGAAGACCTGTGTGACTCCACAACTGTGTCAGTACCGTCCCCGGTGGATGCTGAGAAGATGATCGATGATATTCAGAGAAGGATAGCAGGGAGTGTCAGTAAGCTGATGAAGGCGCAGAATGGAGTGATCGAGGATCGGAGTGTTGATAAAGGGTGAGTAAAAGTGATTATTGTAAACTAATTCATGGGCACCCAACATGAAGAAAGAAAATATGGTTTAAATAAATTACACTAGATGGCGTGATGAGCTTCGATTTGTTATTGAGTTTTGTGAAATATTAAGATTTTCTAGAGACTATCATAAACAATGTATGTGTGTATGTATGTATGTATGTATGTGTGTATGTCTTAGCACAACATTAAGGAATATTGGCTTCTCAATTCACATTTCAAAGATTATTTGAACGGAGCATTTAAATACAATTCCAATAGATGGCGCGGTTTTGTGATGTCGTGTTTTTTTTTTTTTACCTTTGTATAGATTCTTTTACCTATTGTGAATGTGTGAACATTGTAGGCTTTCTAGTTTTCCAGATGATTGTTAACATTTGTTAACTTTTTATTTCGTGCATTATTTTTTTTTGTTTGTTTTTTTTTTCAATTTCGTACGACTTATTGTCGGGCCTACGTTGTCCCCCCATATCCAAGTACTAATGCTGTAACATGGAAATATTGTAAACAAAACAATTTAAAAGAGTAACCATGGAGTTTCTTGCCGGTTCTTCTCCATAGGAAACGACTAACCCGAACCGTGCACCTTTTGTCGACGTTTTATAAGTGCCCATGTAGGCCTATGTAAAATAAAAATATTTGATTTTGATTTTGGTTTTAAATTTCTGAGGCATCCACACAATTTTTTAATTTGTTTTGAAATATATTTTAGTACAATGAAACTGTAAAACGCGTTATAAAAAAATGTGGCGCGTTATCAAACAAATCAACCCTTTTACTTGCAAGTCGCTGCTAACACCATCTTTATCTGTGAAACGGAACCGAACGCGCCACATTAAAATTGGCTAATGGCGGCTTTTAGGCGCCATATTGTGGGTGCCCAATTTCTTTTTTCTTCCGAACCCATCGTGTGGAGTATCAAAATAAAGGGTTTTAAAAGGTGATTTCAAAAATATGTGTCACTTATATGTTTAAATGTACCTAATTCGAAAAAATTATGTTAACTAAAAAGTTATAAATAAAAAAGTTAATTCAAGAATTAAAAATCACGACTGCTTAAGCAGCGAACTAAACAGACATAAACAAGAAGAATGTTTTTCTTCTTGTTTACGTCTTTTTAGTTCGCTTCATAAGTAGTCGGGTTTTTAGATTTTTTGAATTAACTTTTTTTTATTTCTGGAACATTTGAAATAATGATATTCACTCGGATGAAGCCGCTGGAAGCTAGTATAGGAATATTTATTTATTTTTAAAACTTCATGCACATACAAGTACATAGGCGGACTTAATGACACATTACGTGGTCGATAATATCGAGTTTTGGAATAAGTTCGTCTTTTTAGTGCATTGTCTTTGTCATACTTCTCTCTTTTTTATCGTGGCGAAATGCTCATGCATACTGCGCTACCACGGAGAGATAGCGTAGTTATGTGGGACTCCAACCCACTAAAACTCCACGGTTTCTTCCTGTGCCCCTTATGGCGGGAACTCGGGCACGCCTTAGCACTAACCGCGAACCCGGCGCGGCTGTCCGTCACCAGACCCTCCTTTGGGGTGTACCTTCGGTCCCCCTGAAACGTGTCAGGTCAGTGGCCCTAGTACCTACCACTATTCGGACGTAGGGGACCTCCCCTGCGGCTCAGCCGTGTCCGCCATCAGACGGTGGCGACGCCTTCCAGGCCGTGGAAGGTACAGAGAGTGGCGCAACGCAATACCAGCACTCCTCTCCCGCCGCGGCCGCCTACCCTCAACCGCTATATCCTATGGGAGGCCCCATACGACATCACGGCCCGCCTCAGTTGCTATGTTGCCCAAGCGGCTCCGCAACCTACTTTTGTTGGCTGCTACGTCGTCGTCTTAATCGGCAAAAGACCTGACGAGGGGACCATCCTCGGGTTCCTCAGTTCCTCTTCGCTTCACCGTGGGTGACCAAGCCACGGCTAGTTAGCCCCCCTGCCACGACAATGCGGGAACCCACCGAGGGGTCATACCCGTGTCACATTTAGAAAGATCTAAAGCTCTACATGACATATTTGCCTCTTGCAACATCCAAACTAAATTATTTTTCTATTTTCTTTTCAGCCCGGCCACACCCTCCGTACTCCCCACCATTGCACCCACAGTGCCCACCACACCTGCCTCCGTACCACCTCTAGACCACAAAGAAGACATAGAAGACATGATAACCAACTACCACATAAAGAACACAGTGCCCAACCCGGCGCTACTGGCAGATTTAGTGCCGCTGCAGGGTCACACGGTGCCAGTCGAGTTCGAAGTAAGTAGTGTTACAAGCTGGGGTTCAGGGATACATTATTCAAACACGAGCTTTTAATTAATTACACATTATTACTAAAACACTTCTTAAACAGTTTTATCACTTCTCACTATTTCGCTTTTGATCGCTTCATACCGCTTCCAAATCGAAACTGTATCACGACGAACCCGACCGTCCTTTATATGCACGGGAAATGTCTCCTGAACATTCTAGACCATTCTTGATGCGTCGAGAACTGCCAGGATATTCGACCGAGAAAGACATGGGTATCGAACCCGTGCGACGAGAACCTTCTAGAATGTTCGAACATTCTGGAAAGTTCAATTTTACACGAACTGTTGTGAGAAGATAACTGCCGCTATTCGATACGAAATGGTGTTACTAGCTACTACTGCTTTCTTCCTCTCTTCAATAGATGCCTGGGTTCGAACCCAGGCAGGCACTTTACTTTGTGTAAATTATTTCATCACCACTGCTCTCAAAACAGTGAAGGTAAACATCGTGAGGAAATCGGCATGTCTTAGAACCAAAAATTCGAAGGTGTGGTGACATCCACCAACCCGCACTGGATGCGCGTGGTGGATTACGGCCCTGATATCTCGCAGGGAGGACGCCTGTACACACAACGGACCAAATGGGAGTCTAAGTGCGGCAAAGGGGATCGACATCTATCCTATCTTTGGGTTTTTCTATTTGGATTTTTTTATTAGCAGTCCACAGTTTATTTTTCATTTATTATTGATAGGCTCGCGCTTGACCACTATGTCGCCTGATGGTAAGCGATGATGTGGTCGACGTTGTAGCACGCTTGCCTAGAAGAAACCTATTCACTCTCGACACCCAAAAAAAAAAAAAAGACAATACTTTCATTATGCGTACAGCTAAGGAGTGGAATGCCCTGCCGGAGTGTTTGTTTCCTGAGAGCTACAACCTTTCTCTCAGGAAACAAACACTCCGGCAGGGAATTCCACTCCTTAGCTGTACGCATAATGCAAGTATTCCCAAAACGTTTGGTGCGTATGTGTGGTATGTCCACCATGTACCGATGACGCATCGTCGTACGTCTGGTAGTCCGATGATGGAAAGGGCTAGGAGGAATTAGTTCATGCAGTTTAATTTGCTGGAATCCGCTAGATACGAGAAGCTCAGGACGGGTCGATGTGGAGCCACTTGGGGGAGGCCTATGTCCAGCTGTGAACGTCTTTCGTCTGAAATGATGATCATAGCTTACTGCTTCGCTGGTATAGTGGATCCTGAGTTCGATTCCCGGGTCTACCTGGAATTATTAAGTGGAGTCTAAACACATGGTTTGATTTTGTTCAGGTAGCGCCTATGAATGAGGTGCCGATCGAGATTGAAGACAAGGAAACTGCACCTATATACATAGAAGTGCCAGCTGATAAGGGTATGTTTTTTTACTATTTACTTTATATTTTTATTAAACAAAATCTCGCTAGTTACACCGTTTATAAAAAAAAAGAAAGAACGAAATAAATTTATTTAGCACAGACTATATGACACAATATAGGTACTAGATTCATATAATAATATACATCAGATAAAATACAAATAACAAAACCGGCCAAGTGCGAGTCGGAATCGCGCGCGAAATGTTCCGTACCATTATCGCAAAAAACGGCAAAAAAAATGCGTTTGTTGTATGGGAGGCCCCACTTAAATATTTAGTTTAATTCTGTTTTTAGTATTTGTTGTTATAGCGGCAACAGACATACATACATCATCTGTGAAAATTAGAACTGCCCAGCTATCACGGTTCATGAGATACAGCCTGGTGACAGACGGATAGACAGACAGACAGACCGATAGACTGACCGCGGAGTCTCAGTAATAGGGTCCCGTTTTTACCCTTTGGGTACGGAACCTTTAGGGTTCTAACTACTAATTATGTGGGTAGATAAATATATCGTATAATAGAGATGTTTCCTGGGTGGAGAAATATTAATGCTTAAATAGCAGTCCGTCAGTGAGACTATCAAATAACATTGGACACGTATTTTTAGATTTACCAAATCAATAAAAATTTACAAAGTTAAAGCGCATCAAAGTTCAGGAGGTGGCGGCTTGTTACGTCACTAAGGCAGTATACAGTTTACTAGCGGCGTGACGTCACACAATATTTCAACACATTATATCGACGTCACTTTATGTTTACGGGTCAAAAGAAAAATACGTGTCCAACATTTGGGCGCACGGTTGCCGCAGTGGCTGAGCGATTGACTGCTTGCTGCGCTGCGTGTCGCGGGTTCGATTCCCGCACGGAACAAATATTTGTATGACCTACAGATAGTTGTTCCGGCTCTGGGTGTTGTGTATGTGAGTTTATATGTTTGTAAACGCTCCCACGATACAGGAAGAAATTCCTAGTGTGGGGCAACGTTTTGTCAAAAAAAAAAAACTAATTTGTTACCCGACAGCCGAAGGAGGGTAATGTGTTTATCAGTCTATAATGTTTGTATGTTTGTTCCTATGTAGCGTTTTAGAGACCAAACGCGTGGGCCGATTTTGATGGTTCTTACGTCAATCGATTCGTCTTAAGCTCAACCCTGCGAGCGTCACTGGCTACATTAAAATTGGAAAATAGGAAAATGGCGGTTTTTGGGGCCATATTATGGGGACTCAAATTTTTTTTTCTTCAAATCCCATCGTGTGGGGTTTCAAAATAAAGGGTTTTAAAAGGTGATATCAAAAATATATAACACTTATACATATGTTGAAATTTACCTAATTCGAAAAAAAAATAACTAAAAAGTTAATTAAGTATAAAAATCAACAAAAACCGGCTGCTTGAAAAGCGAACTAAAAAGCCGTAAACAAGGAGGAAATCATGCTGTGCAGTCGAAGGATACATCTGGTTTTGGTCAGCCAGCTCGCGAATAAGTTCAAAAGTTATTCACATTTCACTCTTTGAATCTGGCTTTTTCCGCAAGATATCGTGTCATTATTACGTGTTTCGATAGATTGTCGATTGAAGCGTGTCTGCTACTAGGTATATTATATGTAGTTTAAAAAGCACGAAATAAAAATTAAAATGTTATTTAAATTTTATCTTGTTCATACATTTATTGATGAAGTTCGCCGGGTTGTAAAAAATCATCATCTGCCTAGCCTTTTCCCAACTATATTGGGGTCGGCTTCCAGTCTTACCGGATTCAGCTAAGTACCAGTGTTTTACATGGAGCGACTGCCTATCTGACCTCCACAACCCAGTAACTGGGTAACACGGTACCCCGTGCTTGCCGAGGCACGGAGGAAACTCGGTATGTTGAAATGGTCACCCATCCACGGACCGACCTCGTCAAGCTTTGCTTAACCTTGATGATTGACCCGTGCGGCTGTTACTATTTAGCCACGAGCTTAAAAAAAAAAAAATAAAAAAAAAAGGAAATAATATGATGATTTATTTACCAGTCACGCATATAAAATTCAGGAATATAACGATATTAGCTATGAGGACAAATCATTACCGCAACGGCTTTCCTCCATCAGCTGCACATGGCAACACTATCTTTACGTCGTAGCCATAAGGTTGATTTTCCTATTTCTAATGTTGCAATAAGGTCGATTTTCGCCGTTCATATGTTATTTTACGCATGTTATTCGTGGTTGGTCAGTAGATAATGCTACGTACATGCAAACAGCTTCTTTATGTCTTAGATCTAAGGTTTAATTTTCCTATTTCAATTATAACTACTATTTGGACGGTGTATTTAGTGCCACGCACATGGCAACAGAGACTTTAAGTCGTAACGTTAAGGTCTATTTTCCTAGTTCACATGTCCCTATAGATTGATAATGAATTTGAACATAAGTAAGTAGTCCACGTCCAGTTGCCGGTCAGAGCTCTTAGAGAGAGCACGCGTTTCGTGAAAAGTTCTCGTTCGGGGGGAACGGGGGGAATCTGTATAGTACCCTGTTCCCCCAGCTGTGGACTAATGAGGGAATACTATGGATTTTTGGTGGTAAGAGTCCTATATTAATTAATTGTTAATGCCCGCGGTTTTGACCGCGTTGTATGTTGGTAAAAATATACAGGTATTTTTGCCAACATACAACTGCCGCTTGCGTCTCTGTCTTCGTGGATTTAGTATGTACTTCTTTATATAATTATTGCTCACTCATCTGCCGTTACAGACACAATAGTAAATAGTGTATTATGCAACTAGTGAATAAAGGACGGATTTAAAGCGAGGGCCATACGTGAATCACGAACAAGTGACGGATTCTAACAACTCCCTACGGCCGTGATTCAATTCAAGTGTTAGAATCCTGAGCGACGCGAGTGATTCATGGCCCTCGATATAAATCCGTTTTATTCAAGAGTTGTATACTATATTTTATACCATGACTACGAGAAGATTTAAGTGAAAAGCACTAGGAATAATAATAAATAAATAAATGGTTTATAACCTTGAAAATTTACAAAAAAATTAAACCCTGAGGTTAAAATTTTGAAGCTGAGTTTGGTAACAGCACCTGTGTTTTAGGGGCCAGTGACCACCTCTGTTACGTTAGATAATTATAATTAATTATTATAAAATGCAACTAATATTAGAATTACAATCCAAATCAGTTTTCAGTAAACAATCTAGACTAAAATCAAAATTAATATCCTAAATATAAACAAACTTAACATTAAATCGATGAAGGAGTTTGAAAATCGAATATTCTTTGCACAAGGAGTTTGTATCGAATATTTTATGCGCAAGGAGGTTGTATAGCATTGAGATGGAGGAATATATATTGGTGTGTTCTAAATTCAAACACCAAAACAGTGAGTAAAAGTGCCTTTTATTCACTGTTTTCAGTGAATAATAGTACATTATGGTACAAGTGTGCAATGTTGGTGATTACCGCTGAGGCGCCATTGAGACCCGAGGACGGTAATCATCAATACACACGTTTATCATACAACGTTTTTCAACACACTTGTGAAGAAAATAATACTAAAAAATAATTTTCAACAGTAAAAACGAGCTGTGAAAAATTTTTCACAATGGCGATCGGCCATAGACTAAAAGAATGAGGTTAGTTATTTTTTTTGGATTTTCGAGGATTGTATTTTAGCCACGTACAAAATAGGGAATTTAAATTTTTCTTAATTACAGAGCAAATAAAATTTATGTTTGAGTGAAAGTTTTATTTATTAAGCACGTACAAGATGAAATTATCTATTTAAATACGAAGTTGCATGAAATGAGCAAGCAATAGGTACATTAATTTATTTGTACTATTGAGCACGATCTTTTTTTTATCGAAACTTTTTAAGAACAAAGCAACTCAACCAATAAATTAAAATAAAACTCTACAACTCACTTGTGAATAATAGCAATGAAAAAGTCACAGTTTGATAACAGGTATTATTATGTGCCTAATTGCGGTGAAATTAGAGCCACTTTATGAGCAAGTGTGTTGATAAATTAGCTTTTTAGAGGGGGAATGGTATAAACAATTAAACAGAGACCTTATAAGGTGTAGCGACAGTTGAGGGGGTGTCTTATTAATTTTTAACCCCCGACGGTACTTATTATACTATACTTGGGGGCCATAGGCGTCCCCCAAGTGTCGCCACATCGACCGGTCCTGTGCGTCACGCAGAACTATATTTTTCAACACACTTGCTCATAAAGTGGCTCTAATTTCACCGCAATTAGGCACATAATGATACCTGTTATCGAACTGTGACTTTTCATTGCTATTATTCACAAGTGAGTTATAGTTTTTTTTTTATTTATTGGTCGAGTTGCTTTGTTCTTAAAAAAGTTTCGATACAAAAAAGATCGTGCTCAATAGTACAAATAAATTAATTATTATTATTAATCATTTATTTCGGACCATGATCCATAATTTGTTAGTAAACACTTATGACTATGTTAGTAAATTTACATAAATTAATAATGTCAACCTAATGAAAACAATAATGCATAGGTACACACAATAAAAATAAAATAACAAATAAATAATCAAAATCAGTTCATGTACCTATTTCCCGTTGCACTGGACCCGCCGCTGTGCAAGCGGGTCCAGTACCCCAGGAAAGGGCAGTCCGGTTTATCCGCAATAACCTTAAGGACACCGTTTACGCTCCCCCGCATCCTGTGCATCAGGGATGCTGACCTCTTACGCATTATCGCCTGAAAACCATCAGTTTCTGCTTCTGCAAACATCCCCGATGCACTACAGAAACGTGGGAGCCCCAACAGTATCCTAAAAGCGTTATTATACTGGATCCGGAGCACGTTGTAAGCCCTCTGCGTATGTCTAACCCACAGGCTGCACGTGTAAAAGGTCTGGCAATACGCCTTGAAAAGTGTAATTTTCACTTCCCTCGTACATCGTGCAAACCTGCGGGCCAGCATATTACATCGGACTGACAACGCCCTCCGTTCCCTCTCGATGTCATCGTCATCGTGCAGATCCTCATTTAAGATGTGACCTAGGTATTTATATTTTGTCACCCTCTTTAGTGGCACACCATAAAGGCACACTGGAGGAACTACCCCAGGCTTCTTGGTACCCACCCTGAACACCATAACCTCACTCTTCCCCACATTATACAGGAGGCCATGTGATTCGGCGTATCCTTCACACACCTCAAGCAACCGTCTGAGTCCGTTAATCGAAGGGCTCAGCAGTACCATGTCATCGGCGTAACTTATGCTATTTATCATCTGCCCATCAATGGAGCATCCGACACCTGTACCGCTGAGCTCCTCAATCAACTTATTGACGTATAGGCTGAAGAGCGCTGGGGAGGTCAAACCTCCCTGCCTGACCCCACACTCCAGACCATATGTTCCGGACAATACACCCGACCATCTGACCTGGTTAATTTGGTTGTCATACCAGTACTGCAGAAGGTCAACTAGCTCATCAGCTAGCCCCTGTTCGCGTAACTTTGACCACAGTATGTCATAATTAACCAGGTCAAATGCCTTGGATAGATCCAAGAAGGCAGCGTACACCGGCGTGCTTCTGTCAGTGTAGTACCTGACGGTGTGCTTTACCGCCAGAATAGCAGTCTCCGTGGAAAGCCCAGCCCTAAAACCAAACTGAGCATCCTGCAGACTGAGCTGTTGAGTTACTCTCCGCTCAAGCACACCGTCCAGAACCTTTGCAGTTATAGTCGCTAGGGATATATATTAATGTACCTATCGCTTGCTCATTTCATGCAACTTCGTATTTAAATAGATAATTTCAACTTGTACGTGCTTAATAAATAAAACTTTCACTCAAATATAAATTTTAGTTGCTCTGTAATTAAGAAAAATTGAAATTCCCTATTTTGTACGTGACTTAAACACTATCCACGAAAAGCAAAAAAAAAAAAGAAACCTCATTCTTTTAGTCTATGGCCGATCGCCATTGTTAAATGCGCACGCATAGGAGAACTGATTAATTTTGCCCGCCATTGTGAAAAAAATTCACAACTCGTTTTTACTGTTGAAAATATGTTTTTAGTATTATTTTCTTCACAAGTATGTTGAGGAACGTCGTATGATACACGTGTGTATATCAATACACACGTGTATCATACGACGTTTACCGTCCTCGGCTCTCTTAAGACCCTCACCTACGGCTCGGGTTTCAATGGCGCCTCAGCGGTAATCACCAACATTGCACACTTGTACCATAATGTACTATTATTCAATACTAGCTTTGGCCCGCGGCTTCGCTTGCGTGGTGTGTATCCTACGTCCTGCATTTGGCTCACCTGGCTGTCATTTGGACATCTGCAGAAGCAGTCAAGTAATCTGGCACCAGTCTTGTCAAGGGATATAGTGTTACCCATTTACTGGGATCAAGCAATTCATTTTATCTTACTTATTGGGGATAGATTCGTGACGGCGACAGGACGGTGTGGAAGAAGAAAACATCACTGCAAACCCTATCAGAATACCAGCGATATGATATTTATCTTATTTCGTAGAACAATGCCGAGATAGGAGCCCGTTTGACCTTATGTTTTTGTGGTTTTATATACGTTAGGTACTCTTCTATAGCATAGATAATGCGTGACCCAAATAAAAGTTTTATTACTCAATTATTTCATCATCTTCCTGACCTTGTCATATCGAAAGCGAAAGTTTGTGAGTGTGTTTGTATGTTTGTTACTCTTGCACGCAAAAACTACTGAACGGATCTGGATAAAATTTGGCACAGAGGTAGATTGTAGTCTGGAATAGCACATAGACTTTTTACCACGGGAATATGTTCCCTTGGGATAATGTTCAAAACTAACGCGGGCAAAGCCGCTGGCAGAAGCCAGTAATAAAATAATACAAAATTTATTTGTACCAATTATTTACAGATTAAAATTTTTATGGTCTACAAGTAATAATAATGATTAGATTTGTTCACTCTATCAAAAGTTAGATGAATTTAAAGTGTTCAAAAAGTAATATTATCACAACACTCGCAATTCAGATACTCGGACAGTTGAACTCCATATTCATTTTGTGAATGGCGGTGTAAAAAAATTTGGTAGGTAGGTATAGGTAAGTAGGGTAGGCAGAAAGGTAAGTAGGATAGGGTTGGCAGACAGATGACGGGAGCGAAGCCGCGGGCACAACTAGTACCGAATAAAAAAAAAATAATAGCACACCCAACTTTCCTCAGCTATGGTGAGGCTATTGCCATCAATCGGGTACGAAAGACTCCGGTCTGCTACTGAGGAATTTCTGATGGAAAAAACCCAATAAAACTTTGTCCGGCCCGAGCATCGAACCCATCAGGACCTCTTGCTCAGCAGAAGTGCTTGTCACCACTACATCAACGAGAATTTATTCATACATATATATCGCAAATAGGAGGGCTATCTTGGATAAACCCTCGGTCTTGTGGGCTTTCGTAGGTATGCATGCACAGAGCAGATAACTGATGCCGTTTTAGAGATAGTCCTTGTTCCAATTTTATCAAAGCAGCGGATTCGGCCACCAATCGTTTTGTTTTCTCTCAACAAAAACACACTTTTTCAAGGCGGTAGACTCCACTCAGAGTGCCTTATTAGACCCTCCTCGCTTTTCATTGGTTTAAGAACACATCCGGCAAAGTACACATCTTTTAACATCCAATCCTAATAGTTCTTAGACATAAGCAAAATAGTTCAAAGTGTTGTCAATCGAATTAAATCGAACTGAGTTTGAATCGTAGACTAAATGTTGCCAATTAAACAAAACTGAATTAATAAGTTTACAAGTGATATTTTTTTGTTCCTGTTTATTAATCATATATCTTCCTCCGATATATATCGCGGAGTCTTAGTAATAGGGTCCAATTTTTACCCTTTGGGTACGGATCCCTAAAATAGAAGTACCTAAGACATTTTGTTCTAAATGATTATCCATTGTTCACAGATACGAGCACAGCGGACGCGTCGAGTCAAGACTGCCTCATGGTGCTGGAGAGTGTGCAGGTCGAGGTGGACCCCTCCACCTTGCTGCTGACTCACGATGAAGATTACTATAGAGAAGAAGAGATTAAAACGCACAGGTAAGTCAAGCATTTGTTTTAATTAAATCATTAACTATCCTACAAGTTGGGCCTTAACTCCTAAGAGATGGTATGGGTTGTAGACTCATGGAAGCAGTATATTTATGTTTATAAATATGGATCACTTCGAAAAAAAAAAACGGTTCTGATATTGTCGGCATAATCGCGTAAAAAAAACAAACTAAAAAAAAAACATACAGTCGAACTGAGAACCTCCTCGTTTTTTAAATCGGTTGATGTTGCGTAAATAGGATGAATAGTTCTAGAGTTAATTGCGTAAAAACGTACCGATCCAGCAACCCATCAACGGATGAGGCTTGGCAGGAAACTGTATGATAACTTATCTGTTGCTAAAATTTTGCCTATTGAGTCACACATTTTGATGGTCACTATTTTATTAGGTACTAGCTGACCCCCGCGGCTTCGCTCCCGTCAACTGGCTATCTACCCTACCTACCTACCAACCTACTCACCTGCCCTACCGATCAACCTACCTTTTTTTTTTTGTTTGGGTGGAAAATCCTCATAGGATGTCCTCCGCCCTGGGGAGGCGGAGGGGTCTGTCAGACTCCTACTGACTAAAAACCACCCCGGTGTTCTATCTCACACCTACGCTGGGGGTCGCGGGAACAACGATACTTCCGCAACCCCCGGCTAGGGCCGGCCCGCCTCTGCGGGCCTCGACTTCGGGTTGGGGTAGTGAGGTGTTTGATTCCCCCCATCACGTCTAAGAAGGGCGCGCGTGGAACACTACGCGCCGTCACCTCGGGTCCTGATGTGTGGGGGGCTGGAAGAGGGCATTGTCCGCCCTCCGCCGACGCCCGGCGCGTCTGCTGCGGATCGGGTGAGCGGGTGAAATCTCCCTCTCCGCAGCCTCCTTCTGCGAGACGACCGTTTCACGGAAGGATACCACCGCGTCCCAGGACTCCTCGCTGCCGACCATAGACTCGACTACGGCCGGCAGCGACAGGTCACTGCCTACTTCAGAGATGAGGGCACGGCGTGGCTCCTCCCAAGCGGCACACTCTGCCAGCGTATGCCGCGCCGTGTCCTCCCGGCAGTCGGCGCAGTGGTGACACCGGGCGTCCGGCTCCCTGCTTATGTGACACAGGTACTTCCCGAAGCAACCATGCCCCGAGAGCACCTGCGTCACCCGAAACGACAGGGAGCCGTGCCTCCTCCCGAGCCAGCGCTCGAGCACTGGCCGGGCCGCCTCGATGGTAATGAGGCCGGCGGTAGGGCGTGAAAACCTGTCCCGCCATTCCGCCACCAGGACATCGCGAAGCTGGGACTGACGCAACTCTATATGTCGCTGCATCAGCCCTTCACCCCGTGCCCGCGCTTCCTCGCGCCACCGATACAGCGACGCGAGTACCTTCGCCTCCAGGACCGATCACTCCAGTGACTCTCTGTGGTCTCTTCTTGTGGACTTCTTAGTGATAAGTATGTCACGGGTATAAGATATCTCAAATAGTTAACCGGCTATGATACAGCAAATACTTATAAATAATTGGTACTTATGAATATGGTACCATCGAATTGATATGATGATGAAGCCAAGAACTTTGTAGAGTTTTGCTTAGTAAGTCTGTTTTTGTGTATAATTTGTCATGAGCGAAGCCAGGGCGGGTCGCTAGTACACTATAATTAATAAAGATTGGGTAAGGTACAAATTCTACGCGGGCGATGACTGTTGGCCCGCTCAATAACAACTAATAGGGATAAATATACCAAAACAATATAATAATAAAATTAAATTGAGCTAGTTTGGACACAAATAGGTAAGTTGAACTGATAACACACATAATTGACTAAAACTCACGCACGCTCGGACTGATAAAATGAGGAAAAATATCATTTAAATTGTAATACAAAATAAAGTGGTGTCATATTTGGGCTACGTGGTTTCCACATTTACAAGTAGGTAATTTGGTTTTCAATACAGTTGTTAAACATGGCGTACTTTCAGAGGCTATAATGATGATTCGAAAGTTAAATCTTACGCATAGGCATCTTTCTGTTACGCGGTCGTGACTTTTGTTTACGAGCTCGATCATTATGTTTGCAGTTTAGTTTTAAATTTATAAGTCAATTTAAAAAAGTTTAGTAGCAAGGAGTTTTCAAACATAGAATAAAATGGGATAGATTTTCTACGAGGAAAAATGAATGATTCCGTACGTTTTAGCATTGAATTCTCAAAAGTCTTTTAAATGGTTGTTTAATATATTTAATTACCAGTTTTAATTTAATTATTTTCACATCAACATTTGTAAAAAATTTAATAGGCTGTTTTCGTTGAAAAAATAAATGTCCAGTTGCAAAAACGCGCCATAAGTCAATTTAAAAAAGTTTAGTGGCAAGGAGTTTTCATACATAGAATAAAATGGGATACGATTTTATACGAGGAAAAATTAATGATTCCGTACGTTTTAGCATTGAATTCTTATTTTTTTTTAAATAGTTGTTTAATATATTTATTTAATTACCAGTTTTAAGTTAATTATTTTCACATCTACGTTTGTCAAAAATCGAATAGGATGTATAGGCTGTTTTCTTTGTAAAAAAATATGTCCAGTTGCAAAAAGGCGCCATATTGAAAATTTTATTTTTTGTGAATAAACAAATCTAATTCTTTGATTTGTTTTTACTTTTTCTCACAACTGTATTGAAAAACGTCGTGTGATACACGGGTGTGTAGGTTATTGCAAACTCGTGCCATTAAAAACCCTCGCCTACGGCTCGGGCTTGTTAATGACAGCTCGTTTGCAATAACCTACTTTCCACCCTTGTATCACAATGTACTATTATAGAGATATACAAGTTGGTACAAGTTAAGAGAGTTAGACTAAGACGTGGTCGCTTACAATGGGCCTCATCAGGAAGCTTACAGTCACTCAAAGGACAATGGAGAGGGCTATGCTCGGCGTTTCCTTGCGTGATCGAATCAGAAATGTAGAGATCCGTAAGAGAACCAGGGTAACCGACATAGCCCGAAGAATTGCCAAACTTAAGTGGCAGTGGGCAGGGCACATTGCTCGCAGAACGGATGGCCGATGGGGCAGAAAGGTTCTGGAGTGGCGACCGCGAACCGGAAGACGTTGCGTTGGAAGGCCTCCCACCAGGTGGACCGATGACCTGGTGAAAGTTGCGGGGATCCGCTGGTTGTGAGACGCACGGGACCGGTCAAAGTGGCGACGCTTGGGGGAAGCCTATGTCCAGCAGTGGACGTCTTTCGGCTGATATGATGATGATGAGTGTCCAACCGAAAGTTCGGTTTCGGTCGAGTTTCAGCATAAAAACGAGTTTCGGTATCGGCGGCAGACATGCCGAAACTATGACCGAAACCGAGATTGCATTCGGGAGTTCTCGCCCTGTGATCGGTTATGTTCGTCGCGTTAAATGCCATCCAAGGGAGATTTTATTGCGATATTTTTTTTCTTAAATGATTGTTATGTTGATTATCATACCAATAAGCGAAAACGTCGAAGACTGCATAGCTATGTGATTTAAAGATAAAAAAATATAGACATATAAGAAGATCATATACACCGTGAAATTTAAGTGGTTGTTTTCCCGCGGCAGAACGACTTGCCTTTAGGAGTACTTTCGAAGCATAGAGTTAAAGTAAAAAAATAACGATGTTTTTATTTTAAAATAATTTGAAAAATATTCATCAACTCGAAAAAGTGAGTAACAATAGTAACTTGTAGGTACTAGGTACTACTCGCGTCACCACCGTATTATTCAACGTAGTACCTAGTACCTACTAGTTACTATTGTTACTCACTTTTTCGAGTTTATATATTTTTTTTTTTATTATTTTAAAACAAAAACATCGTTATTTTTTTACTTTAACTCTATGCTTCGAAAGTACTCCTTAAGGCAAGTCGTTCTGCCGCGGGAAAACAACCACTTAAATTTCACGGTGTATACAGTTTCATCCGTGCTTGGGAAAGCACGTTAAAGACTTTTTCCCGCATTTTAGTCATTATTGGTAGTCAGAAGACAAAAAACTGACACCAGTCTTGCTAAAAGGAAATCTAGTTATTTGTTATATATTTTATTGTACATCACAAAATACATGCAGGCCAAACGTTTAATAAAGCAAGTACAAAAGGTGGTCTTATCGCACAGGGCAATTACGTAGACAACCTTTGGATGAACTGAACGAGAGGAGACGAATTTAGGGTGTATACAATATCATAAATAATATTACTTAGTTACTACTGGGTTGCGATTGCGAACGTCACTTAGGTAGTCGCTCCATGGTTAAAATAATTGCCAGGCATGGCATGCCTGTGATTGGTAAGAGGCGCTGGCACGTCTCCCGCTCCAAGCATCGCGTCACTCACGACAAAGACACCGCGTTTTTTTTTAAATTGTATTCCTGTAATTACACCAGATTGTTATAGTCCACGTATTTTATTTATTCGCTTCTGTAACTGAGCAGTCGACTTAGCATTGTCAACATATGGTCCTTCGAGCCGGATGCAACAAATCGCAGGCATGCCATGCATTTACAATAATGGTATTCAGCTGCACCCGGTTAGACTAGAAGCTAAACCCTAGTTGTACCAGATGCCTAACATTTTAAGCAGATTGATTAAGGACGAAGGAAAAATTACGATCTTCCAAACAAGTTTTCATTCCGAAGTAGATCTTCGTGACCGTTTGCTCCTTTGTAATTTTATTCTTATTAAACTTGTCTCCTTTTTTCACAGAAAAGAAGACCCAATAAGTCTGCTGACCTCCAGCGATGAGGACGACGTCATTCTAGAGGAACCGCACATTGACACGGTAGAGGTATCAGACGAAACGGACGAGGACGACATGCCTTTAGTTAAACTAGTGAAGAAATCTGACTCACCGGGAAAAAAATCCACGAAAAAAAAGAGCAGAAGAGGAAGACCAAGAAAAACAGAAGACAAGAGACCTGATATAGAGAAGATCATGTGGGGAATGTATGACTTCTACTGCATGCAATGTCATTTCTCAACGAAAAACTCGAACGAATACAAAGATCATGTTCTCGAACACTCGAAAGTGTTGCAAGTCTGCCAGATTTGCGGTTTCACGTCCGCTAGCAAGCCCATGTTCGCGAGACACGTAAGGATACACAAAGTCGAAAAAAGATTCAGATGCCATCTTTGCGACTATAGAGCTCGTCACAAAATGAGTTTGATTTACCATTTAAAGAAACACGACAGTGCCAATGCGAATAATAAAGATTTCGAAGAGTACAAGTGCAAAAGATGTCATTTCCAAACCGTTGATAAGGAAGATGCGTTGAAACATCCGTCGGAGTGCGAGGAGAGTGATAAAAAACATGTGTGTTCTAAATGTGATTATGCTACGAAGAAAAAGAGTGACTTGAAGAGGCATTGTTTGAGGAGGCATGGTGAGGAACCCGATCCTGATTACTTGTAATGTATGGTAAGAGACTGGCTTCTATGTATATAAAGCTCACGGTAGACGTAAAATTTAAGCGAAAATCTTAAAATGTACTGTAAGGGCCAATACTGAAGTGTTTTGTTGAAAAAGTTTAATGGTCCTCGACTAGTTCAATCAACTGCCTCGTTGGTCTAGTGGAACAAGCGTTACTATTGACCTCTATCTCCACAACGTAATATACACATTTCTATCTGTATAGAAAAGTGTGTATTATGTAGTAGAGATTAGGGTCAATATTCTATGTACATTTTTAGGTTTTCGCTTCGACTCTGCGTGAATATGCCTAAAATAAACCTTCAAATTTAATTAGTATATTATGTGTATTCGTTTATACCTTTTTCTGAAGCATTTGAAGGTGTAGATTACCTGATTATATGATTTAATACTATGAAAATATGACCTTTGTTTGCTCGACTTGTTGGGGACACTGCCGTGCCCCCAGATATACAGTATTCTTTAAAATGACTCATGAAATATACAGGAGGTAAGGGACATCGTCAAAACAAAGTTTATCATAAATTAAATACATGATTCTGATGATTAAAATTTAACTGTCAAACCAAAACAGATAGATTGTAGACTGGTGCACTGATTGGTCGTTTTATTCTGTTCGAAATGTTCAGTTCACAATTTATCGAGAGCTTATAATCTCTCTATATACTTCATAAACTTACTGAGTTTGCGATAATCCGGTGACAGACAACAATTAAATAAATAAATAAAATATAAACAGCTACTTTTTTTAGCTGGTACCTTATTTCTCACATTTGTATACAATTGTAGGAATTTATCCCGGTTCCGAAAACGAAAATCATCGCATAATTTATGAGACAAAATTGCCCAGTGCGCGTTTACTGCTGTCTATAAACTATCAACAGCCACTCGCATTACTTGTGTTCCGTTTAATTTTCGTTTCGTAAAATTTCGATTTGGAAACTGGGCGTTACTTTAAGTTAGATAGACACGCGTTTATTGATGTTTTTAAAGTCACTAAGGACGTTGTTTGAAAAGCCTGATTTATAGAAAAGAAATAATACTTCGTATGCTGGGTTATAGTAATCCCCAATCTTTTTGACAACTCTGAATTTTGACCGCTTGAGAAAAGGGACATGTGGCACTTGACGCCATTGTTTTACTATTGTGTCTGCTTATAAGCACTCAAGCGGTTGGCTGCATAGTAGTAAATCTTAACTACGTAATGGCGGCTGGTGTCGTAATAAAACGATTTTAGTTCATGCCACAATAAAACACTTTTGTAAATTCCAACAGTATATCACTTAAACTACTCGTATAACTAAAACTTAAGAGGAAACGGAGGCAGAAAGTGCCGACTGAATTTCCTTAGTAAAAAGTAATTATTCGAGGTTTGGCTCTCGTCTCTTTCCTCCTCCAATATTGGACCAATTTAAAAGATTTTCCGTAAACTGAAAATTAAAGATATGTACTGTCCCTATGTTTTCCTTTTTGATGATACATTATCTTTAGAAGCGCTAGAGCCCTCAAAAAAATGCTCAAAATTTAGCTTAGTGTACAAATTTGACAAATATAAATGAAAAAAGGAAAACATAGGGACATAGTATATATCTTACTTTACCAGTTTATGAAATATCTTTTAAATTGGTCCAATATTGGAGGAGGAAAGAGACGAGAGCCAAACCTCGAATTATGACTTTTTACTAAGGAAATTCAGTCGGCGCTCTCTGCCCATACTTCCTCTTAAAGCTACGACAATAATTATGGTGGTAGAGAGCTAGAACCGTGAACACCCGATCTATCTAGCGTGCGCGACTCGAATCGAATGTGTATTGGTCAGCGGGTCTGCGGGCCCGGGGCCTGAGCGGGCGCGGTGTCGGGATGCATGCTGCACATCTGGGGGGTGACCATAAGCTCTTAGAGCGGTATCAATTTGAGATCGAGTAAGTGATAGATGTATACAAGTCATATACATCTGTCCCTTATTCGATCTCAAATTGATACCGCACTAAGAGCTTATGGTCACCCCCTGGTGACCATCTGTTAGCGTGGTCCCTCCCTCTACCTGCGGCAGCCTGACCGTAGGTGTCCACACTGAGCGTTACAACTATTATTATAGTGATTGAGTTATTTTATGACTTTGTTATTACGTGTAGGGTGACCTCTGGAACCACTACTATTTGAAAAATCTTTCACCATTTGAAAGGTACATTATTCCAGATGGTTATAGGCTATAAGTTATTATGACTCCAGCAAAGCCGAAGCGGGCCACTAGTCTCACTAGTAAAACAGCAGCGCGCAGTGCCATGCGCACCAGAAAGCATACTTTTTCTACTACCTTGTCTATTATGTAACACATTGCCTAAGAAATTCGTTTCGAAATATGAACATTTAGACACAAGATTATAAAAAAAAAACAAAATAACATAATTACAGTTACGAAATGACTTTTGTATGGAGTAGTCTGTTTTTTAGTCTGAACGTTTCTAATAAATTGTTGTTGGAACTTATTCGCATTTAATTAAGTAAGCTCATCAGGTAGTAGAAAAAGAATCGTTTGTGTCTCGCATAAAAAGGCTTTATTTTAACACTTGCATGTAGCTTTCGACGAAATTGGCTACATCGCTCGTGTTAAAATCTCGATTTTTTATGCACGACACGAAATGTACTAATCAGCACGTTCAAAAAGATTGAGGATAATGTACCTTAGTATTTATTGGCAACTTTTCAGGGATGTAAAGTTTTTAGTTTATATTTTTTTATGGTTCTGAGTTTTTTTTTCCAAAATATGTATACCCTGTATTATTTTGTTTCTATATTCTTACTGCTCACAATGTTTTTGTAAAGGGTCTCTAAGACCATTTCATTCGAAGTATTTTTTATATTTTAATTGATTAAATGTGTAAATACTTTAATAATAACATGAATTATGCGAAGAAGACAATTTATTTTTTGCACAACTTCAAAAATATTGAAGTTCTAATTTACACTTGAATTCACAATTCGAAATAATTTTAATCTATTGCCATTAACTCAAGTATCGACTTTACCGCTGTGTATTTTGAATTGATTTTTAATAGACCTTGTATTAAAAAGGCCTTAAAAATGGGTTGCAATGGAATTTGAACTTTTTCATGTATGACATAAAGTTTGTTGTTCCTAAATTTGAAAATTATCTCGAATTTTGAGTTCTAATTTGGTAGGCTTATAACGATAAGAACTTGTGATTGTTTTATAACTAGACTATAAATATTCCAAATCATGATGATGGTATTTCCAGCAGTTTTTGCTCTTGAGGAAATGTTTGTGGCTTTATTTAAATTCAAGCTTTTTCTAACTTGGCTACCGTGGCCATTCATACAGTAACGGTGCATTTTTTGGGATAAAAGCAGGCTATGGCACTAAAGACCTTGTGTTGTTTTATTAAAGTTTATTTTCTTATAACTAAAGTTTGCTTAAATACAATGTTTTGTAAATAGTCGTTTTTCAATGTCCACAAATATTTTCTCAGACTAATATTTTGTACCTAAATAATTTTAATAGTATTTTGTAAGCGCAGGACGCCCTGTAAATATTAAGACGATGTGATTTATGTTTAATGTAATAACAATGGGTATTAAAAGTTCTAGTAATACTGAAACGAATGTTTTACGGTAGTTAGAACCTTGCCATAACATCACATACTGCCGCACTTCGAGTTCTCACTAATTGCATAACCCTTATATCACCCAGTAACTGGGTTGCTACCCAGTAACTGGGTTCCTACCCAGTAACTGGGTTGTTACTCAGCAACTGGGTTGTGTAGGTATACCATGGTAAACCTGTCGCATGTTTTACAGTCAAAATTCCAATTTATGATAGATTTTATTTGGTAAGTGACATCTCGGAGATCCGGTAATATTAAACGAATTAATGCTCCCGCAGACAGGCGCCACGCTACAATGCGTGTTCATAAAAATTATGGTAAAACTGTTTATACAATTGTAACTGGTAACAATTCCTATAAAGACACATTACCCTCCCTTGCGTTGCGCAGTCGGATAAAAAAGAATGTCGCATCGTCGCGTGCTGCTTGTCTGCGGAAGCTGTAACAAGTCACATCAAGGTTAAATGGCAATAAATGTTGCTAACTACCTCAGATTTTGACTCGTTAAATATCTACATAAACTCACGCCTTTTTCCCATGAGGGTAGGCAGGAACCACAAAACGTCACCTGCTACGGTCCTTACGTAGTCCTTTTGTTTCGTCCATGTTCATACATGTAGTACACGCACGCCGGTTATGAGTGCTAGGGATCTGGGGGGTGACCATAAGCTCTTAGAGCGGTATTAATTTGAGATCGAATAAGGGACAGATGTATCTGACTTGTATACATCTGTCACTTACTCGATACCAAATTGATACCGCTCTAAGAGCTTATGGTCACCCCCCTGGTCTTTCTGAAGACTTACTTAATAAAAATGACAAAATAATTCATTCACTGACAACCGGTGAAGGAATAATTAATCAAGAAAATAAATTGCAGTTCTAAAAAATAAAAAACACGCTTTAATGGTAAATTGAACTAAAAAGTCGCTAATCCTGAAGATCCTGGTAAGGATAATGGGACAAACTATTTAAACTATTGCATTGTCATCGGTCCTTGATAAGTGTGCACAGTTTCAAATCAACCCGACGTTTTGAAGGGTTACCCCCTTCAAAACGTCGGGTTGATTTGAAACTTTCAAAGCTATATACATACCAAGCTAATAAAAGCGTGTTAAAAATCATCCCTACAAATCGATATTATGTACTACGCACTAGATTTAGAGATCCGAACACTCACCTTTTCGACTGAACTGTACTGAAATCCGTACACCTTACTTTACACTATGTTGAACGAAACGCGTAAACGCCATGAACGTTATAAGCGATCTAGCGCTGCATGTTGTGATTAGACAACATAAATAATATTTAGCGCTGCAGCGAACTTTGGTTCTAACTCACCAGTATCAACTTCTGCGAATATTTGAAAATAAGTATTAACTGCTTTTTAGGGCAACTGGATGTCTCACCAACAACTGAATGTTTCAAGGTTCGCCTTCTTTTTATAGGCCAATGAAATAGTACTATTTAAAAAAAAAACCGTGATGCTTTAGAGAAAACGCATACTGATATTTATTTACGATATACCTCATATTAAAACAAACATGTTCGCGGCTCAAGGTTTGCGCAAGGGCCAACCCCTCCGCACCTTAACATAATCCAATAGATTAATGCCCAAATTATAATAAATAATTATACACCAATATTTTAATTTTGTGATAGGTGTTAGTCTTATATTTAAGCTGAAGCTGAAGCTTTTATCTAAGCTTAATCAACGAGCACAAGAGTTAGTAAAACACATAATCTTATTTACAAGGTGTGATATACGTCTCTCTTATGCCACTTCTCTCCACAACATGAACAAAGAACAGCGGTTGATAAATTGGCACTTTTAGAATTATTTCTTCTACTTCTGATCTTGAGATCTTATCGAGAGATTTTATCGCGAGAACGATATAGTTTTTTTTACGTACTTTGAAAGTAAATAAAAACTATGTTACGATCAACGGCAAACGAACGTTTACTTTTAATAGTAAATACTTTTAATGCCAAAATAAAGCATACCAAAAGATTTCAATTTCAAAGGAGAGGAATGATTAAATTCACTTTTGTTTCACTAAAAATAATTCACAATCAAAGACGGATGCACGTTCAACAGGTTAAGGATATCAATTCCTTTCAACTCATCGTGTTATGGAATACTTCTTATAATCATTCTTTGGTTTTTATTTAATATTTTTCTTCGTGGTTTTCAATTTTACTATTGTTGAAATTATGGCAACTTTTGGCAATGCCAAAAGTGATAGAATTATTATTTTCTTCATGAGATCTAAAGTTACATTTCATGTTTTTTTCATTTTTGTGTTCTTTCGTGAGGGGTTTAGATGTTTTGGCTTCTAACTGCTTTAGATATTTTAAATACAAAATACTCTTAATATCCATCAACGTACAGGTAAACGCTGATCACTAGAATGGCAAATAAGTATACGATGACGCAGACAACAATTGTAATGGCATAAATTGTTTGTCTTTTATTAATTTTCTGCGTATTTTTTTTTTTTTAATTTTTCGCATGTTGCCGTTTCAAAGTAGATGAATAGTTGAATTCATTTGTTGAATGTTTTTTTTCAATTTCCGTTATATGACTTAAATTTCATATTTTGTTTCATAATGTCAGTTTGCCGTAATTCCTTTATACAAAAATATTATTGCTCGTCTTGATGAAGGAATGTCTATTACTAGAATGGCAGAAAAAGCATTATTTCGTTTATAATCGCGAAGATTTATTTGTGGATGATTTGAAGCTGTCCTTTTAATATTCCAGTTTTACTGTTCTACTGCAGTGTTGATGAAATTGTAATGACAGTGTAATTTTATTATTTTTAACTTCAACACGTTTGTAACTGTTACCGTGGTTATAAGACTTTTTTAATCATCATTCTTAATTGCAAAGAAGAAATTCTTGATAATATTCTTCATTGGCATATGGTGTTTTTAATTAATTCATTCATTTTGACTCTACTATTTCACTGTTGATGAAATTATAAAGGCAGAAGAACATAAAATGCCAAAAATGATCGAATTCATTTTTTGGTTGGTAGATTTCATATTTACTTGAAGTTATGGAGAACTACTATACTTAACGTAAGTACTAGAATGATGAAAATATCATTTTACCGCTTGTGATCGAAAGTTTAATTCAATGGTTTTCTTTTTATTTGGGTTCTGTAGCCATGTTTTTTTTTTTCTTTTCTTGCATTTCCTATGTAGATTTCATATTTATTTCAATAATCGGCGTGAGAATATTAAATTCTCTTGAAACGTTAAGCACTAGAACGGCAAAAATATCTGAAAATATTTCAATACACAGTATGTAGTTCGCGTTAATGTAGTCTTCATGATCCTTTTCATCATGGTTTTATTCGAAGTTGCTGGGTGGCACGCGCCACTTCGCGTCTTTGATTTAAACTAAACGGCCTTAAGAGTTTCCACATCGCATTTCTGCTAAATCTAACTTTCCAGAGCTGTATCTGTTGTCTTAATTTTCATGTTTTATTATTTCGTAAATCATCGTGGGTGTAATGCGGTGTCAAGTCATTGACAGTATTATTATTATCCATACTACTTACCTATCCCGTTAGTTGAGGTTAAATTAAAATTAACAAATTTCAGCTTTCTATTGAGCACTAGGTTCTAACTACAATCGACATTTACCTAACTTTAAAACTGACATACATAATCAGAATGAGAAAATAGTTAACTGTGTTTGAGCTTACCTGATTAACTACATCTCCACCTCGTATTCTACGAAACGTTTCCTCATGCACATAATTAAAAGTTCACCTTTCAGTGAAGTATATTGTTTCTCGGCAATTGCGATTTCTTCATTTATCCTGTTTTCATCTTTAGGTGTTTTCGGTTCATAACACTTTAATTTGTAAATTTGATCCTGAAGTTTTAGCACTTCAGCTGCATGTTTCAAACGTTCAGTTTTTGTAAACATATTGACACGTTCAACCGGCAGAAGTATTTCAGATCAAATGGTGAAAACTATCAATATATTGAATAGTTGTCCCAAATGTTTTAAAGTTCAAGCCTGCAAGTCTTGATGTTAAAAAACGGAAGTAGTTTTATTTTCTATCTTAAATGGATCCACATTTACGTTCATATTTAAAAAAATTACAAACATGTTTATTCAACATGGTGGTCTGCACCAAATAAGAATAGTGGCTTCTGCAATAAAGTTTCTTCTTTGGTTACCATACTATTTACCCACATTTTATATGACTTATCATTTGCGCAATCGCATCTTCTTACTGCACCCAAATATCTTCAAAATCGGTCAATCCGTTGTTGAGTTATAAAATAACAGACAGACAGATAGACAGACTAAAATTAAAAAAATGTTAGAAATGGGATCAGGGGGGTGACCATAAGCTCTTAGAGCGGTATCAATTTGATATCGAGTAGGTAAGTGACAGATGTATACAAGTCAGATACATCTGTCCCTTATTCGATCTCAAATTGATACAGCTCTAAGAGCTTATGGTCACACCCCAGGAAGTCATAAAATGAATGTTTGACATGAAATTTGACACATAAAACGAACATACAGACAGGGGCTATAGATTGATACAGTAGTAGATATGAAGGTAACATTTAGGTACCATAGTACCTAGTATGGAAACAATTAACATAATATTTTGGGAATGATTTCCATAAAGATAAGAATGATGATCACAATTTGTATGGGTGCCATTCTTACAATTGATATTTCAAACAAACCTGTTCTCATATTATATGGGAACCTTGATCATGGAATATTGTAATCGTTACCGTACATTTCTTTCCATATAGATATCATTTTATAGCTTTATAATCTGAGATACGGCAATTAAGGCCGGTTTCTGAAGTCGACGTCACATCTTAAATCAGCTGACAATTTGTCACAAATTAACCAGCCCTCAGTTGTCAGTGAGTTTCTCAACACTTCATCATCGAGAAATTACGTAATCGCTTGTTATATTAAATAATCGGCATTAATTTATTTCGGTTGGCTACCCTAGCTGGTATTCATTCACTTCATTCACTACTATAACGTAATCAGTAACTTTAAATAGTATTTTATCTTGAGCGGCTGGGTTGGTGTAGCCGCAAAGTTAAGCAAACCTTACCAAGGACGATTTTTGAATGGGTAACAACGTTAATAAATTAATTGATTCTCGAAACTATTGTCTTACAAAATTCATATTTTTTTTGTAAGATCCAAAAGATCCAAAAAAAAATTCTTTGTGGTTTTACATTTTTTATTTATTCTTAATTCAATTTTACTATTGTTGAAATTATGACAACTTTTGGCAATGTTAAAAGTGATCGAATTAATTTTTTCTTCATGAGATCTAAAGTTTCATTCCATGTTTTCTTTTTTTGTGTTCCTTAGCGAGAGGTTTAGATGTTTTGGCCTCTTACTGCTTTAGATATTTGAAATACAAAATACTCATAATATCCATCAACGTACAGGTAAACGCAGATGACTAGAATGGCAAAAAAGTATACGATGACGGAATCAATAATAGTAATGGCGTAAACTGTTTTACATTTTTTTACAGCTGATGACTTCGCCTTGCTCTTTGTTCAATTGGTTACTTCTTCTTCGCTTCAGATATTTAAAGAATTTATATATTTGTATACTTAAATTAATTATCGAAACTATTGTCTTACAAAATTCATAATTTTTGTGTAAGATCCAAAAGATCCAAAAAAAAATTCTTCGTGGTTTTACATTATTTATTTATTTATTAATTAAATTTTACTATTGTTGAAATTATGTCAACTTTTCGCAATGTTAAAAGTGATCGAATTAATTTTTTCTTCATGAGATCTAAAGTTTCATTCCATGTTTTGTTTGTTTGTGTTCCTTAGCGAGGGGTGTAGATGTTTTGGCCTCTTACTGCTTTAGATATTTTAAATACAAAATACTTATAATTTGCATCAACGTACAGGTAAACGCTGATGACTAGAATGGCAAAAAAGTATACGATGACGGAATCAATAACAGTAATGACGTAAATTGTTTTAATTTTTTTACAGTTGATGACTTCGCCTTGCTCTATGTTCAATTGGTTACTTCTTCTTCGCTTCAGATATTTAAAGAATTTATATATTTTTATACTTAAATTAATAATCGAAACTATTGTCTTACAAAATTCATAATTTTTGTGTAAGATCCAAAAGATCCAAAAAAAATTACTCGCGGTTTTATATTTTTTATTTATTTAATAATTCAATTTTACTATTGTTGAAATTAAGTCAACTTTTGGCAATGTTAAAAGTGATCGAAATATTTTTTCTTCATGAGATCTAAAGTTTCATTCCATTTTTTCTGGTTTGTGTTCCTTAGCGAGAGGTTTAGATGTTTTGGCCTCTTACTGCTTTAGCTATTTAAAAATACAAAATACTCATAATATCCATCAACGTACAGGTAAACGCAGATGACTAGATTGGCAAAAAAGTATACGATGACGGAATCAATAATAGTAATGGCATACCAATATATTGAATAAGGTTAACTCCATTCTTCTTACTTACTTGAGAGTACATCAGCTGATGACTTCGCCTTGCTCTATGTTCAATTGGTTACTTCTTCTTCGCTTCAGATATTTAAAGAATTTATTTATTTTGATTGTTAAATTGATTATCGAAACTATTGTCTTACAAAATTCATAATTTTTTTGTAAGATACAAAAGATCCAAAAAAAATTTCTCCGTGGTTTTACATTTATATTTATTTATTAATTCAATTTTACTATTGTTGAAATTATGTCAACTTTTAGCAATGTTAAAAGTGATCGAATTAATTTTTTCATCATGAGATCTAAAGTTTCATTCCATGTTTTCTTTTTTTGTTTTCCTTAGAAAGGGGTGTAGATGTTTTGGCATCTTACTGCTTTAGATATTTTAAATACAAAATACTTATAATTTCCTTCAACGTACAGGTAAACGCTGATGACTAGAATGGCAAAAAAGTATACTATGACGGAATCAATAATAGTAATGGCATAAATTGTTTTACATTTTTTACAGCTGATGACTTCGCCTTGCTCTTTGTTCAATTGGTTAGTTCTTCTTCGCTTCAGATATTTAAAGAATTTATATATTTTTATACTTAAATTAATAATCGAAACTATTGTCTTACAAAATTCATAATTTTTGTGTAAGATCCAAAAGAAATTTCTTCGTGGTTTTACATTTTTTATTTATTTATTAATTCAATTTTACTATTGTTGAAATTATGTCAACTTTTGGCAATGTTAAAAGTGATCGAATTAATTTTTTCTTCATGAGATCTAAAGTTTCATTCCATGTTTCTTTTATTGTTTTCCTTAGCGAGGGGTTTAGATGTTTTGGCCTCTTACTGCTTTAGATATTTTAAATACAAAATACTCATAATATCCATCAACGTACAGGTAAACGCAGATGACTAGAATGGCAAAAAAGTATACGATGACGGAATCAATAATAGTAATGGCATACCAATATATTGAATAAGGTTAACTCCATTCTTCTTACTTACTTGAGAGTACATCAGCTGATGACATCGCCTTGCTCTATGTTCAATTGGTTACTTCATCTTCGCTTCAGATATTTAAAGAATTTATTTATTTTGATAGTTAAATTGATTATCGAAACTATTGTCTTACAAAATTCATATTTTTTTTGTAAGATACAAAAGATCCAAAAAAAATTTCTCCGTGGTTTTACATTTTTTATTTATTTATTAATTAAATTTTACTGTTGTTGAAATTATGTCAACTTTTGGCAATGTTAAAAGTGATCGAATTAATTTTTTCTTCATAAGATTTAAAATTTTATTCCATGTTTTCTTTTTTTGTGTTTCTTAGCGAGGGGTGTAGATGTTTTGGCCTCTTACTGCTTTAGATATTTTAAATATAAAATACTAATAATATCCATCAACGTACGGTAAACGCTGATCACTAGAATGGCAAAAAAGTATACGATGACGGCATCAATAATAGTAATGGCATAAATTGTTTTACATTTTTTACAGCTGATGACTTCGCCTTGCTCTATGTTCAATTGGTTACTTCTTCTTCGCTTCAGATATTTAAAGAATTTATTTATTTTGTTAATAAATTGATTATCGAAACTATTGTCTTACAAAATTCATAATTTTTTTTGTAAGCTTCAAGAAATCACGAAAAATAATTAAATCAGCGACATTATTATTTCACAATTTTACAACTGAAACTATTATGTATACATGAAATTCCCTATTTATAGTAAATTTTTTCCTGAAGTATGTCAGTCGATGGTGTAGGCAAAAAAGATAAAATCGCATCGAATCTAAAGGGGATACTTGACATTTTTTTTTACATATTTAACTGATATCATTACAGTTGCAGTGTCGCAACTAGTAACAATGCCTAATTGTTACAGCAAGTTAGGCAAATCAACTAAAAATGCCTTTGAAAGTACGTACAATGGGCACTGTGGTTTTCACACATTGAATACCATTCGATGAAATAGTCCACTAGTTCCATTGATACTTAACTTACCTATTCTTTATTTCTTTATCCATCAAGGACGTTGAACGTTCATAACCAGAACTATGTTATTGTTAGTCTATTATGCAGGTATTGTAACAAAAGATGTGCTGTAACGCCGCCCTGAGGCCAGTCTTTGTAAGCGAAATGCTCGATGTCGAATACGGCTCCATTATTAGTATTAGTGAGCCGCAAAGTTGTCAACTTATAGTTGCTGAAGCTTTTTATTTTCTTTGTCTTAATTTCAAGTTTACCGTACGTCACGGTAAATCCTTTGAAGGGAATCCAATATGGGTAGCACTTTTGTTCGTTATCTTCATAGGCCTTCGTGAGCATGACGATAACACGAACGCGGTCTTGATAGACAACTCGCCAGAAGTCGTGGGCCGTTTCTTTCAACGGACCTTGGGCGCAAATAAATCTTCTCTTGATGTTGAGTCCGTTGACGTAACTAGCATTTATATATACTCCGAGATTCTTCTGAGCTGGAAGGATCACCCGGTTGTAATCGAAGCAGGGTGCATCACGATATCTGTTTTCTTCATATTTTTATTTTCCAGAGAGACGCTGCAGGAAGAGGCCACTAACTCTTATAGTATTTCTTGATGTTCTATTGTTAAAATTTCACGGATATTACTCTTTTGAGTAGGAGTAACATCATTTTTATAGGATCGGTTTTTAGAATTATGTAAACCCATTTTAAATACTGGATTGTTATGTCTCCTGTGACTAGGATCGCAGATCGGTACTGAATGATTGCTCAGGGAAATTCAGAATTTATAGTGGTTTTTGGTGGTGGAGATAGGAGCCTTTTTGGTCTCGCACGGGGTTTTCATTTTTAATTTTGTTTAGTTTTAAGCTGATTTCTTGTGTCTCCTGTGCGGGTCACAAATAAATACTTTTTCTTTCTTTCTTTTTATATCAATATTATTACCATATAAATATAGTGACAAACACTTTCGGTCACGTCAGCATTGTAATTATAATATTTAATAATGACGCAAATCATGCATACCTAATGCCTACCGGATTCGGCATGTAGCCTAGTAGGAACGATAGTAAGTAAGTAAAAAAAATGTCTATGGTATTCCCCATAAATTGCGATTGTTATTTTTATAAACTTTTTAAGAGCTCACACCTGATGCATCGTATGCCATTTATTACGCATTTCCGGCGAACGATTATCCAGCCATTGACTACTGACGCTCGAGGATGAAGTTTTATATAAATAAAACTTCATCCTCGAGCGTCAGTAGAAATTGAAGTATTTTAATCGATATTTGTTTATAAAAGCAGAAGCAGATCAAAATAGTTTAAGAAGAAGATTTTCGTTTTCTCATCGACGATTCAATCTGATCGATCGTTACATCGATATATCATCGATGTAATAAAAATTAGTTATTTGGATAAGTGTATTTGTATGTCTGGTGTGTTTAATATTATAACTTACCTACTTTTATTAAGAATGGGTCACTAATATGTTGCTTATTATTGTCAATGATAAATTTCTTCAGGATTTTAATTACACATTAAAAAAGCTCTATAATCTTAATTTTATTTATAATTAGTATTTCATCAAAACCTTTGCTGCATCCCATTTGTTCGACGAGTTCATTCAGCACTACCAGACTTGCATAAATGTTTTGACGTCATTTGTTTTTCTACCTATTCTATGTCAAGTAAGAAAATTTCTTAATGGAGTACCAATCCGGGTTTTAGTAAAGAAGACTAGAAACGTAAATGTTCGTATGTCTTTCGACGCAATTTAATTTCTCGCCTGTTGCAATTTTAAAGTAGATGCGTGTTGTTTTTTCACCAGAGGCGTTGATTACCAGAATAGCAAAAATATGATAAAAATATTTAAGTTATCACTCGCGAATGATCCCAGCATGAGACATTTTGGGATCTGTTCTTCATTTCATTTTTCGGGTGTGTGGAACGCTTGGAACTTTCTCTTTTTGGAGACACATTTCAATAGAGAACGTTTACGCACCATGCACACTTGATTGTGCTCTAATTCAACATCAAGCCTGGCTGGCATACTGGATGATGGTATCGTTGGCTTTTGGCCGACCCCAGTGACTAATTGATCGACACAAAGATCGATAAACTTCTCCATGTTCGTTAAGGGAGGACGATGAGGAAAACCGTTAAATAAACACGTTCGTTTCACGCAGCCCAAAACTGAGACCTCGCCGATATGATTTAGAAGGAAATTGGTTAGATTGATCATTAAACAATAGTATTTTCTTGTTTATCTTATTGAACCCTCATCGCTCAGTGGGCATTATTGCAAATGTGGTTAAGAGCGTTAATAATAATAATACCGTACTTCCAGTATTGTCTAATAGCCGTGGTATACCTCTCCACTCCTCAAGCACCTACGGATATGTTGTCCTCTTGGCGCTTCGTCAGTAAAGTGCAATCGACAGTTTATGGGGGCCCATTAATTGAGTGTACAAGTCATCCCCTGCCATTTTGTAACCGTGCAGATCAACAATGGTCAGGCAGGGGCCAATAGTCCTTCTAAAGTTTTAGATAATCGATCCACGAAACCTCCCAAACCCATAACCCAATGTGTTTTGTCTCCATATTCTGCAATAGTCCTGCACCAGCCGGGAATTGTCCTTGGGTGCTCACTAGTGCATACATGGTTCATCGTGTTTCTCTTAGAATGTACATTTTTATAAGGTTTTCGATGTTCTCTCTATGTCCAAATTAGCATTTGAATTTATTTCTTCCCAGTATTGCTATTCACAGCCATTCTATTGCAAACCAAATCAAATGGTTGTGGTTTCGTAAGGTTGGTTTAGGTGCAAATTCCTTTTTGGTAAATAACCATTAGAAACGTTGATTACTAAAATGTGTGATAATAAATATTATTAGTACTGGACACGGACAGCGTCTCATTCTGGATTGTTTCGTTTTTTTGCGTTTTCCACGTATACTTTTTAATAATTTCTTCAACTTGATGAATGATTGATATCCTTTTTTTAAATTAATCATTAGCAACGTTAATTACTATAACCGCATGGTCGATTTCTTTGTAAATTGCTGACTTTCTTTTGTATTCATTTTCTGTATACTCGTACTTACCCGTCAACTGTTTTAAACCGATGAAAACGGCAAAAAGATTGTTGATATTTTTCTTCAGTAGCTCGGAAGTTGTTTTGAACATTTCTTGATATTCCAGAAAAGATTGTCTTTAAGGCTTTCCACATTGCACTTCTGCTACTTTCATCTTTTCAGAGTTTAGAACTGTTCAAAACGTTTATCTCTAGAATGACAATCTTTTATTTTTAATTCATTATATGAGGTCGAGATTTTGTATTTATAATGAGTTAAATCTTATCGTATTAATTCGTTGCCTGCTCACGGATATCCTCACGGATATGACAATGTATTGCTTGTAGACTTTCCATTAGTGTTTTAATAAATAAGTAAAGCAGTCAACAAGCTAAATTTAGTTGACTGCTTTACTTATTTTATAGTAAAGAAGACTAGAAACATAAATGTTCGTATGTATTTCGAAGCAATTTCTAAAATTTTCGCCTTTTGCAATTTTAAAGTAGATGAATGATAAATTATTTTTTTAAAATTACCAGAGGCTTTGATTACCAGAATAGCAAAAATATGATAATAATTATTTAAGTTTTGGCTACAATTTGGCAGCTTTCTTTTGTTTTGCTGCATTTGCATATTTTGAGTTGATGTATCTATTGCTATAGTGGGCTGGTTACAGAGCCATTTAACAAGGATGTAATCCTGCCTGTAAATGGCTATATTAAGCGCTGTATCTTCTTTGCAACGTTCCTTTCCGTTGACGTCTGCGCCCATTTTGATCAGCAGCTCGATGATCTCGACTGCCCCTTTACCAGTTTGATATATCACAGTGACGTGAATGGACTGTAACCCTTGGTACGTGTAAATGTTTAATAGATGATGGTGAATATGCTCTCTTTGGAGGTATGTGGAACAGGGTGTAGTCCCACAAACTTCCATAGATAAGGGAGGATCCTTCGACGAGACGGGCGTTGTGTCTGGTCCGGGCAACTGCCCAACGGTTATTGTCGGACTGTTGTATGTGTTCGAATCGCGCCGAAAACTTAGCTTGGCGATGCAGGATTTGTGTGCCGTCATGTCATTATTTCGTAAGTGGCGTCGTTAATGTCGCCACATCTCTATGTCCGAATTAGCAGTTGAATTCTGTTTTATTATCTTATTTTCATTTCTTGTATTGCTATTCACAGCCATTCTATTCCAAACAAAATCAAAAGGTTGTGGTTTAGTAAGGTTGGTTTAGGTGCAAATTCCTTTTTGGTAAATAACCATTAGAAACGTTGATTATTAAAATGTGTGATAATAAATATTATTAGTACTGGACACGGACAGCGTCTCATTCTGGATTGTTTCGTTTTTTTGCGTTTTCCACGTATACTTTTTAATAATTTCTTCAACTTGATGAATGATTGATATCCTTTTTTTAAATTAATCATTAGCAACGTTAATTACTATAACCGCATGGTCGATTTCTTTGTAAATTGCTGACTTTCTTTTGTATTCATTTTCTGTATACTCGTACTTACCCGTCAACTGTTTTAAACCGATGAAAACGGCAAAAAGATTGTTGATATTTTTCTTCAGTAGCTCGGAAGTTGTTTTGAACATTTCTTGATATTCCAGAAAAGATTGTCTTTAAGGCTTTCCACATTGCACTTCTGCTACTTTCATCTTTTCAGAGTTTAGAACTGTTCAAAACGTTTATCTCTAGAATGACAGTCTTTTATTTTTAATTCATTATGTGAGGTCGAGATTTTGTATTTATAATGAGTTAAATCTTGTCGTATTAATTCGTTGCGTGCTCACGGATATCCTCACGGATATGACAATGTATTGCTTGTAGACTTTCCATTAGTGTTTTAATAAATAAGTAAAGCAGTCAACAAGCTAAATTTAGTTGACTGCTTTACTTATTTTATAGTAAAGAAGACTAGAAACATAAATGTTCGTATGTATTTCGAAGCAATTTCTAAAATTATCGCCTTTTGCAATTTTAAAGTAGATGAATGATAAATTATTTTTTTATAATTACCAGAGGCTTTGATTACCAGAATAGCAAAAATATGATAATAATGATTTAAGTTTTAGTAAGCGTTTTTACGGGTACAATTTGGCAAATTTCTTTTGTTTTGCTGAATTTGCTTATTTTGAGTTGATGAATCTATTGCTATAGTGGGCTGTCTACAGAGCCTTTCAACGAGGATGTAATCCTGTCTGTAAATGGCTATATTAAGCGCTGTATCTTCTTTGCAACGTTCCTTTCCGTTGACGTCTGCGCCCATTTTGATCAGCAGCTCGATGATCTCGACTGCCCGTTTACCAGTTTGATATATCACAGTGACGTGAATGGACTGTAACCCTTGGTACGTGTAAATGTTTAATAGATGATGGTGAATATGCTCTCTTTGGAGGTATGCGGAACGGGGTTGTAGTCCCACAAACTTCCATAGATAAGGGAGGATCCTTCGACGAGACGGGCGTTGTGTCTGGTCCGGGCAACTGCCCAACGGTTATTGTCGGACTGTTGTATGTGTTCGAATCGCGCCGAAAACTTAGCTTGGCGATGCAGGATTTGTGTGACGTCATGTCATTATTTCGTAAGTGGCGTCGTTAATGTCGCCACCTCTCTATGTCCGAATTAGCAGTTACTGTTGAATTCTGTTTTATTATCTTATTTTCATTTCTTATATTGCTATTCACAGCCATTCTATTCCAAACAAAATCAAAAGGTTGTGGTTTAGTAAGGTTGGTTTAGGTGCAAATTCCTTTTTGGTAAATAACCATCAGAAACGTTGATTATTAAAATGTGTGATAATAAATATTATTAGTACTGGACACGGACAGCGTCTCATTCTCGATTGTTTAGTTTTTTTGCGTTTTCCACGTATACTTTTTAATAATTTCTTCACCTTAATGAATGATTGATGTCCTTTTTTTTAATTAATCATTAGCAACGTTAATTACTATAATCGCATGGTCGATTTCTTTGTAAATTGCTGACTTTATTTTATTTTCTCTTTAGAAGTTGAATTCATTCATTTTCAGTGTACCCGTCAACTGTTTTAAACCTTCTTCAGTAGCTTGGAAGTTTCTTTTTACATTTTTTGATGTTCTGATGATCTGATCACTCACGGATATCCTCATAGATATGACAGTGTACCTATTGCTTGCAGACTTTCCATTAGTGTTTTTGTTTCATCTCATTTCTGTTTTCTATAGTCAGCAGTTGATACGGATTATAGTTTTATAATATTTCTGTTCTAAATTAACCAAACTTGACCCTTTTCTAAATGATTGAATTTATTGTTGAAAATCATGAGAGACGCTTTTATCAATATGACTCTCTCTTTCATTTTCCATTTCAATGTTTTCGTACTTCAAATCGGTATTTTTAATTTCGGAGAAATACTTAATAGTTTCCATCGTAGTTATTAGAAATAGTAGATTTTCTTTAAAGAGGTGATTTGTTTTATACTTTGATGTTAATCACTAAAATGGCATAGAATGTAATGTAGTGGCATCGAGAAATTTATCTATTGTTCTTTAGCACATTGTATTGTCTGAAGACTTTGCATAAGAATCATTTCTGTTCCACACAGTCAGCAGGCAAATCGGATTTCACTTCAAAATATTTCTGTTTTAAGTTAAAACGAATGTGTGATAGCACATTCGTTTTAACTTAAAACAACAACAACAACAAAACTAGATCGACGTGGCATATAATAAATAATAAAAAATTAAATATACCGCGGGATTGTTTACTGAAAATTATTAATGCTGACAATAGAGTAGTTACAAATCCAGAAGCAATTGCGAATCAGTTTAATAATCACTTCGTTGATAGAGTTGTTCCCATACAAGGGTCGGGAAAAAACGTTACTACAGGCATTTTAAACAGGCAAAAATCAATGTTTATGGCCCCAAGTTTACCGTGTGATATTTTAAGTATTATAAATCAATTAAAAAACACTAGTAGTGTGGGTTATGATGGTGTCTCCACTAAAATAATTAAATCTGTTGGTGATTTAATATGCAGTCACTTAAGTCACATCATAAATCTATGTATCAGCACGGGTACCTTTCCTGATGGTATGAAAACATCAATAGTAAAACCCCTATATAAAAAAGGAAACAGAGATCTAATCGGAAATTATAGACCAATAGCGCTGATACCTATTATATCGAAAATTTTCGAAAAATACATTTACAAACAATTATACACATATATGGAAAAAAATAATATTCTTTGCAGTGAACAAAATGGTTTCAGACAAAATAAGACAATCAATATAGCGGTCTATGATTTTCTTCATACTGTTATGTTAAAAGTGGATAAAAGGATCCCTATTTGCGCTGTTCTATGTGATATGACACAAGCATTCGACTATGTTGACCATAATATTTTAATTAAAAAACTTGACGCATACGGAGTTAGAGGCAATGTTCTTAAATTAATTGAATCCTATTTGACCAATAGAAGACAAATCACAGCAATCTCAAGAATAAATCGCACAAAACAAGCGACTACGTATTTGTCTAAAGAACGTGTAGTGAAATTCGGTGTACCACAGGGGAGTGTTCTTGGACCATTATTATTTATCATCTACATAAATGACTTTCCCAAATCTATCGAGCATCCTATGACTCTTTTTGCAGACGACAGCACAATCACAATAGCATGTAAGCATACTGACACCTTTGAACTTGACATTAATAATGCTTTAGCTTCTGTAATTTGCTGGTTAGACAATAATAATCTAAAAATTAATTTAAATAAAACACAAATTTTACATTTTAATCAAAGAATACCAGTAAAAAGAGTCATTAATTTAAAATATAAAAATCACATTATATGCAGAGTTAGTAATGCCAAATTTCTTGGACTTACTATTGACCAAAAACTAGATTGGAAAGACCACATAGAAACAATTAGTAAAAAAATTAGCAGTTCTTCCTACGCATTGTATAAACTCGCTCCAATCGTAAATATAGATACATTGCTTACAGCCTATCACGGACTGGTGGCATCGATCCTTAGATACGGCATTATTTTCTGGGGTAACTCCACACATAAAGATGTATTATTTAGAATGCAAAAACGATGCATAAGAGCTATGTTTGGCCTTAAAAATATTGACAGTTGCAAACCATATTTTGTAAAACATCAAATTCTCTCACTTCCTTCCTTGTATATTCTCGAAACGGTATTATTTGTTAAAAAGAATCCGCAACTGTTTCCAAAGTATTCAGATGGTTCCGAACGAAGTCAACGTGATAATCGCATACTTCGTTTACACAGGTCTAAAACAGCTCTCATGAGTAAGAGTGTATTCTGCATGGCCCCAAAATTGTACAACAAGCTACCAAAGGCATACAAAGATTTAAATGTAAATAGTTTTAATAAAAGCATCAAAAAACTTTTAATAAATAAATGCTATTATAACGTTGCCGACTATTTAAATGATAGATTACTTTAGATATAAGTACATTATATTATTATTTTTGATAATGTAATTAATTATTATTTTGGATTATGATTTTGAACATTCTGACATTATTAACACTCTTGACATTATCTTAAAGCTTATTGACATTTTACTTTTTAACATATTTGCTATTGGACATTAACGAATTATCTGTTTTTAACAACTCTATTTAACTATGAATTGTATCGCTTTATGAATTTGTCAATATTGTCTACTTCTTTTTAATACGAATAATTTATTTCGAGTGCATTTGTACGCCTTTCTAGGCAAAACATGTTGAGACTTCTTTTTTCTCTTTTTCCATCTCATTGTAAAACCTACACGTGTTTTTTTGACAAATAAATGTTATCTTATCTTATCTTATCACATATCTTCGTTTTCGTAAAATTATTTGTGTTGTTCAATAAGATCGTGACACTATTGTCAGTTATTGAATTAATTGTTGATAGACACTGGAAACGCTATTACCAAAATGTACAGAAATGATGATAGTGTAGGAAGCTACTTATGTCGATATTCTTGTGCCATATTCTTCGTCGTGATAAGCTGGCGTTGTCAAATATAAATACAAGTATTATGTCATAAATTAACGGATTCTTGCTTGCTTTCTGCACGTGATCTTAATCGCGAGTTAACATGTCAGTTAATACAAATAATCGTAATATCCGACGATTTACATGTAAATGTCGAACACTAGAATGGAAAAATATACGATGCCGCAAACAGAAGTATTTTATTTTTCATTGAGTACAATCTTTTTCATCTTTTTGATTATAAAACTAATTGTTATTTTCTCTCCATGCATTCTTTTTATTTAATATATTTATGATTTACGTTTAAATATACGTTCGTTTTTGTTGATGATTCGTTCGTTTTTTGTATTCGTTTTGTTAGTTTTTTGGTAATTCAGATGTTACAAATCAATAATGTGGATGTCTCACTGACTGGTTTTCAAGTGACAAAGCCAACTGTTGCTCTATACCGTCGTTGGCAGTTATTATTTTAGTTATAATACTAGTAATAAATAGTCACAAAAGATAACCAGACACCGCTTCACTGACTGAAAACTGTTTTGAGTTTAAAAAATGTCTGAAATGAAACGTTATTATATAATTTTAACCGACATAAAAAAGGAGAAGAAAGAAAAAGTGTTTATTAGTCAGAAAACGACATGCCTAAATATATATTTACATGCTTCAACTAAACCTTTTACGATAGTATTAGTGTTTAAATTATGTTAATAAAGACAAAAAATGAAAAATAACTTCAATTTTGGCAGTTTTTGTTCTTGTTTCTTCGTTTTTTGACACCGACTGTCGAAACTGAAGTTATTTTTATATTTTTTTGTGTTTTTATTTGGAAGTCGGTTGTATTTTTTTTGTAAAAAAGATTTTTCTTACTTCACTACTTAGTGTTTTTGTTTCTACTCATTACTGTTCTTCACAGTCAGCAGTAGAATCGGATATCACTTTAAAATATTTCTGTTCGTAATTAAAACGAACGTGACCCTTTTCTAAATTATTGAATTCATTGTTGAAAATCATGAGAGACGCTTTTACCAAAATGACTATCCCTTTCATTTTCAATTTTAATTTATTCGAACTTTTTTGAATCAGAATTTTAATTTTCTTCGTAGTTACTAGAAATAGTAGAAATGTTCTTTAAAAATAGAAATTGTTTTACAACTTAAAAGTTAATCACTAAAATGGCATGGAATGTAATGCAATGGAATTGAGAAATGTATCGTTTTCTTCTCTTCTTTCTTTATCCTTTTTTTAACTTCAACACATGTGGTCGTTAGTGTAGTTACTGTGGTTATTTTCACCATGGTTTTATTCTTACACTTGATAACAATTTTAATTACTCGCGTGATGAATGTTTTTTTTTTATAATCTCCAGAAATTTCGATTACTAGAATGGCAGGAAATGATTATTTCGTTTTTAATCGCAGAAAAGGTTTTTTAGTTTTCTTTCTTATCATTCTATGGAGTTCTCTTTTAAGTCATCAAATTTTACTGTGTTGATGAAATTAAAATTACAGTATAATTTAATATTTTTTAAAACAACACATGTGGTTGTTAGTGTAGTTATTTCACCATGGTTTTACTTATTCTTGCACTTAAGTGATGTTTTTTTTAGTTACTAGAAATAGAATTACATTTATTTTAAGAATTAAATCAAGTTTCACTTAAATTTTAATCACTAAAATGGAGATCGAGAAATGTGCTTGTTTGTAGACTACGCATAAAGATCATTTCTGTTCTACACAATCAGCAGTCGAATCTGATTTCACTTTAAAATATTTCTGTTTAAAATTAAAACAATATCTGATGCCAAATATTTTTTTTTGTGAATCATTGAATGCATTGTTGATAGTCACGGGAAACGCTATTGCAAAAATGTTACGAAAATTACGGATTGTTTTTTTTTACATATATATATATACACACACACATATATATATATATGTATGTATATATATATATATATACTGTCTCGACTTCGTAAACACAACAGCGTATAGGTTAGAACACGCACGAAACACGCGCACGCCGCACGGCTTACAACTATAGCAAAAAGTGTCGTTACAACTTTTCGTCATAATTTTTTCCGTCTAGCCCCCTTTCGCAACGCGCGATAAGGAACTTCGTTCCAAAAAAATATCATGTTCCAAAATCTGGATATGATCAGAACAATCACCAGACACGTTAATTACCAGAATTTGAAATAGTTTACATCATTTCCAGGTTCCTAGGTTTTGAATTTTTCGAGGCGACTTCATGAATAGTAGACTTATATTTAACTTTAATTATCTGTGAAATGATTTTAGATAAAAGAGGTTTTTTTTAATATTTTACCGAAGCCTATTTCAATCAAGTTTCTTGTAGTTTTGGAGAACAGAAACGCTTGAATTGTTTGTTTACTCTTCTACTTCACCATGATATAAGAAAGACAGAAACACGTGTAATGTCAGAAATGATCGAATTCTTCTTTCTGCACGTGATAGTAATCCCGAGTTCACTTGACAGTCAATACAATCAACTCATAAATCCAACGACGTTCATGTAAACGTTGATCACTAGTATGATAAAAAGTATACGATGACGCATACAAAAAGATTTTAGTTTGCAGTGTTTGATATTTCATTACCAGAATTTGAGCCATAATATCTTACTAAAGTGCACGTAGATTTTCTTCGTTAGTTGTAGGAACAAGCGATGCTATTCGTAAATTGAGATGAGAGCAAGATGAGTCATCACAAACAGTTTAAAAAACTAAGTAATTGCTATTATTTTTCAACACTTTCACATGTATTTTCGTAACATACATACAAGAGTAGAAAGCATTTCTTTTCCAACTTAAACAATCATTGATCGACATGTATTCTTTGACGATGATTACTAAAATGGCTAAAAACGATATAGGTATTCTAAGAGAATCTTGCTGCTCTATTTGTGCGATTTCCTGTCTTTGAACAAAGACAAGGGTCATTTTCTTTTTAAGTAATGTGTTTTTAGCTATATACTGTTTTTTCAAATGATATCAGTTAGTACCTTTTCCTAAACCTAAAAGTGATGAAGCTTTTCCAACAGGTTCGTTATTTTCCATGCTATTACTATTTAGCTGGATTGCATTTATTATATTTTAGTATGAGAGATTTAGTATCATATATTTCGTAGTCTCAAAAGTTCATTCAATTTCTCGCCTGTTGCAATTTGAAAGTAAATGATTGATTTAATTGTTGATAGTCACGGAAAAAGCTTTTACTAAAATGTTAGTTGTTGTGGATGATGGTAGGCCTTAAGTGTGGGGTGCTACTTGTGTCAATACTCTGGCACCTTTCCATGAGTCGTTGTGCTGCGTTGGCGCTGCCTCGCTGCCGAAAAGTCATAAATTACCGAATTCTTCTTTCTGCACGTGATCTTGATCGCGAGTTCACTTGACAGTAAATTCATAAAACTCTTAGTATCCGACGACGTACATGTAAACGTTAATCACTAGGAAGGCAAAAATATATTAAAATAACTAAAAACACAGTAACTGGCGTTAATGTAGTCCGCTTCATCGTGGTTTTATTCGACGTTGGCGGAGGACACGTCGCGTTTTTTATTTTCCAGAAAATAACTATTAGAATTTCCACATCACATTTCTGCTACTTCTTACTTTACAGAGCTGCATCTGTTGCCGCAATGTTCATGTTTTATTATATCGTAAATCTTTATCTGTAATTGCCCAAACGTAATGAATCTTTGCCAACAAGTTTGTTATTTCCCAATCTATTACTATTTAGCTGGATTCCATTTATTATTTAAGTATGAGATATAAATTATCACATATTTCGTAGTCAAAAATTCTTATAATTTATCGTCTGGTGCAATTTCAAAGTAAATGATTGATTTCATTGTTGATAGTCACGGAAAACGCTATTACCAAAATAATCCGGCATACTCGTATGTTGTTTATATGAATGATGGGTAGGCCTTTAGTGTGGGGCGCTACTTGTGTTGATACTCTGGCGCCATTCCATGAGTCGTTGTGCTGCGTTGGCGCTGCCGCGCTACCGAAAAGCCATAAATTATCGAATTCTTCTTTCTGCAGGTGATCTTGATCGCGAGTTCACTTGACAGTAAATTCATAAAACTCGTAGTATCCGACGACGTACATGTAAACGTTAATCAATGGCAAAAATATATTAAAATAAGTGAATACACAGTAATTAGCGTTTATGTAGTCCTCTTCATCGTGGTTTTATTCGACGTTGACGGATGATACGTCGCGTTTTTTATTCATTCTTTTTATTCGTTTCTTTGAAGTGTCAATGGTAACTTTCGTCAGTTTTTCAATTGCCGCGTATATCTGATTTTCACCTACACGATTCTGGGCAATTTTCGCCAACCTGCATAAGAAATAATAATTAATTCAATCGCTTATTAGCTTTAAAGTAAAATGCAACTAGAAAAGGATAATGTTGGCAAGATATGGAATAGAACGGTTTCAGACAGGATCAAGGTTAATTACACGTCATCGGAACGAAGAAGATACGCGAGGCTGAATACGTATTATCTCATACTTAACACTTTATTTTCTACAATGTCGTATCGTAACTTGCAAGTTTATATTTGGCGCCAGTTGAATCAAAACCATTGAATTAAAACCCATTTGCGCATGTGCAAACGCAGCTCATAACTTGATTGGTAAAAAGAAAACGTATGATTATTTAAGATTTGCCGTAAACAAATACGATTTTGTAGTTGATAATAAATAATTATTAAATTACCTCACTCTGTCCTCTTGCGTTCTTATGCTATGACATCGTTTCCTTATGCCACTCATTCTGAAAATAGAATAATACAAAATTGTTTATAATTGCGAAACACATTTACATTCTGTCGACATGCAATGAATAAAATATTTTCTCTGAAATAGATATTCAATGTAAACTTTTTTTACAGTTTTCGACCAATGTTCATCATCATCATCATCTACTGACGTATTTGTGCATTATCGAACTGCATAAAACTAGTATTTCGAGTACTTACCGCTTTTTGGGATGGATCATAACGATTTTTCGGTGGATACAGAGTCTGCTTCGCGAGCTGGTCTGTGACTGCATCGATATCTTTCTTTTCCCTACATTTACGGGCAATTTCCGCGAATCTGTGTGATGAGAAAAAAACTTGGGGTCGGCTTCCAGTCTTACCGGATACAGCTGAATACCAGTGTTTTACATGGAGCGACTGCCTATCTGACCTCCACAACCCAGTAACTGGGTAACACGGCGCCCCTTGGCAAGACTGGTGTCAGATATCAAGCTTCTGACTACCCGTAACGACTGTCAAAGATCTTCAAATGACAGCCGGGACCAACGGCTTAACGTGCTTGCCGAGGCACGGAGGCACTTGTAATTAGCTCTATGGTTAAATAAAAAAAAAAGTAGATTTAATTATTAGCACAAATTTTAAGGGGGTAATGAGGAATGTCCGTCTATACTAATTTGATTTATTACCTCAAGAATACTGCGACCCGCTCGAGTAGAGCGATCCAGAATTCTCCATGGTACGATGTTCAGCATTCAAGGAATCTCACTGATGTTCACGCTCCATAATACAATCAGCAAAGGATCGAGAAATGGGATCTCCATTAATTGGCTGTCAGAACGCATTGGACTAGGCATAAATGGTAGATTCACAATTTCCCGCGGTGATAGTCGTTCTGCATTCTCATAGAGATCAATGGCCTGAAACAGCAACTCTCGACTTGTCAACGCTTCACGAGAGCTGAAATCATCTAGTATTACAGTATCCAACCAACCAGCTATGAAACTCAGTTAAACTATTCTCTTGAGAAGTTTCGGTGACCACACGAAGTATAGACGTTTCCGCAAGATTTTTTAATCTCTGCGAAATTCTTCTAGATATCGTAGGAAAATAATACCTAATGTTCAATACTGTGCGTTATTTTCCTCCCTATTCATATTTAGTGCTACTCATTAATTTACCTCAACCCTTTCTCAGTATTCAACCAGCTATCGTCAGAAAAGTGAGACTAGTGAACTGATCAATTCAAATTCATTAAAAGTTCTTTAATACCAATTTTTTTACTAAGCTACTATCTATAAATCATGCTGCGTCTTACCATTTTCTTGAAGTGGCTTGTTGACTAGTACAAGAAACTGGTGCCACGAGCGGATCTTTCAAGCCCACTTCTACAGATATTTGGATTCGTGATGGTTGTGGTTAGATCCTGCATGCTGATGGGGTGTTCTTTGAACACACATCTAGGAAATATCAACCCTTGGTTACTTGATTATATTTTAGGCTGAGGCTTCCGCAACGCGTGTATACCAAACATGGGTGAGGAAGCGGCTTCGGAAGGGGTCATCATTGAAAGACACCGGCTTCAAAAACGGTGGCTCCGTTACATTAATTAGATTATTGTTGGCATAAGTATTCAACATTTAAAAAATAAATTGGAATCGAACAAACAAAAGAAAATAACTTTGATAGCTACTCACCTTCAACCGTACGAGCTCAACTGAGCCAATACAACACCATTCAGCCGCATCGTCAATATAGTATTTTTTTGTCACAAGGAATAAAATCACAAGTCATTGGGTGAAGCTATTGAGGTCAATCCAAAATAGTTGAACCTGGAACTTAAATGACATATACTAAAACAACTTAACTAACTAATAACTTAACATAACTTTATTATAAATGATTGATTTCATTGTTGATAGTCACGGAAAACGCTATTACCAAAATTATACGAAAAATATTGTTGATATGGATGATGGGTAGGCCTTTAGTGTGGGGTGCTACTTGTGTCGATACTCTGGCGCCATTCCATGTGTCGTCGTGCTGCGTTGACGCTGCCTCGCTGCCGAAAAGTCATAAATTATCGAATTCTTCTTTCTGCACGTGATCTTGATCGCGAGTTCACTTGACAGTAAATTTATAAAACTCTTAGTATCCGACGACGTACATGTAAACGTTAATCACTAGAATGGCAAAAATATATTAAAATAAAACAAAGCACCAAACAAATATATCAAAGTAATTGCCATTAATGTAGTCCGCTTCATCGTGGTTTTATTCGACGTTGACGGATGACACTTCGCGTTTTTTATTTTCCAGGAAATAATACGACATTACGAATTTCTACATCACATTTCTGCTACTTCTTAATTTACAGAGCTGCATCTGTTGTCTTAATATTCACATGTTTTGTTATTTCGTATATCTTTACCTGGAATTACCCAGACGTGATGAATCTTTTCCAAAAAGTTCGTTCAGTTTATACTATTTTGTTACCTGCATTCATTATTTTAGTATGGAGAGATTTATGTATCATATTTTTCGTAGTGGAATCAAAAATTCTTGCCTGTTGGAAATTCAAAGACGATGTTTTTTTTATACTATCGTTTATTACAAGGATGGCACGTCATTTCCAAATGCCGAGATTGCCACTCATTTCTGCTTTACACAGTCAGCAGTTGAATCGGATTTTACTTTTATAATATTTCTGTTTTAAATTAAAACGATGAACCTTTCCTAATGATAAAGTTCATTGTTGAAAATCATGAGAGACGCTATTACCAAAATGACTCTTCTTTTTATTATCTATTTCAAATTATTCAAATTTTTTTGAATCAGAATTTTTAATTTCAGAGAGATACTTGATCATTTTAATCTTCTTCGTAGTTAGTAGAAATATTAGATGTGTTACTTAAATTTTTTTTTTTAAACTTCAATTAATCACTAAAATGGCATGGAATGTAATGCAATGAAATCGATTAATGTATTGTTTTCTTCAAAATAATATGCCATGAAATCACCATTCACGTTAACCACCGAAGATATTTTAGATGCTGTTGCTGAACCGCTATTACCAAAATGACTGAATATTTTTGAAAGAAGTAAATTTCTATTTTCGTCGTAGTTTCTTCCTGATTCATTTTTTTGTAGTTTTCTATGTTTTATATGTAGTCTGCTATGTATGAGGTATGTGGTTTCCAATCTATTAATGTTGAAGAGGACTATACATACATACCTATCACATATTCCGTAGATTTGAATTACTCGCGTGATGAATGATTAAATTATATTTTTTTTTATAATGTCCAGAAATGTCAATTACTAGAATGGCAGAAAATCATTATTTCATTTTTAATCGCGGGAAATGTTTTCAGTTTTCTTTCTTATCATTCTTTGAAGTTCTCTTTTAAGTTATCAAATTTTACTGTGTTGATGAAATGAAAATTACAGTGTAATTAAATATTTTTTTTAATAACACATTTCGTTGTTAGGGTAGTTATTTTCACCATGGTTTTATTCTTACACTAAATTGATAACTTTTTTTTGTAGTTACTAGAAATAGAATGACATTTATTTATAGAGTTGAATAGAGTTTTACTTAAAATTTAATCACTAAAATGGCATGGAATGTAATGCAATGGAATCAAGAAATGTGTTTGTTTGTAGTCTACGCATACAAATCATTTCTGTTCCACACAGTCAGCAGTCGAATCGGATTTCACGTTATAATATTTCTTTTTAAATATTGAAACAATTATCTGATGGCACATATATTTTTTTTTGTGTATCATTGAATTCATCGTTGATAGTCAGGAGAAACGCTATTGCCAAAATGTTACGAAAATTTTAGTGGTCGTTGAAGATCAGTAGGCGTGTGTGGGACGTTGCTTGTGTCGATACTCTGGCGCTGCCGAAATATCATAAATTATCAAAATATTCTTTCTGCATGTGATCTTAATCGCGAGTTCACTTGACAGTTAATACAAAAAAACTCTTAGTATCCGACGACGTACATGTAAACGTTGACCACTAGAACGGCAAAAAAGTATACGATGATGCACACAAATAAAAGTTTACTTTTCAGTGATCGATATTGCATTACCTGAATGTTGTTCGATCTCTTTAATTTTTATGTTTAAAAAACGTTGATGCAGTGATTACTAAAATGGCTAAAAACTATATAGATATTCTAAGAGAATCTTGCTGCTCTATTTGTGCGATTTCCTGTCTTTGATCAAAGACAAAAGTCATTTTCTTTTTAAGTAATGTGTTTTTAGCGGAATACTGTTTTTTTCAAAATGATATCAGTTAGTACCTTTTCCTAAACCTAAAAGTGATGAACCTTTTCCAACAAGTTCGTTATTTTCCATTCTATTACTATTTAGCTGGATTGCATTTATTATTTTAGTACGTGAGATTTAGTATCATATATTTCAACATTCTCAAAAATTCTTTAAATTTCTCGCCTGTTGCAATTTCAAAGTAAATGATTGATTTCTTTGTTGATAGTCACGGAAAACGCTATTGCCGAAATGATACGAACAATATTGTTGATATGAATGATGGGTAGGCCTTTAGTGTGGTGCGCTACTTTTGTCGATACTCGATAAATTATGGAATTCTTCTTTCTACACGTGGTCTTGATCGCGAGTTCACTTGACAGTACATACATAGAACTCTAAGTATCTGACGAGGTATATGTTACTTCAAAATTGAGGTTTTCAAGGGAACAAGTAAAAAAAATATAAGAATTTCAACTTACTTATCCCTGTCCACTTTGGTTCGTATGGATTTAGTGCGTTCTCTTATACCACTCATCCTGAACAAAATAAAAGCCGTAATTTTAATTAAACTTAATATCCTTATAAAACGTATTGCTAAACTTGAGGATCATCGTATTTATTAAACAATAAAGACGGTACTACTTACGTGCAGTCTAAAAGTTCACGATCACTTGTTATAGGAAACCAATAATTCAAAAAGGTCGACTGGTAGAAAATGCCTAAGGCATTAAGTCCGCCTCTGTACATTTGTGTGCTTGAAGTATTAAATAAATAATAAATAAATAAATAATTCAGACCAGCGGATAGGTCTGTGGCTAAGTATGTAATGAATATACACATATTAAATGATTACACATTTAATATATTTTATAATGATATTTTCCTCCCTGTTCATATTTAGTCCTACTCATTCATTTACCTCAACTTTTTCTCAGTATTCAACCAGCTATCGTCAGAAAAGTGGGTCTAGTGAACTGTACTTTTCAAATTCACTAAAAGTTATTTAATACCAATTGTTTTGCTAAGCTCTATAAATCATGCTGCGACAGTAAATTTATAAAACTCTTAGTATCTGACGAGGTACATGTAACCGTTGGTTATTAGAATGGCAAAAATATATTAAAATAACTGAAGACACAGTAATTGGCATTAATGTAGTCCGCTTCGTTGTGGTTTTATTCGACGTTGACGGATGACACGTCGCGTTTTTTTATTTTCCAGAAAATCAGACGGCTTTAAGAATTTCCACATCACATTTCTGCTACTTCTTACTTTACAGAGCTGCATCTGTTGTCTTAATATTCACATGTTTTGTTATTTCGTATATCTTTACCTGGAATTACCCAGACGTGATGAATATTTTCCAACAAGTTCGTTATTTGCCAGTTTATTACTATGTTGCTGGACTGCATTCATTATTTTAGTATGGAGAGATTTGTGTATGATATTTTTCAAAGTGTATTCAAAAATTCTTGCCTGTTTGAAATTCAAAGACTAATGTTCTTTTTTAGTTTCGTTAATTACAAGAATGGCACGTCATTTCCAAATGCCGATGTTTCTTTTGAATTCCACTCGTTTCTGCTTCATTCAGCAGTTAAATCGGATTTTACTTTTATAATATTTCTGTTTTAAATTAAAACGAACTTGATCCTATTCTAATGATTGAGTTCATTGTTGAAAATCATGAGACACGCTATTACACTTTGTTAAAATTTTTGTGAAACAGAATTTAAAAAAAAATATTAATTTAATTTTTTTTTAAAACACGTCTACTTTTTTAAACTTAAGCTAATCACTTAAATGTAATGTAATGCAATAGAATCGAGAAATGTATTGTTTCTTCAAAATAATATTCCATGAAATCACTAGTCACGTTAACCACTGGAGACATTTTTTGTTGAATATCACGAGAGCCAAAATGGCTGAATGTTTTTGAAGCAGTCATTTTCTATTTTCGTCGTAGTTTCTGCCTGATTTTTTTTTTTGTAGATTTCTGTGTAGTCTTCTATGCATGAGGTATGTGCTTCTCAATCTATTAATTTTGTAGAGGACTATACATACCTATCACATTTTCCGCAGTTCCTGACACACAATTTAAATTACTCTCGCGATGAATGATTTAATTATATTTTTTTATTGTCTCCAGAAATGTCGATTACTAGAATGGCAGAGAATCATTATTTCGTTTTTAATCGCGGCAAAGGATTCTCAGTTTTCTTTATTATCATCCTTTGAAGTTCTCTTTTAAATATTAAAATTTTACTGTTCTGTGATGAAATTAAAATTATAGTATAATTTTTTTTTTAACAACTCCATGTGGTTGTTAGTGTAGTTATTTTCACATTTTAATCACTAAAATGTCTTTCCCATTTAACTTTAATTTATTCGAACTTCTTTCGAGATACTTGATAATTTTAATGTTCTTCGTAGTTACTAGAAGTAGCAGAAATGTTCTTTAAAAAAATTAAATTATTTTTTTAAACTTAAAAGTTAATCACTAAAATGGCATGGAATGTAATGTAATGGAAACGGATGAAGTTTTTTTAGTTTTCTTTCTTATCCTACTTTGAAGAAAATTTAAAATTTTACTGTTCTACTGCAGTGTTGATGAAATTAAAATTACAGTGTAATTGAATAGTTTTTTAACTTCAACATATTATGTGGTCGTTAATGTAGTTACCATGATTATTTTTATCATGTTATAGTTTGGCGTGTTAAGAACGAAAGTGTAGGGAAGACTTCTTTTAATAATTATTTTTTATTGCGAAGAGTTCTTGATAATTTTCTTCGTTGGTTTGAAGTTTTCTCTGAACTATTTCAAAATTGTTGAAATTGTAAAGGCAGAAGAACATAAAACGACTAAAGTGATTGCATTAATTTTTCTACCTGTACTCGAAGTTTAAATCCAAGTATTTATTTTTTGTGTTCCGTAATGAGAGTTTTAGATGTTTTTGTTTCTCATAATTACTTGAAATTATTGAGATCAAATCTCAGGAAACTACTTAACTACTTAACGTACTAGAATGCTAAAAAATACTGTAAATATTTAAATACACGGGATCTGGCGTTAAGCTTTAATTAGCAAGTACAATAAAAAATAAACAGGTAGTAATTAGCAAAGGTGATAGTTTGACGACATGTAATTCATTGCTAAACCATTTTGAGTAGGCGCTCCAACAGTACGCGTAGTTTTCGTACCTTTTTTATTTACATCATGGCGAATGAAATTCAACCTTGACGGGTGGCCTGCGCCACGTCACATCTTTTTCAGAAAATAAAACTGTCTAAAAAGTATACGATGACGCATACAAAAGTGTACCGTATCGATTTTAATGAAAGATTGTAAATAACTTTTCCAGATTGTCGACATTTAATTGAGTTAATTTTTTTCAAAAAGAAAAGTGAGCTCTCATCCAAGGCATCAAGTTACGTCTGAATCCACTTGAATTTGACGAAGAAGAGAATCAAATGATTCTCCAACTCCACGGCTTCTCGTTAACCAGAATAGAATAATAATAAGAATATTTATATTCATTTTAAACATTGTGTCTGAGATACAAGATACCTTATGACTTGCAAGAATTTCTTGCCAATAAGATACAATGAATAATATTCTTCGAACTATTGAGTTCTTTTTTTATCTTAATTTTGTTTTACTTTTGTTCTCAATCAATAAAATGAATCGAGAAGTATATCAATTTCTTGAGATTTCCAGTGTCAAATCAATTACGAAAGTGTTTTGTTGTGGTAGTGATGATTTACAATAAAGTGGTTATATAATTTAACATTTTCTTGCAAACTTACTATTTAAAGGAATGATGCTTGTGTGCTAACAAATTTTATTTTGTATAGCACTTTCCAAAGTCTAGATAATATAACAAAATTACGAGACAAGTTTAACAAAAAATAATTTCGTGATTTTAAACTTTTCAGAAATTGAATTATACGACGACGCATCTACATGAAAATGTATTACTTATTTAATACCTTCACTTTTATTTTTTTTATATTATTTACTCTTCAGAAACTTTTATTACCAGGATTTCAATTCAGATCATCCTTCAAGTTCTGGCGACATTTGTCATATTTGACGCATCTACAGATAAAATAATGATTAAAGATTATTTTTGACAATTTTGCTTACAGCAACATTTTTGGGATTTTTTGGCAAATGATTGATGATTTTTTCACAATTTCAGAATGGAAAAAAATGGTTCATCTCAACCGTTAGATGATGTGGATTCAGAAAGATATCCGCAACACGGTTCTGGTCCTTTTAATTTTCATGCGCTGCATCCGTGTCTGCATTTCTTTTTTTATATTTAAATTGCGAAACGGGCGACTTTTTTATCAAACTACACATAAGATGAACGTATCATCACCAGAAATGCATTGACGTAATCGTTATAATATGGAGAGAGCTGATATCATATTGTTTATAGTTTTGACCAAACATTTAATATTTTTATTTCTAAATGGTTAGTGATTGAAAAAAAATTGTCAATCAACAGAAATTAGTAGAATGGCTGAAAATTTAAAATTTTATCGTCGTGGGTGCAATAGGATTCATTATTGATAATCACCACACTGACGTTGCGTTTGGCGTTATTCTTTCGGCGACCTATTTAGAAGTTGAATTCTTAGACTTTCGGAAGACTTGGAGAGCAGTTTACCTACAGAATGTAGTAAAGTACCGCTTCTATTCTTTGTAGGAGTAGTAAGAGTTTCCCGTCTTATGTACAGAATCCTTTTATCCAAGGGTACAAGTTTCGTCTGAATCCACTTGAGTTTGACGAAGCAATCCGGTTTCCGTTAACCAGGGGCTAATTTTTATTTCTTTCAACTCATCTAGTTGAAGAAAACTTGTTTTTATCAATATTCTGTTTTTAATTGTGAAGAGATTCTTGGTAATTTTCATCGTATGTTTGTTTTTATTAGACGATTTAATTTTTTTCGTTACTATGTCAGTATTGTAAAATTATGATGGTCCTGATGGTAACTAGTATATTATCGAATAAATTTTTGAACTTGTAAAAAGTTTAATGCCATTATTTTAATTTTTTTTGGGGTCTGTAGGTAAATGTTAAGTATTTTGCCACAATTTTAGATTGGCACAAATTAAAAGTTACTTCGAAATGTTAGATGATATTGATTCATAAAGTTATCCGCAACAAAGTTCTGTTACTTTTAACTTTCCGGCGCTGCATCCGTTATCTGGATGTCTTTTTTTTGTTATTTCAATTGCGAAACCGGTGATTATTTAAAACGCCAATGTCAAAGTATACATAAGATACCTTAGTCACCAGAATGGCATAAGTGTAATCCTTGTTATCTGGAGAGAACTGATGACATATTAATTATACTTTTGTCTAAATATATATTTTTAATTTCTGCCTGTTGTAAGTTCAAAGAAGTTCTGTGATGGAATCATTTCGGTCCCGGTTGATTGCGTAGTTGACGAAGAAGAGAAACAAATGATTCTCCAACTCCACGGCTTCTCATTTATCAGAATAGTTATTTTATTAATTTTAAACCATTGTGTCTTAGAAGACTACTTTTAATATTTATTTTTGAATATCTGAGATACAAGATACCTTATGACTTGCAAGAATTTCTTGCCAATAAGATACAATGAACTATCTTCGAACTATTTGAGTTCCTTTTTATTTTATTTATTTATTTTGTTTTTTCTTTTGATGTTAATTACTAAAATGGCATGGAATGTAATGCAATGGAATCGAGAAGTATATCAATTTCTTGAGATTTCCAGTGTCAAATCAATTACAGAAGTATTTTGTTATGGATAATAGAATGTTATTTAAAACGCCAATATCAAAGTATACATAAGATACGTTAGTCACCAGAATGGCATAAGTGTAATCCTCGTTATCTGGAGAGAACTGATGACATATTAATTATACTTTTGTCTAAATATTATTTTAATTTCTGACTGTAGCAAGTTCAAAGTAATTCTGTGATAGATTTCGTTTTGACAATCAACGGGCCCGGTTGATTAAGTAGTATCTGAAAATTGTCAATTATTGAGTCGTGGCATTTTCTCTCGTCGACCTATTTAGAAGTTGAATTCATCGACTTTCGAAACACAACCAAATGGTTCTCTAACTCCACGATTTCTCGTTAACTAGAGAGTCCCTAGACAAGACAATGACAAAAAAGTATGGGATTGTCAAGCGCTATCCTATACATTTGGCATTTCAAATATCGCCATCGCTTGTAGAATGACACTCTGTCTAGAGTCTTGGAGCATTTTTCTTCGTATTTTGCCGTAAAAGCAAGAGGTACCAGAGGTTCAGATACGTTAATCACCAGAATGGCATGTAGGTAAATGTTTTTACTGGCTTTATTTACGTTGTATTTGATGATTTTCACTCGTCGTCCTATTTAGAAGTTGAATTTATTACTTGCCAGTCATTTTGTAAACTGCATTCAATATTTTTTTAAACGAGTATATAAGGAGATTAGACTTATTATGCTTATATTTGATTTTGTTACGATTATGCTTATCGTTTGATACTCATGCAAACGTGTTATTTTTAATTCCTTTAAGTTCTTATATTGTTTTCTTCTTCTTTCTGAAACTTTCTTCTCGCTAAACACCGGAATTGCATATATTAATGAAATTTATTGTTTGAATCACAAATGTCGCCAAAGGCCGTAAATTTAGTGATGTCTGGGGGGTGACCATAAACTCTAAGAGCGACATCAATTTGAGATCGAATAAGGGACAGATGTATCTGACTTGTATACATCTGTCACTTACTCGATATCAAATTGATACCGCTCTAAGAGCTTATGGTGACCCCCCAGGTCTCAGGCTATTGCCGCATTGAGTACTTATCTCGATAATTATCTTAGTATTGTTACTTTCTTAAAGCTCACATGTGCCAAAAACGTAACTCGGAGTTAGTTTTAGTCAAATAATGTCATGCATCACGGGCCCGTGTTAGTAAAGAAATAAATATTATCTACACTTGTTTGCGTTGACGAAGCAAAAATGACTCAGATATAAATCTTTACCATGTAACGTTGTGTAGTTTCTGCTTACTAAACATATGCAAGGCGTGAGTTTATTATTACAACTGTGTGTTTCCTTGAAACTTTGTAAAAATGCTAGAACTAATGTGCTGTTAATATTAATCATGTTGTTTCTGTTATTTCTGCCTACCCCCATGGGGAAAATATGTGACTTCATGTGTGTATGTATTGTTGTAAATATTATTGTTGTACTTATAGTTAAGTTAGAATAAGTTTTATAAATAAATTGATAAATTGTCTGCTTTGAGTTTTATTTCCCATAGCTCCTATACTATAGGAATGTTTCACCACATTAATTGGTGAACATAAGGCGAGACGCCCTCAGGTAATGTAGCTGATACATTAAGAATCAAACTTAATGGTAGCTCAGAACAATATGCGTGTGGCTGTGCAACATCAGTTTCTTTTCTTATCAAGTTCACGTGGCAGTGCGGGTTTGAGGGGTCGAGTACTTAGCAGCAAAGAGCGTACTTCAACGCCTTTATTAAGTATGAATTGACTTATAAGTAATAATAAATAATAAAAATAAAAATCATTTATTTCAGATAAAAATGTCCTTATAGGTACAAGGCAAGGTTGTTAGTAACAAGAATTTTATAACTATGTTAGTAATTAATAAGGGTTGTTGAGCTAAATGAGTTGTAGCAGCTAAATGAGAATTGCCGAGAAGTAAGATTGCAGAGGCCTATGTTCGGCAGTGTACTGGCATGGAGTTGCTTACTGGAAGTTTTGCCCTATTGAGATATTCCAGATGAGTAACATTTAACACTGTCCGACCAGAGAGTTGAACCCAGGACCGCATACTCACTTGCGACCACTGCTCGACCAATGCAGTTGGGGCGGTTTCGCACTACACGTCCGTATCCGTGATCAGTGTCCGTGATTTGAGTAACGAGTTCAAAACGTTCTGAATTATGACAGATTATGACGGATAGAGTTCGGATGTAGAGTGCGCGCAAGATAAGTCTGTGCGCGGCCAAAATCGGAACTAATCGTGTGTCACTTTTGTCAGGTGTCAATAGAGTGTGTTGAATTCCGTGTTTTTATTCGTTTTCTAAGTAAATAATCGCCATCATTATGCCAAAAGTGATTTAAAGTGCTGGCAGGATGATAACAATGATGAATTATATTACATGATGCCGGTCCTGTCCCGCTAGTATATTTATGTACCTACCACTCAAAAACCAATACTGTCAGGCTCCGGTAGGTGTCAGATCGGTAGTGCGAAAATTTAGGGAAATTTTACATACATACATACATAAACTCACGCCTTTTTCCCATGGGGGTAGGCAGAAACTACAGAACGCCACCTGCTACGATCCTTACATACTTCTTTTGCTCCACTCACATTCATACATCTAGTCATACACACACGCAGGTTATGAGTACTGCGCACCTTGCCTTTCTGAAGAACATCACCTATAAGGTCTATGTATGGGCGTCCCCTCCCGGCGTTTCCATTCACGTCTGCCTTGTAAATACCTTTCGTTAGTCGCCTATCATTCATCCTCTCAACATGGCCAAACCATCTTAACATACTCTTTTCAATTTTAGTCACTACATATTCTTTTAAACCACAACGTTGTCTTACTACCTCATTCCTCAATCTATCATTTAAGGTTACACCACACATACTTCGAAAGGAACGCATTTCTACTGCATTAATCCTACTTTCATGTCTTTTTTGCCATACCCAACTTTCACTTCCATACATAAGTGTAGGCACCAGCACGCCGTTGTGAACGGCGAGTCGAGCTGCCGGAGACATCGATTTGCTGGTCACAACGGCATGTATAGCACCATTCACTTTATTCCCTGCATTCACTCTCCTTTCCACATCCTCTTCAATCTTTTTCTTTGCTCCACACTCTTATCATTTATTTTCACTTCGCACTTTAGTGTAATGGAATCCCTAAAAGTTACCTGTCAAATAAGCAACGCGGCTCTATCTTTGTAAAACGGTACCGTAGGCCCGTTATTGTCTTGTTCACTTCAAGAAAACATCTCTGCCAGCACTTTAAATTACTTTTGGCATAATGATGGCGATTATTTACTTCGGAAACTAATAAAAACACGGAATACAACACACTCTCTTGACACCTGACATAAATGACAAACGATTAGTTCCTATTTTGGCCGCGCGCAGAATTATCTTGCGCGCACTCTAGTTCGTAACCTTCCCTACAAGAAGTACTACGGCTACTTTGCTTTGCTTTGCTTTGCTTTACTTTGCTTTCGGCTGTTTTATGCTGATTATTTCGAACGCAATGTAAATTGTTACTGAATAAATAAATTGAATTGAATTGAATTTTTTGGAACAGACATGTTACGGACACGGATCGGATGTAGTGCGTAAAAGCAGCTGTAGGTAAGTATTGGAAGCAATAATGAACAAGAAAGTAAGTAAATAAAACAACGCAATAAAAATAAGTACTTAATTTATTACAAAAAAAAATACAATACAAAAAGATCGTTTTCCTATTCTAGACTTATGTAATAATCTCCTAAACGTCTAGTCCGAACTTACGACTAAACGTGATAAATTCGTGCAGAGTGCGCTTGTACTTAACATGTTTAAAAACTAACCAGGATTGTATGTAAGTATGTCCCTTTATTACTTAGAAATGGCTGGACTGACTTTGAAGGTCGTATTTTTTAGCTATTTCTGCTTTTTGGATAGATCTTTTGGTGTTCAAATGACATTGACAGGAGGTGCCATTTATTATTATTTAGGTTCGCGTCTGACCATAATCTCACCCGATGGTAAGCGATGACATGGTCGATGTTGAAGCACACTCACCTAGAAATAATCTATTTACTCTTGACTTAGAGGCCCCCAGATTGTAGCTATCGGGCAACACAGACTGGCAGGGAATTCCACTCCTTAGCTATACGCACAGTGAAAGTATTTTCAAAACGTTTTAAGCGTATGGGTTAGATTTTAGTTGTGAAATTATTATCTGTGGGAATTGATTTGTAAATCAAAATGGCGGTATATGTTTTCTTTTTTTTTTTAATTTTGGCAAGTCCTTATTTGCGCAATGCCACATACAAAAACGTCGGTATTCGTTTAGATTTTACGCGCCAAAAGAACTGTCAAATTCAAAATAGCTGTCAGTAAATGGGGTTTAATATGTACAAATTCTATTTTTAGACCCAGAGATAATACCTATTTAGTTTGATAAATTCGTTTTCCGTCACAGTTGCCATTCTAGTTTATAAGCCTCTCATTTGACATCTATCTCAACTGATGGTAAGCGTTAATGTGGAGGACGATGGGGCACGCCATTGGAAAAAAAAATGTATGCGAATGCCATCGCTGAGCCTCTGTTCACTCCTGGCTTGTTATTAAGTGTCCTGGGTCTGTGTCTATGTGTATTAGAGAAGATTTGGCTTATGTTCTAACAAATAGAAGGCTTGTTCGTGGCGACCCGGCAGACAACTGTCTTTAGATCCGTGAAGGCTTCATCTTGGATTGCCTGGTCGAATTTCTGTGAAAGAAACAATAAAATGAGAAAATTCGTTATGTAATTTTGCGGCTTTTCCACACGGGTCTAGATATTCCAGGAGATGAACATATATTAAACGTTTGAGACGTTCTCCTAATAAACGGTTTGAGGAAAATGCTTTATAAGTCAGGTTACAATTACCACACCAGATGGATCTGTGGTACCTATTTTGGTTTCGAGGATCTCCTCTAAACAGGAGAGTTACTATCAATATCTGTATAATCTAATATCTGCCTATCTAGAACATACAAAAAAAAAAAACTTGCAACCATGTCCATAAACTAACGATGGGTAGAGATCGGATATTCACTAAGAATGAGAAACATAGTCAATGCTGAATGTATGCACTATGATTTCTTGAATTTTAGGTAAATTTATTGGTAAGTTACATTGAAAGATACATTGAGTTAAATATACTACGTACTAGAGGAGACTCCTCAACTCAATTGTTTATAACACGCGTTAGAGCGCTCGCACTCCAACTCACTTAGTCTTTAGTCTGTGACAAGCGCTCGCTGCAACGTGACACGTTTGAGTACTAAGTTTTGTTTCATATAAAATGCCTTCAATTGGGCCGAAATACTGTTCATACAACTCGAGAAATATAAATAAAAGTCAAGGAGTGAGTTTTCACCAGTAAGTTGAAAACACGCTTAATTAATTATATTTTATCAATTTCTTGTAACTCATGACGTCGCGTCACCGCGGATCTCGGAGGCGGGAGGGCGGCCATGTTTGTGTGAATGTCAAGGGAGTAAGAAAAAGTTCATCTCAGAGACAAAAGTGTAATGTCTCATGCCTGTAATTAAACCGGTACCCATATACCATTCAAGCAATGTTTCTTGGTGTAGACAATAGGTCAAAACTCATTTCGATCACGGCGCTCAATCGCTACGGAGACCATTGGCCATGGCACTTGAGATATTATAAAGCACTAGTGTGTGATTAAATACTGGTACACGCTCTGTTCCCTCACTCCAACATCTATGGTCGTGACCTCACTCTATAGGACGATAGTAACGTAAACCCAGTTTTAATGGAACCTACCTCATTAACAATAATGGTAGGCACGAAGGACAGTGGTCTCTGGACGGTGGCACTCTTGTCCCCGTAGGTGGCGAGCAGGTTGTCTCCCTGCTCGGAGGAGGCGCATCTCTTCAGCTTGGCTGACTCCGAATCCTTGTTCACTTGAGCGAGGCACTGGAAGAAGAAAAACATAGTTTAAGTTATGAAGCACTGGCTTTTTCAAGGCATAATATGGCACTCAATGATAGTGTAGTTTTATATACTGCACGGTTTGTGCAGTGTCTATGCCATTCGCTGCTGCGCTGTGTTTCACGGGTCCGATTCTCGCACGGAACAAATATTTGTATGGCCTACAGATAGTTGTTCCGGATCAGGGTGTTTGTGTTTAAATGTTTTTAAACGCACCCACGAAAGTAATTCCTAGAGTGACGTAAAGTTAACTTAACTAAGTAACTTCTAGAAAGATTTCATTAACTTAGATACTTACTATGAGCTGTTTTGTTTAATTGTGTATGTAGGTTTATATGTTATGTTTTTAAATGCATCCACGATACAGGAGTAATTCCTAGTATGTAGCAACGTTAATTAAAAACTTAGCTAATGTTATTAAATAGATTTATAATAACTGAAGGTTTATCAATCCCAATCGTATTTGCGAGGTTCAGACTTGAGAACTTCGATCACTAATATCAACGGGAAATTATTCACCGGGGGAAAAATACAGAATGGGCGACTATTATAAAAAGTAAGTAACTATTTATCCAGGTTTGATTAATACTTTTCAGGAGGTTTTTGTGAAATAATATTGTTTTTTAGCATATTATTCTTATAAAATTAGCAGAACAACCCATCGCTGTGCAGTGTGCAGCGCAGGTATTCGGGTGTGTCCTTGTTTTCTTTTCAACGAATTAGTCGAAGAGCGAGCGAAGCGAACTCGGGAACTTAGGGCACCCCGAAACGGATAAGTAAGGTTCGAACGGGATAACGGAAGCTGAAGCGAGCAAGCAAAGTGAGTGAACTCAGCTCCCGTCATCTCCTTCATGTTAGGTTACTTTAGACCCTGCAGACAGAAATAAGAAAAGCATGGCTCCGTAGAAAAATTTTAGTTTTAAACGTTTGTATTCGCCCACTATTTGTCGCCCACTTAGTATTTCAGTATTTTTGACACCTTTAAGGATGGATAGACCACACAAATCAGGGCCGTGCCCCGGACGTGGACGGACCGTACCCCGTCAGGGGCTCAAAAAAATATCGGTGTGTACATTTTATATGAACTAGTTCACACACGTCCGTGCACGGGCCAGTGACGGAGCGTCAATGCCTGGGCCTAGCCCTATCACGTCCCGGGCACGGCCCTGATATGTGTGGATAGAGCTTTAATTTGAAATTGTTTTCACTCGTTTAAATACTAGGTCTTCTTCTTTTCGACCCCGATTGCAGCGTCAGTGGTGAGCATAAGGTCTTCAAAAGTAAAGCATCATGGGCACTTGGGACACTCCAGCATGTGTGCCATATCTTGCAAAGAAGCACCGCACTCACACTGGGTATCAGACGGGTCTATAAAACCCCATTTTCCCAAATTGTGTTTGCAGCGGCCTACTTGGGTGCGCAAACGATTGAGTGCTCTTTTTCACGTCCAAGTGGCAGGTGTTCCAAGACGTCGGGTAGTTGTAGGTGAGCTTCTCTCCACAACCTGCTTCTCACTATAGACGGTGGGACTTGGATGGCCCGTGTGCCGGCTCCCGAACCGACTTTTAAGTCACCCGGAATTGTAGTGTGATCATAGAGGGGATGTCGGGCATCTGATTCCTGGTATTTTTTCTCAAGCGGCAATTCAAATTCGGCTCGTTTCGTTTAGGGCGCTGCCAACTTGCTTAGCATGTGCCTGTGGCATGTGCGGATCGGTGCCACACGGGACTTGCTATTATCGCACAATATAATCTAGTGATCGAAGCTTGAGAGCTTTGCAATGTTTCCAGAGTGGAGAAGACATAACAGACATCGTCTGCCTTTCCCTGATCTGTTGGGGTAGGCTTCCAGTTTAACCGGCTGCAGCTAAAAACTTACCAGTATTTTCTGGTGCTCAGAATATAAAAAGGTTGTATCTTACCGTGTCCAGAGATTTGTCGGGGTTCGCCTGGTTCATGAGGCAGATGACCAGCTCCATCTTCTCCGTGTCCAGGAGGCTGCGGTCCTTCAGGATGCACGCTTGGATCTGGAGACGAGAGGAAAATAGTTTAGAACACAATTGAAGAGGAGTAAGTTAGTCACACGCTTGGAAAGGCCAAAGTCCAGAGAGGAACGTCTTTCGGTTGAAATGATAATGATGAAATAACATCATTAATAAATAAATAAACATTGAAATAAAAAAAGACTAGCGACCCTCCCCCGGTTTCGCCCGTGAAAAATTATATACAAAAAATCTGATGGACACTTTTGTTAGGGTAAGTTCACACAAAACATCCGTATTCCCATGATCTCGTTTCTAAATGATCCGTCGCTATTAGAGGTGATGTTCGCATTTACAGTACCGTTTTAACGGATCCTTCGCTACTGGGGGAATGTTCACACCACATTAAGTCAGTGTATCAACAACTTTCAAACAAAACGGATCAGTATTTTATTTAAAACTGTTGTATGTGAGAACTCGCTCATACAACTACCTACGCCATGGCTGATTAAAAACGTATACTATAAAGCGGACCAGTAAACAAAATAAATAAAAATAAAATATGTTTATTTCAGACCTATATTAGTCCATAAGTTGTTAGTGGTTAGTAAGAGATTGTGCTTTAATGCTATGTTAGTGTTATTAGAAGACTGTAAAACGACCTGCTGTATATTTTATCGGATCGGTATTAACTGGATCTGGAATACTGTCATGTATGTGAACCCGCTCATACAACCTCATACGTCAGCGCCGAATTAAAAAGTATGTTATAAATCGGACCTGTAAAACGCATCACTGTGTGAGCGAGCAGTTAACTCCTTCTGCCGTGTGTTGTGTAACACAAATCTTAAACCTCATTTTGATTACACTGAAAAAAATAATTTGATCTTGCGACCTTTTTTAATTAACTACCACTAATTTTAGTTTTGTAGTTAATAAGATGATAAAGTTTAACAAAATAACACAAAAATGGGTTTTATGAAAAACATTTGTAATTTGATAAATTTATATTTTTCAGTGTAGAGTTACTTATACAATCAGAGTAACAAAGGTAACACGAACCCTGATGATAAAAATGTTGTTATAATTTTCGCTGATCGGACACAAGGCTTGTACTTTTATAAAGCGAAAACTTAAATCTCTTATTAATCAAAACTACGCACCTGATTAACAAGCTAGAAGGCTTGATTGTATTATACCTAGCTACATTATACCTTCACAATGACTAAATCCAGTTAACCGAGCCTAAGGCCACGCGCAGATGAGGTACATGGCCCTACTAGGTATGTCCCAATACGGCTACATAGCGACAGGGCCGGATTGCGACAGTGTGGGGCCTCATGGGCGTATCCAGCATTTGCTTAGGGGTAGGGCAAACGTAAGAAAACTTGAAAAAAAGTAGAATGTTTAGAGGCGGACCAAATCTGTCGGGTCCCAGGGTGGCAAAAATAAACAGTGCCCTCGAACCGGTATGCAGAAAATATGTCAAATGAAAGGGCGATTTCGTCGCGTGATCGAAAACTTCTGTACACATCTTGTAGTTTTTCTCTTGAACAGTATACTTTCAGTTACGAGTCAGAGTGAAGAGTGAGGCAGATTGCTCCATCTGCCCTGTGTACGCCCATGCGGGGCCTGTAGCACATTCTACAAAGGGTCCCAGTAAGAAACTGCACATACTTGTAAGTACTAAATTAATTTCTTCGAACTATATCTATTTATCTTCTTGTTCGTCGTTTCGATGATTACCAAATATATATTGACTTTTGCATATTATTTGTATTTTAACCAGTATTTAGCGTCGTCGACAGCGTTAGCATTCTATTTATCTAATAGCCAATTATATAGTACTTCTGTAAAACTGCATGTAAGTAGATTTTTACAAATGAACCTAAATGCAGAATGAAGCGAGCTCTGCTAAAGACCCCTATTCAAAGGATACCTTAGGTTTTCTATTGACCTTTCTCATGCAGAAGTTGGAATATCTTTATAGTCTTATGTGGAAAAGCTTAAGAAATAAAACTGTATCTAAGGCTGCAAGAGCTAATGCTAAGCGAACACAAACGCTTTAGCACCTCGTCTTGAATGGGACAAATGTGTTTTAAAGTTACAGCTTGTGCGGCGAATGTGCGGGGCCCACAAACCGCGGGCATTATCTCATTTGCTTGTGCCTAATCCGGCCCTGTAACGCGTGTAGACTCATTGGGCTGCAATGTGCCGAGTTGAGATACAATCACGGACGACGAAGGTAATTTGTGCAGTGCACTTAACTACTATTTGTACAGTGTACTATTGTAATTATGAAGGCAGTTAAGTGAGGTTCTCGTAAGATTGTGTGGAGGAGAATATTATATAAGGAGTTAGGTAGGTACTGTTGCTTTTAATAAAAACTAGCTTTGACATAGTTCACCTATTTTGCTAAAAATAATATTGAGAATTAAGGGCATTTGTGTACTCACTCGTATTTGTGAGAAAAACGCACTAATGGAGAAACAGAGATATCGTAGGCTTACAATATTAATAATGTAGACAATTAAGAGGAAATGCGGGCAGGGAGCTAAGACTGAATGTCCTAAGTAAAAAGTCATAATTCAAGGTTTGGCTCTCGCCTAGTTCCTCCTCCAGTATTAGACAAATTCAAAAAATATTCCATAAATTGAATAAAAAGATATATGTTGTGCTTCTCTGTTTTAATCTTTTAATTTTTAGTCGTCAAATTTGTACATTAAGCCTTTGTTGACAGCGCAATTTTGAGCATATTTTGAGGGTTCTACTGCTTCTCAACATAATGTCTCATCAAAAATGAAAACAATTTTAAATTGGTCTAATATTGGGGGAGAGCCAAACCTCGAATTAAGAGATATTCAGTCGGCTATCTGCGACCGCATTTCCTCTTAACTAGCTACACACTTAAATAGTCCACAACTTAGTTCATTTCTCATGAAACTTTGTAATCATGGAGAAACCCAATAACATTTTGCCCAACCTGCGGATGGGAATATAATTATATTATTAATTAATAATATAATTATTAGAGGCCCACCGGTATCGGGCACAGGATCCAAGCTATCGGTCAGGGCTCCAGAGAGAGGAACCTCCTAACAATGCGAGCCGTGTCCAGCAGTACTGCTTTCTGGATCACGCCCTTGACCCAGCCGCCTAACGAGAGCCTCCTAAGGTGTTGGTCGAGGCTCGTGGCTATTAAGCCACTGGCTGACACGACTATCGGTACAATTATCGCTGAGTCCACATCCCACATGTCGACAACCTCGCGAGCCAAGTCAAGATACTTGACTTGCTTATCTTTCTCTGCTTTCACGAGGTACCCGTCATGCGGGAGGGTAATGTCAACAATCATTGCACGCCTCTCAATTCGGTCCACCACCACAATATCAGGAATATAAATAGGCATTCCAAACCACTTTTAAGGATCTCATAAAGACGTTTATGAAGTTACGAATATTAAACTAGCAACAACGGCTGACAACGTGGCATTCTACCTTTTCTATAATAATAACATATCTACTTAGTAAATGTATATAAATTGTATACCTTGTTACCGTAGCACTCATCAGGTCCATGGTGGCAGGTGAACTGCCATTTGCCGTTCACTTTGTCGTGCTGAAAACAGAAAATATCACAAATTAAGTCAAAGATAATGAGACATAAGTTTATATATATTTTAGTTTCCACATAATATGAAAACAGGACGCTTCTGCTGTCCACCACCTGTGACCTACTGTGCTCGTACCGTAGGGCACCATCTTGGCCTTAGGAAGTCCCTCCACACGGGCCCCAGCTGTGCTGTTATAAAGCGATGACTCATCTGACTACTGCTGTCCACCTAAGCTTACCGTGCTCTTGTCGTTGGACACCATCTTGACCTTCACAACTCCTCGGAAGTGCCTCTACAATGGCGCCAGCTGCGCCGTGATGAAAGGCTTGCCGTTGTTCTGTGGTCTGACTCCTGCTGTCCACCCAAGTGACTTACCGTGCTCTTGCCGTAGGGCACCATCTTGACCTTCACAACTCCTCGGAAGTCTCTCCATACGGGCGCCAGCTGTGCTGTGATGAAGCGCTTGCTGTCCGGACAGAGGGACTCGTAGTATACGGCGATCTTCACCTGGAGACAGGGTGTTTGTGTATGTGACTTTATATGTTTGTAAATGCACCCACGATACAGGAGAAATTCCTAGTGTGGGGCAACGTTTTCATTTAAAAAAAAAAAAAAAAAAAGACCGGATGGATTGGGTTGTTTGAGTAACTATACCATTTGTAATATCGTATTACAACGGTTTGAAACCAATTATTGTAAATACCATTAAGAGAAAAGAAACTAAAAATACATTAAAATAAACCAAAGTAATATTCAAGGTAAAAACAAAAAGGTTGCATGTTGTCCATAGTTCATGTGGGTTTTTGAGCAATGTTTTACCCCTGATGCTCGGGAGCACTTGGCAAGTAAAGGTCTATCCACACATATCAGGGCCGTGCCCGGGACGTGGACGGACCGTGCCCCGTCACGGGCTCAAAAAAATATCGGTGTGTACATTTTTAGCCACCGACGGAAAGAGGGGTGTTTGACGTGTGTTGCTGTGTATCTGTGTGTCTGTCTGTGGCATCATAGCGCCTAAACGGAAGCACCGATTTTGATTTTTTTGTTTGAAAGGTGACTTTGTCGAGAGTGTTCTTAGCTATGTTTGGTGAAAATCGGTTTAGCCGTTCAAAAGTTATGGGCTGTTTTCTGTTTGAAATGGAGTATTTTCGCAAGATATCGTGTCATAATTACGTGTTCGATAGATTGTTGATCGAAGCGTGTCTACTACTAGATAAATTATGTAGTTTAAAAAGTATGAAATAAAAAAAAAAATCCGAGGATGTTATATTAGAAATTTTTAATTTTGACTTGTATAATATGTACTCGTTCATACACGTCCGTGTGGCCAGTGACGTGACGGAGCTTCAATGCCTGGGCCGACACCGGGACGTGCACGGGTGTGCCGATATTTTCCCTGCACGTTGTCGATTTTTCTTTAATAATATGATTTGTTAATAGAGGCAGAACGCATAATATAGAGTTTTGTACGTCTTGTACCTCCTCCATTTCCTCTTCATCTAGAACAATTGCTATCGCAATCAACTCCTTTGTATTAAACAAAGACATGACGTATATTGCGTATTTTAATTTTTATTTCACTACACTACACTGAAGCGATAATCTGACACGAAAACAAAATGGTGACCGAAGGTCATAGATGAGGGCCGTGGCCTGTCCACGGTCCTGTCACATCCCTGACGTGTGTGAATAGAAAGGCCCTGATACTCGGATGCACGGATCGCCAGATCGCCTACAGGGCCTCAGTTAAAAAAAATCTTGCAAAGGCATAGTGGATCCAAGATATCAACACGCAATGAGCAAGCGTGATGAGCAATCCACGTATCTTCAGTAAGTATGAGAAGAGGATCTTGCCTCTCCGTAATGATCTACAGGTAACCATCTACTAGTAAGTTTAAGGACGTAGCAGTATCTGCATAAACTCTATGCATTAGTCAGAACAAACAAAGAAACAATAAAAACTTTTTAACAAAAAAGTTAAACCAGCTTCCAGAACAAAACACTATAAAAAAAAAAAAAATCTTTTCGGATGTCGGTGTCTTTGGAACCTATCTTATTTCCTTTTTGTTTTGGACGTCGGTAATTTTTTTTTGTTTTTCTCTCTTTTGTTTTGGTATCTATTACCATGGAAATACTCATTATTAAGGAAAACTTAAAAACTACTCCTCAGAGCTTGATCAAATTTAAATGGGAGCACATGAGAAACACCAGCTTTTAAACAAAAAAGAATCATCGAAATCGGGTCACAATAAGGAGGAGTCATCGCGCAACATACTTTCAAAACATACATTCAAATTGAGAACCTCCTCCTTTAAGAAGTCTGTTGAAAAACATAATCTGTATTTATTTTAAAGATCTCTAGTATTCTGACAATTTGTGTAAGTACTCCCTCGTGTGAAGCATCTCCTCGTCCTCTGGTTCGTCCGTCGACGTCGTGGGCGTTTTGTCTGGCAGGAGCAAGAAGTCCGGCCTTCGACACCATCTATCCGTGGCGCAGATGGGCGTGTCGACGAGTCGAGTGGCGTCGTCCGCTACGTTACACGCAGCACATAATGTGTTGTACTCATAATATCAGATAATCTTATACAATTATTATCTCATGGTGGTTACCTTATGGTCATCCCCCTTCTTGCCTTTAGCTAGCACTCCGCAGAACAGCGCCACCAGACACAACACGGCTACAGTCTTCATTTTGTTCTGCAACAAACAAAACACAAGCGTAAGTCTTTTGCCATAAGAAGTCACACTGTCGCTCTATGATAGTTGATAGTCGTTACGGGTAGTCAGAAGATGTCGGTCTAACATCCTTAAGGTATGTTCTTTTGAAGGAAAATTCCTCCACTGTACTCGAGTCAGTCGGTTTGATAAGGGAAAAAAGCTCTTGCGTTGAGGACGGGAATTGTAAATTCGACTTAGGTCGAGGTTATGTCGAGTCACAGATAATATAATACTAGCATACAGATGCGTCATTCCATACAAAGAAACCGTGCCGACCGTAAAATATACGACTGCAAAAACGCTTCTCACAACTCGCAAAATTACTTTAATTTGACCTCACAAAGCTACTTTGATGAAAGTATCAAAAGCGCTATATTTATGCGGGTATGCCTATAATATTAGAGGAGTTCCCTCGATTTTCATGAGATCCCATCATCAGATCTTGAACTGATGACCATGGGACCCATAGATATAATTTATATTTCTATCATGGGACCACCTGCGAAGAATACACAAAAGAAGAACAAAACACTCAGTTCACTTTCAAACTAAGATTTTTTTTTATCGGTTCAGGCGTCTATGAGTAATCGGGTAACATACATAAAAAAGAGGCCGACGAATTGAGAACCTCCTCCTTTTTTTGAAGTCGCTTAAAAATAGACCGACTTCCAAAACTAAAAATAATAAAAACTAAAAATAACTTTTTAACAAACTTTTTACTTCTGACTCATAAGAACCACACCGTTATCTACGCGATGGTGGTGCCATGTTTGTTAGTTTCCCACAACACTGAATTGTTAGTATTGTTACGTTTACAAGAAATGGTTCACGTAACACTTCACTACTTATGTATACTTCATCTGTATTGTTTGCGAAACATGCACGTTTTTGTGCGTTGTGTTTTGTACTGCGATGTATTTGAGAAAACTGTGAAATCAAACTGTAGTTGAAGCGGTTTATTGAGCAAATAGTCTCAGACTCAGACCGATTTTGATGATATTTTTTTATTTGAAAGCTGCTTCTCAATCTCATGTGTTATTAAAATTTATTATTTGATTAAGATCTGACGAGTAGTTTTTAAATTATCCTTAATAATGCGTATTTTCATGGTTATATAAGGTACTAAAACTAAAAAAAGGAAAAAGCTTTCATCAAAAATACTAAACCGACTTCCAAAACAAAACACTACAAAGCGAAAAATAACTTTCTTTTCGAAAGTCTGTGTCAAAAAAAAAAAGGGTAAAAAAGTTCCGAAAAGAAACTTATTTTTTGCTTTATAGTGTTTTGTTTAGAAAGTCGGTTTATATTTTTTGTTAAAAAGCGTTTTTTTTTCGGTTTCAGAATTCAAGTGTCTTTAAAAGGTTTAGTTAAAATAAATTATCTTGATTTGATTTTGATACAAATAATAGAGAAGTGTGAAAGAAGAAAACGTTACGCCATCCCCAAATAAATTGGAATAAGGGCAAAATATAACGATTTGCTATCAAAACATAGGTTATGGACCAGAGGGTGACCGGCTTATTACGTAAGAAACAGCAATCAGCAATCAACGCGCGATCAAACGCTTTGTCATAAAAGTCGACATTACATACAGTGTAAAAAAAAAAAAAAAAATGTATGGTAGATCCTACACAATTGTTTGCTAATGGCTCACTGTTTGTCAAATGCACTTAATTAAAAAAAACACCAATAACTCAAACTTCTGTATTGAAGTGCAATATTATTGCGCAAAAATCGCTATCTTTTTGCTTTTGCAAGATACGTATACGCTGTGGCTTGTTATTCCCGAACTTTATTCCTTTCTATTAAACATGCTGATTCTCGTAGGATAAACCACAGAAGCAAACTCGCGGGATATAGCTAATTTACCAAATAACAAATACGGAAGCTAACATACCTATCACAAAGCACATAAGTGTTAATAAAAATAAAAGCCACCACTTCAAAATCAGCTGACCACAATATGACAGCAGAGCGAATACGTTTTCTAACCGATAATGTACTCAGTAGCGTACAATCTACAGTGGGTACTTGTACATCAGTTGTACTTTCTAAGTGACACACGCAATGAGTGGTGAGTGGGTCAAGCGGTGACCCTGGGGCCCAAGTCAAGAGAGGAAGAGAACATAAGTTTACAGAAATTGCAGTCTCCGGTGCCTCAGAAAGTACGTTAAGCCGTTGGTCCCGGCTGTCATTTGAAGATCTTTGACAGTCGTTACGGGTAGTCAGAAGCCTGAGATCTCAACAGTCTTGCCAAGAGGTATCCTGTTACCCAGAACTTACTGGGTTGTGAAGATCAGATAGTTAGTTGCCCCATGTAAATACTGGTACTCAGTTGCATTGAAGATAACTCAAAATTAAAGTGAAAAATATTGATTTCAACTAGGCCATTACGCGGCATTGAACGTCAACAATTAAAATTTACAAATAATAATATTTGATTCTACGGTCCATTCGGAAATGTAGCTTCTCTATAAGAAGAACGGACAAGAAACTCCGTACTTACTCTTTAAAAATAATAAGTGGTTTGCAATATTTAAATAAGTACATACATTAATAAATTCATATATGTGAGGACGATGCTCCCAGAATAGCACTTCATACTATACTAAGTATAAAGTATTAAAAACATTAACAGGTAAATTCATTCATTTGATAAATAGGAACATGGTTCTCACATACTAACAAATATTGCAAACATAGGTAAATTACCTAATTCAACAACAACAGAACAGTGTGCGAGTCAAATTTCTTAAACGAAAAATAGGAATACAGTAAATATAAATAGATATATAAATTAACAAATTTGATTTTGTCGAGTCTAAAGATTGTCCTATGGAGCAGGACCAGCATGTTTCCAAGAATTCTTGTCTTGAATATAATCATCTAAACAATACAATCATCATTCAAAATATCGTAGAGAAGCTTACGCACTACATCCGAACTCTATCCATCATTATTCAGAACATTTTGAACTCGGAACTTTAATTGAGTCGGATTTAGTGCGTATTGGCCCTAACAGTAGGGAAAGTTATTATTATGTGTTTGTGTGTCTGTGTGTGCTTCTTACTATGTTTTAAGACATTCATTTTCTCACAACACTTACAAAGAATCATAACCTTTGTTTGTAAACATAGGTGGAGTAACACAGTGTGTGAGATGTTACAACACACTCAGGTTCTCTTTGATTTGCTATGAGGCGTACAATATAAAAACACTTTATTACAAAACAAGTGCGAGTCGCACCTGACTGTATCTCATGAACCGTGATAGCTAGACAGTTGAGATTTTCACAGATGATATATTTCTGTTGTCGCTATAACAAAAAAATCAAAAAAATAATAAAATAAATGTTTAAGTCCCATACAACAAACGTGATTTTTTTGCCATTTTGGCAATAATGATACGGAACACTTCGTGTGCGAGTCCGACTCGCACTTGGCCGGTTTTTTTGAATTAAATGCATTTGACAAACAGTGAGTAGACCTACCATACGGTAGATCCTACACAATCATTTGCTCGTCGTCGTCAAACATTTGCGGCATTACCTACACTGTAGATAATGCCGAATTTATGGCATAAAGCGTTTGATTTGATTGCGGTTTCTTTCTTTCTAAGTGGAGTTTCTTGTCCATTCTTGTGGAGTTTCTTTTCCATTCTTCTCCATAACAAGCTACATTTCCGAATGGACGGTAGAATCAATTATTATTACGTAATTTTTTTTTTGACGTTCAGAAGTGCCGCTATATGGCTTAATTGAATAAAGAAATTTTGATTTGATTCGATTTGATTACTTAATAAACCTGCGGAGCGAATCAAAACCACTGACACGACGACTAGGCTACGGATAGGCAATGCCGCGCATAGGAGAAACAAGCGGGGCGAGACGACGGCGAAACGTAAGATGGGGATTGTGAGACGACAGTCTTCGCGAGCGCGCGGTGCGGCTGGTTAGGATCATTTTAGAACGTTTGTTCTACTTCGCTACTCAGCAAAGCTCGACTAAGCAAACCGAGAGCTTATGTGTTTTAGTCCTTAGAGACAACACAAGTTAACTGCCGGATAATCGCTACCGCTTGTGACTCGTCCCACTCACAAACGTATTCTCACATAGCAACGTCCGCTATTGTCCACAAGCACATCTTAACTGTAACTCAGCGCTTTCTCCCGCTCTCTGTACCCCATGTATAATGTATATGCAACTGTATAAGTAACTAGCTTTTACACGTGACTTCACACGCATACAAAGCACCAGCAATAGACTATCTAATCTTAACGAGTAGAGTTGTTTGTTTGTATGTGTGAAGGAGCTGCCTATCTATCGGACCTCCATAGACCACAACCCAGTAACTGGGTAACCCCCTTTGGTAAGACTGTAGACAGATTTGTCGGTAATGAAATGGATGGTCACCCATCCACTGACCGACCTCGGTAACCTAGAAAGATCGCTGTTATTGTTTAGACATGGACTCCTCTGTTTGTCACACAAATACACGGCAAACGTTGTTTAACCCTGAAGATCGACCCGCGCATCTGTTATTAATCACAGCTCCCGAGAGATTCTTCAGAATTCATTCGACAAATGAGTTCAGCCGCTGTCACCGGCGCCAAAGACGTCCAAATTGACACTAAGTATTCTTTAGCATTGATACAGCGACCGCAAGCTGACCCAGTTGTGGGCGTTACGCAAATAAGCCAGTTAGTTCACACAATTACCTACTACGCTACTTAAGTTACTTTGTGTGCGCTCTGGCTTATCAAGTATCATCTCGGAATTCACTGACAACGTCGCTGATATCTTAAAATAGGGCGAGTTTTTGAAATTGCCTGAGATTTCGGAGCGCGTTGGTATACGACGATTTAAGTCTTTCACTGACAGGCCCAATGCAATAATGTGATAACGCGTTTTCAAATGAATAAAAAGTTAATTAAAAAAAACAAACAACCCATTACCCGACTGCTTCAAAAGCGAACCAAAAAGACGTAAACAAGAAAAAAATCATGCTGTGCAGTCGGAGGACACATATTCGCGAGCTGGCTGACCAAAACCAGATGTATCCTCCGACTGCACAGCATGAATTTTTTCTTGTTTACTTCTTTTTAGTTCGCTTTTAGACAGTCGGGTTGTTTGATTTTTTTAATTAACTTTTTTTATTTACAACTTATTAGTTATTTTTTTTAGAATAAGGTACATTTAAACATATAAGTGTTACATTTTTTTAAATCACCTCTTAAAACCCTTTTGTTTTGATACCCTACACGATGGGTTTCGAAGGCAAAAAAATATTTTTCCTCAACAAAATGGCGCCCAAAATCCGTTTTTTTTTCTTTTCCTATTTTAATGTAGCCAGTGACACTCGCAGGATTAAGACGACTCGATTGAAGTAATAAAAGAATCATCAAAATCGGCCAACGCGTTTGGTCTCTAGAACGCCACATAGGAAATAAACACACATACATAGGTACATACATACATAGACTGATAAACACATTACCCTCCTTCGGCATTCGGGTAAAATCTACACTAAAACTAAAATTGCTCTAGAAAATCCCATACAATATATTTATTTTCTTTGCATGTTAAAAGCTTGGGTCACATTTTTTATTGATGAGAGTATTTCCTTCACCGTTTTGAGAGAAGTGGTGATGAAATAATATACACAAAGTAAAGCGCCTACCTGTCCTCGAACCCACAACCTACAACTTGTAAGTCGCAGCCGATACCACTGGGCCACCACTGCTCTCAACATGTGAGACATCCACCAACCCGCACTGGGCTCGCGTGGTGGATTACGGCCCTTTCCCTCTCACAGAGAGGAGGCCTGTGTCCCAGGAGTGGGAACATTAATAGGCTGATGATGTGATGTGTTGTGATGTGATGTGAGAGTATTTCTATGAAAGCTCTGCCGCATCGTTGCTGCATTTCACGTACTCACTGAAAGTCACTGTGTTTCAAAATGACTGAACACAGAGAGGTGCATGTCATCAGAATGCAATCGAGCCTCTAACGAGACCAATGACGGACGATTACAGAAGAAGATAAGGTGGCAACTCTATTGCCATCAACATGGTACAAATCTAGACAGTGGGCAGCAACAGAGAACAATAGACCTATAGAGAGTAAGGGAATACCAGAGATACGGCAAGATGCACTGTTTGAAATTTGACATGTCTAGAAAGATGACTTTACAGCAGTTTATTTTATATACTTAGCAGTTCCCCGACGCGAGTACGAGGCTTATATTTTGCTTTTTATAGGTTTTTGTGTCTGGGGTTTAATAAATTATAAATTTAATTTTAATTTAATGTTTTTTAAACTACATATACCTAATATACGTAGTAATAGACACGCTTCAATCAACAATCTATCGAAACACGTAATTATGATATGTTATCTTGCGAAAAAACCCAGATTCAAAGAGTAATGCGGATAACTTTTGAACGGGTCAGCCGTTTTTAATCAATCATAGCTATGAATACTCTCGACAAAGTCAGCCTTTCAAACAAAAAACATACTATAGCAAAATCAAAATCGGTGACAGACACGTCAAACTAATAACGCCGCAAGTGGGATTAGTTTTAAGCACCCTGTGATAATCCTGCAAGTCTCATTGAGAGCTACATCCACTTGTCGGGCACGGGCGGATCGATGCCACACTGGGCATGCAAATTCCCCAGCCGAAAAGCAGAGAGCTAAACCCGATATACGAAGGACATGTGGAGAGGCACCCCAGGTAGTAGTTGTTAGACGGCGGAGTAGATTGTTGCGGGTGCTGACTTTAAGTTTTGTTTTCAAACAGTGGTGTTTGCAAGTCAGTGAGCGGTCCAAGGTGGCACCTAGGTAAACAGGGTGGTCATTGTGCTCTATGTTAGCGCCTCGCCATTTGATGCTTAACTTTCTTGAGGCCTGACGGTGTCTCAGGTGGAATGGGCATGACTGTGTTTTAGACGGGTTGGGCCTTAATGCATTATTTTCGTAATATCCACTGAGATCCGCCAGAGCCTTTTCGAGGTTTGTTTCAGCATCCTCAAAGTTTGCGGTCCTCGTAGCTAGCGCCAAGTCAGCTGCGTAGAGGAATCGTTCTGTGTTCGTCGTTCTGGGCTGATCGTTGGTATAAATATTAAAATAAATAGGAGCCAGAACACTGCCTTGGGGTAGACCATTCCTTAAAATACGCCATCTGCTCTTTTCTGAATTAAGATGGATTATAAACCGCCGATTACGCAACATTTCACCCACAAGGCGTATGAAAACTTGATCGTCTGTTAAAGTTTTTAGTTTGAACAGCAATATTTTAACGTTGACCGTGTCGTAAGCAGCTGATAGGTCGACAAGTACGACCCCGGTTAAAAAGTATGTTAGATTGAGACATGTTGCGCTGACCACAATAGGGGCTACCGCGTATGAATTCGCCGCTAGAGACACTGATGTGGTGCGAGGTCTCCAATATGTCAAATTTCATAGTTTTTGGCTTTTAGTTTATTTACATTATTTTTATTGTTGTGTTTTTTTTTTCAAATATGGCAGATTAAGATAGATACGGGCTTTTCCAACCACTGCTTTAATAGAGTTTTATGTTTCGGCAAATGTTATTCTCTTTTTGGCTGCGCAAATCTATGTTTATATTTAATAACACTTTTACGGCATTAGAAATGGTTTTAATTCAAACTATGCTTCCGTGCGCGTTAACAACGTTTAATAGCTATATTTATGATTCTTAGTCAACGTTCCATAAGTTTAAACTGACGGTAATTATTTTACCCTCATTAGATCGGGATAAAGGCACGAGAATGACAAAAAAATGCAACAAAAATCTTACCTTTATAACCAAATTCACTAAAACGTGAAAGAAACTTGGCATTACTTAGTTAAAAAACATTTATACTAAAATCTACCACCATTAACTATTTTTACAGACAATAATTTCGTATATTTTGTTACTCTAATCACTTATTACCTAATCAATTATTTGACGTTTTTCCTTTGTTAACAACGACATTTAAATATAGACTGGTCGTCTTAAAGTCGTATTACGTACTGTTTCGGTATAGAACTGATAATATTTGACCCGAGACACGTTATCTCGTTCGGGTTATCAAAAGAGTTTAATATGTGTAAATAATAAATAAAATGGCGCCTCGAATTATCTGGGAGAAGACAAAAAAAAGTGTTATCAGAACAATGTTCTGTGTCGTTTGAAAGAAATGGTCACGAGTCTTATGTGATGAACTGGGGATCAAAATACTGCTAAATTTCAGTAGCCACACTTCAAAACTCGTGACCCGCCCCAGCTTCGCCCGGAACAAATTAATTATCCTATCAAAAACATAACTTGTATAAAACACAAGTCTCGTGTTCTTATACCGCAAAAAGTTGTGAGATCGAATGTAAAATCAAGTCGGATGATTTTTTTCAGTAGGTACCTACCTTAATAATAAAGTAACAAACAAATTGACTGACTTAGTTTAATATAAGGGGTCGATATTATTGTTTTTATATGTAAAAGTAATTCAGGCTTCTAGCATCCGTATTGAAGTTAAATGGTCGAAAATGTCCTGAATGGCTTCGAGAAAAGGATGGTATGGCTAGGCCTTTGTTATATATGGACTTGTTGGAGACACTGCCATGCTCCCAGATATACAAAAATCTTCCTCGTTTGTTGCTCTTGCTAGTGGAAACCGTATAAAAATCCGTTGCGTAGTTTAGAAAAAGTTAGCAAAGAATCAAAAAACTACGTCGACAGACACAGGCAGCGACTTTGTTTTATACTATTTAGACATTCTGAGTATATTATAAATCAGTGGGTTTTCAAAAAAACCCAGGGAAGAAAAAGATACACCTATATTCTAAGTCCTTTTGAAGGAAACGCCTCAACGATTATTTCGCCATAAAGACGGAAAAAGCTCTCAGTTGATGTCAATAAAATACAAGCTAGGCTATGCTAGGTAACGTGAAGGAAGTGACTTGGAATAAAGGATTTCGGCAGAAGATGGCTGATAACAGAAGGGCTGGACAGATGATAATTATACTCGTTTAATTATTGATATCTCACCTGAAGTTAAGAGGAAATATGGGCAGAGAGCGCCGACTGAATTTCCATAGTAAAAAGTCATAATTCGAGGTTTGGCTCTCGTTTCTTTCCTCCTCCAATTTTGGACCAATTTAAAAGATATTCCATGAACTAGTAAAGTAAGATGTATACTATGTCCCTATGTTTTCCTTTTTTCATTTATATTTGTCAAATTTGTACACTAAGCCTCTGTTGACAGCGCAATTTTGAGCATTTTTTGAGGGCTCTAGTGCTTCTAAAGATAATGTATCATCAAAAAGAAAAACATAGGGACATAGTATATATCTTTAGTTTTAATTTTACGGAATATCTTTTAAATTGGTCCGATATTGGAGGAGGAAAGAGACGAGAGCCAAACCTCGAATTATGAATTTTTACTAAGGAAATGCAGTCGGCGCTCTCTTCCCCCGATTCCTCTTAAGGCGCCTCCCCGAGCAAAACGCCGCGCTACTCGTTTTTGTGCTGCTTTTTAAGAGCTATCTACTTTTTATCTAAAAAGAAATATCAATTAATAAAAATACATTAAATTTCTACATATTATTGATTCTAAAATGGTAGTACACTTTTTTTTTTAAAGAGGTATCTGTTTCACTAATCTCCTTTCAACAAAACCATAAAAATGAGAAATAATTATTGATAGCATGCATCTCCTCGTAAAGTGTTCATTAATAATTTTTTGTACTAATACTAATGGATAGACAATTTGATAACGAACATTTTGTAAGTTTTATTTTTTTCAATATTCGATTTTATAAAGATTTTATTCTAAAATCTGGACGTATTCACTACTCTAATTCATGTGCCATCAGTGCCGCTAGGCCAATAGGAATGCTTATATCTCATGCTGATTTTTGTTCAGGGTACGGCCTTAAGCGATGATGTGGTCGTCGATGTAGCACACTTTCCTAAAAGTAGCCTATTCACTCTTGACTTAAACACCTGAGGTTGTAACTTATATTTGCACAATACTAAGACAGGGTCAACTAAACCCAGCGAGGTTAACTGCAGGCACAATGACCCACATTGACCAATTGACTCCCATTGTGACGTGACGTCACGGCTATCAGCTGACGTGAGGTAGGGACAAAAGTAACTGAGCTATGTCGCGAGGCGATTGATCATCAGTTGCTAAGCATAAGCATAGCATCATATAATGTTCTCACTGCTGGGACATAGGCATCCTCTCTGTGGGAGGGACTTGTGGGCTGTAGGGTAATACCAGGATAGTTGCCCCAGGGGTATAGTTGCCCCAGGGGTATAGTTACCCAGGAGTATAGTTGCCCCAGGGGTATAGTTGCCCCAGGGGTATAGTTGCCCCAGGGGTATAGTTGCCCCAGGGGTATAGTTGCCCCAGGAGTATAGTTGCCCCAGGGGTATAGTTGCCCCAGGGCTATAGTTGCCCCAGGGGTATAGTTGCCCCAGGGGTATAGTTGCCCCAGGAGTATAGTGGCCCCAGGGCTATAGTTGCCCCAGGGGTATAATTGCCCCAGGGGTATAGTTGCCCCAGGGGTATAGTTGCCCCAGGGGTATAGTTGCCCCAGGCGTATAGTTGCCCCGATTGTAATTACTCTAGTTTCACGGATGAATCGTAAGCTATTTTATTAATCTATCGAATGATTCTCCAACTACCAGTAAGTTAACCGTATCTCATGTCTCTGTGCGATTGCATGGGATAGATGTCCTGTTTCTCGGCGGGGCATCTATCCTTAACGTAATTTACACGGATTAGGTAATGCACGGATTCCCCATGAGGTAAGGACTAGCTTCACCCGCGTGAATGTCGAAAATTATCCCAAGGGAACATTTGCCCGGGATAAAAAATATCCTATATGCTATTACTGACTATAATCTATCTCAGTGCCAAATTTCATCCAGATCCGTCCAGCCGTTTGAGCGTAAAGACGAGAACAAATATACAAACACACACAGTCACAAACTGTCACCTTTTTTTATTTTTTTTTTATTTTGGATAGGCTCGCGCTTGACCACTATCTCACCTGATGGTAAGCGATGATGTGGTCTACGGTGTAACACACTTGCCTAGAATTAACTTATTCACTCTTGACTTAAAGACCCCGAGGTTGTAGCTATCAGGAAACACAGACTCCGGCAGGGAATTCCACTCCTTAGCTGTACGCATAATGAAAGTATTTCCAAAACGTTAAGTGCATATGGGTGGGATGTCCACCATGTGCCGATGGCGCATCGCCGTACGTCTGGTAGTCCGATGATGAAACGGGCTGGACGGAATTAGATCATGCAATTCCATCGCACATTCCCCGAAATGCAACCGATAAAAAACCGACAAGCTGGCTAATCACCTTTATAATATTAAGTGTGAAATGTGTTTTATTTTTCATAAATGTGTAGATAAAAAACCAAAGTACCGCCCAGTTATACAAATAAAGTATTTTGCTTTTTGTACTGAGAGATATAGTGTGATTACAGAAAGTGTGGCAACTATCCGGCTTTTACCCAAGTACTCCGACACGGGAACAGTAAGAATTGTTGGATGTCACATGTCTTCGACTTTTTGGTTCTACGACAAGCCAGTTTTCTTACGATGTTATTCTTCTACTCATCATTTGCTAACCGTCTGTTCAACTACGTTGGTTTGTAGGCTATGAAGCGACTGCCTAGTTAACCTACACAACGCAGAAGAAACATGGCCCCTTGGTAAGACTGATTGACCTGAAAATGCCCCGACGTTTTTTTTTTTTTTTTTTTTTTTATCTTATATAGGCTCGCGCTTGACCACCATCTCACCTGATGGTAAGCGATGATGTGGCCGATGATGGAGCACGCTTGCCTAGAAGTAACCTATTCACTCTTGACTTAAAGACCCCTAGGTTGTAGCTATCGGGAAACACAGACTCCGGCAGGGAATTCCACTCCTTAGCTGTACGCATAATGAAAGTATTTTCAAAACGTTTAGTCCGTATGGGTGGGATGTCCACCATGTACCGATGGCGCATCGCCGTACGTCTGGTAGTCCGATGATGAAACGGGCTGGGCGGAATAAGATTATGCAATTCCATCGCACATTCCCCGAAATGTAATCGATAAAAAACCGACAAGCCGGCAACTCGGCGACGATGTCATAGAATACGTTACTCATAGAATAGTCGACAGCATCGAACAGTTCTGTCTTCTCAGTAACGGAAGGCAAAACTTGGGTATGACCTACCAGATGGACCGACGACCTAGGGAAGGTCTTGGGCATCCGCTGGATGCAGAAGTACATAGGACCGGTCGATGTACCAGTTTCGACAATGTCACTTCGTCTAGCGTCAATCTGTTACTGTCTTAGGTAGTAGGTTATACTCGTATCCTTGTAGATTTAGAGTGATTGATCAATTTTCGCATTAAGATAAATCTCTTACAGACAGCAAAGTATTAAAATGACCTGTCGTTGGTGTTAGTGAACTCACGACATCTGTGTCATGAACTCATGGACTCTGACTGGCTATCGTGACCTCATCATCTGCCTAGCCTTTTCCCAACTTTATTGGGGTCGGCTTCCAGTCTTACCGGATTCAGCTAAGTACCAGTGTTTTACATGGAGCGACTGCCTATCTGACCTCCACAACCCAGTAACTGGGTAACACGGTACCTCTTGGCAAGACTGGTGTCAGATCTCAAGCTTCTGACTACCCGTAACGACTGTCAAAGATCTTCAAATGACAGTCGGGACCAACGGCTTAACGTGCTTTCCGAGGCACGGAGGAAACTCGGTATGTTGAAAGGGTCACCCATCCACGGACCGACCTCGTCAAGCGTTGCTTAACCTTGATGATCGACCCGTGCGGCTGTTATTATTTAGCCACGAGCTCATTGGCTATCGTGACCTATACTTCATAAAAGATAGCTTGATCTCTGCGACAGCTGTCAGTATCAATACAGTAACAATAGCGCTTGACAGGCTAACACTAACGAATACGTCAGATTGACATATGTCGCAAAGGTTAAGCTATCTTTTACGAAGTATAGGTGACCCAATGTTAAGGTGAATATAGACGTAGTACTCGTAATGTGCAATGTCAGTTGCCCGGTGTTAAAAAGCCTACTAGCTCCTTCGCAGTTTCGTCTGCGAGAAAAGTGTTTTATTATTCCAAGGGACCTTACTAATCCGGGTCATCGTGTTCATTGTCGACCACATCATCGCTTTTTTTAATCAGCGTTCAGTGTTTTAATTGAAGGTCAATTGTATTTTTTCGTAAAAAAGATGCCAGAACAGATTACCCGAATAACATGAAACTTGAACATAACCGGTGAAATAAGAGTGTATCAGGGTGAACTGTACACATCTGCGTACCCCTTTAGACCGTACCGGCGTAATGATATGTTATGAAATGGTGTAAACAATAAACAGACATGCGATTGCAGCAATCCCGAGAGATTTGCCGTTATTTATTGAAGAGTTTTGTTGTATATCTCCGAAGTTCTTCATCAGATGTTGATCAAATTTACATGGATACACATGAAAAACAACAGCTTACAAATAAATAAATCACCTAGTAAAAAGTTCTGAGGTAAAAGACATTAAAAAAAATACAGTCGAATTGAGAACCTTTTTGAAGTTAGTTAAAAACCGGTTAATTGCTTCCAAGTCCATTAAAAATATTCACGTTTTTTTGTGCAAATAATTCTATTTCTATTTTGAGCTAAAAGTACAATATATGAAGTGCTTTAATTTTTTTATTTTATTAAGTTCTTGTAAATATAAAATAACGGATAATTCTACAATCCAGTTACGATTCGTATTATTTAACTAATGGTAACTTATTATGTTTTATGGAAATACGGGGTCAACTCAAATTGCCACCATATCCGGTTGACCCAAAACGAAACTCTGACCATCGAACTAGTAAGGTCACGGGTTCAACTCCCAGGTCAGACAAATTCAATCAGTCTGATAGGAAAATTGTTTCCTCTACTCTAACGAAATGACCGTCTGTCGAGAGTAAGGTTCTAGGTTCAGTTCCCGTGTCAAACAATAGGTAATAATTGTTGTACTAGGAAAGAGTCATTCGTATTATTATCTTTTTCAAAGATCACTGACCGAGGTTGCTAAGAAATTCTGAAGATAATAGTCAGTATAAGAAGAACTTTGTAAAGAAAGCATTTGTTTGAAATGAGAGGTCTTGGTAATTTGGACCTACTGTTGATGTAAGAACCAATTTAGAAAGACCTGTATTTTGGAAGATATTGTTTGAAGAGACAGGTCTTTAACAGCTGATACCTACATGTTTAATCAATTTATGAGACTTTTATTTTAAAACTGTCTGTTAAAGGTCCTGAGTTCGATCCCAGGTCACGCTAAAGAGTCAATGACATTTTTTAGGGCTCCGTACCCAAAGGGGAAAAAAAACGGGACCCTATTACTAAGACTCCGCGGTCCATCTGTCTGTCTCTGTCTGTCATCAGGCTGTATCTCATGAACCGTGATAGTTCACAGATGATGTATTTCTGTTACGGTTATAACAACAAATACTAAAACAGAATAAAATAAATATTTAAGTAGGGCTCCCATACAACAAGCTTGTTTTTTTTGCCGTTTTTTGCGAAAGTGGTACGGAAACCTTCGTGCGCGAGTCGGTCTCGCACTTGGCCAGTTTTTTTGGAGAAATTCTCAGTTTAACAGCCTTGAGGCTGGCTGGTGATGGCATAAGGCTAGCCCCCTGTTACATGTGATTAACCTAAAATGGTGGAAAGGAAACCGTTTGTCCTGGTATGGTCATGTGATGAGGAGGGATGAAACGCATGTTACTAAAAGAGTTATGAATATAAATGTGGATGGATGGAGACGGAGGGAACGGACAAAGAAAAGATGGATGGACTGTGTGAGGAGTGGAATGAAAGAAAAGGGAGTCAGTGATAGCGTGACGGGAGACAGGACGGTATGGAAGAAGAAAATGTGTTGCGCCGACCCCAAGTAACATGGGACAAGGGCAGGAAGATGAAGAAGAATCTTAACTGGTGAATTTTAGGTATATCATATTCAAATCGAATAGGAATACTATCTCTGCCAAAGCCTTCAGGAAAATAAAAGCATGAACATGATGTTGTTTATAAAATTTAACATAGCATCGAGTAAAAGTTTTAGGGTGTTGCTTAATCCAACAACACCTCACTCAGCAGTAGCGCTTACTAGACCAACAATACTTTGACGAAGCGGCTGGCGAAGTGGCTGCTGCGTTACGTGTCGCGGGTTCGACTCTCGCACAGAACAAATATTTGTATGACCTGCAGATTGCAGTTGAGTGTGTCTTGCTCTCTCTAATTTCTCTCTGATGGTGGCACATGTGTTGGATCATTCGGCTCCCTTTATGATGTTTGAGCTGAGTGGTGCCGATCATAACTTTTTGGTCATAACTTAGCTGCCTCGGCCTGTTATTGTATTTTTTCTAATTGTTTGTTATTCTAGACGGTTTTACATGCACGTCTTTTTACATCGTTCTCACATATATGTATTTTTTCAACAAGAATGATGTAACCAAAAAGTTTATAATTAAAACTGATGGAAAAGATGTCTGTGGAGTTTTTTGCAAATTTTTCTCCATTGAAACCTATCTGACGCTTGCGAATTTGCAACTAGAGTCATCTTTTTTTTTGTTTGACAGTTCTAAACTACCTCTAAGATTAATTTGAAATAAACAATTTGTTTTTTTGATTTTGAGATAGTTGTTCCAGTGGCTATTTGTGTGCGATGTTTAAATACTTGCGAACGCAGCCGATACAGGAAGGTTTACCTTCCTGTATCGGCTTTTTTTATTTTACACTAGATACAATGTTTGTTTCCCTTCATAATTTAATTTAAGAAGACCTCTGACCTACGGCCAGTTATCTATTCCACCTTCTTACTGCTCAGATAACATTGTTTTGATACTAAATAAACTAATATTATGATAAGTGTTGCTATGGACTTGGAAATAAGAACATTAGTCACTAAGTAGAAGACTACGGTATCGTAGTTTCATCACAATCCGTTCTGTAGTTTTTGCGTGAAAGAGTAACACATACATCCCAATACGTTAAAATTTTATATTTTTAGTACAGCAGGACTTAACAAGTTACATTGAGTGAGGTGCTGCAGATGGGGACAAATAAAAATTGACCCCACCTGCAGCACCTAATAATATTTAATTTATAAATTATATCTAGTATTTGTTTTTCTCTTTTCAGTTAATTATTTTTTAACAGTCGGGTTTTTGTTTTTACACAACTGCCGAAAAATGGTAATGTGTTTATCATATATGTATGTATGTTTGTTCCTATGTGGCGTTCTAGAGACCAAACGCGTTGGCCGATTTTGATGATTCTTACGTCAATCCTTAACCGTGCGAGTGTCACTGGCTACATTACCATTGTAAAATAGAAAAATGGCGGCTTTTGGGCGCCATATTGTGGGGGCCCAAATATTTTTTTTTCTTCCAAACCCATCGTGTGGGTTATAAAAATAAAGGGTTTTAAGAGGTAATTTCAAAAATATATAACACTTATATATTTTAATGTACCTAATTCGAAAAAAAATATTAATTAAAAAGTTCTAAATAAAAAAAGTTTATTAAAAAATCAAGAAACCAGACTGCTTAAAAAGTAAATTAAAAAGACGTAAACAAAAAGAAAATCATGGAGGATACATCTTGTTTTGGTCAGCCAGCTCGCGAATACGTGTCCTCCGACTTCACAGCATGATTTTCTTCTTGTTTACGTTTTTTTATTAGTTCACTTTTTAAGCAGGCGGGTTTTTTTGATTTTTGAATTAACTATTTTATAATAATTTGTTTTATTCACAGCGGGATATGATGGCATTGACAGTCAATATTTTCGCCTGTATCAATAAAAGACGGACGACCAAGATGTAGTTATTCAACAGCGCAGTTTCATTATAATTTGTTCAGTAGTTTCCAGTTTAAGTTGTGAAATAATAAGATAATCGTTAACTTACACGATTTAAAGTGTTTAATTTTTAATTGGCTATTTCATAGTTATAATCAGAATCGTTTCCCATTATCACAGAAATCAATTTGTGAAATAATTATAGCAATTACATAACAGCAGGTTTTAACCAATGAAGGCCGTACCCTGACCAAACAATCAGTATGAGATATGAGCATTCCTCTTGGCCTAGCGGCACTGGTGGCGAATGAATTACGGTAGTGAATACGCCCAGATTTTAGAATAAAATCATTATAAAATCGAATATTAGTCTATTGAAAAAAAAAAAAATTACAAAATGATCGTTATCAAATTGTCTATCCATTAGAGTTAGTATAAAAAATAATTAATGAAAACTTTACGAGGAGATGCATGCTATCAATAATTATATCACATTTTTATGGTTTTGTTGGAAGGAGATTAGTGACACATATACCTCTTTAAAAAAAAAGTGTACTACAATTTTAGAATCAACATTATGTAGAAATTTAATGTATTTTTATTAATTGATATTTATTTTTAAATAAAGAGTAGATTGCTCTTAAACTGCACAAAATTCGACTAGCGCGGCGTTTTGGGTGGGGAGGCGCCTTAACAGTTTAGTTATTATAACCTGCTAGCAGTGGAGTTTATTCGTATGAATGATAAGTTATTCTAAACATAATACAAATAGGTCGGAGAAATTATTTTGTTTGGTTTAAAATAATATGTATTTAGTGACGAAAATTTGAAAAGAGTAGGTACGCTTGGACAATGTTAAGAGGATGAAAAAAAGGGGGCTAACCACAGACGTACATCTATCTAGATAACGCAAGTCCCTCCATCTGTATAAAAACCAAGCGTGCCACTTTTTCACAAACCATTTAAAAACTAATTTACTTACCAATGAAAGAAAACATTTCCAATGCTTCGGCCAACTTTTTCTATACATTCTTTACAGCTCAATATGGCATAAAAACCGGCCAAGTGCGAGTTGGTCTCTCGCACGAAGGTTTCCGTACCATTATCGCAAAAAACGGCAAAGAAATCACGTTTGTTGTATAGGAGCCCCATTTAAATATTTATTTTATTCTGTTTTTGTGAAGATCGTAACTTCACTCCGTTTTTTTACACGCTTATGTCTGTGGAGCTAAAAAAAAAAACATGTTTTTTTTAGTATTACGCGGAGGAAGTCACAGGCGACAACTAGTCTTATGTATTGTACGTAGTTCGTGCTGACACGAGTGACACGGAAAAATATGAATACTGACTATACTATATATCTGACTTACAGAAAACCGATACAGAGTTAATAGTGTTATGACACTCATAACCCAATTAATTATTACTGCAATTAAGATAATAAAAGATAATATTATAATTCAAGTCGTAAAACATCACATTTACTGTTATTTTTATAACATAACAGTGAAAAATACGAGTTTTAATAAATAAAATGTGTGTCAGCACTGCGCGACCTCGTTCGATAGTGATGTGCTCTAACGTAGAGGAAGACGAACGTTGAATCAATTGCTCTGATGTCATAATCAAATACTGAGTTAAGAAAAGTGTCAATGTGGCTGTCAAGAAAAGGTTGCATACTTGGACAAAAAATTAAAATCAATTTTACGAGATAAAAGACGTAAATTTGCCTGTCACAACATAGAGCTGACGTTCTTATAGATTTAGAAGGTTATGCCGAGATTACTATCATAGATGTTTTCGTAAAGATACGAATGACATGTAAGCAATAGAGGTCGTTTATATCACAGAGATCAACCAAACGTATTCTAAATGATTTTTGACGTTCGAAATGTGCTTCCTCTCAGCCTAGTTTTAATAAATGACTTTTTATTTTAAACGTTAAAAGTAGCACACTTAGTATAGAGACAAAACAAAAACCGGAAAAGTGCGAGTCGGAATCGCACACGAAGGGTTCCGTACCATTATCGCAGCAAAAATCACGCTTGGTGTATGGGAGCCCCACTTATATACTTATTTTATTCTGTTTTTAGTATTTCTTGTTATAGCGGCAACATAAATACATCATCAGTGAAAATTTCAACTGTCTATCTATCACAGTTCATGAGATACAGCCTGGTGACAGACAGGCAGACGGACAGTGGAGTCTTCGTAATAGGGTCCCGTTTTTACCCTTTGGGTACAGAACTCTTAAAACACTACAAATTTTAGTCGAATGCTGTCTGTTTTACTCCGGCAACCTGTCCTGGTTGTAATTGCTCGTTTGCTGTCGGTGCAAGGCCGAATTCGGCATCGTTTGTGAACTACGAACAGCACTCTTTGCCCATCCCTAGTCGTTAGCTTGCGGTTTCTAGTAAATATTTGCATAATTTTTGTATCTGTAGTTTTTGCAATTAGCATTCATTCGGGTGCTGAGAGTATCTCGAGACTTTATTCAATAACATTACTTTTTTAAAACTTCTCTAACTTTGTGGGCCATAACGTTATCTAGCCTATTTATCGACTTCAAAAAAAGGTGGTAATCTATTCGATACGTATATATGTAATATTGTTGGAACTGCACAATATGGTAATTAAGGTTACACTCGCCGATAATTCTTCCATACAAACGTAGTCTAGGGATTACTCAACTGTTTGACGATGAAAGTTCAAAATAAAAAATTATATCAATTTGTCTCATCATTATCTAGCCCTGTATGGAAACAAAAAAGTAAAAAAGAAAAATATTTGAAATTTATGAGCGTGGAAAGTTCCATATTTCAACACTAATTTTAACGCATTGGGCGGCAATAAATACCATAAGAAGAAGGAAAATTGCAAAACGGCCTCCATACAGGGATAGATTAGTAGTTCAACAATGCAAATAATTTTATTTTGGAAATATACATGTAGTCGTTTTTTCATGATATCAAGACTCCCAAAGGTCTGTATATAAAATTTCGCGCGCTCGTTTTCGTCCTAAATCATCATCCATTTCGCTACAAACTTGCAAAAGTGCTAATTCGTACGCGAACTAACTGCTTACTGCTCATCACAGCATCTATCTCTTTTGCGCGAGTTGTCGGATGAGATAGCAGGCATTTAACCCCGCGCACAAATTAGTTCGTGCCGTCGCCGCGTCGACTAGTGTAACCTTAATATATCTTTCTTTATTTACCTTTTTAACCCAGTAATGATGAGCTGTCCTTACTATTTAGCTGCATCCAGTGTGCAACATGGTTGGACAAAGACTCAGCAGATGTTGAGAACAAAGAACTAAGGACAAATGAAGATTTTACGTCACCCGTCGCTTCATATCGTGTTAATCTGTCAATTATACACTAAGACACGGGTCAAGAGGTCTTTGCACTGCTAATTACCACCTATGATATATTAACTGCTTACAAGCGGTTGATTCTGCAAATTTTTAATTCATCGACACGAATTATAATCCACGAATGTTAAGTGGACAATTTGAGAATGTCAATTTTGTTGTCCTGTAATTTTGTGAATCCTATTTTAACCCTATGAAACTAAACCTATCTTAATAATATAATTAATGATCGGTCCATCATCACTGACAGGACTATTATCGCTAATAAGCCTGATATAGTGGTGGTGGATCGAATCGTGAGGCGTGCAATGATTGTTGACATAACTGTTCCGCATGACGGGAACCTCGTGAAAGCCGAGAAAGATAAGCAAATCAAGTATCTTGACTTGGCTCGCGAGGTTGTCGACATGTGGGATGTGGACACAGCGATCATTGTACCGATAGTCGTGTCAGCCAATGGCTTAATAGCCCCGAGCCTCGACCAACACCTTAGGAGGCTCTCGTTAGGCGGCTGGATCAAGGGCCTGATCCAGAAAGCAGTATTGCTGGACACGGCTCGCATTGTTAGGAGGTTCCTCTCTCTGGAGCCCTGACCGCCGGTAGCTTGGATCCTATTCCCGATACCGGTGGGCCTCTATTTATTATATTTTTAAATGTTTTTCTTTTTTATATGTGTTTTGTAAAAATATTTAAAAATGTAATTAATAAGAAAAGAGTTGAATAAATGAAATAATTAATGAGAGATTCTGTATGTTAAGATGATTATTTATTAATCACACTTCAAACGCCATGGATTTCGATGAAAGGAAACACGGTTAGGTTATGTTCATAGGACATAAGAAAAGAAAAACCGGCCAAGTTCGAGTCGGACTCGCGCACGAAGGGTTCCGAACCATTATCGCAAAAAATGCCAAACAAATCACGTTTGTTGTACGGGTGCCCCACATAAATATTGATTTATTCTGTTTTTAGTATTTGTTGTTATAGCGGCTACAGAAATACACCATCTGTGAAAATTTCAACTGTCTAGCTATCACTGTACATGAGATACAGCCTGGTGGAGTCCGACTCGCACTTGGCCAGTTTTTTTTTGTTGTTTTATTAATTAATTTAATATGCATTCCCAAGGGATGAATATCTCGTGAGCAGTACCGCACAAAAAGCTAATTGATAATAAATAGAAGTTAATTATGTACATTCTCCAGTTTCTATGAATGAATAAATTTTAGTCTTCATATTTCGCTTACTTGCGAATGATAGAAATGAAACCTCGTGGTGAAACTTATTTCGTGATCTAGCATTTTCTAACCATTTGAATGACCAGTTTTATCTTTGAAAAGGTAAACTTTCTAGTTCTTGAATACATTAAGTCGTGACCTAGGTAAATAGAAGTTACCTAGCAACTATTCAATGACTGATAGCCCGTCTCGTTTTATTTGTGACTAAGAAAACGTGTTGCTCCGATCCCGAGACAGGAACAATGATGAATTTTACCACTATCTCACCTGATGGTAAGCGATGATGTGTTCGACGGTGAAGCACGCTTACCTTGAAATAATCTATTCACTCTTGACTTAAAGAACCCTAAATTACCGCAAAGCCATCTATAGACTTTTACCAGATAAGATTATTGTATGCAGGCACGTACTATGGTTTCACCATTGTATAAAACCTCCATAAGAAGCGTAATGGCTTTGTCAATAGCTTTTATGGAAATAATACAGCCATAAAACAAAGAGATATTAACAATTACAGTACAACCATTTTCTTAATGTCCCTCGGCAAACTTCGTGTTCGTCAGCCGTCGGATTTCTATCCCCAGTAAGCCCACTATTACATGGGACCAACTGAATTTCCTTAGTGAAAAGTCATAATTCGAAGTTTGGCTCTCGTCTCATTCCTCCTCCAATATTGGACCAATTTAAAAGATATTCCATAAACTGAAAATTAAAGATATATACTATGTCCCTATGTATTCCTTTTTGATGATACATTATCTTTAGAAGCACTAGAAACCTCAAAAAGGTTCAAAATTGCGCTGTCAACAGAGGCTTAGTGTACAAATTTGACAAATATAAATGAAAAAAGGAAATCATAGGGACATAGTATATATCTGACTTTACCAGTTTATGGAATATCTTTTAAATTAGTCCAATATTGGAGGAGGAAAGAGACGAGAGCCAAACCTCAAATTATGACTTTTTACTACGGAAAATCAGTCGGCGCTCTCTGCCCATATTTCCATTTAAGTGGTGAAATGTGCACTACCTATGTCCTATAGATAGGTACGTATGTTATGTCCAATGCTTATTTAATGCACATTTGCTTGTTTTAGAATTCGAGACACGTAGGTAAGTATTTGTTTGAAATGCGTGGCAGACAATGTAAATGAATTTAAATAAAAATGCGTGTTAAACAATACATATTAGTAGTACGAGTATTTGACAACATTGGCGCAGTGTTTTTACTGTTGGCTGCCACGCAATGGGTCGCGGCTTCGATTCCCACGATTTATAGAGATAAAAGTAAAAAACAAAACCTATGTAAAATAAAAAAACAAATGTTTTTATTTATTTTGAATTAGTAGTACGGTACAACTTGTTTTTACTTGTGTTACTGGAGTACGGAATGTAATCATTTATCCCGCCTTTTGTCTTCACTGCCATCGATTCGACAACGGAGGAGCGCGAGATTTGAAATATATTTAGGTATCCTTGATTGAGGTGGCTTTAAACTTTAAAGACCGTGACGTGCCGTATTATTTGAAAATACGGACTCCAAAAAAAAGGAATTGTTGGCCCCTGTTTTAGACTACCAACCATAGTGAAGAATCAACAAACTCAAAAGTGGAAAGCTGTCAATTTGCTTTAGTTACCAATACGTTTGAAACGTCCACGATAAAAGGAAAATTACATACAAAGTTTCTAAAGTAATATTATTTCAAGATTGCATTCTTTTCTGCAGTGTAATTGAGAATGTGTTTTGTTTCATTTACTTGCAATTTTTACCCTACACGCGCAGTTTTGAATGGAAATACTTTACAATACGCTTACGTACACTGATTAGGACCCAAATGTTTTGCATAATCATTAAATTAGTTCGCCTTTTCCTAGATATTATGTTTTCAATTCAATTCAATTCTCAATTCTTTATCACCATACCATTTTATCTTATGTATTACTATAATCAATCACACAAATATTATAAAGACAAAAAAATGTGCGTGTGTGTGTTTGTATGTTTGTTACTTCTTCACGCTCAAACGGCTGGACGGATCTGGATGAAATTTGGCAAAGAGATAGATTACAGACGGGAATAACACATAGGATGTTTTATCCCGGAAGTTCCCTCGGGGTATATTTCGAATTTCACGCGGGCGAAGCCGATGCCAGAAGCTAAGTAATATTATAAATGCGAAAGTTTGGATGGATGTATGTTTGTTACTCAATCACGCCAGAACGGGTGAGCGGATCTGGATGAAATTTGGCATAGAGATAGATTATAGTCTGGAATAGCACATAGCCTACTTTTTATCCCGAAAAAAAGTGCGTTTCCCTTGGGGCAACTTCCGACGTTCACGCGGGCGAAGCCGCTGGCAGAAGTTAGTATTTCACATGGAGCAACTGCTTATCAGAACTAAAACCCAGTAATTGGGTAACACGATAGACCCTGCCCGCTAGGTGGATTATGGCCTACCCCCTCTCAAAGAGGGGAGGCTGCCTTCCCAGCAGTGGCTACGGTCAGAGTGTAGTAAGGGTTTGCAAGGTTTGTTTTTTTTTTAGGGTTCCGTACCCAAAGGGTAAAGACGGAACCCTATTACTAAGACTCCGCGGTCCGTTTGTCTGTCTGTCACCAGATTGTATCTCATGAACCGTGATAGCTAGACAGTTGAAATTTTCACAGATGATGTATTTCTGTTGCCGCTATAACAAAAAATACTAAAAACAGAAGACAATAAATATTTAAATGGGGCTCCCATATAACAAACGTGATTTTCTTGCCGTTTTTTGCGGTTAAGGTACGGAACTTTCGTGCGCGAGTCCGACTCGCACTTTAACGGTTTTTATATTGGTAGACTCGCGCTGGGACCACTATCTCACCTGGGCCCTGGTATAACCGATGATGTGATTTAATTGTAAAACCGATATCGAGAATCAGAGTAGTACCCCGGCGCCGTTTTTCTGGCGAACCGTTGCTTGTAGATGAAAAGTAGATATTCAAAAGATTGCGTCTTATTTTTGGTGGATCAATGAGACTGAAAATAACGCCGATTTTTTTTTTAACCGACTTCAATAAAGTTTTTTTTATGTATGTTCCCCGATTAGATACTCAAAGACGCCTGGACCGATTTGGAAAATTCTTCTATTGTTTGAAAGGGTATTATATTCCCAGTTGGTTCCATAGTCATCAAGTTATGATCTGATGATGGGACCTTGGAGAAATCGAGGGAACTCCTCAATTATAGGCATAATACATATAGTGATTTTGGTATTTCATCAACAATGGAATCATTTGCACTTAGAAAGTATCATTTGGTGAAGAGGAACTGGTAAAGAAGACCACAGATGGCCAATAGAACTCCTTTATGGTATGCGTCGTGCCTGGCCATGCCTGGCGCAAATAAACGATTTTTTTTTTCTTTCGTTCTTAATGCTAAGTTTGTCATGGGGTATAAGATATCTCGAATAGTTAAACGACTATGATGAAACAAATACTTATAAATAAACAACACTGATGAAAGTGGTACCATCGAACTGTTCTGATGATGAAGCCGGCAGGTAGGCATTGGAACACCGAAATAAAACAATGTATCCTAGTCGTGTATGGGCTTATTGGAATCGTCATGAGGTGTACTTTGGCTATATATGATTTTTATGGCTATTGGAGGTACCTATCAAAACTAAACAGATATCAACAAAAAAAACAACAGACTTACAAAAAAAAAAGTTTTTAAATAAAAAACAAACAGACTTCAAAAAAAACACTGCAAAGCGAAAAATAACTTTCTTTTCCGAAGTCGGTGTCTTTGGTACCTATTGTTTACCGTGTTTCGACACCGACTTCGGAAAAGAAAGTTATTTTTCGCTTTGCTGTGTTTTTTTTTGGAAGTCGATTTGTTTTTTTGTTAAAAAGTTTTTATTATGTACTAAAATCCTTGCATACCCATTGCTACACTCCGACCGAAGGTACTAACCAATCATAAGTACATATTTATTAATTTGAGGAAGTATTCACGAATACGATGTGTGTTTGTTTTTTACGTACAAACCGGTTTACAATCGATTTTGATACGTGATCACACAAAGAGGTCTGTTGAAGGACCTTGTTTTCAAATACCTATTTTTATTATCACGACTGTACTCTCCGAAGGCATAGGCAGAGATATAAATAGAACAGCACATTTTTAAAGTAATTTATTGATTTATTTAAGCTTCATCAGTAGTGGTACAGAGGCGGACTTAATGCAACAAGTCATGTGAATGTTATGGCCAAGATTGCATTTTTTTTATTTTTATTGATAGACTCGCGCTTGACCACTATCTCACCTGATGGTAAGCGATGATGTGCTCGACGATGTAGCACGCTTATCTAGAAGAAACTTATTCACTCTTGATTTTCAGACTCCCAGGTTGAAATACAGCCCCCCCGGTGGGTTCCCGCTTTGTCGAGGCGGGGGGGCTCAGTAACCGTGGTTTGGTCACCCACGGTGAAGCGAAGAGGAACCCGAGGAGGGGCCGCTCGTCAGGGCTTTTGGCGATTAAGCCGACGATGTAGCGGCCAACTAGTAGGTTGCGGTGCCGCTTGGTAACAGGCGTCATCGCAACTGAGGCGGGCCGCGATGTCTTATGGAGATTCCCAGGTCCCATACGATATCGCGGCTGAGGGACGGAGGCCGCGGCGGGAGAGGAGTGTCGGTATTGCGGTGCGCCGCTCTCCCTACCTTCCGCGGCCTAGACGGGGTCGCCACCGTCTGATGGCGGACGTGGTGGGGCCGCAGGGGAAGAGGAGTGTCGGTATAGCGTTAGCCGCTCTCCCTATCCTCTGCGGCCGCAAAATGGTAGGTGGCGGGGCCATTGACCTCGACCCGTCACAGTGGGACCAAGGGTGCCATACACGGGGTCGTCTGGCACCCATGTGCTGAATTGGTCCCTGGGGTGGTCACGGCGTACAGTGTGTTCTGGTGCGCCGGTGATGGGGGGTACCCCCCCCGAGGAGGGTCCGGTGACGGACAGCCGCGGCGGGTTCGCGGTGAGTGCTAACGTGTGCCCGTGTTCCCGCCATAAGCGGCACTGGAGGACACCGTGGAGTTTTAGTGGGTTAGAGTCCCACATAACTGCACTATCTCCCCGTGGTAGTGCAGTACGCATGAGCATTTCTCCACGCAAAAAAAAAAAAAAAAAAAAAGGTTGAAATACAGACTCTGGCAGGGAATTCCACTCCTGAGCTGTACGCATAATGAAAGTAATCCTGATCGTTTGGTGCGTATGGGTGGTATGTCCACCATGTACCGATAACGCATCGCAGTACGTCTTGTAGTCCGATGATGGGCAGAGGAATTAGTTCATGCAATTCCATCGCACACTCCCCGAAATGTAACCGGTATAAAACCGACAGACTGGCAACTTGGCGCCGAGTTTTCAAAGGCTCTGGAGCCTAGACTCAACCAGTAACTCATTGCCGATGAGCCTTTTGGCCCGTTTTTCGATCGACTCTAGTGCATCCAGCTGGTATTTGGCAGATCCATCCCAGAGATGAGAGCAGTACTCCATGCATGACCGCCCTAAGACGACCCCACTGACTCAAACTTGCGCTTGGTACAAGTTGAGCAGCTGTTCTGGCGTGAAGTACCGTCTCACCTTTGCAAGGATTCCCAACTTTTATATTAGGTAGGTACTATTTTTAATAACTTTGTTTTAATTTGTTGTTTGTCCTGTGCGAGCCACAATTTTTTTTTTCTTTGTAAAGCCATGTTTAATTGCGGGAAAAGTTATATATATCCATCGATTGAACAAAAATCCAGACGCCGAGCTATTATTGGGATATTCGTAAAAAAATCTTTTGAAGGTCCTTAAAACGTAGGTAATAATTAAATAAACGATCACCTAAACCATTATTTAAATTAAAAACAATTCCCTTATAATTTATGACCAAATTTTCAAACAGAAAAAAATCCGCCTTAACTTTTTATTATTATTCAAATATCAAACGTATTAAATAAATCACCCAAAATTATGTATAAATTTCGGTAGGTATCCTTTTACTTATCCCAAAAAATTACATAAACCAAATAATAAATATCAATTTACACAATAATTTATCACAGTAGTAAAACACTATCACAAAAAGGTTGACTTACCTTTTTACAACCTGCGTAGCCTTGATAAAAAAATAACTTAGTTTACGTCTATGGCAACACTCGCGAGCGCACTGTCAAACCCGCGAAGGAAGACTGTCGATGGCGGGCGAACGAAGAAAAAAGATGCAAGTGGGGTCGCCCCTCTACTTGGGTAAGGCTGGCTACAACTCTGCGATTTGACTGAGCGATCGGTCTTTGCTAGATGTAATAGTAATTTGCTAATGTGTACAGGAAATTGAATTATCAATGAGCATGGGTGCAGTAAAAGTATCAAAATTAAAGAAATAGATCAGAAGTAAAAAAAAAAATTATCAAACAAAAATTAACGACTTCCAAAATAAAATACTACACAAAGCAAAAAATTACTTTCTTTTCGGAAGTCGGTCTCTTTGGTACCTACCTATTTTTTTTTGTTTTTACACCGTCTTCCGAAAAGAAATTAAATTTTCGCTTTGTAGTGTTTTGTTTTGGAAGTCGGTTCAATATTTTTTATGTTTTTTTTTTCTCTTTTTAGTTTTGGTACCTTTACCTTATTTATTACTAAGAAAATTTGCATTACTAATGCTAACTCAAATACTTCTCGTCAGATCTTGATCAGATATTAAGTAGCACCAGCTTTCAAATAAAAAAGGAATCGTCAAAATCTTAGTTAAGAATGAAAAAGAAGATCCTGTAACATCTGTCAAGACTGATTGAGCCTTGGAGCGGACAATGTGTGGAGGGTAGAAAACTTTTCGGCGCGATGACTTGAATTTGTGGTCGAGTCAAAAGAAAGTGAAAGATAGATCACCAATAAAATCGCAGTTCACGGAGGCAGTATTGTTTTCACAGTAATTAAAGTATCCAAGGACTTCCGTTAGTAATCTCTTTCGTAAGACAACGAACTTAATTAAACCACTGTTCTGTACCAATGGTGATTCTTAAAAAGATTAACTACAACTTAATAGCCACTTCAAAAGTCGCACCTATGCAGCCAACCTTATAATCTCAACAACTATAACCCGATCAATTCACACACCACTCCCTTCTCATAGCTCCACACAAAATGTACTCCTTTCAAACTTAGCAGCATGACACTGAGTTCTACAATCACAGTGATTGTTGTCTGTACACCTTTTTTATACGTTTTGCGGTAATTTTATAATGGGTTTGAGTACTTACTGCTTAAAGACAAGCTTTGTGGGGTCTTGGTGACTGCGTATTGGCATTTATATTGGACTCTCTGCTAATGTATCGAAATAGCTCGTGACTAAATAATAATAGAATCGCTTGCTGAGGTCTATCCGTGGATGGGTGACCATTTATAACACATCGAGACCACTATCTCACCTGATCTTAAGTTATGTTGTGGTCGACGGTAGAGCACGTTTGCCTAGAAATAAACCTCACATCACATCATCAGCCTATTAATGTTCCCACTGCTGGGACACAGGCCTTCTCTCTGTGAGAGGGAATGGGCCGTAATCCACCACGCGGGCCCGGTGCGGGTTGGTGGATGTCAGATGTCTTCGTATTTTTGGTTCTAGGACATGCCGGTTTCCTCACGATGTTTTCCTTCACCGTTTTGAGAGCAGTGGTGATGAAATAATTTTCACAAACTTAAGCGCCTATCGGGGCTCGAACCCACGAGCTATAACTTGTAAGTCGCGGCCGATACCACTGGGCCACCACTGCTCCTTCACCTTCAGAAGTAACCTATTCACTCTTAACTTAAAGACCTCTAGGTTGCAGCTATCAGGTAACAAAGACCGTGGCAAGGAATTCCACTCCTTATCTGTACGCGCAATGAAAGTATTCGCAAAACGCTTTGTGCGTATGGGTGTGATGTCCACCATGTACCGATGGCGCATTGCCGTACGTCTTGTAGTCCGATGATGGAAAGGGCTAGGAGGAATCAAAATTGCAGTTCCATCGCACACACACCGAAATGTAATTGATAAAAACCCGACATTCTGGCAACTCGGCATCGATGTTCAAGACGGAGCTTTGAGCCAGTCAGTGCATCGTTGCTGATCAACGAAACTGTTGGACCCGTTATCATTTGAGGATCTTTGACAGTCGTTACGGCTGGGTATTAAAAAGACAAAATCTCATACCATTCCCGCCAAGGGGTACCGTGTTACCCAGTTACTGGGTTGTGGAGGTCAGCCGCAAGGTTGCCTGCTTGTCGGTCTTCTACAGACTGTACTTCGGTGAGTGTGCTCAAGAACTCCACGACCTCATCCCACCAGCCCTCTTCCACCATCGGACATCTAGACGCACTGCAAGTTACCATCCTTACCTTGTTGCCATTCCACCAATTCGCACCAAGCGCTTCCAAACATCCTTCATAATGCGCACAGCGAAAGAATGGAACTCACTACCTGCGTCTGTATTTCCGAACGCATTCAACCTGAATCTCTTCAAAGTTAGAGTGAACAGGCTTCTTCTGGGTAAGCTTCTGCCAACTCTGACTTAGACTAGGGTGAAGAGCAAACCCATAAAAAAACGATACTAGATATAGTTTTTCCAATCACACACTGGTATTCCTCTGCATCGGGTTTGATTGCAAGCCGAAATTTAGGCTGTTTGATTGATTTAATTAAGTTTTCTGATAAAGGTTACGATGATACTCGTACCTATCTCGTAATGACGACGGTGTCAGGGTACTTTGAACCGCTTGACAGAAGGATTGATCGATCGCAATTTAGTAGTTTCTTTAGCTGTCAAGAGGACGTTGCTCTGACAAGTCTGACAAGTTGGCATAGTCATAGATACTCCCTTTAAATCCATCTTGTTACTTTGATAAACTGGCTATGAAATATGAATGATTAGTTTATCAACCAACTTCAAAAACGAGGAGGTTCTCAATTTGACTGTATGTTTTTGTGTGTTTATTAAGCGATTACTCCGCCAAGTGTGAACGGATTCTGATGATTTTTTTTTATTTGAAAGCTGGTGCTTCACATGTTATCCCATTTAAATTTGATCAAGATCTGACGAGTAGTTTTTAAGTTATCCTTAATAATGCGTATTTTCATGGTAATGGGTACCAAAACTAAAAAGCGAAAATTGTAAACTTTTGAACAAAAAAAATATCCGACTTCCAAAACAAAACACTACAATGCTAAAAATAACTTTCGGAAGTCGGATCAAAAATGAAAAAAGATAAGTACCAAAGACACCGACTTCCGGAAGGAAAGTTATTTATCGCTTTCTAGTGTTTTGGAAGTCGGTTTAATTTATTTGTAAAAATGATTTTGTCAACTCTGCTTGCATAAATCTTAATTGAATTACGATTTTTTTGCACTCCGCTTATAAATCCAGGCGTCAGCCAGGTTTGGTCATGCACTTCGAATCAAAGGCGCTAACCGCTCATTACTATGCTACTACGACGTTCAAATGCTGCTCGTATCAAGTCGTGTCGTTTAGTGCTAAATAATGCATAGTATTATAGTTATGAGTCCTATTTTATGAGGGCGCCATTTATAAAGATACTGCTCCACAGATACACACAAGCGTTTAGTTGGCTTCGCGTTATATGAAAGGTAGGCGTCCCCAGACGGGACTCCGGGACCTCGGGTGCGAGTGACCCCAGGAAAGACGGTGGCACAGTGAGCAGGTGGTGAAGTACACAGCGAGGCACCAGTCTCCCCAGGTCCTCACTAAATGAGGTAAAAAACTAGTGAGAGCTTTTGATCTTATCTCCAAAAGTCCAGTCGTCTTTTGAAGTTAACTAAAGAACTAATCTTAGAAAAGGTTATAAAAACATACTTCACAAACTAGTGAAGTTCATTGACCTCCAGCAAATCTGTCAAGATTACCTATCACTTCGGATTGCAACTGTGTTCTCTGATTGCACCACAAGCACAAGTCAGTAGCGAGATGATTGGCAAACTAATGTGTCGCTCGCATAAGGAGACTGGTCGACAATCGCTACTCTAAGTGTAATGTGTCGTAATCTTACGTTATAATAACGTTGTTCTTAGAGGTGCTTTTGTAATAGGTACAAGCAACTTGTCAAGATTGTTATTTGTATAGTCTTGTTGGAGCCTTTTTTAGGGTTCCGTACCCAAAGGGTAATAACGGGACCCTATTACTAAGACTCCGCGATCCGTCTGTCTGTCTGTCCGTCTGTCACCAGGCTGTATCTCGTGAACCGTGATAGCTAGACAGTTGAAATTTTCAGAGATGATGTATTTCTGTTGCCGCTATAACAAAAAATACTAAAAACAGAAGAAAATACATATTTAAGGGGGGCTCCCATACAACAAAGGTGATTTTTTTGCCGTTTTTTTCTCGATATTAATAACGGCAACAGGTAGACGCTTGAAATATTCACAGAATATTTAGTTGTATATTCACTTCAAAAAATAGTAATGATTAAATTTAAATAAAATTAATAAAGGGGGGCTCCCATACAACAAACGTGATTTTTTCGCCGTTTTTTGCGATAATGATACGGAACCCTTCGTGCGCGAGTCCGACTCGCACTTGGCCGGTTTTTTTAGTTTTTGTATGTTTGTTCCACAATTACTCCGCCGATTGTGGAACGATTTTCAAAAATCTTTTTGGGTTTGAAAGGTTATACTCCCGAAGTTGACCCATTGACACTAAGTCAGAATCTGATGGGATCCCATGGAAAACCTCAAATGTTATAGGCATACATATAGCATTGGTATTATATATTTTTTCCAACTGAGGACGGCTTCCAAAACATATACATCCGACTTCCAAATAAAAACACTACAAAGTGAAAAATTTGTTCAATTTAGGCAGTCGGTGTTTCTTTCTTTCTTTAAACCGACTTCCGAAATTAAAGTGATTTTTCACTTTGTAGTGTTTTTATTTGGAAGTCGGTTGTGTTCTCTTTTAATTTTATATTTTCTCTTTTTAGTAGTGGTACATAATGAGCAAGTTCTATAGTAAGGTATCTATAATGGATAAAGTTATTCCAGAATAGGTTACCCGAATAACATGAAACTTGAACATAACCGGTGAAAATTAGTGTACCTACCAGGGTGAACTGTACACATCTGCGTGTTCCTTTAGAGCGTACTGGCGTGATTTTATATTGTAAAATGGTGTAAACAATAAACAAAAATGCGATTGCAGCATTGCCGAGAGATTTGCCGTCATTTATTGAAGAATTCTATTCTATATCTCCGAAGTTATTCATCAGATCTTAACCAAATTTAAATGATATTTTTATTGTGCGTATAGCTAAGTAGTGGAATTTCCTGCCGGAGTCTGTGTTTCCCGATAGCTACAGTCTAGGGGTCTTTAAGTCAAGCGTGTTTCACCGTCGACCACATATTCGCTTACCATCAGGTTAAATAGTGGTCAAGCGCGAGCCTATAGACAATAAAAAAACTAATTTGGGTACATTAACTTTTACAAACAAAAAAAAATTGTGAAAATCGTTCCTCAACTGACGGAGTAATCGGTGAACATACACAAAAAAAAAAGTAGAATCTCCTCCTTTTTACCCGACTGCCGAAGGAGGGTAATAAGTTTATCAGTCTGTGTATGTATGATTGTTCCTATGTGGCGTTCTAGAAACCAACCGCGTTGGCCGATTTTGATGATTCTTCTACGTCAATCGATTCGTCATTTGCGAGTGTCACTGGCTACATTTAAATTGGAAAATAGAAAAATGGCGGCTTTTGGGCGCCATATTGTGGGGCACTAAACTATAACATCTGGTTTTGGTTTTGGTCAGCCAGCTCGCGAATATGTATACTCCGATTGCACAGCATGATTTTTTTCTCCATGTTTACGTCTTTTTAGTTTGCTTTTCAAGTAGTCGGGTTTTTTGATATTTTCAACAAACTTTATGAAAAGTCCGTTAAAAATAATTATATCAACATATCTAAAGGTTTAGGCAGATATAGCTATAGTCACAAACAAACTAAATAATGTATAATGGTTCTTATCGATTTGCTACTTTCAACTGTAAGAATGTGAAGCGCTCCGTCGATGACGTCAGAGTCCTGTGCCGGTCATGTGATTTGGTTTGTCGCCAGGAGACTTGGTTAATGCCGCACGACATACCCTACATCGGCAAGATCGACAGTGGTTTCGAGTACACTGCGACATCGGCGGTTGATACGTCTATCCTACGGCGGCGTTGCGTTGTTGTGGAGATACGGTAACAACAAGTGAAAGAGAAGTGATCGTAATGAGTGTTTACATGCCAACAAACTCTGTCGATAATTTGCAGGATTTTAATAATAATAAATAATAAAATTTATTCATAAACTTAGGACTAGATACATTGCACGGTTAAGTGAGACAAGCATTATAGAAAGGTCTTAATCTAGTTAGTGGGTGCAGTACTGTCCTTCTAGATAGGAGATGAAATCACCTGTGTTTAGAAGAAACAGATTGCGATCCCCTGTCGTAAATATAAGGGTTGACTTATATCATGAACATGCTGTCAACATTTCATTATTAAAATCAATTAACAAAATAAAGTAAAAAACAATAGAATTGGAATTAAATTAAAATGTTAGGTACTTAATTGAATGTCAGATAAGAATTAATAATTAATAAAATAAATTACAATGATCAATCAACAAAAAATAGAAAATTATATAAAAAATATGTTCAGAGTGATTGTGAGTAGTGTATTTGTATTAGTGTAGTGTGTGTTAGTTTTCTATGTTGTGTGTGATGCATGTTTGTGTTAGCGTGATCACTTGTTTAAGAGTTCTTCTGTTTCAATGTAATTAAGGTTCAGTAAATAGGAGCGAACAGTCTTTTTGCAGATACGATATCTCAATCCGTAAGTCGGGACTTTTGCATTTATCTTATTATATAATGATGGGCCAAGATAGAGTGCAAATTTTTTAAAAAAAGCTGTGCGTGGTGGTGGGATTGTACAGATGAGGTCTTTTCGGCGTTTAGAGATTTCCCTAAACGGTGTGCTCTTGTGTTGTAGTAGGACTATTTGTAAGATAAATTGTTGCCTAACATTGAGTAGCTTGCATGATTTATAGAGTTCGGTCGTTGGGAAGATAATTGGTCTGAACGTAGCCACTTTCAGAATAGCTCTGTGTGCTATCTCCAGAGGTTTGAGTATGGTCTTTGCAGCACCACCCCAGCAAGAAATACAGTAAATAAGGATTGATTGGCAAAGAGCAAAGTAAACGTTTCGGATAATTGAAGGGTTGGCTACATGACGCAGAGTTTTAAAAATATAAATAAGCTTGCGTATGCGACCAGTAAGGGCATTAATGTGTGACCCGAAATTAAGATTTTTGTCCAGAACTACTCCAAGATATTTAACTTGTTCCACTGAGGTTATGGTAGGACATTGGCAATTAATTTGAGATTGTGTGAAGCAAGAATGGGCTTTTATACAGATTGGCGTTTTTGGTTGGGAAGTGTTCGTGATAGAAAAAGTAACAAAGTTAGTTTTATTGGCATTGAGAGTTAAAGAGTGAGATGAAAGCCATTTAAGGGCAGAATTAAAGCCATCTTGTGCAGTTACTTGGAGATCCGACCAAGAGTTTGCGGTGAAAGTGATAGCAGTATCATCTGCAAATGAAACTATTGACGCTTTTTTAATTTGAAGATTGCAGAGGTCGTTAATAAAAACAAGAAAGAGGGTGGGTCCCAAAATGCTTCCCTGAGGCACGCCGTACTGAATGGGTAGTTCAATACTTTTGTGATTGTCTAAAGTAACAAATTGTGTGCGGTTGGTAAGATAACTCTCAAACAGATCCAATGGGGCTCCCCTGACACCCAAACCCTGAAGCTTGAGTAGAAGAGTGGAGACGGGGACGGTGTCAAACGCTTTCGCAAGATCCAGAAAGACGGTAAGAACTCTTTTGTTAGCATTCAAGTTTTCCACTATGTTATTGACTAACAAGTGGACAGCATCACAGGTGGATTTATTTCTGCGGAAGCCAAATTGTTGCGGTGATAAGAGTTTGAAGTGCTCGAGGTAGTAAACTAGCCGCTTGTTTATGAGGCGTTCAAGCACCTTAGAGAAGGCACTAAGAACCGCAATCGGGCGGTAGTTGTTCGGCAAGCTCCCGTCACCACCCTTGAAGATAGGATGAATAATTGCCTTTTTAAAAGAAGTAGGGAAGGTTGACGATTCAAAGCAGTGATTAAAAATGTGGCATAGTATGGGTGCAAGGGTCCGAGCATATCTTTTTAAGAATGTTTGAGGTATGCCATCCCATCCAGCGGCAGCATTGACCCTTAGCTGGTTAATGGTACTTATAATTTCATCAGGATCTGTTTTTTCTAAGACAAAAGATTTACTGGATGTTGAGGTTTGTGTGGGAGGTGGTAGGTTTTGGACACTCCGAACATCCTCTGCGAGTTTTTTTCCAATACTGACGAAGAACTCGTTTACCGCATTGCAAGACTGATCGGGCGAGGAAGAGTGTGTTAGAAGTTGGTGGGAAGGGTTTTTCTTTTTTTGTGTATTTGTAATTGTTTTTATAGTGTCCCATAGTTTTTTAGGATTTTGAGATGCCTTATTTAATTGTTCAGAATCGTATTTTCTCTTTATTTTTTTCAAAAGGTTTGAACAAAAATTTCTGTATCGCTTATATGTGATTTTTATAGTTTGATTGTCTGGAAACTGTTTAACTTTTTTATGTAGGGAGTCTCGGTTCCGAATACACCGCAGCAAGCCTGGCGTAATCCATGGTTTCAGAGTTATTTTACTAGCAGGGACTTTGACAATTGTCGTGCATTCATTTATGGCTTTTTTCGTCATTTGTGTAAGTCTGTCGATAGCATCATTAGGGTCAGAGATAAGGAAAAGGGGGGTGAAGTCTATGTTTTTCATGGAGATATCAAGTTCCTCGTAGTTTACCATAGATAACGTTTTCTGGGAAGTTGTTTTTGGTTTTTTGGTATTTATACATAATAGAGAAGAGCAATGATCAGTTACCGTTGTGTCGTAGATTAGAGTAAGAATATTAGCTTTTGATCGTATCATGATATGGTCCAAGCAGTTTTGGCCTCTAGTGGGCCGTGTATGACCTGGTAGGAATCCGTGATATGCCATGGTGCTAAGGTATTCGTGGGATCGTGATTCTTGGGTGGTAGATTTAATATCCAGGTTAATGTCTCCAGTTACGATAACTGATTTGTAGGAACTGAGGGCAGGGAGAATATTATTGAGTGCTATAAGGAATGTATGAATGTTTTCGTTAGACGGGGAGCGGTAGACGCAAAGTACAGCAATTTCAGAATTTAAGGTCACGAGTAGGCCTGAGGCTGAACCAAGGAAGTCAGGCTCTTCGCAAGTGGTGATAGTATCCGACTTAGCATACACGACTACCCCGTCACTCTGATTAAGGTGTTTGGTTGTTTTGTATGTTGTATAGTTGTGTAAAGTGGGAATAGAGGAGTTGCTAGAGCACAGTAGCCAGCATTCGGTAAGAACAAGAAGATCACATTCAATATTCATACGGTGTATTAGAGTTTGAAAGTTTAAGAAATTGCAGTTGATGGACCGGATATTTTGCATTAGAATAGTAAACAAAGAGTTTCCATTTTTAACGTAAGATTTAGTATCTTCAGGGGCACAAATGTGATTTTCGGATACAGAAAATTGGTCGAGATTTGCCATTATATCGTGTATGTTATTAGACATATTTGTACGGAATGAAGGGCAATCTCATGTAATAAATAAGGCTATAAAAGTGAGGCAATAATAGCTTAGGGACTTTTATTGTCAGTGATGGTGAGTCAGGTATAGTGTAAGCTGTAAGTATGCGTTTGTATAAAGTGTACGTGGTTGAAGTGTTAAGTGTACAGTAGTATACATTAAAAAGCTTAAATATAGTGGCAGAACAAGTTTCATCAAAATAAAATTCAGTGAAGAGAGAACAAGGTGAATTGAGAACCGGTAACAGAAAAAGGGAGCCTCTTAAAAGCTGAACCAGTCATGGATTGTTTGTATCAGTCGGTGTTGACATCCTTTGGATTTGCAGTTCACTTTTGACAACAATAGAGGGGCTGTCAGGATTCTTCTTCAACATGATACGTCCGTCCGTGGTCCAGCAAAACATGTACTGATTCATCCTGGCGTAGTTTCGTGCTAGATAGAAAAGTCGTTTAGAGAAGGAAGTTAACTGTTCCGCAGCGTATATAGGCGTTTTTGGAGCTGCTATTCCCAGGTGAGTAGAGTTTAGTTTATTGTTAGGATTATGTTTGTTGAGGTCCCTAACAGCTGCCAAAAAGTTGGTTTTCTTTAGGGTATTCGTAAATTCGACAGTGAGGGTAGAATTTAGATTTTCTTTCTTAGACGGTTGTCGAGAAATGTCGCGAATGTCAGCTTCTTCCAACTTTAATTTAAGTTGTTTTGACAGTTCCAACAATGCGTCATATAACATCTTTTTAGATTCTTTGGTTCTCTTGGGTACGTTGCGAATCTCAATGCACGTTTTTACCAGGGAACGGTCGAATGACTCCACTTTTTCTTCCAGCGCAGTTAATTTAGTTACCATGGAGTTGCGTTCTTTTTCCAAGCCAATGATCTTTGTATCCAATGATGTTAACTGATCGGATACATAGTTTACTGACCTTTCTATATCAGTAAATGATTCCTCTATTTTCGAGTTAGACGTTTTTATTTCAATAATATAACTCTCCAGCTTATCCATACGTGTGTTTTGCAAGCAAGACATATTATTTTACTGATTGTTTGAGGGAGATAAGTGCTATTATTGACCAATATGGAATTGAGCTTATGAATATTTGTAACGACCAACAATGGTCATGTATAGACATAGATGTGCTGGGGTTGGACTCGGGTACTTTTACTTTTATAAGTGATGTACACGGGACTAGCAGCTGGTTGGATCACTGTTTAGTTACTCACTCGGCTAAGCGGTCTGTTGTTGGTGTAAGTGTCAGTTACGACACTCTATGGTCTGATCACTTTCCACTTATAATTACGTGCGATTTAAAAGTGCTTACTCCCAAGGTTGCGCCAAAGATTATTAATTTAAGTAAAGATGTGGTATGGGGTACAAAAAGTGAGGAACAGGTTTCTGTGTATGCCAAAGAGTGTCATAAGCGGCTAAAATTGATCCACTTTCCTGTTCAGTGTGTTAACTGTGCTGACTGTTTTTGTGGTCACAGGCATGTTCTAGATACGCTTTACGACGGCATTGTTACTGCCCTCCGTGATGCGGCAGTGGCGAGTCGGGGAAACACGAGGAAAGGCGGGGGTGGCCCGCGCTTATCGGGATGGAATAAACACGTTAGTGAGGCTCACAGGGTGGCCAAAAGTAGTTTCAAGTATTGGCTGATATGTGGTAGACCTAAGTCAGGACCTTTATATGATGAGATGTGCGATAGCAGAAGAGTGTTCAAGTCTCGATTGAAATGGTGCCAACATCATCAGGACCAAATAAGAATGGACGCTCTGGATGTCAAACATTGCAAAGGAGATTTCCGTGGTTTCTGGCAAAGTACCAATAAAGTAAATGCACGGCCGGGACATCCTGTGAGCGTCGATGGCGTGAATGACCCAAAGGACATAGCAAACCTTTTTAGGAACCATTTTTCGGTACAGTCTCCGTTAGGTTCAGCGGGGCGGGTGCTCAATGCATAAGCAGCCAAGAGGTAGAGACTACCTTCCTGGCGAACGGTGTAGCAAATGCCATAAGGCGTATATCAAGAGGCAAGTCGCCAGGACATGATGGGCTCAGCATTGAGCATCTACAGTACGCCGGACCACATATTGCTAGGGTCTTGGCTATGTTTTACTCGTTGTGTGTGAGTCATTCCTACTTGCCAGCCGACTTCATGAAGACGGTGGTAATGCCTATAGTGAAGAATAATACGGGTGACCTTACTGATAAGAGCCTATTTCTCTTGCCACTGTAATTGCTAAAGTATTTGACGGTATGCTTAATGCACAGTTAAATAAATACGCAACGTTGCACGATAACCAGTTCGGGTTTCGTCCCCGGCTGTCTACCGAAAGCGCGGTACTGTGTTTGAAGCATACCGTCAAATATTACTTGGATCGTAAGACGCCTGTGTATGCGTGTTTCCTCGACTTGTCCAAGGCCTTTGACCTTGTGGTATATGCCCAGCTGTGGGATAAGTTGAAAAGTATAGACTTGCCACAGGAGATAATTAGTGTGTTCCAGTACTGGTATGCGCACCAGTCCAATAGTGTCAGATGGGCGGGGGCAATGTCGGATCCGTATCAGCTCGAGTGTGGAGTTAGACAGGGTGGCTTAACATCCCCTACCTTGTTTAATTTATATTTGAACGGTTTGATCGCAGCGCTCAGCAGTCGGCATGTCGGCTGCCACATTGACGGTGTGTGTGTCAACAATTTGAGTTATGCTGACGATATGGTGCTGTTGAGCGCGTCGGTCTGTGGCCTGAGGAAATTGTTGCAGACTTGCGAGGAATATGCCTGTGGCCACGGATTATTGTATAATGTAAAAAAGAGCCAATGGATAGTCTTTGGGACCGCCAGTGCAAAATATCCCGAAAACTTACCTCCAGTTACATTGAATGGTGCTCCTCTGGAAAGAGTTGAGCAGTTCAAATATATATATTGACTGGCGACCTCAAGGACGATGCAGATATGGAACGGGAACGAAGGGCGTTATCTGTGAGAGCCAATATGGTTGCTCGCAGATCACCCGATGTTCGAACGAAGTAAAGGTTACGCTATTTAGAGCCTTTTGCACATCACTGTACTCGTGTAGTCTTTGGGCTCACTACACCAAAGGAAGCTTAAATGCCATATGAGTGCAATACAATAACTCGTTTAGGGCGGTGTTGGGGCTGCCCCGATGTTGTAGCGCCTCAGGTATGTTCGCAGAGGCACACACCGATGGTTTTCACGCGGTTATGCGCAAGCGTGCAGCTTCTATGGTGTGCAGGGTACGGGCCAGTTCCAACATCGTCCTAGCGATGATTGCGGAAAGGTTGGATTGCTCTTTCCTCCGGCATTGTTCTGACAGATATGTCACTGTGCCAATGCCGGAGAGACGGTACTAATACTTAATTATTTTATTTTTATTTTTGTAACGAATGTAATTTATTCTGTTTTGATTTGACATTACTTGACTTTATTTTGCTTTGAGTTTACTTGTGACTTGATTTGAAATTACTTTATGATTTGACCTTTATTTATCTGATATTACTTTTTATTTTTATTATTCTGATGTTCTGATTTATCTATGTAAAATGGGTTTTGAAAAGTTACCTGAATAAAGAATTTTTTTATTATTATAGTACCTACAATAAAATTTTGCCAATAATGTGTATCATGTAATTAGGCAAGGTTAAGAGCAGTGTTGGCCCAGTGCCCACTTACAAGTTTCAGGTCGTGGGTTCGAGCCCAGGCAGGCGCTTAACTTTGTGTAAATTATTTCATCACCACTGCTCTCAAAACGGTGAAGGAAAACATTGAGAGGAAACCGGCATGTCCTAGAACCAAACATTCGAAGACATGTGTCATCCACCAACCCGCACTGGGCCCGCGTGTTGGATTACGGCCCATTCCCTCTCACAGAGAGGAGGCCTGTGTCCCAGCAGTGGGGACATTAATAGGCTGATGATGTGATGTGATGATGTTCATCATCGCGCGTGTTTTGAAATGGCTATTGCCATCAAACGGGCACAAATACAAACTTCATACTGCTACTGGGCAATTCGAGATGTCAAAACCCAATAACATTTTGCAAATGAATTAATCCCAGGACCCATAACACAGTTTGTGAGTTTTGTGAGAGACTACGACGATAGAGAAGATTTGGCAGAAAGCTGTTGCTTTTTTAATTACCTAGTTAAACTATTGAGGACAATTTTAACCGACTTTCGAAAAAGGAGGAGGTTCTATGTACGACTTCTTGTATGTTTTTTTATTTTTTTTTATGTATATTCACCGATATCTCCGTCAATTGTGGACCGCTTTGAAAATTCCTTTTTTGTTTGAAAAAGTATGTTTCGAAATTGGTCCCATTTTAATTTGGTGAAGATCTGATGAAGAACTTCGAATATATACAACAGAACTCTTCAATAAATAACGGCAAATCTCTCGGGACTGCTGCAATCGCTTGTCTGTTTATTGTTTATACCATTTCATAACATAACATCACGCCTGTACGCTCTTAAGGGGTAAGCAAATCTCTCATTTGATCAGTTTTGTTCAAGTTTCATGATAGGAAACTTACTACACAACTTGCCTATTAGGTAGGTACTAAAAAGTGAAAAATAAAAAAACTTTTTTAAAAAATAATAAAACTACAAAGTGAAAAATAACTTTATTTTTGGAAGTCGTTGTCCATAACGCAAAAAATTGTACCTATGAAAGACACCGACTTCCAAAAATAAAGTTATTTTTCACTTTGTAGTTTTATTATTTGGAAGTCGGTAGTATTTTTTTGTAAAAAAGTTTTTTAAACAACAAAAATTAAACCGACTTACAAAACAAAACACAGCAAAGCGAAAAATAACTTTATTTCGGAAGTCGGTGTCTTTGGTAACAATTTTTTTTTCGTTTTTGACATCGACTTCAGAAAAGAAAATTGTGATGTTTTGTTTTGGAAGTCGGTTTAATTTTTTTGTACAGTCTTTTATTTTTGTCTTTTTAGTTTTGGTACCGTATATTACCATGAAAATACGCATGATTATGAATAACTTTAAAATTACTCGTCAGATCTTGCTGAAATTTAAATCGGACCACATGTTAAAAGCACCAGCTTTCAAATAAAAAAAAAGAATCATCAAAATCGGTTCATAATTGGCGGAGTAATCGCGTAACAAACATACAAAAACATACAGCCTCATTGAGAACCTCCTCCCTTTTTTAAGTCGGTTAAAATAGGAATATAACTTGTTAGGAAATTCATGAAAGTATTAAATTGCAAGGTTCGGTGTCAAAATAATGCAAAGTAAACAGTGATACTTAGCACTTGCAAAACTGACAAATATTTATCGAAACCTACGTCAATATCTAAACGTAAGCATGTTTGGAGTAGCAAACTACAATTTAAAACTGTCTGTTTATTTACCCGGCTGCCAGGAAAGGGTTATTTTTTTCGCGCGTATCTTGAATGTTTGTATGTATGTATGTAATATTCTTTATTACCTCGTATCTTTCAAACCACTTGATGGATTTTTAGGGTTCCGTAGCCACATGGCAAAAAACGGAACCTTTATTGATTCGTCATGTCTGTCTGTCTGTCCGTCCGTATGTCACAGCCACTTTTTTCCGAAACTATAAGAACTATGCTGTTGAAACTTGGTAAGTAGATGTATTCTGTGAACCGCATTAAGATTTTCACTCTTCTCTTCTTCAGTCGGTCCCTCATTACTGAGGATCGTGGTCACTGGACCCCTTTAAGCGGACAATCTGCCTCCATCGACTTCGGTCCAAAGTTGCCATCACCACCTGCTGGAATTTGCTTGAGGACGTAGCTTCCTTCACTTGGTCTGACCATCGTGTTGGCGACCGGCCTCGTGCTCTCTTTCCTTCGGTATTGCCAACAATGACCAGCTTTTCAAGGCTGTTATCTCCTCTTCGCATTATATGGCCAAAGTATTTCAAAATACGCTGTAACCAAATCGTAGACAATCGGGTCTTGAAATTGAGTTGCGAAAGAACAGACACATTTGTGCGTTTGGCTGTCCATGGGATTAGGAGCATCCGTCTCCAGCACCACATTTCGAATGCGTCTATCCTCTGTATTTCTCTTGCTCGGATTGTCCACGTCTCAACTCCATAGAGAAAAATCGGGAAAACCAGTGCTCTGACCAAACGCGCTTTAGTTTTGAAACTTACACCACGATTTTTCCAGATGTTCTGGAGACGCGTCATAGCATCTTTAGCCATGGCTATACGTCGCTTTATTTCCGGGACGCAGCTTTTCACACAAAAATATTAAAAAAACAATAATTTTTGGGGGTTTCCCATACTTAGAACTGAAACAATTTTTTTTTTCATCAAACCCAAACTTGTGGTAAAATGTGTGTCCCCACCCCTGTAACTTCTAAAATAAGAGAATGATAAAACTAAAAAAAATATATGATGTACATTACCAAGTAAACTTCCACCGAAAATTGGTTTGAACGAGATCTAGTAAGTAGTTTTTTTTTAATACGTCATAAATCATAAACCGCAATTTACCAAGTACAGAACCCTTCGTGCGCGAGTCCGACTCGCACTTGAGCGGTTCTTTGTAATTAGGATATTGTTAGATTAGAATTGGCCGCCCAAGTGTTCTTAGATATTGTTCTTAGTGCCGTTAAGAAAAAAGGAACATGGCGGATTTTGGACGCCATATTGTAAAACAAGCAATTTTTTGTATCAATATGAAGGGGTTTTAGAGGTAATTACAAAAATATATACTACTTATATGTTTAAAACTCATTCTAAAAAACAAGTTTAACTAAAAAGCTGTAAATAAAATCAAAAAAGCCGACTGCAAAGATGGAAACATGAAGAAAATCATGCTGATATTTATAGTTTTGGTCAGCCAGCTCGGAAATATGTATTATGTATCCTCCGACTGCACAGCATGATTTTCTTCTTGTTTACATCTTTGCAGTCGGGTTTTTTGATTTTATAAACTTTTTTTTATTTTCAAGTTCTTATAGGTTAACTAGTATTTTATATCCTATAGTTACTACAGGAAATTGACGGCGTTGGATTAAAATGTCTTATTATTTTTAAAAGTCACCTTTCAAACCAGAATATAACAATGCGGCACTGGTTTACATAATAATATGTCTTGAATGTCTGCCTAGCCTTTCCCAACTGTTGGGGTCGGCTTCCAATGTACACAGATGCAGCCTGAATACCAGTATTTTATATGAAAAGACTGCCTACCTGACCTTCAAAACCCAGTAACTGGTTAACACGATGGTCTCTCTCTGTTGTGTTCTCTGGCTTCTGAGTACCTAGTCAGACTAGACTGCTAATAAAAAAACTTTTCACAAAAAAATACTACCGACTTCGAAGTGAAGAATAACTTTGTTTTTGGAAGTCGGTGTCCATAACGAAATAAAATTGTACCTACCAAAGACACCGACTTCCAAAAATAAAGTTATTTTTCACTTTGTAGTGCTTTTATTTGGAAGTCGAAAGTTTTTTTTTTATTTTTCACATTTTTGTTGTACCTAATAGGCAACTTGCCTTTAGTAAGGTACCTATAATCCCAGAATAGGTAGATTACCCGAATACCATGAATCTTGAACATAACCGGTGAAATGAGAGTGTAACAAGTTGAACTGTAAACTTCTGCGTACCCTTTTAGAGCGTACTGGCGTGATGTTATGTTATGAAATGGTATAAACAATAAACAGACAAGCGATTGCAGCAATCCCGAGAGATTTGCCGTTATTTATCGAAGAGTTATATTGTATATCTCCGAAGTTCTTTCGGAAGTTCGTTCTGAAGTTTTTCGGTCTGTTTTTCATTTTGTGTTTTATTTTTACTATGTTTTTAACTTTTTTAACTTTAGATTAATATTTATAATATAAAAGTTTAAATAATTTTGTGTTTCTGACCATATGGTGTAAGCTGCGTATACCTGTAATACTCGTAGGCATACATACCAGCACTTTTATTTTTTCTTTGTTTATAACAAACTGTTTTGTATGTAATGCTGTTGGTGTACCTTGTATCTAATAAATAAATAAATAAGTTCTTCATCAGATCTTCACCAAATTAATTTTTAAATATGTTCACCGATTTCTCCTTCAATTGTTGACAGATTTTTGTTTTTTTGTATGTATGAGTATGTTTCGAAATTGGTCCCATTTACCAATTTCGGAACATACTCTTTCAAACAATACAATAATAATAAAATAAACATAAAGTCGAACATGGAACCTCCTCCTTTTTGGTAAGTCGGTTAAAAATATACAAATGACAGTCGGGACTAAAGTCATTATGCGATTTTCGAGGCTCAAAAGGTCTCTGTATGTAATGCATAGGTAAGATACGTAAGTTAATAAAATCTTACTTCAAAATACTGCACTGTTAAGGTCAATGACTTCTGAATAAAAAGATTTATATCAAACTTCAGCAAAAAGTTTTAATTATTTTATAACGATTAATGCAACGGCTTCAGAAAAACTGTTTGTCCGCGAAACCATTTTTGTTTTTCATTTGTTGTCAAACCAGCAGACAACCCACCTGATGGTAAGTGGTCTAAACCACCTTTTTTTTCGGATAAGCCTGTCACTCTTTGTCCAACCACTGCAATTCTTGAAAGGCAGACTGAGCTGAGTATGATTATCTGTCTAACCGAATGAACTGTTAATGAAATTAAGTTTAAAATAATACTGGAATATATCCCACCGGAGTAATTACAGGAACTACAGAACGTTGCTACAACCTAGGGGTCTTTAAGTCAAGAGTGAATAGGTTACTTCTAGGCAAGCGTGCTCCATCATCGACCACATCATCGCTTACCATCAGGTGAGATGGTGGTCAAGCGCGAGCCTATATAAGATAAAAAAAAGAATGATCCTTGGGCCTACATCCGATCCGTGTCCGTGATTTGAGTTCCGAGTTCATAATGTTCTGAATTATGATGGATAGAGTTCGGATGTAGTTCGTAAGCTTTCCTACAAGAAGTACTTCACGGACACGGATCGGATGTAGAGCGAGCGTAACCGCCCTTACCATACTCCTTTTACTTAATTTACGTAAAACTGTATTCATTTGTTTGAAAGTACCTACCTAAAAATACAATTTAAAAAAAAAAGACTTAGATTGTTCATATTCTTTGCTTTGCCGAATTCACTTACGGCTAGTAAGGCTGCCGGTTCTGTGCTTCTCGAATCCCAGCTTTTCCCAGAGCCTTCCAAAGGCTTCAAATTCAGCACCCATCTGCCCCATCGACCATCCTTACTGCCAGCAATGTGTCCTGCCTATATTTTAGTTCATATTCAAATATTTATTGCTCAACACAGTACATAATCATACATTTCCAGATGTCAAGTGAATGTGCAGTCCACTGTTTTGCACCAATTCAGGCATTCAAAATTATCATTAAAATTATACAATGCCATAAATTCTAATTAATACCCTATGGAATGTTATATATTCAAAATTAATACCCTATACAATTTCATAAATTCAAATGAATACTTTATACAAAGTCATAAATTCAAATGAATAAGTAAGGTACGTCAGAGTTTATAACGTCATTATAATTTACTTATGTGTAGTGAACAATACCTGCAGAAATAAAAAATAAATATAATAAAATAAAATAAATCGAATCCAAGTATTCACCATAACAATATGTATTATTATGTATGTATATACAAATTTCTAGTCCCGTTAGTCCTGTTTAATAGGGTGTGAATCTATTGCAATGAACACTTACAGGTAAAGGTGACGACACCTTTAATAATGACCTTCGTATTACGTAATACACTCGAAAGGGGATAGGTGGGGGATTTGAATTCAACTCATAAGGTGGCGGACGGGAGCTCTGCGGAGACGGTGGAGTATACGGTGGAGGTCTGCCCCGATTGGGCGGAGCACCGCCGAGGCGATCTGTGGTGGCGACCTCTCGAGTCCAACCCTGGTTCAGGCCATGGTACCGAGCGACAGGGCATGGGACAGGGCAGAGCTGTCACCTCCGTCTGCGAAGCAGTAATGCTCGCGAAGGAGGGGATGGAATGCGTGAGGGAGACGCCTTCACGCCCCTAGCCACCGCAGGAGAGGCCCTGGGCTTGCGACGCCCACGTCGGGAGTCACAAGCCGATTCACAGCCAACGTAGGCGCGATCTTGCGGACGGCGAGTAATGGGTAGCTCGCCGTCCGATAAGGACCAGGCCCGAGTCGACGGCTAAGTTAAATTCATTCTACGGGACTTCGTCGAGCTTCATTGCCTCGGCGCTTTTCTGGTGGTCGCCACTTTTGATCCTGGCTTTCAGGAGTTGCAGTGGTTTGGGAATAGTGCGGTGGGATTGTCCCAAATGAAAAAAATATGCATATGACGGTTATCTTTCCACCATAACCAAACGAAAAGATGAGACGAAAAAGCATGTAGATTTCAACCATCAAATCAATAAGACCATCAAAATAAATAGCCCAGCACGACCAGTTATTAACAAAATAAACGCCAAAATTAAACATAACTGCGGTCGGTGAAAGTGTCCGTTATTTTGTGCATTACTCTTTATTATAATAGTCATAGATATGGCTGTCTATGTGGGTTAGATGCCGGGCGCTGATACCGCGAGCGATGCTCCAACGCTCACCTAATACTGTACCTACAGATATTACGCACTAGATTTTGTGCCGCGGCTTCGTTCTCGTGGCCCACCCCAACTGACCAGAAAATACTATATACTAATACCCGATATAAAATTAGTCTCAGCGATAGTATGACGGTGATTTTTAGCCGACTTTCCAAAAAGGACGAAGTTCTCAATTCGGAAGTTTACTTTTTTTGTTTTTACAAAATCTGTTTTAATTCTTTATTGTACACCAAAAACAGTATTTAATATAATGTGATAATAAAGTACATGTACAAAGGCGAGCTTAAATCAATGTTGTGTTCTCTTACAGCAAACCCTAGAGTGACAGAGAATGATGACAAAAGAGGGTGGGATCCTGTGTACAATTTTAAAATAACCTAATTATAATCTATTACGTAACGGACAGGACAAACAAGGCCAACAGGCACAAAGGGTCGTTTACAACTGGAATAAGCCCAGTTGCCTAGCACCTCGGATAAAAATTAGTATTAATATTAATGGGTCCTAACATTGTGAGCTTTTGTTATTTGTTTCCAATAATAGGTGTCTAGTTTCCACAAGGTCCGTATAGTAAACAACTCCTGATGCTTAACTTCACGGCTGTAGGTATTGCCTGAAAATAAATCCGGATGGATAAACCCAATAATGAGCCAGTAATCGGCCTAGCCTAGTGGTCGCAACCTGTGCACGGGATGCTGAGTTCGTTGTAAGGGAAAGTGCTATTAATCTTTTATCCATTACGGAAATAATCAGGTTTAGAGCCGTGCAGCCTGATTGCGTAAGTGAGTTTGGCAGGGCAAGTACAAACCATGAAAGAGTATGACACATTTCCTATTAATGTTTTTAATATTGCGTAAATAAATTTAGAAATAGTACGTCCTCCCGTCCGCCAACCTTTTTTTTTTCTTTTTTTTTTTTTACGGAATGGCCTTTTTACCTCATATCTTTTTCACTTTACTAGGTGAACCTCTTTTGATGAATCTTTTTTGGTGCTTTGGTGCTTGTCATGTGGTCCCATTTAAATTTCATCGAGATCTGATGAAGATCTTCGGAGATATACACAGGGCTGTAGCTAGAGTCGAATTTGAGGTAGGGCAGCATTGGTTACAGGTAGTGCGGAAGTAAAAAAAAATATCACAATTGATCTGCCCTCGAAGCACGGGCTCCTAAATCAATCAACATAACCTAAAGGTCAGTGATGTACATTCAATAGCTATTCGTATACAAATAATTTCTGTGACAGAACATGGCATGGATCTAAGAACTATTAAAACCTCAATGATGAAGAACAAGCGAACAAGATGGTTGAACTTCCAGATTTGGTTGTAGAGATCCACGTTTGAGTGAGAGTGAGGTAATAATTAATTGTTGGGTGGGGTGATACGAGTAAATAGATACGACCAAAAATACCATTTTGATCATATTTTTTCTGCAAACTTATTATAATAACCACTGAACGGTCGATGGCTTCATTACGGCTTAAAAATATTTAAGAGCTGAATTCTACGATTCGCCATGTCATTAAAATGTTTTGAGCAGTGAGGTTCTTCGTGGTCAATTTGCTCTTCAACTCTTCGTTTTTTGCCTAAGAAAGCCCGAATATCGATCGCGAAATCAATGAATCTTTAATTTATAGGAATAAAAATAACAATTGTATCGATTTTTGACTAAAACACTCTTTACCGTACACTTCACTCAACCAAACTACAAACTGTGGTATGTTCGGAAAAGTTGAGATACCTATATCGCTACAATTTTTTTATTTCAAACTTTCATAGTTTCACAAACAATTTAACTATAAAATTTATCTTAGATTTTGGTATTTTTAAGGTAGGGCATTGTGATTTCAAGGTAGGGCATTGTCCCACAATGCTCCCCCCCCCTAGCTACGGCCCTGGATACACATCAGAACTCTTCCATAAACGACGGCAAATCACTCGGGATAACTGCAATCGCATGTCTGTTTATTATTTACACCATTTCATCACAACCTGTAAACTTTGAACAGTTCACCCTGGTATACTCTTATTCCACCGGCTTTGTTCAACTTTAATGTTATTGGGTAAATCTATTCTGGAAACCCTTTAGGCATTATAGGTACCTCCAATTAACATGCAAATCATTTATATCCAAAGTACATCTCATGACGATTCCAATAAGCCCAAACACGACTAGGATACATTGTTTTATTTCGGAGTTCCAGTGGCCATTGTGGTCTTCTTCATCAGTTCTACTTCACCAAATGATACTTTCTGAGTGCTTATTTTCATCAATAATGCAATCAGCATTATTGATGAAAATACCAAAAATCGCTATGCCTATAACATTTGATGAGTTTCCTCGATTTCTCTAGGATCCCATCATCAGATCCTGGTTTCCTTAACATGGTACCACCCTTGGGATATCTCCTTTCCAATAAAAAATAATCATCAAAATGGGTTCATAAACGACGAAGTTATCCGTGAACACACATAAAAAAAAAAATATACGGTCGAATTGAGAATCCTCCTACCTTTTAAGAAGTCGGTTAAAAACGGAAAACTATAGGTACCAAAGACAACCACTTTTGTATTGTTTTATCTAGTTTACAATAAAGTATATATGTAAATAAATATGTAGGTAGTTACTATGTTGCTAGTTAGCCATCATTTAATCAGGACAGTTACCTTGTCACCTCTGTCGCAACTATCCGGCGGAACCGATCATTGGCCAACATCGGTGACCCTATACCCAAATCGCAATGGACATTCAGCTTGTACCAATGTACTGTTAAAATGACGTACCTACACGTACTTAATCGTTCATCAACTACCTACCTACCTTCGAAACGTCCTGTCGGTGAACAGTCCAAAGGAGAAACGGCTGTCGGAGAACGCTTGCAGAATCCTTAGCACGGCGGGCTGTGCTGGGGCAGCTGCTGCTGGTGCAGAAAACCTCAAACGGCGCAAATACAACAACCTTATTGGAATTTATATATTTGAGCCGTTTGGGGTTGAAACATTAGGTCCATGGGGTCCGAGTGCTCTTCAAGTATTTCGAGAAGTAAGCAAACGGTTTGTCGACTCTTCACGTGACCAGAGGGCTGGGCTTTTCCTTGGCCAGAGAATCGTTGGTGTGGGATGCAACATGTGTCGACACCCTTGCGCAACTTTTATTTGAGGAATACAATTGTTTTTTTTTTTGATATTAGGATTTTTTCGGCAACATATCGCTAAGTTGTAATTACTACGCGTTCTTGTATTTAATGTTAGGGTATAACTCCTAGAAGTCTGGATGAATGTGCCAGGTAATGAAATGACATGAAGCTCGCCTCCCATTCAATTAACTCTTTCGCAGTCATACTGCTGGGCATAGATTTCGCCCAAACTTCGTCAAAACACCCACCGTTAGGGCGGTTACGCACTACACGTCCGTGTCAGTGATCCGTGTCCGTGATTTGAGTTTGGACACGGATCGGATGTAGTGCGATCTGTGTCCCTGAAATGTCGGTTCCGAAGTAGCCGTAGTAGGTACTTCTTGTAGGAAAGCTAACGCACTAAGTACATATCCGTCACAATCTGTCAAACATAATTCAGAACATTTTGAACCTAAGTATGTGATATTTATTTTATTTATTTATTTAACTTACACACACTATCTTACAGGTTGAACCCAATACAATAGAGTGGTTATACATATATGAATGTAACTATTAAATACATATATAATACCTTTAACCAGAAAATGCCAGAGTGTTGTACCTTGTAAAAATAATCAGTAACGGTCCGTAAGTAAATAGGAATCGCGCATGATACATCAATGTTTCTTGTCCTTGTCTGACGGCTCTATTACTCGTACGGTCCATCCAAACTTAATGACTGCTTGGAGCAGGAGTCCCTGCGATTCGACCTATACAGTTCGATTCAAACTTATTGGCGGCCCGGACGAACACGAGGTGCATCGCTGCGTAATAGCACTTTCAGGTGACAGCGGGTATGAAGGGTGGGGTACTATGCAGCGAGTAGCGAACTTCTTAGCCGGTGTTAAGTTTGAGTCGTTTTGTACCTATAGGTCGATTCAAACTTTATGGCGACTGTAAATGCCATCCCTCATCCCCGCTGTCACATGAATTTGCTAAAGCGTAGCGACTTACGGCGTCTTCCGAGCCGCCATTAAGTTTGAATCTATCTGTAAATCGTAAGTCGTAAATATTCGCCCGACGACCGCTTGTTACCGGTAACTATGGACGTTAAAACGTGCCAAGAATTAAGTACCTAGCTAATTTACTGTTAAGTTTTACTTCGTCAGTTGAAAAGAAACCTTTTCGTGTTTGTAATAAAGTTGAAAATCGAACTTGTGAATCAGAATCTCATCTAAACAGTTTTGTAAATAGGAAGTAGCTTTCTCTACGCTTTTACCTATTAACTATAATAACCGTCAATTATGTTGTTTACAAGTCTGCCAAATATTACCTACATAGGTAAGTGACATACTAGCTCTAGCTGAACATGGATAAAACCAAGGTCATGGTGAATGCCCATGTAACACCCACTTCTATCAAGATCGGAGACTCTACACTCGAAGTTGTAGACGATGTCTACCTGGGACAAACGGTCCAGTTGGGTAGGTCTAACTTCGGGTAAGAGGTCAACCGTCGAATCCGACTCGGCTGGGTGGCGTTCGGGAAGTTGCTTGACCTCCTCGACCAGTGTGTGTTGCCAGTGACCGAGACGGCTATGGGTCCGAGACGTGGTCGCTCACAATGGGCCTCATCAGAAACCTTAAAGTCACCAAATTTTCTTTCTTAGCGCTGGGACCCCGGTCGGAATCTAGATTTATAACTATTTCTTGGCAGGCTCGCCCCCTATTGCCTATTTTAAAGAAATTAACTTCTGTGAAGTTCACCCCTCACCACCGTTGTCACACGAATTTACTACTGCGCTGTTACTCGCGGCGTTCACTTCTGTCGATAAAAGTTTCCGCCTCGCCTCCTCTAGGCAACCGGAGGCTTCACCTGGCGGGTACTGACCGTCGAGCTGTCGTGAAGATGCGGCGCTATACTTCATAAAAGATAGCTTGATCTCTGCGACAGCTGTCACTATCAATACAGTAGCAATAACGCTTGACAGGCTAACAATAATGTATACGTCAGTTTGACATATGTCGCAAAGATCAAGCTATCTTTTATGAAGTATAGTTATACAGCGCGACGCCCCTGCGGAATACATACGAACAATTATACACAGTGCGCGTGCTATCAACTTTTGAGTAGGTGCGCACGCATCGCCGTTGGGCCATTAATGGCTACCCAGGGCCACGATACAGCACCCTCGGGCAGGCGCGAAAGCCTCAATACCACTCAATACAAAAACTTCACTTCTGCCTAACCATTCGAAGAATATGAGCGTGTTTTTACCATTCGCACAAAGCATCTCCTGCGGATGTCCTCATTTCTGATGCGATCGCGCACGGAAACTCCGAACATAGGCGTTTCCATTGCTATTTGACTGACTTAAATCCTTCTGATGAGGCCCATTGTGAGCGCCCACGTCTCAGTCCCGTAGGTAATCACTGGCAAAACACACTGGTCACAGACTTTCGCCGTGAGACACTGTGATTGGTATGTGTACGGTAGACGAGAAGATAAGGTCCTGGAGTTTAGAGAGGTATGTGTCGCATTGTATACTTTACAAGTCTATACCCTTATGCTAAAAGGGGAAGCTTACACTGGAAACCAGCTTGATTAAAACCAATCTTACTGCATAACGTTCCATTACCATTTCTCTCATCGGACTTTTATTACTAAAGCTTTGGTTTAGAAATGGCACACATCCCTAGGCACTTCTCTTTATTTTATCACTAGCTTCTGCCAGCAATTTCGCCGGCGTAAAAGTTGAAATTCATCCCGAGGGAACATATTCCCGGAATATCAGCCGAAAGACGTCCACTGATGGACATAGGCCTCCCCCAACCGCCACATTGACTGGTCCTGTGCGTCTCGCAACCAGCGGTTCCCCGCAACCTTCACCAGGTCATCGGTCCTCCTGGTGGGAGGCCTTCGCAACGTCTTCCGGGTCGCGGTCGCCATTCCAGAACTTTTCTGCCCCATCGGCCATCCGTTCTGCGAGCAATGTGCCCTGCCCACTGTCACTTAAGTTTGGCAATTCTTAGGGCTATGTCGGTAACCCTGGTTCTCTTGCGGATCTCTACATTTCTGATTCGATCACGCAAGGAAACTCCTAGCATAGCGCTCTCCATTGCCCTTTGAGTAATAAACATACACACTCACACTCTTGCCTTAATAGTATTAGTGTGATCATTCACACTGTTCGTATTTCTCAACATCGCCACCAACCCATCCTCAATGACTAGCTGCACGCTGGTGGTGGCTGTTGAGCTGTTGTACACTTCGTATCTTGAAGGTGGCTCTAGGGAACCTGATGACTGGCTCATCATGCAGTGGGCAAGGGGTCCATTGCTGGATATAGACCTCACTTCAATATAATTCAAGATACTGTGTTTATTCATCATCTCAGCCGAAAGACGTCCAGTACTAAGCCACTCCCTAGTGTCACCCAGATCAACCGGACCTGTACTTTTCGCACTAATTTATTATTTAGGTACTATACTTCATAAAAGATAGCTTAATCTCAGCGACATATGTCAAACTGACGTATACGTTATTGTTAGCCTGTCAAGCGCTATTGTTACTGTAACTGACAGCTGTCGCAGAGATCAAGCTCTCTTTTCGTAGGTATAGCTTTACCCGCGTCTTCGTTCCTGTCGCCTATTCGGCAGGAACCATAAGCCTTGACACCACTGACGCTTTTATTGATGTGCCAACCTTCTGGACCCAAATTATATAAAAAATTAAACCATTGACTCGAAAGCAAGAGGCCCTAAACCCTACACACATCCTTAGGTGGGGACACGAAAAAAGTATCGATACTCTGTGGTATCGAGTACATTACCATTCGATACCGATACTTTGCATTCGATACTTTATTCAATGAGTACTTTTTGGCAGGTATCGTATCGAATAAGAAATTAAGTTTCAAATGTTTATGGTTATGGCAACGCCATCTAGTTCACTCGTTCTGAACCTTCTGGGAACTCTAATTTATATGGCTAAAGTACTAAATAATTTAATTTAATTTCAATTTTTGATGTTACAGTTGTCTTTTTCTATTAATGGATTAAATATGTGTACCAATACCATTTGTCTGTTCATGTCCTGCCCAACTGAAGTTAAACTGACGTTATTTACTGACTGATATTGACCTATGCTCTATGCGCATTACCCTAAGAGATGTACTCGATTACTTGCTGTCAAAAAATCGTACTCATAAAAGTATCGAGGCAAAAGTATCGATACTTATATGAGTACGTTTTTTTTTCGATAATACTCATGTGTACAGTATCGATACTTTCTATTCGATACCATGTCCCTATCCTTAGGCACTACAGTCTATGGACGAATGGGCTTAGAAATAAAACTCAAGACATTCTTAAGCATTACTCTTTATTTTATTCACACTATCATCAACGGTTGTATGTTTGTCGGCTAGTAGAGCCACCAGCTCATCCTCGGTGAGTAGCTGCACGCTGGTGGTAGCGTCAGCGCTGTGGTACACTTCGTATCGTGAGGGTGTCTCCAGGGAAGCCTTGCCGATCACTACTATGTGGGGGTAGCCCATTCTGGGGACAGAGAATGGCATGGTTAGGTACATATCGCTTATATTGCTCTTCAGAAGTGTACAGTATGGTCACAGATAATATAATACTAGCATACAGATGCCTCATCCCATACAAAGAAACCGTGCCGATGTAACTAGCGTTTTTCGTCTGATTAAACTGATGATTTTTATAAGTACTTATATCGCGTTCGGTTCCGTTCCACGGATGTAGATGGTGTTAGCAGCGACTTGCACAAGTAAAAGGGTCTACTCGGTTCGTGAATACTTTTTTTTAAATACTGCGACGATTTGTTTTACAGTATTTTTGCACGTTCTTTTACAGTTTAATTGTAACAAAATGTGTTACAAAACAAATTTAGAATATCAAGTGGACGCCTCAGAAATATAAAACAGCGCCATCTATTAGAATCAATTTTAAATGATCCGTTCAAATTATCTTTGAAATGTCAGATTAAGAGCCAATATTCCATAATTTTGTGCTAACGAGAGTTGATTAAACAAGAACATAGAATTTTTATGTTGAATTCCAGAAAATGTTAATTTTATAAGGTGCATATCGCGCCATCTAGTGAGATTTATTTGAACCAAATTTTCTTTCTTAGAGCTGATACCTCGTGCCATTGGTTAAGTAAACTACGGATAAAAAATTGGGCCATAATCGCACACAACGCTGTGACAAACGTACAGACGGACAATGAAGGCTTAGTAATAGGGTTCCGGTTTACACCCAGCGATTTCGGCAAATTGTTGTTGTTGAAATATTATTATTGAATTATGATTTTTGTTTATGTTAATTTATCGGGAATGTAATTTAATTAATTTGGTTGATTAAGAATTATTATTGTATTGTTTTTAATGTTGTTATGTGTGTGTCGATATTTTTAACTTATAATTTTTTGATTGAGAATGTAATTTAATTGATTTGGTTGATTGAGTATTCCTTTGTGTTGTTTTAAAGTTGGTGTGTGCGACTCGTAAATTATTTGTGTGTTGTTTGTCTATTCTAAATGTAATAATTATATAGCACTGACTCTTTGCACGTGTTGGGTTACACTGTTAGTGCAAGGAGTAATTGTATTGAAATAAATAAATAAAATAAACTCTATTTCTGTTTTTTTTTCATGGTAATAATTACCTGTCGGCCATCATGAGTCTCTTGCCTATGGTCAAGTGGTGTCTGTCGTCTATGATGACGTCATTCTCGTGTGTCTGTGATATCCTCTCGTAGAGGCGGTCGATTTCTTCTACGCCGTGAGACTGCCATTCTTTGGAACCTTCCTGTAAAACAAATTGAATAAAATATTCTTTTTTAGGGTTCCGTACCCTAAGGGTAAAAACGGGACCCTATTACTAAGACACCGCAGTCCGTCTATCTGTCTGTCTGATACCAGGCTGTACCTCATGAGGTACAGCCTGTCTAGCTATCACGGTTCATGAACCGTGATAGCTAGACAGTTGAAATATTCACGGATGATGTATTTCTGCTGCCGCTATAACAACAAATACTAAAACCAGAATAAAATAAATATTTAAGTGGGGCTCCCATACAACTAACGTGATTTTTTTGCCGTTTTTTTGCCATAATGGTACGGAACCCTTCGTGCGCGAGTCCGACTCGCATTTGGCCGGTTTTTTATAATATATTTCTACGAGTCGGTACATGGACCGGTCCCGTGCGTCTCGCAACCAGCGGATCCCCGCAACCTACACCAGGTCATCGGTGCACCTGGTGGGAGGCCTTCCAACGCAACGTCTTCCGGTTCGCGGTCGTCACGCCAGAACCTTTCTGCCCCATCGGCCATCCGTTCTGCGAGCTATGTGCCCTGCCCACTGCCACTTAGGTTTGGCAATTCATCGGGCTATGTCGGTAACCTTGGTTCTCTTGCGGATCTCTACATTTCTGATTCGATCACGCAAGGATACTCCGAGCATAGACCTTTCCATTGCCCTTTGGGTGACTGTGAGCTTTCTGATGAGGCCCATTGTGAGCGACCACGTCTCAGAGCCATATGTCATCACTGGCAACACACACTGGTCATAGACTTTCGTCTTGAGACACTGCGGTAAGTTGGACGAGAAGATACCGCGCAACTTCCCGAACGCTGCCCAGCCGAGTTGGATTCGACTGTTGACCTCTTTCGAAGTTAGACCTACCCAACTGGATCGTTTGTCCCAGGTAGACATAGTCGCCCACAATTTCGAGTGTAGAGTCTCCGACCTTGATAGGAGTGGGTGTAACATGGGCATTCAACATCACCTTGGTTTTGTCCATGTTCATCCTAAGACCCACTCTTTCGGATGCCCCACTGAGGTCGTTGAGCATTGTACTGAGGTCCTCCAACGTCTCAGCCATTATAGTTTTTTTTTTTATTATATATAAGAGCTATGCAATTGAAAATCTAAATTAAACATATAAAGTTTCAATTGCATAGCTCTTTTACTTAAGATTTTATTTATATATAAATAACCCCGATTTCGTCACTGACTCACTCACTCACTGAAGATCATCAAATTCTTAGGAGCCTGAAGTCCTAGAAAGCCGAAATTTGGTATGTAAGCTAGTATCCCAACACTAGTACCTACTGATCTGTAGGTGCCAAATCTATACTAATATTATAAAGAGGTAAAGTTTGTGAGTTTGTGACGTTGTAAGGGGTAATCTCTGGTACTGAACCAATTCTGAAAATTCTTTCACCAGTAGAAAGCTACATTATTCCTGAGTGTCATAGGCTATAATTTATTTTCAAAAAAATATAGAGATCCTTATGAAAAAGTAAAATGTTGCGTTAGCAAAATGTTGCTAATACAATTCATTATTTGGCGTGCGCTAACTATTGATGACATATAAAATTCATGTACTATATTAGGATTAGGTACGGTAGGGTAGGTAGGGAAGGTAGGGTATGGTAGGTAAGGTAGGGTCGGGTAGGTAAAGTAAGGTAGGGTAGGTAGGGTAGGTAGGGTAGGTAGGGTAGGTAGGGTAGGTAGGGTAGGTAGGGTAGGTAGGGTAGGTAGGGTAGGTAGGGTAGGTAGGGTAGGTAGGGTAGGTAGGGTAGGTAGGGTAGGTAGGGTAGGTAGGGTAGGTAGGGTAGGTAGGGTAGGTAGGGTAGGTAGGGTAGGTAGGGTAGGTAGGCTAGGTAGGGAAGGTAGGGTAGGGTAGGTAGGGTAGGTAGGGTAGGTAGGGTAGGTAGGGTAGGTAGGGTAGGTAGGGTAGGTAGGGTAGGTAGGGTAGGTAGGGTAGGTAGGGTAGGTAGGGTAGGTAGGGTAGGTAGGGTAGGTAGGGTAGGTAGGGTAGGTAGGGTAGGTAGGGTAGGTAGGGTAGGTAGGGTAGGTAGGGTAGGTAGGGTAGGTAGGGTAGGTAGGGTAGGTAGGGTAGGTAGGGTAGGTAGGGTAGGTAGGGTAGGTAGGGTAGGTAGGGTAGGTAGGGTAGGTAGGGTAGGTAGGGTAGGTAGGGTAGGTAGGGTAGGTAGGGTAGGTAGGGTAGGGTAGGTAGGGTAGGGTAGGTAGGGTAGGGTAGGTAGGGTAGGGTAGGTAGGGTAGGTAGGGTAGGTAGGGTAGGTAGGGTAGGTAGGGTAGGTAGGGTAGGTAGGGTAGGTAGGGTAGGTAGGGTAGGTAGGGTAGGTAGGGTAGGTAGGGTAGGTAGGGTAGGTAGGGTAGGTAGGGTAGGTAGGGTAGGTAGGGTAGGTAGGGTAGGTAGGGTAGGTAGGGTAGGTAGGGTAGGTAGGGTAGGTAGGGTAGGTAGGGTAGGTAGGGTAGGTAGGGTAGGTAGGGTAGGTAGGGTAGGGTAGGTAGGGTAGGGTAGGTAGGGTAGGGTAGGTAGGGTAGGGTAGGTAGGGTATGGTAGGTAAGGTAAGGTAGGGTAGGTAGGGTATGGTAGGTAAGGTAAGGTAGGGTAGGTAGGGTATGGTAGGTAAGGTAAGGTAGGGTAGGTAGGGTAGGGTAGGGTAGAAAAAAAAAGGGTACGGTAGGTAGGGTATGGTAGGGTAGGTAGGTAGGTAGCCAATTGACGGGAGCGAAGCCCCGGGGGTCAGCTAGTGCGAATTTTTTTTTTAAATAATTAATTATTATTTATTTTAACTAATGACACCTGCGAAAAATATCGATAGGTGGCATATTTGGAATACCTCAGGTGCCATTAACTCAGGTGCCGTTAAAACGGGTGCCCAATGTGGAATACGTCCAAAAGCAGAGCATTTCAATGAAATTGACAATATTAGTATACGTACTTTGGGTCCAATGATGATAACACTGTATGGTGCGATAGCTGTGGGCCAGCGCAGACTCTTCTCACTCGATAGGCATTCTAAACTCGCTGCTAGTAATCTGAAAATATACAAGCATATAAACATTTTCACAAAAAATAAACAGACTTTTAGAGCAAAACCCAAAAAAAGTGCAACATTAACTTTCGGAAGTCGGTGTCTTTAGTACCTCTTGTTTTTAGGGATCCGTACCCAACGGGTAAAAACGGGACCCTATTACAAAGACTCCGCGGTCCGTCTGTCGGTCTGTCACCAGGCTTAATATCATGAACCGTGATAGCTAGACAGATGAAATTTTCAATGATGATTTATTTGTGTTGCAGCTATAACAACAAATACTAAAAACAGAATAAAATAAATATTTAAGTGTGCTCCTATACAACAAACGTGAATTTTTTGCCGTTTTTTTGCGATATTGGTACGGAACCCTTCGTGCGCGAGTCCGACTTCAACACAAGAGTGATGTGACAGATAAACATACCTAGTAATTCCAATCCCGTAGCACGACATGATGAGAGGCAGCGGCGTTCCGCTGGCGGGAGTGTACAGAGCCGAGAGAGGCGAGCTGTATTTAGTGCCCAAGATGAACGTGTGACCCACCTAAAAAATAAGAGAGGTCTGTTAGTCCTTACAATTCATGTGACATTGTTTGAAAATGTAAAAAGACGTCCACTGCTGGACATAGCTCCAACAGAGTCCTGGACATGATTGCTGACAGGCTGGACTGTGTTCTTTTGAATCGTTGCTCCAGTATTTCAGCTGGAATACTGGAGCAACGATAATTACGTGAATGTTGAATGTTGTATGTTCTTGTTTAATCAACTGTCCTAAGCGCGGAATTGTGGAATATTGGGCTCTTAAGGTTACACTAGTCGACGGCACGAACTATTTTGTGCGCGGGGTTAAAATGTCTACTATCTCATCCGACAACTCGTGCGAAAGATATAGATGCTGTCATGAGCAGTAAGACGCTAGTTCGCGTACGAATTAGCACTTTTGCATGTTTGTAGCGAAATGGATGATGATTTAGGAAGAAAACGAGCGCTCGAAATTTTATAAATAGACCTTTGGGAGTCTAGATATCATGAAAAACGACTAAATGTATATTTTCAAAATAAAATGATATGCAATGTTGAACTACTAATCTATCCCTGTATGGCGGCCGTTTTGCAATTTTCCTTCCTCTTATGGTATTTATTGCCACCCAAAGATGCGTAAAGATCTTTGTTGAAATGCGGAACTTTCGACGCTCATAACTTTCAAATAATTTTCTCTTTTACTTTTTTGTTTCCATACAGGGCTAGATAATGATGCGACAAATTTTTATCAATTTTTATTTTGAACGTACATCTTCAAATAGTGAGGTAATAGCCAGACTACGTTTGTATGGAAGAATGATCGACTAGTGTAACCTTAATTGACATTTCAAAGATTATTTGAACGGATCGTTTAAAATTCATCTATGAAAAGAGAAGCTTTAATAAATGATAAATGATTTTATTTCTGTAAGTTGGTTTGTACAAACAATTTTACATGTCGATCATATTTTTAAAACTAGATGAGGTCGGCGTTTCCTATCTGACTAATCTGAGAAGATCGGCCGAAACAAACTCAGAGGTCACAGTCTCTTTTAAAGTCCAGACAAAAACTCTTGGCTAGATCATGTGAAGACCATGTAGATTGATGTCTGAAATGGTCTTTTGAGGAAAGAACCAGCCAGATTGAGTGGACCTGTCCAGTCAGTGCACGCATTTGTCATTAGCCGGGTCCACACCGGACGATCCAACCTGCATCAGCGATCGCGCGATCCGCGATCCAGGATCACGGAGTGTGGTTCGTGGATCGTACTAGGCCGATCCAGTTTAATTGAACTGCGATCCTGAACCTACGCTCCTAGCGATCCATAGGCGATCCATGATTCAGTCGAACTCTTTGCTTGAGATGGAGTCACACGTGCAGCGTCGGCGTCGAATTGCCGTGGCAGCAGTAACCTATATTTTGCTTAAAAATTTGCGCAAAAAATCACAAAAAATAAAAAGACGGTTCTGGATAAAAACAATATACAAAAATCGCTTAAAATCTGGCACTCAGCTTTATGCAGAGTTAGTGTCAGATAAAGCTGAACACAATTTTCAGAAGAACTGAAGAAGGATCGCGCGAACCACACACAACTGTCCACACCGCGCGCGGCACGCAACTGAGGCACCTTTGAGGCTGGCAAAAAAACCGACAACGCACGGATCGGGCGCAGCAGGGATCGCGCGCTCCAATACTTGCGCATGGATCGCGCGCGGCACGTCCACACCGCCCGCACATTTGGATCGCGCTCCTGCCGCGCGCGATTGGATCGCGATGGATCGTCCGGTGTGGACCCGGCTAATAACCGAGCAGCTCAACACAGAATTTAAGGAGCTCAACGATTCGACGAACAAAACCAAAGAAAGGACATTCGGGTAGGCCGCATAAACTACTCAAACTGCCAGACCACGATTAAAAACTGAGATAAATTAAAAATAAAAACAAAAAAAATAAAGAATGGTCCACATAGTCTTCACATTCACAATAATTAAAATAAAATAATACTTTAAAAAGTAAATATTCTTGTCATTGCAAGAAAACCAAGAAAAAATCAAAATTATTTTTTAATTGGATTAGCTCTTTGGGTCTAGCGAAATATAGTAAATCTCACTTCAATACTACTGCCCGTCTCCGTGTTCGCTCCACATTTCTGACACTCCTCTGTACTTTCTAGCGTCGCGTGAGAACACTTCGTACAGACGGACAGTTGATCTTCTCCGGCGGCTGCTGGGAGCTGCCACTCGTGAGAGATCGAGCCGCCCATGTCTCCGGATGGGGCGGAGACTAGAACAGAAGGGGATGGTCGTCAATGGTTAGTTAAATCAAAGGTGTGGGTACCATAAGCAATATCAGATACATAAGCTGATATTTTACTTTAGAAAAAACATAATATTAATAATAGTTATAATCATTTATTGGCATAAAATAAATTACACAAAAGTTAATTCAAAAACACAAAAAACCCGACTGCTTGAAAAGCGAAGTAAAAAGACGTAAACAAGGAGAAAATCATGCTGTGCAGTCTGAGGATACATATTCGCGAGCTGGCTGACCAAAACAAGATGTATCCTCCGACTGCACAGCATGGTTTTTTCCTTGTTTGCGTCTTTTTAGTTCGCTTTTCAAGCAGTCGGGTTTTTTGACGTTTTGAATTACCTTTTTTTATTTATATCTTTTTTAGTTATTATTTTTTTCGAATTAGGTACATTTAAACATATCAGTGTTATATATTTTTGAAATCACCTCCCAAAACCCTTTATTTTGATATCCCACACGATGGGTATGGAAGAAAAAAGAATTGTGCCGCCACAAAATGGCGCCCAAAAGCCGCCATTTTCCTATTTTCCAATTTTTTATGTAGCCAGTGACACTCGCACGGTTAAGACGAATCGATTGACGTAAGAACCATCAAAATCGGCCAACGCGTTTGGTCTCTAGAACGCCACATAGGAACAAACATACATACATAGACTGATAAACACATTACCCTCCTTCGGCAGTCGGGTAAAAACTAATGGACGTGAAACTCTGGTGCCTGTGGTTTTTTTTTTTTTTAGAGAACTTGTATACAGTTCACCAGAATGCCACTCTCCATAGTTTATTGTAACACATCACTACATATAATAATACACACATACCGGCCAAAACATTACCCTCCCTTTTGCTTCGCCGTAGTTGGGAAAAAAAACTATCTTTTGCTAGCGGCATCGCCCGCGTTAAAAGTGTTTTTGTTCCAAGGGAAAGTAGCCCACTATGTGCTATTTTAGACTATAATCTGTGCCAAATTTCAACCAGTTCTGCTCAGCCGTTTTAGCGTGAATTCTGTGCCATATTTCAGCCAGATCCGCTCAGCCGTTTTAGCGTGAAATCTGTGCCATATTTCAGCCAGATCCGCTCAGCCGTTTTAGCGTGAAATCTGTGCCAAATTTCAGCCAGATCCGCTCAGCCGTTTTAGCGAGAAATCTGTGCCAAATTTCAGCCAGATCCGCTCAGCCGTTTTAGCGTGATTGAGTAACAAACATACATCCATCCATCCAAACTTTTGCATTTATAATATTAATAGCTTCTGCCAGCGGCTTCGCCCGCGTCAATGTCGAAAATTATCCAGAGGGAACTCATTCACGGGATAAAAAGTAAACTATGTACTATTCCTGGCTATACTAATCCATCTCTATGGCAAATTTCATCCAGATCCGTCCAGCCGTTTGAGCGTGCAGAAGCAACAAACATACACACACACACACTCACAAACTATGTACTATTCCTGGCTATACTAATCCATCTCTATGGCTAATTTCATCCAGATCCGTCCAGCCGTTTGAGCGTGCAGAAGCAACAAACATACACACACACTCACAAACTATGTACTATTCCTGGCTATACTAATCCATCTCTATGGCAAATTTCATCCAGATCCGTCCAGCCGTTTGAGCGTGCAGGAGTAAAAAAACATACTCACACACACACACACAAACTTTCGCCTTTATAATATTAGTGTAATAGTAAGATAAAGTCCCCCGCTGCGTCTGTTCTTAATAAACTCACAAACTATTGAACGAATTTTCACCAATAGAAAGAGTGAAAAACTATGAAGGTTTCTGTGGATGATTTGTCACGGGCAAAGCCGAGCGGGTCGCTATATAGTTATCAATGTGTGATACCAATATTCAAGGTACAAGGGCCAATACACTGGGCACACGCTTCAGTGCTGTGCACTCAACATGGGGCAGTCACTCACCCCTGTGCACAGGTAGCCGCAGCCTCCTGAACAGCTCACTGTAGGCCCTCGTGACAGTGTGGTACACGCTCTGGGCACACGCTTCAGTGCTGTGCACTCAACATGGGGCAGTCACTCACCCCTGTGCACAGGTAGCCGCAGCCTCCTGAACAGCTCACTGTAGGCCCTCGTGACAGTGTGGTACACGCTCTGGGCACACGCTTCAGTGCTGTGCACTCAACATGGGGCAGTCACTCACCCCTGTGCACAGGTAGCCGCAGCCTCCTGAACAGCTCACTGTAGGCCCTCGTGACAGTGTGGTACACGCTCTGGGCACACGCTTCAGTGCTGTGCACTCAACATGGGGCAGTCACTCACCCCTGTGCACAGGTAGCCGCAGCCTCCTGAACAGCTCACTGTAGGCCCTCGTGACAGTGTGGTACACGCTCTGGGCACACGCTTCAGTGCTGTGCACTCAACATGGGGCAGTCACTCACCCCTGTGCACAGGTAGCCGCAGCCTCCTGAACAGCTCACTGTAGGCCCTCGTGACAGTGTGGTACACGCTCTGGGCACATGCTTCAGTGCTGTGCACTCAACATGGGGCAGTCACTCACCCCTGTGCACAGGTAGCCGCAGCCTCCTGAACAGCTCACTGTAGGCCCTCGTGACAGTGTGGTACACGCTCTGGGCACACGCTTCAGTGCTGTGCACTCAACATGGGGCAGTCACTCACCCCTGTGCACAGGTAGCCGCAGCCTCCTGAACAGCTCACTGTAGGCCCTCGTGACAGTGTGGTACACGCTCTGGGCACACGCTTCAGTGCTGTGCACTCCGTACGCGTCCAACATGGAGAACTCTCTGGAGCGAAGCAGGCCGTGCTTGGGACGGTGTTCGTCGCGGTATTTGTTGCTTATCTGGAAGATTAAGAAAGAGGAAACCATAAACATTTGTTTGAAAGATGTGCTGTGATTTATGGTAAGAAATATTCGGAATAAACATACTGCAACTCATAATTTTTGTTTCCATCACTAACATCACATAATTATCGGGAGCAGTGGTGGCCTAGTGGTAACGGCCGCGACTTACAAGTTGTAGGTCGTAGGTTCGAACCCCGGCAGGCGCTTTACTTTGTGTAAATTATTTCATCACCACTGCTCTCAAAACGGTGAAGAAAAACATCGTGAGGAAACCGGCATGTCTTAGAACCAAAAAATCGAAGACATGTGACATCCACCAACATGCCCGGCCCGCGTGGTGAATTACGCGCTATCAATGGTCACAGATTGGTTCACAACAAATAATCTTGTTCTTAATGCCAAGAAGACTAAATGCATAAAGTTCGCTTTGCCCAATGTTAGAAATCTGGGTCCCAACATTGTGCTCGGCAATGAGAAGCTCGAAACTGTTGATTCAGCTGTGTTTCTGGGTATAACAGTAGACTCAAAAATTCAATGGGGGCCACATATATCAAGCCTAGCGGGTAGGCTTAGCTCGGCCGCCTACGCCGTCAGAAAGGTTAGACAATACACTGACGTTGATACAGCGAGGTTGGTCTACTTTAGTTATTTTCACAGTATCATGTCCTACGGTATTCTACTGTGGGGCAGAGCCGCTGATATTCAAAATATATTTGTGCTTCAAAAACGAGCTGTTCGTGCCATTTACCAATTAGGTGCGCGTGTTTCTCTAAGAGATTTTTTTAAAGAGATTGGTATTCTCACAGCGGCTTCACAGTACATATTCGCCAACATTTTATATATTAGGCAGAACATTCATTTGTACAGTAACAATAGTGATATTCACAACTTTAACACCAGAAATAAGGACAAATTACGAGCTCCCTTTCATCGACTTCATAAGGTGCATAGTTCATTCGTTGGGGTTGGTATAACTTTTTACAACAAGTTACCGTCTTCTTTTCTAGATTTGCCATTTAACGCATTTAAAGCAAAGGTAAAAGCTAATCTCTGTTCTAAGGCATACTATTCTATTAATGATTATTTAGATGATAAGCATAGTTGGTCGCTGTGTTGAACTCAAGACAATGTTCGTGTTCTTTTACCAAAATTAGCTTGCTGTCAGGTTAAATATTATTATTTTTTAATTTCGTTTTTATGTGTATTTTTTAAATTTTATTTTTTGATAAGACTGTCGTAGGTATCGTTTACTGTTATTGTCGGAGCTGATGAAGATTGCTACTATCTTTGCATTATATAGAGTTAATCTTTCTAGTATTATATAGCAGCATAGCCAGCATTGTGTGAGTACCATGTACTTCAGAGCTATCATTGTCTAGATACCTACGTCTTCTATTGACTTGAATGACTCCGGTGGTTGAGAGTATGTCATGCCCACTCAAATGTCTCGCCGATGGTGGCGCGTGTGTCGGATCATTTAGCTCCCTTCAAAATGGTTGAGCTGAATGGTGCTGATACATGTGTCATGTTCGTGAACGGGCGCTGTCGGTTGGGACTGGTCATCTCTTAGCTGCCATGGTTTATTTTAATTGATTCTAATTTTATTTCTGAATTGTCTTTTTATATTTACTATGGACACTTTTAACTTGCTACATCGTTCTCACATAATGTGTAATCTCAACATGAATGATGTAACAAATGATTTGTAATAATTACCTAATTGAAAAAGAGTGTCCATGGAGTTTCTTGCCCGTTCTTCTCCATAGAGATCTACGCCTTGGAATGGGCATCTACGGTACTTTCACAGTTATTATGTCTTGTGACTGGGACTGTAGCACCATAATTTTGTAATGTTTTATTTTGTCTTTTGACAATTCAAAAGTGCCTGTAACTGGCCTACTTGAAATAAAGTGCTTTGACTTTGACTTTGACTTTGACTTTGACGGCCCATTCCCTCTCACAGAGAGAAGGCCTGCACGTACAACGGACCAAATGCGAGTCTAAGTGCGGAAAAGGGGTCCACCTATCCTATCCTAACATCACATAATTTAAAAAAAACATAATTTTCTAACTGTATGTGCAGTTTTAATTAGTAAAAATGTAATAAAATAAATAAATAATTTAACTGGGTACCAGTTCACAGAAACACATTTTTACAAAAAAAAATACAACCGACTTCCAAAAAAAACACTACAAAGTGAAAAATAACTTTAATTTCGGCAGTCGGTGTTCCTGTTTTCGATTCTTCGTTTTTTGACACCGCCTGCCGAAATTGATGTTATTATTCTATTTTTAGTGTTACATAATGGACAAGTTCCATAGTAAGGTACCTATTATGCCCGCAGTGATGCCAGAATATATTACCCAAATAACATGTAACTTGCACATAACCAGTGGAATGAGAGTGTACCAGGGTGAACTGTACACATCTGTGTACCTAGTTATGCAACCTGAACCGCAGCGAGTGATCACTGTGAGAGCATGAAATGCACGATTGCAGTTTAGGGTGGCCCTTCCAGACACACATGCATTTATGTTAATTTAGCATTTTAAGTAGCTGTAAGTCGTAATATGTAACCGATAGGATTAGATCAATACACTAGAGCATCCGCTTCTGCTCACACGTATTCACATTATTTTATTTAAACGTCATAACGCTCCCAAATACTTGACTGGCGCAGCCGGTAGGATCGCCGAATATAAGCTGCGCCGTCCTTCGCGTTTTTTCGGAATAAAACTTTTTCGTGTTACGCGTTCGGGTGGCCTTGAAGGCAGCTGTGGTGATTCTACGAACCAAACAAATTTGTCAAGGCGGAGCTGAAAATGAGAAAGGCGAGCTGGTGAGTCCAAATTTTCACCTTCCTTTCCCATTTCCTTTTTGTTATCTTGCGATTAGAAGTCTCGCGTTATAACGTTATCTGGTTTTGCATAAAATCTGTAAGGCTAGTTTTTAATATATAAAAGTTATTTAAAGTCATATTACAATTGAAATATTGTTAATGAATTATAAAAAAAATATTTTATTCAGATAAATTGTTTAAAGTTCTACTTGATTAATGATTACTATTTTATACTTAAGAATTATTTTTTTGTTTTAAGAAGTGTTTAAAGGCACTCAATACTTTTTGCTTTTGTACTTTATATTATTTTTGTGTGTTAATTAATAGTGTTAAAAATGGAAGATCACGTAAAAATTGTTATGATTCCAAATGAAATGATTAAAATTATTCCACTTTTTGACGGCGATAAGCGCCATTTAAATCTTTTCATACGTAAAAGTGAATATATTATAAATAAATACAGGGGAAGTGACGAGCAAAACTTGTATGTAATGCATGCCATAACGAGTAGATTAGCGGGGAATGCAGCCGCGCTTATCAGTGAGCGCGAGGATATTGTTACATGGGAAGAGTTTAAGGAGTTATTAATACAACATTTCGGAGACCCAAGAAGTGAAGAATGTTTAGCTATTGAATTGGAAACTTTGCGTATAAGAAATGATGAATCATTTTTGGATTTTTGCAATCGTATTCAATCAGTGCGTAGTATTTTAATATCAAAAGTTAATAGGTTATCGAGTACTATGCGTGAAAGTAAAATAACTATTTATAATAATATGTCATTAAACGTGTTCCTTTATAATCTACCGGAATATATGGTGCGTATTATGAGATTAAAAGCGCCGTCCACTTTGGAACAGGCTTTATCTTTCGTGTTAGAAGAGGTCAATTTCTATGAACAATATAATGCCCGAAATAAAACACTGCTGACTTCTTGCGGTGAACATGCTATTCCAAATAACACACAAACGTTTAAATTCGGCACAAATAATTATAATAAGCCTATTAATAATGATACACCTATTTTTAAGCAACCAAATACACAACCCAAATTATTTGGGACGCGTAATCCACAATTTGGATTTCAAGGTCAAACATTTGGTTATCGCCCGCAACAATTTGAGATGCTTCCGCAACAATTTGGGATGCGTCCGCAACAATTTGGAAATCAACAGCAATTTAATAATCGATCTTTACAGCCATTTGGCAACCAGAACCACCAATCGTTTAATAGATCTTCACAGTTATTCGGTATTCAGCAACCTAAACTTCAATCTAGTGATGTCACAATGCGTACGGCGCCTCCGGCACAAGTGCATATAAAAGGATTTAATTTAAATGAGCTTGACCTTGATCATTACGATGATATTCAGTCTCCCTGCCATTACCAATGTAACAATGAATATTTTCACGATTATTACCCTTTTACCGAAAATCAAGATGAGAATTATTCGGAAGAAGTTAACAAAAAAGTTTCAACGGAAAATAATGAGGACTTTCAATTATCAGTCTCGGAAAACAGGGAAATAATACAATTAAATTGCAATACATGCCCTAAATTGCCTTACATATATATACCCGAAATAGATGCAAAATTTATGATAGATACGGGCAGTACAAAATCATTTATAAACCCGGAAAAGGCGTATTACTATTTTTGCGATAATATTTATCATAACCCATTTGAAGTTAGGAGTACTCACGGTACAACCCAACACGAAGAAGTACTTTCCATTCCAGCATTTCCAATTTTTAATGTTAATGAAACTCACAAATATCATATCTATGAAGTCGACCCTAACTTCGATGGTTTACTAGGTAATGATATTTTACATTGTGTAGAGGCACGTATAGATTTGAAAAACGAGGTCTTGAAAACTAAAACTACGGTAATACCAATCATGCGCAATAAGAATAAACATAAAATAGAGATGGCACCTCGATCAGAACAAATTCCTGCAAAATATCATTCTGGTAATGCTTTAGTGGATATTAGAGAACTTACGGAAGATTTGCGTATGCCCAGCGCTTTAGTTAAATATAAGGATGGCAAACATAATACAAACACAGATTTCCTGTCCCGTATTAAATTAAATGCATTAGGTTCAGATAAGGGCGCAATATCTACGAAAGATAATGTAGATGAAAAAGAACAAAAACCGAAAAACATCCAATCAACTCACAAAATTGAAAAATTTATTGATTACGATGGTGCTAATTCTAGAACAATTTCCATTTCGGATTTGTCTCCCACTCTAACAGCCAGTTCTGTATGTGATACAAATGAACCAATTCCACTTGAACCTGTAGATAAAACATTTACAGTACATTCAGCTGAAGACATGGAATCAATTGGTATTCCAATATTACAAGAAGCAATAGACACTAAACCCAACCAGATATTAGTTTTTACATGGCACGAAAACGATATCTAAGTTACAGATCATTCCCGTCAAAAACAAAAAATTCTTGAAGTACTTTTACCAATAAATAATGAGGAATTAATTAAACAGTTTTTAAAAGAATATATTAAACATAAAATTAAATACTTTATATATTTTGAAAGCGTAGAGCATAGGAAACAGTTTAACAAAGTTATTATACAGTTATTTAAAAAGAGAAGGGTAGAATTCGTGGAATGTGACATGCGTGTAGTTTTTGTTGAAGATGAAAACGAACAAAAAGAAATTATCTTACAACATCATGAAGAAAAAACGTATCATAGAGGTATAAAAGAGACCATGTCCAGGATAAGAAGAAATTATTTTTGGAATAACATGCAAGAGACGATCAGCCGTAATAAATTTTGAAGCATGCCGTAAAACCAAGCATGACAAAAAAAAAAAACCATAAAGCCTTTTCCACAATTAACACAAACCAACAATTACTAAAAGATCATGCGAAGCGTAATAAACGTCAGATGATAGAAATAAAGCAAAATGTTAGAAATGGCAAGAGTGGTGGTGAGATAGATAAACGTCCTCCGCATATGGTGCCTCACGCTATTGGCAGTAGCGCAAGTAACATGGGCCCTTCAACTTCAAAAGGTTGAGAAAAACCCCGGTATCCTTCCCGTGAAACAAGGGCAGGCGTTTAAACAAGTAGATAAGTGGTTAATTATAAAAACTTTAAATTTAGATAGGTTAAGGTTATGATCTAGAATTAAGTTTAATTAAATATAATGAATTCAGTAAATTAATAGATGTTAACAAACCTTACAGCCATGAGTTTTTAGGTATTCGTACTCAAACAGATTATCGAAAAACTATCGAAAAATTTCAGCAACTTGTACCAGCTAAAAGATTTTAGCGAGGATTAATTGATCCATTTGGATCCATGATAAAAATCGTTACAGGTAATTTATATCATAGTGACGCAATTCGATATGATTCTCTCATCTCTCAGTTGAAAAGCAACCAATTTATATTAGATAGTAAAGTAACTTTGGTCTCCAAAATGTTAAATTGTTTTGTTAACAGTACAGAAATCTTACATAACAATACATTTATTTTAGATGAACGTTTAAAAAGGATCGAGAAATTAGTTAAAAATATGATTACAAAAGAAGAAAATTCCATTTACTCTACTTACATTTTAGGAATGTTTAATATGTTTTTAACAAATTTTCGAACAATTATTATAATTTTAAGTGAGATTGAAACGGCCTTAGTCTTTAGTAAGGTGTCTGTACTGCATCGAGCGATTGTTAATTCTACTGAATTACTGCACATGTTCTATAGCCAAAACTGAAAATCTGTTATATCCTGTGAATGAAAATAATTTAGTAAAATTTGAAGATTGTTTCACTGTTAAACCTTTTATTAAACAGAACCAGATCACGTTTATAATAGAGATCCCACTTATTGAAAACAGTACTTACAGTTATTTTAAACTTTACTCTTTACCTATTTTTAACACAGATTTAAACGAAACTGTTATAGTGGTTCCTAAATATCCCTACCTGTTGGTGAAAGACTCAGATTACTTACCAGTCGTGAGAGCCTGTGTACAGATAACGATAAATGACAAATTCTTATGTACCGATGATGATGTGTTAACCCATCAAAAGCCATTATGCGAAGAACAGTTGATGAAGTTCCACTCTAATATGAGTGCATGCGAGCAGCATACAGTCGACATTGAAGACTTGAAAGTTCAACGAATTGGCCGCAGAAGTTGGATTCTATATACAAAGAATAACATTATAGCTAGTAGAAAATGCTATGACGATGTCATGACCCACGAGTCTCTTCAAGGAACATATATAGTTACCCTGGACGATGCTTGTAAAGTTAACGTTGGGCACATACATCTACAAAATTACAAATTTTCTCTTACACACCTGAATCACCCAATAACTCCAATCATTACCCTACCAGAGATGAAGCCTGAAAAACGTACTAACAGTGTCAGTGCAGTGAATATGAAAGGTATAAATCTAGACGAGCTGAAAGAATTAGCTCAAGTGGTGAAAATGAGCAAAGTGAAATACGGTGAAAATGATAGTGCGGTTGACATGAAAAATATTAGTTTAGGTACGGTAATTCTATATGTAATTCTGCCTTTAGGATTTATGATCTTTCTTGTTTTTAGGTATAAAATCATATTGTTAAAATGTCTGCGAAATCATCAGAATCCTAACAACTCTGATAATTTCGTACTTGAGGAGGGAGGAGTTATGCAACCTGAACCGCAGCGAGTGATCACTGTGAGAGCATGAAATGCACGATTGCAGTTTAGGGTGGCCCTTCCAGACACACATGCATTTATGTTAATTTAGCATTTTAAGTAGCTGTAAGTCGTAATATGTAACCGATAGGATTAGATCAATACACGAGAGCATCCGCTTCTGCTCACACGTATTCACATTATTTTATTTAAACGTCATAACGCTCCCAAATACTTGACTACCTTTTTAGAGCATACTGGCGTGATGATATGTTATGAAATGGTGTAAACAATAAACAGACATGCGATTGCAGCAATCTCGAGAGATTTGCCGTAATTTATTGAAGAGTTCTGTTGGTATATCTCCGAATTTCTTAGTCAGATTTTTACCAAATTTAAATGAGACCATTTCGGCATAAACCTCTTTCGAACAAACAAAGAATTGTGAAAATCCGTTTATATATGACGGAGTTATGCCTAAACACAAACAAAAGAAAAAAACATCCGAATTGAGAACCTCCTCCTTTTTGGGCAGTCGGTTAAAATCGGACAGAATGATAGATTGTGTAACTGTGTACTTTTTGTTCGCTAGGTAAGTAGACATTTGGCTGCGGCCGAAGGTCGTAGCCCATTAATCGGCTTCCATGTCAGCTTAGACCAGAAATCGACCTTCAGTCGGATACTATAAATAAATATAGTAGTACCTGATATAATAACAGTGGCAGTTGTTTGTAAGACAGAGGCCCCACATCAGCTAACAGATCTGCTATCGCCTCTTCATGTGTCTGGAAATAAAATAAAAATCTTAATAATTAATTAGACTTGTAAACAATGCTATGCAAACTAAATTCCAATAAATATCGGGATCAATTATAATTATCTAAATGATTAATTTATAATTATTAATATTATCCTTTCTTTAATGATATCCAAGTTAAAGTACAGTACAACTATTTTCGTAATGTCCCTCGGCAATCATCGCATTTCCTAATACAAACGAATGCTAATTGCCATACAAAAATACAAAATGTCCATGTACATCAATTATTACATTTATCATGTATAATAATTTTAATTCAGAACTAAGTACTTTATTATTGTTTTGATTTGATTTCCGTGTTTAATATAAAGAGCTGTAAAAATAGCAGCTTTCCTCCCAATTTTAAAATAAAAGAAACATTATGTTATAAGACTCTAATACTTCCAAGTTGATTGAGAGTGTCCGGTCTGCCCCAAGTGCAAAGGGCAACTGATAGAAATCCGACGACTGACGAAACACGAAGTTTGCCGAGGGACATTCAGAAATGTTTGTACTGTAGTGTAAAAATGACATGGCTAATTTTTATCTAGGATATGCAACAAAATGATTTGAAACATATTTCTTAAGTTTTTTAATAATAATTAATTGAGTATTTTCAGTTCTGCAGAACTTCAGGATATGATTTCATAAAAAAATAATAGTTGCATTGAATTATAGCCATTTCATTTAATTTATTTTTACAGAAATAATTTTCTTACATGATTACCAAATATCCTGAAGTTCGTCAGAGCGATGCAATTTTAATCTGCATATCTATTATCTATACAATAGGGATATTTCCTGGGTAGGAAAAATATAATTCTTATTGATTATTAAATAATATTGGACCCGTCTTTTTTGGTTTAACAAATCAATAAAAATGGACAAATATAAATCAGATCATAGTTCAGGAGTGGCTTGTGACGTCACTATGTCAGTATAAAGTGTACTAACAGTGTAATGTCACACAATATTTCAATGCATTATATCTTCGTCACTCTATGTTAACCTTTCAAAATAAAAAACAAGTGTCCAATATCTATATTATTGTACCAGACAGACAAAAAACAAATTTTCAGTAAATGACGGGTGGAATGGGTCATGTCATTTTGAATCAAGACATGTGTCTGATGCTATATGTAACATATTTTAAATGCAGACAGGAACACATCTTAAATAACAACAGTCTCAAAAACTTTAGTATAATCAGCATATAATGTTGCCACGACTGGGGCCAAGCTTCCTCTTTGTGAGAAGGGTTTTGCTGTGATCTACCACACAGGCCTGGGGCGGATAGCCAGATGTGATACGTATTCTATATTTTGGTTCCAAAACATTCTAGATTGAGAAACTCACTGGAGCCAACAAATACTTCTTTCCATGTCTATCCTCCATCTTGATCAACTCCGGCCCAATCTCCTGCAGCCTCCCCGTCTTCTCCCAGAGAGAGGCCGAAGTCAGCAACGGTAAAGACATGCGCTGTCCCCCGGCCGCTTCTATACAGGACCTAGAAAGAAAGAGGCACTGTTTATTCTGCACTGACAAAACTCACATTATATAAATACGTTTTCTTTCTTGTTTAGTAAACCCAATAGATGCTTTTCCAAAATAAAGATCATTTTTATAAATTTACATGCAAAATAACCAATTTTATTTTTCTTCTATGGCAACTGAGCCAATATCAACGATTCTGTCAGTCAACATACTGGCACTCAATGTCGTAGTTACACTATAGACAACACAGACCTGATCTGGAGCTCCAGCTTGTCGAGTGCTCTGCGGGCGAGGGGCAGCACAGTGAAGAGGCCGGAGCTGGTGGGGCGGATTAGACCACATTCTAGGAGGAGCTGGAAAGATAGAGTTCAATGATTTGCTTCTGTGATTTTTGTTTGAAAAGTAAGTTTCACAGCTGTTTAACTAATAAAATTTTAAAAGATCTAGTTTTATACACACTTTGGAAGATATTGGGGCGACTTTTTGATAGCATAATTAAGCATAAATTAGATTTCTGGCAATTGTAATTAATAATTGACATTCTGGGCAGTAAGATTAAATACCAGCTCGAAATTTGTGTAGTTTCAAACTACCCCCATGGAAAGAATGGCGTGTGAGTTTAAGTTTGTACTCATATTCAACAACTCGTCCATAGTTACTGCTTTAAATGATCTATTAAATAAACCGAATCTAAGAAGAATAAACTGCATTCATACCGCAAAAGATAAATTTAATATAAACAAATCAATAGACCTTACAAATCTACTTACTTTTTGACTTTTACACGTAATTTCAGTATTCTTAATCTTGGCATTCTTCGGTATTGTTATAACTGGCTGAAATAACCTCGATAAGTATCGCATTTTGCTACTTTTTGATTTTTATTCAATGTTTTTATATTAACGATTTTTAGGTTACCATAATCAGCTGGGCTTCTAAACGTCAAATTGCTAAAGCTACGTTTAGTAGCTTCATCACAAGATTGATTTTCACTGTCTGTTCCAATAATTAATTAAAATTTTATTTCCCATATAAACTCAATATAAAATTCATTGTTACCGCTTTAACTAATAGACAGACTATTTAATAAAAGTTGTACAGTTGTTATCTAATAATATTTCGTAAATGATTTTGTCAAACCAAGAGCAACTACTAAACGTATTGCTGGCACACGCTGGGGATCTTTCATTATCGTCCGTCCATGTTATGGTATGTTATAAAGCGAAATTACGAAATGAATATTGTTGGCACTGCCTCTAACATTCCTAAGGCGGAAAGGATGCGAGTCGCACAAGAGCTTACTATGTGGCGACGCTCTGAGGAGGTCTACGTTCAGCAGTAGTCCTGTCGACGTCTTTTGGCTGAAATGATGATGATTATTATTGCCCCTATTTAATTTATTGTCATACTTTGTACAAAGTATGATAATAAATTAGACCTACCACTTTATAGCTTATATTTTAATTAAGGTAGGTACCTACACCAAATAAATCTATAGCATTTACTTCATTGAGCACAATACGCCTACACTAAATACGCGAGCAAAACCACGAGTATCTACATAACTAAGTAACTGGCAAAGCAGGCTGGCAGGCACTCAGATAATACCAAAAATACTTAGCTAGCTGTATAGTTATTTTGCAAAGCTATTAGCTAATTACAAACCAGCTAAAAGCCAAAGTGTATGTCTCTTTCAGAAGACTGTTTGTTCGTGACCCGGATTGCGCAGAGAACACGTTCCGAAGATACGAGCACATAATGTGGTAGAAACAGTGGCGTATTTAAGATTTAGCGCCCCGGGCCACCCCACAATTAACACAAAATAAGAACTATAAAAATATAAATAATCTATAATACATAAAGAATATGTTGCGGTTTTATTATTATTTTATTATTTATTTCAGACTTTCTGTCCTTAAATACACTTACAAAACATAGAATGAAATATACAAAATAAACAACACAAAATACAACGAAGAAAACGGTTACAACACATAAAAAGATACAAGCAATAACCAATGACAACATAGATAAAAATTTGACGCGGAGGAACTGTCCACTGCTCACAAAGCAGTGTGCAAGTGCATCCAGTGGCGCAGCAGTGGAGAGTCCCACCTGTCCGCGAACACGCTTAGTAAGCTGTCACTGCTGGACCTAACACAACGCAGCAGCGACGCACATTGTTTTCTTATTAATCCTTGTGCTTCTGCGAACATAGTTGATGCACTGCAGAATCGAATTAACTATAATTAAAAATATGTTTGCGAGAGCGAGCGAAACATAACTAAAAATTCGCGTGCCTCGGATAGCTTATGTTGTTGTTATAGTTTACTTAGAAAGCTTCTGAATAAATTATATAATGTGGAACGCAAGAGCAAGAGAAAATTCGATAGATGGCTTCCGCCACACCTTGTAGTCCGCCGCCCCGAGCCATGGCCCTCTTGGCCCAAGGTTTAATACGCTACTGGATAGAAACCACTAACAGAGGCTGACTTTATTAGTCTTTTGACCTCTTTGTTCAGGTCCGCAGAGTGTATTAGGGCTAATCCGGATGGTCTGTAACAGGGATTAATAAACGAGGTGCTGCCATTTAAAAAAGTAGAGTAACTAGTATTTTTAGATGAATGTACTCAAATCTAGACACTCGGTGGCGTGTCAGGCAACGATCAAGTAAAGAAGGAACTAACGACGCTGCAGCCGTTTGTTATATGATGTACACGAACCATTTGAAGCCACTTTTAACCCCATATTAACTCAAAATCTATTCAACATAAATACATGAAATTTTGTTTATTTATTAAAACCCCATTAACTAGAACCCTAAATTTCATAAATATAGCTCAAACGGTTATTGAGATAGATTTCTATGGAAAAATGCTTAAATAGTAGATTATTAACCAAGGGGATAAAGCAGTGTCTTCTGTCGCGGGTGACGATTTAAATCGCGAGCGTAACAAATGAGCCGAGGTTTACTCCCGAGCGTAGCGAGGGTGTTAAAAACTTAAATCACGAGCGAAGCGAGGGTTTTAAGACGAGTCCTGAGTGTAGCGAGGGATTTAAGTTCACCCAAAACTAAGACAGCTTTATCTCCGAGGAAAATACTCTACTTTTCGTACCATTTGCGAAAAAATTAACACAATATTAATATGAGATAAGCATTTAATAAAAAAAATGATAATTAAAGTAAAAGTTAAAATTCGAAACATTGGTTGGTTTTAATTTCGTGAATCTATTTATTTCAATGCTGTATTTGATGCTTATTGTAGCTTTCAGTTTTGAGTCTATGCACCAAAGTGTATTCGGATTCTTTGTCTTGGATAAATAATCAAAATAGACAAGAAGTACTAATTGTGAAATTGATAGGCCTTTCGCACTTCTCCACGTTGAAAATTCTTCATAGGATTTTAAATAATTTTACTTGGATTTTGTTGGAAATTATTTATAATTGCGGCAGCATTTGCACTGATGGAATCCGACAATTCACTGTGACCGTCGCTTTGACGTATTTTTAGAACATCAACTTATTTATAAAAATAAATTAAAATAAACTTAACGTTTATGTATTTGAAGAAAACAAAAACGCGGCAAATTCCTTATAGACTAATATTTTTTTGTCGGAAAAGAAAAGGCATCAAGCTCATACGGCCTCGTCGGTTTTCGTAATTTTATTTAATAATCATATCTGCATAATAAATGCGTATTCCTTTTTCAAAAAGATGTATAATGCTTTATATACAAACTCAATGGTGTAAACACAGATGTAGTTCAGTATAAATTTCGGTAAGTATTCCAAATTTAAATCATATTCTCCCCCTAGAGGATGAATTAAAATTTAGTACAATTTTCTTTCCCTGTTTTTAACAGATTAAAAATGACTATTGTTATGTTCGCTTTTTGTGGCATAGAATGTCACTCTTTTGAGCAACTGGAACGAAAAAATATGTTATTGTAAAAAGCGTGGGGTGCTTTTGAAAATATTTTAAAAACGACTCTACAACAATTGATATCAAGCACCCCACGCTTTTTAAAATAAAATGTTTTTTTATATAATTTATATTTTTTAACTAGCTACCTACTTCGCTCCCGTGGGCCACCCCACAGGACCAGTTTTCAGGATAAAAAAATAGCCTATGTCACTAAGGAATAATATGAAAGATTTTTTCAAAACAGTCCAGTAGTTTCGTAGCCTATTCGATACACAAACGATAAACAAACAAAAAAATCTTTCCTCTTTATAATATTACTAGCTGTTCCCCGCGGCTTCGCTCCCGTGGACCACCCCACAGGACCTGTTATCGGGATAAAAAAATAGCCTATGTCACTCAGGCATAATATAGCTTTCTATTAGTGAAAGAATTTTTCAAATCGGTCCTGTAGTTTCGTAACCTATTCGGTACAAACAAACAAAAAAATCTTTCCTCTTTATAATATTATGTTATTATATTATTATAATAGTATAGATTATTTAATTTTTACTTTTTAGTTGAATCGATAATCCTGAAGAACCTGGTAAGGATAATGGGACAAACTATTTAAATTATTGCATTGTCATCGGTCTTTGATAAGTGTGCAAAGTTTCAAATTAATCCGACCGTATCATATGTCTTCGAAGTTTTGATTCGACGAAAACGCCTGTTTCGGTTCGAACCCATGTCACACAAACCCGTTAGACAGAGCCGTTACCACTGGGTCACCACTGCTCAAACATACGAGGAGAGGTCCAAAAGTTCGCGGTAAAGAAGATGTATTTTAAGGAAAAATATTTCGCGATCTTTTGGACCTCTTCTCGTATAAATAAATGCTTTTACCTCGTTATAGTACCTCAATTGGTTTTTCGGCAGTTTCGGTGAACATTTTTCCCATCAATGCCTGCTATCACGGCCCTCCCATCAGCCAGTACGTATCATTTTAATGAAGCATCAAGCACTCCGGCCGAGCGGGCTCAGGGCGCGGCGTGTTCAGTCATTGTTTTATCTACGGTTAGCGCGAACCGTTTAACCTCGGATAAGTAACGCGCAGCGGATCATCTCCGTTAGTTGATACGTTCGGGTGATGGTTTGGGGGTAGCGGAGGCGAGAGCGGGTAGCGACTTCATCTGGAGGAACTCCCAGTAATTCCTAGCATGAACAATTTTATCCAGAAGCTCCTGGCTAAATAGTAACAGCCGTACGGATCGGTTTTCAAAGTTAAGCAGCAATTGCCGAGTTCGGTCTTTGAATAGGTGACTATTCATAAAAAATTTGACGTTCAAAAAGTTCTGGCCTAATTTGAATAAATGAATTTTGATTTCGAAAGTCCTCCGCGCCTGGGAAAATAGATACGCTTAGTCGTTGGTCCCGGCCTGTCAGTTTTAGACTTTAGATCGTTGACTGTCGTTACGGGTAGTCTATGTTGCTTCTCTGTTTTATATTCCTAAAATTGTGATAAATTGAATATTAATAGTGTAAAAATGGTGTTTTTTTTTATTCTAATAATATTAGTGAACGTGCACGAGTGTGGGCAAGTAAAACACAGCTGTAGTACATAAGTTTGTACATGTTGTCGACAAAACTCCGTCGAAGCTTACAATAAAGTTACCGCCATTTTCAATTCCGCAAGGAATTGATCAGGTAACGTTATCCAAGCACTATCGCGGCCCTTCCGTAGATAATAATACGTTACTTGTTTTGAGTCTCTGTTCACCTTACCTCTTATAGTCTAGTATTCTAACATAATTAGCTCGCTCCCCACCACACTATGCCCTCACCCATTCACTTATCAAGTTCACAGGTCATTTAGCCGCGGCCATTTTGTGGTGCGACGAACGCGCTAATGGAAAACGGCGGGAAGCGACAGAACACCGCCATTTTGTTTGTTAATCATGTTTTTATTAACGTCACATGTAAAGGGGTGGTTTTGAAAAGATTTTGAGGCTAGGGACAGGATGCATTATGCCTAATGACTTTGGTAATATAGAGATTCGTTGATGCTGAGTATAATAGAAGTGTGTCTTTATTAAACGTCTATTATACTTAGACTTTGATGGATGTATTTCGTGGACAAAGAGCGTTGGATGGTAGATGGTTGGTATTGTGTGTTATTGAGTGCTGTTAGGATGTCTATCATTCTATTTTAAGCCTAAAAATGTCCAGTTATTACGCTAAACCGCGATATCTACCTACTGCTTCAGTTTTAAGTTCTTTTGCACATCATAATAAATAAAAAAAATAAAATATAATAATAATAATAAATAAATAATAATAATTGTATGTGTAAATGAATAAATAAATAAATAATAAATAAATAAATCATTTATTGTAGGGCGTGCACGTCCGCTAACCAAATGACTGGCAAAGTCTGTGAGGTATTCAATAGGTTGTTATATGCTAAACATGTAGGCTCAAAAACTCTTTAAAATTGACAAGACATTTCATAAACAATCTTTTAAAACACGTTTCTTGCCCCAGTTTACTCTAACAATAGGCGATATCTAAGTAAATGCTTGAATATTATTGCATTGTCAGTATTATTTTTACTTGTCGTTCAGCAGTCTAGGCATTCATTTAGGAATCGTGTAGTGGTAATGAAAACAGGCAATTTATTGTTCAGTTTATACTTCCCACGCCCACTTGCAAAACTCAGAGTTAGTAGCTGATATACGATGTTAAACTAACAATATTGAATGACAATTTATCAAATTAACCTCGTGTTGGCAACTAACTGAGTTAAGTTTTTCGTGCAAGTAGGCCTAAGTAGTCATCTAATTGTTATTTTTAATTAAAGCTTAACCGTTACCTAACCTAATTAACCATCTAGCCCGCAAAACATAAATTAACGTGCCCTAAGCGCTGGCCATCCATCTCCATCCTCCAGAGACGAGCGTCATTAATTATAACCGGCCCTCACAGGTGCTGGTCGGAGCGGTCACCTGTAGTCTATGTGTCTATGGCATCTGGGGCTGCGCTGAGGTAAGCTGGGATTAGCGCTGTGTTACCAGCGTGAGATGAGGATAAGGGTTAGTTCACAGCGAGATGCGACGCGGCGCGACAGTTTCAAGTTGACAGAGGCCACTAGTTTTGGGCTGCCACCGCCGCACATTAGATCATTTTATTGTATAAAATAGTAATTTTACTTAAATGATAATATTACTAAAATAATAATTTTAACAAAATAATAATTTTACTTAAATAATAAAAAAAAAACACTTTCTTTCAGAATCAATATAGTAGCAACCCTAGTGAGTCTGTTAAGTTTAGGTGTCAATTTTAAAAACGGCGGGAATGGCCTTTCTATAAACTTTCTATTTTGTGATAATTATTACCTTGCTTTGGTAATTCATGTTTCAAGCACTTTCTGGCATCTGATTAGGCTGTAACTTGACGTACTTGTGAAACTATAGAAACATTAAAATAATATGGAGCTGGTCTCATGATGGAGCCGGAAGGTGGCCATAGTAACTGCTCAACCAGACAAGATAGCAGCTCCATCGAGGTTGGGCTCATTAGATGTGTAAGTAATGACAAATTTTCACCTTTCAGATAAATAAGCTTGTTTAAAAAATATTTTTTTTCTTACCTAATAAGGTAAGTTGGTCGACAATGAACCACCTAAATTTTCAAGAGCTGTAACTCTTATTCCTAGGGGCCGTAGTTTATACTTTTTACTTATAATTGTAGATAATATAACTGGCTACATTATGTAGTACTTTGTTTTTGTTCAAATAACATAACTTCTTAAGATTTTTATTTTTTGGGATATGATCCACTGTGTACACTCAGTGAACTGGGGGCTGGTACACAGTGAACCGTGTGTGTAAACAATGAACCATGCCATTAACCAAAGCATTACAATTATTGGATTATAATAAAAGTAGCAAAATAGATTCTGTCTACCCACATGGGAAAAAGGCGTGAGTTTATGTATGTAGTAAAATAAAACTCACTTATCAATTTAAATTACACCTAAACGTAGCCCACGTTTAAGTGATGGAAAAACATCTTTCAGGAATAATTCATCTTCATCATTTGTATGGTTCACTCTGGTTCTTTGTCAACCCTCGACCCTACTTATTTGTAGTAGATAATAAGTTCATTATTATATCGCTGTCTTAAAATATGCACGCAGCTTCACGCCGTATCGCGTCTCGGTATGAGCTGACCCTTAAAGTGGGCTGGATTGTATGATGTACCTAACTAACTTGACGTGTGAAGGAAGGAATGAGTTAAAACGTGATTTATATTTTGGTGGAATTCGTTACCTAGTGATTTTCTAAATTGAAACTGACGTTGAAATTGTAAAATGGACCTAATAAGCTTAGCTAAGACGTTCTTTTTTCTCTTCAAGACAGTAAAATGTACATTGTATGATATAATCCAAAGATGCATTTCATTACTAAGTTTAATTGTATATTAAGTTAGCTAGCAAAACTCTACGTGATGGAATGTAGAAAAAATATCTAAACCAATCTAAACTTATAATTTCATGTTATGACAACGATTCTAGCAACGACTGACGACATTTAAAATTTTGAGTAATTTTGGTTAAGATTTAGATATCAATCAATTTCATTCACTCTTAAACTTAAAAGTATTGCTAACTTATTCAATACTACCCTGTTTAACGCCACTCGTGAAGGAACCCTGCATATTTGCATATTTATGCAGGGTAGGAAATACTGTAGGACACGCTGAAGATACATTATTCTATATCGTTTCCTCCACTGGACCACCGTAACCGTTGTCATAGCAACATCCACTGAACCACACTGAACTAAAGGCAGTTTACTTCAATAAAAAACTTTTTTACAAAAAAATACTACCGACTTCCAAATAAGAAACTACAAAGTGAAAAATAACTTTATTTTTGGAAGTCGGTGTCTTTGATAGGTACCATTTTTTTGCGTTATGGACACCGACTTCCAAAAATAAAGTTATTTTTCACTTTGTAGTTTCTAGAGCTGCTGTGGTGCTGTGGTGTGTGTGTATGTGGCTTTGTAGTTTTTAGAGGAAGTCGGTAGTATTTTTTTGTAAAAAAAATGTTTATTTTTTAGTTGACATGTAGTTAAGTAAGGTATCTATAATGCCAGAAGAGATTACCCGAATACCATGAAACTGAACAAAACCGGTGAAATGAGAGTGTATCAAGGTGAACTGCACACATCTGCGTACCCCTAGAGCGTACTGGCGTGATGTTATGTTATGAAATGGTATAAACAATAAACAGACATGCGATTGCAGAAATCCCGAGAGATTTGCCGTTATTTATTGAAGAGTTCTGTTTATATCTCCGAAGTTCTTCATCAGATCTTCACCAAATTAAAATGGGATCAATTTCGCAACATAGGTACTCTATAAAAAAAAGAAATTTCAAAATCAGTCCACAATTGCGGAGATATCAGTGAAAATACATTAAAAAAACATAAAGTCGAACATGAACCTCCTCCTTTTTGGTAAGTCGGTTAAAAATACAGGTCCTAGTCGTAAAGATTACTTCCCCCATTTTTCAACACATTTCTTCAACGTGACTGTTCACTGTACCCCTTAGTTTCCCAGGCCGGCCACAGAGGGCGCAGACTATAAATCAGCTAGTCGACGGCGCGGATTATCTCGCCTTCATGCGTCATTTGTTTCTGCGATGTCGCGAACATTTGTCACGGCGTTATGAACAGACCGACGGGTCGCTACGGTGTTATGAAGCACTGGGATGGTGTTAATTAAAGAGTATTTAAGTATGAGAAATCTTTATCCTCCATTGCGAACTTCGGTCACGGCGTTCAATCTCAGCGGCGCGGGAGATATGCCTGTAACTGAGAAATTTTTATTGGCAAAATCCAATAAAATTGCGTAAGTGAATTCGGCAAGGCAAAGGGTTTTGACGCTATTAATCGACTAATCACATGCGAGATGAAAGACGCGATGTGGCTTTCCGTCTATAAGATTGGTCGATTGATGGCGATAAAACCCTTTTCCTTGCCTAATTCACTTACGCAATTAGGCTGCAGGGATTCGAACTTAGGTCCCCATGCATGGACAGCAGTCGTACTTGCGCGAGACCAACGGTTAAGCATTTATCTATCAGCTTTTCTGCACCAATACATCAGCCATTTAGAAGATACAATGTTTAGATAGTAAAACAGCATTTTTTAGAGTTCCGTACCCAAATGGTAAAAACGGGTCCCTATTATTAAGACTCTGCGGTCCGTCTGTCTGTCTGTCACCAGGCTGTATCTCGTGTACCGTGATAGCTAGACAGTTGAAATTTTCACAGATGATGTATTTCTGTTGCCGCTGTACGCAGTACCAGTGTTTTACATGGAGCAACTGCCTATATGACCTCCACAACCCAGTAACTGGGTAACACGGTACCCCTTGGTAAGACTGGTGTCAGATCTCATAAGCTTCTGATTACCCGTAACGACTGTCAAAGATCTTCAAATGACAGCCGGGACCAACGGCTGAGGAAACGGGGGCAGAGAGCGCCGACTGAATTTCCTTAGTAAAAAGTCATAATTCGAGGTTTGGCTCTCGTCTCTTACCTCCTCCAATATTGGACCAATTTAAAAGATATTCCGTAAAATAAAAATTAAAGATATATACTATGTCCCTATGTTTTCCTTTTTGATGATACATTATCTTTAGAAGCACTAGAGCCTTCAAAAAATGCTCAAAATTGCGCTGTCAACAGAGTCTTAGTATACAAAATTGACAAATATAAATGAAAAAAGGAAAACATAGGGACATACTATATATGTTACTTTCCCAGTTTATGGAATATCTTTTAAATTGGTCCAATGTTGGAGGAGGAAAGAGACGAAAGCCAAACCTCGAATTATGACTTTTTAATTAAGAAATTCAGTCGGCGCTCTCTGCCCATATTTCCTCTTAACGTGCTTTCCGAGGCACGGAGGAAACTCGGTATGTTGAAATGGTCACCCATCCACATTTTCATTGATGATCGACCAGTGCGACTGTTATTATTTAGCCACGAGCTCCTCCAGATCATTCACGTTATAGTGTGAAATTAAATAAGCGTGTAGAACATACCATAAACTTTATACTCATACTTCTATGAACCCTAATCATTCCTCTATTATATATCAATCATAAAGTTTGCTACTCGTATCGATAAGTTTTTCTGAACACTGTCCACTAAGACTATAATCGATTTAGGAAAACTAAGCTTTTTGTCGGTCATATACCTACTAACATCTTGATATTTTATAAATCGTTGTAGTTCTAAGGTAAAGTCAAAGTTAATTTTATATCATTCTTCATTGGCGGGAGGCCTTCCAACGCAACGTCTTCCGGTTCGCGGTCGCAACTCGAACCTAGAACCTTTCTGCCCCATCGGCTATCCGTTCTGCGAGCACATAGCTCGCAGACTGGCCCTACCCACTACCACTTAAGTTTGGCAATTCTGGCTATGTCGGTAACCCAGGTTCTCTTGCGGATCTCTACATTTCTGACCCGATCACGCAAGGAAACGCCAAGCATAGCCCTCTCCATTGCCCTTTGAGTGACTTTAAGCTTTCCGATGAAGCTCGTTGTAAGCGACCACGTCTCAGAGCCATATGTCATCACTGGCAACACACACTGCTCATAGACTTTCGTCTTGAGACACTGTGGTAGGTTGGACGAGAAGATACCGCGCAACTTCCCGAACGCTGCCCAGCCAGTGTATTAACCGGTTACTGAAAATTAATTACCACAATATATCAAATGTAAGTTAAGTGATACGATTGGCTGTTTAAAATTCATTTTACCAATCACAACAGCTAACGCGTATTCGACAATGTCTCATATTCATTTGCGATAATTTTCAAATTATTTATTTATTTGTGACACACAATGTTGTGGTACATGGTGTTATTTACAAAAATTACGTTTCACTATGACTTGCAAATTTCGTTTCACAAATTGAGCCTGTAGTTTTATAACGTGTAAGAGTAGGTAACCGTGTAAGTGAAATTATTTAGGTGATCAACATATTTTTTTCTGAATGTACTGTAATATACAATCAATTGAGTCAATAAAAAAATATTTGCGGTTGACTGTTGAAGTAGGTTGTAAAGGCGCTATCAAAGTCAAGTTGTTGCAATAGACGTGCAGTTGGCCGCTGGTTACGGTTCGTTGTACTTCATTAAAGTTAAAATAAAAAATAACGGAAACAGCAGAATAAACAATTTTTATTCAGCCCTGTGCTTCTTGCTAGTGACATTGTATTTCACGGCTGGCAACACTACAGTTTGCGCGCGAAACATTGCTCAAGAATGTCAATGACAGATGGTAGGGAGGCGAATGAAATCGTGCGGCGCGCGGCGTATTGACTGTGTAACTAGTGTTGTGAAAACAACATGTGGTAGCATGTGTGATTGACTGTGGAAGAATGTTTTAGACGTTTTGCGTGGGCCAGCAGAGGCGGTAGAAAAATGGACATCCATTACTATTTTGAAGGCAATGTAGTGGTTATTTCAGGCAGGTGGGTAGGTACCGTAATAGATTATGTAACTGAAATGATATTTATGTTCTTATAGTATAGTAGAGAGAAGTGGGCAGAAAAAAAATTGCATCTGAACAGGCTTTAGGATAAATTCCCTAGACCCTTGCTTTCCTTTATCTTCAAATTTCGAATTCGCCGCCAAAACGCACTCCTACATCTGCGAGTGCATCAAAGACTATACCTCAACTGCGCCATCTGACGGCGGGTGGGCAAAACATTCAGTAAGAACTCGATTTTCAACGCCGACCGGCTTAAATTCACGTGCGCGAAGGAAAACTATCGTGAAATGAGACTAAATGGACAAGTGTAGTGATCACCCGACTCCAAGCATTGATCCAAGTATCCTGTAAGTACCTTAATACCTCATTATGTCCTTCAGCCTGTTTTTGTTGAAATTATTTTTCTCAAGCCATGTCCTTGGTTAGACGTAAGTACATTCAGCATCGATCCCAAGTTTAATGAAAATCTGACCTTTTAATATTCTCACTTCAATCTGTAAGCCGCTTCTTCACACACAAAGACGGGAAGAGTTTTATCGTGAGTTCTTGTGAAACCCTTTGAATGAGTAGGTATGTACCTATCCATTCCCAACTCTTTTCTTGATCGCAATTTTGACAAGCTCGAACGACTTCTTATGATACAATAATTAGCACCCAACATTTAAACCAAACACCTAAAACCAAACATTAAACCTAACATTTTTATAACCTTAGTACACGGATTTTAATAGTAGCATAGTAGCCCATTTATTACTTCTACACAAAGCAAATTATTATTCTACCAAAATTCCTCCCCGCAGCGACCGCCAACCATAAAAATATGTCCCAACCTCACAAATTACCAAAATGAAAGCCCACAAATACCAGGTGTTGTCATCAAAAGGTAATAATTAAAACGAATCGCATTCCCTTCACAAAAATGTAAAACTCTGTGTCTACGTGGAAATAATATTAATAGGCGGCCATATTAGTCGCGTTCGCGCCAAATAAGAGAGGAGTTTCGTAATCTGTGGTCAGTGGCATAGCGGGCGGGAATCCAATGTCAAGCGGTACACGATATTTTCTATTTTCATCATTTAGATGAAATTAATGATATTCTTAGGAAATTAAAAGTAATATTGGTATTTGGTACCTATTTGGAAGGAGGTCTACCGGAATCTCATGGCATAAACACAATTAAGAACCCGATGTATAACAACATTCTTTATACACTTACTTAATATAGTTCATGTTCATTTATACTAACGACATAAATAAAAATTAAACAGTATCACGATCGTTTAATCCAATTAGGTACCCCAGTATTGCACTCAACAAATTTTATTTCTCCATTTGCCATGAGATTCCCGTAGACCTATATTTAGGTATTATTGGTTTCGGTTTTCGCAGGATTGGTCTTTGTGGCGAAGATTGGTGGTGAAAAGCCTCTTAAGACTGATAGCTAATTTAAGCTTTAGCTTCATTAAAAGTGGTTTTGATTTTTAAAGCTGCATCCTGCATCTAAAAAGATAGGTAGCCACAAAGCTTGCCACAATGTTTTGCCGCTAAATGTACAATTGTAATTGTTATTGTAATTGAATAATTCAAATACCGTAATGCGACCGTTACCTAATTTTTGTAGAAGATACGTAGGTAGGTACTATTCCGGACCTATTTCATACTTTGTCATGACTAGAGTCAATGATATTCTAATAAACAGCTGATACGTTATACACTCACAAAACAACCGAAAAAAGTGTTCCGCGCAGCAGCGGCAGCACAGATACCTACACACTTTTGGTATGAGATACCTTCTGTTTTATGTACTTTGGTATCATAATTGGCACACTTTCTAAATACACACGATGGCATTTTTTAAATTTTGTTTTTGTTTCAACAAAGCCTATCGCTCTTCGCCATGGGTGACATAGACTAAAGACCCCAATTAGGACCTATTCGAGTCTTCACAATGCACGCGCTCATAACATATCTGTATACTAGAATATCATTGACTAGAGTACAATGATGGCTATTCCTCTTTACGGCCAGGCTTGACCTAATTAGAATGCCTTTATAAAAATGATACAGCCTTTTTTCAAACGAATTTCCTAATCAAACAATGCGAACACCCCGCCCGTATGCTCGGGACATTAAAAATATATTTAAAAAAAACTTGTCGCAGGCTCACCGCGCAATTACGTGTGCCCGCATTGTTTAGAAAAAGTAAAACAAACATGGCCGACACGTGACATGCCTGGAAATGGCGGGAACAGAGATTTTTGATATATTTCTGAGGAATTTTTCGTTTGTGGTGTTCTATTTTGGTTTTGGCGTTTAGAAAGGTATTTTTTGTTGAATTCAAATGACTCTGTTCTAATATATTTTGAATAGGAATAGGTACCTTTCGGATTTTTTTCACAAATCCACTTATAAGTTGGTTACACGTAAGATGAAGTTATAGTAGTAAAATAATTCTACGACTAGTCAGTTACGTTTCATTCCCATGTACTAGGGACGAACCTATTGCCATCAACTGGTTGCAAATCCAGACTACGAGCTCTTCTGAGAAATACCAGATAACATTTCTTTCGACCCGGGCACCAAACGCAGGACCTCGTGCAGCAGTAACGCATGACCAATAGACCAACAACAACGAGGCAGAACCCGTATAGCTTTCGAAAAGACAAAATAATTTACTCGCCATTTTCGCGAATCATGTATGCTACGGCTCGTAGTACAGCGCGTAGTAAAGTGAAACGATCACTGCGCTACGTGACGACGTAGCAACGTTGCTACGACGCGTAGTACTCAATCCTCGTAGGTTTTCCTCCGGCATTCGCCGAGTTTCAACTTTTATGCACCTGCAGCCAAGTTGACAATCTACAATCGATAACGCTAGTAGAAAACGAATCAATGTATGGGAATGACACATCTGAAAGTTAAGTCACGTGGTCAGACCATACAAATAGAAGGCGTTAACGATTGTAGAAATAGATTCGATACGAAAAGTTTGTAAACTTGGCTAGGGGGCTGATGGTCGCCACTGTTGATCCTGGCTTTCAGGTGTTGCAGTAGTTGGAAATACTGTGGCAGGCTTTTCCCAAAAAAAAAAAACGTTTGCTACGACCGCGTAGCAATGGCAGTCATAATTATTGCCAAACTTAAGTGGCAGTGGGCAGGACACATTGCTCGCAGAGCGGATGGCCGATGGGGCAAAAAAGTTCTGGAGTGATTACCGCGAACCGGAAGACGTTGCGTTGGAAGGCCTCCCACCAGGTGGACCGATGACCTAGTGAAGGTTGCGGGGATCCGCTAGTTACGAGACGCACGGGACCGGTCAATGTGGCGACGCTTAGGGGAGGCCTATATATCCAGCAGTGGACGACTTTCGGCTGATATGATGATGATACATTCCAGCGCTGTGTTTTCTGTGACCTAATTTTTTTTTGTCTAATCATAGTGAGGAGGTCTGTGTTCCAGTAGTGGCAACATTATTATTTTCGTTCGTTCTTCTGACTGAATAATACTTAGCTACTTCAATCACTAATTCATCTGTCCGGTGTGAGCTGTATTACCTACCTTCGATTTCCATCGTCCTAGCCGAGGTTGAGCGTATTTTGCAATGTGTTAAACCTTGAGAAAAATTGTAGCTATTGTAAGATGTCATATTGAAACGAATTTCAAATAACAAATGTACTCGTTCGAATCCGCACGAACGCTTTCCGTTTCTAGCTCAGTAAATAAATGCCTGAACGTTTTTGTGATGAGACGACTGGTGCTGCAGACGTGACTTTGAACTCTGCGATTGATTGCCTTCCTACTGTTGTCAAGTCGGTACCCGTATAGGAACGTCATCACTGAAAGCATTCTTTCGTGAGCATTTGTAAACAAGCAATCGTAGGCGAGCAACAAATGCTTCCCAGCAAGCCCAGCATTCACTTTTAAGCGAAACTATGAACGTTCGAGTCGAACATTCCCTTGCGAGCTTGGAGCATTCGAATACGATCTCGTTAAATGTCATTCATTTCATAATGTCGGACATGGTATAATAATATACTCCGTATACTTCGACTGGTAGGCTCTATATAGGATGGCCCAAGACTACGTCACGATAAGTGTTACCATTGATTGTCCTTTTCAGAAAATTTTGGTACTTTCTCATTTAGCTAGTGAAAATAAAATAAATTACTGACTAGCTTAACTATTTAGTAACTCGTTTGATTCATCTATTTAGTGTTAAATTAATTTATACATTGAATTATTAGTTCATAATTGCTTTGTTAAGTTAGAAAATGTATTTAGCTCGGGTAATTCAATCACACACAGTGACAACACATCGAATTGACAAGTGTGACACTGACAACTTGCCATTTCATCGCTATTGTCGTGTCGCTCACACCTATAGCGTTGTTTCGCTCGGTGAGCAAAATACTGTGGCTCTGAAACATTTGTGGTGAACCCGTGAACTATGAAATATACACAAGGAATATTGTTCCGTACTAAACTGTAAAAACAGAAGTATAAAAGACGGCATAATAATATTTTTTTCTTATCCTAACGACGAGACGCTATCATATGCGTGGCTTCAATATTGTAACTAACTTCAACTAAAAGAACTGGTATGTGCCTTTCTACATATTATTTCATTTATCTACGCGTTGTAAATTCCATAATTTAAGGCATAGTTGTGTCAATACGACTGTACGCCCGAACTTAACCTAACCTAATTAGTTTTGACTTATTTTAGTCACGTCAAGTTTTGTGGGTTTTCGACATATGTTTTGTATACCTAGACCTCAGATCAAATAAAAAGTCAAGATGGAATGTTGCAAACAACAAGGTGACGCCGGTTAAAACTTCGCCTTGCCGTATACATACACAATTACACGTACAACGAAACAACTACGCCTTAGCTTGTCAGTCAAGCTCTCAGATCCATATATATAATTTATATTTCTATGCTCAGATCAAATAAAAAGCTCGATAGACAAGCTAAGGCGTAGTTTCATTCCGTGTCTCAGTAGCCGTGGCTTGGTCACCCACGGTGAAGCGAAGAGGAACCCGAGGACGGGCCGCTCGTCAGGGCTTTGACCGATTAAGCCGACGACGTAGTGGCCAACAAGTAGGTTGCGATGCCGCTTGGCAACAGGTGAAATTGCATCTTAGGCGAGCCGCGATGTCATACGGGGCGTCTCATACGATATCGTGGCTGAGGGTTGGAGACCGTGGCGGGAGAGGAGTGCCATTATTACGATGCCCCGCTCTCCCTACCTTCCGCAGCCTGGACGAGGTCGCCACCGTCTTATTGCGGACGCGGTGGGCCGAAAAGTGGTAGGTGGCGGGGCCGATGACCTGTGCCGTCGCAGGGGGACCAAGGGTGCCATACACGAGGTCGTCTGGCACCCATGTGTTCGTTTGGTCCCTGGGTGGTCACGGTGTCCAATGTGTTATGGTGCATCGGTGATGGGAGATACACCCCAAAGGAGGCTCCGGTGATGGACAGACGCGGCGGGTTTGCGGTGAGTGCTAACGCCTGCCCGTGTTCCAGCCATATGCGGCACAGGAGGACACCATGGAGTTTTAGTGGATTGGAGTTCCGCATAACTGCATTATCTCCCCGTGGCAGCATAGCATGCATGAGCATTTCCCAGGATAAAAAATTAAAATTAGTAGCGGTGTCTGTGATTGTTGTTTTTTTGTGTCGAGGGGTAAACTGATTTACCCTTGCAAATAATTGATCAGGGTTGCTGATATAATGGAGAAAGAATTTAATCAATACCACGGTCAAACGTTGCACAGTGAAAAATTCATTTTCACAAATTCGACTCTGATTGTTCATGATGCCACAAAGAACTTGTATCCCAAATTCTTCTCGCCCCATGTCTTACTTCTTTCATACCGTCCTGTCCTTCGTCACGCCATCACTGACTCCCTTTTCTTTCATATCTCTCCTCACACAGTCCATCCAGCTTTTCTTTGGCTGTCCCCTCCTCTCCATCCATTCACGTTTATATTCATAACTCTTTTAGTAACATGCGTTTCATCCCTCCTCATCACATGACCATACCAGGACAAACGGTTTCCTTTCCACTTTTCTGTTACTGGCGCCAAACTGGCTTTCAAACTTCCTTTATACCATTCCCCCTCTAAAAAGCTTATTTTATTCACTGAAAACAGTGAATAAAAAGCACTTTTTCTCACTGTTTTGGTGTTTGAATTTAGAACACACCAATATATATTCGACGTCCATCTCAATGCTATATGAACTCCTTGTGCAAAGAATATTCGACTTTCAAACTCCTTTATGTATTTGATTTTCAGTTTGTTAATGTTTAGGATTTTAATAATGATTTTGATTTTAGTCTGGGATGTTTAGTGAATACTTATTTGGATTGTAATTATAATATTAAAACATTGGTGTTAATTAATTATAATTATGTAACGTAACGGAGGTGGTCACTGGCCCCTGAAACACATTTGTTGTTACCTAGCTCTGCTTTAATTTAGAAAAAATGTGAAACCTGGAGTTTTCACATTTTCTTAAATTTTGAAGGTAATAAAACTTTTATTTAGTATTTTTCCTTGTAATTTTCGCTTAAATCTTTCTTTTTCTCGTAGTCATGGTATAAAATATAGTATGCAACTCTTGAATAAAACGGATTTATATCGAGGGCCATGAATCACTCGCGTCGCTCAGGATTCTACCACTTGAATCACTCGCTATGCTCGTGATTCAATCATCATGAATCACTCCCTACGGTCGTGATTCAGTTGTTAGAATCCTTCACTTGCTCGTGGTTCATCTATGGCCCTCGCTTTAAAACCGTCTTTTATTCACTAGTTGCATAATATACTATTATTATACTCATTTCTTCTCACTTCATCCATTCTCGTCACTTCGCTCATCCATCTTAACATTCTCATCTCATTAGATCTACGCGTGAGGAAACTAAATAAAACCATAATATGCAATCAATTAAAAAAGAAACAAAGTAAAAATAAAACAAAGAATTATATGATTTTGTTTTTTTTTTTTTTTTTGATACAAAAATTATCAAATATGTAGATTTAATACAAATTGAGTACCTGTTGTACTATTTTTATCTTTTTCCCCACCAAAAAACATTGAGAACCGCAACGCAATTGATGAAGTAGTCTTGGGCCAATCACGTGACCCAGCTGTCACGTAAAGAGAATACCTTGTGTTATTATACCATGGTCGGACATGGTACAATAAAAGCGATTTTTACTTAAATATATATTTCCTTAGCAACAAATATTTTAGGTATCGATTTAATAAGCAAGTGACAATTAGTTCATCCATTTCGCTATCATTTCAATGACATGCCACACGCCACCATTATAATATCTATGTAAAGTGCGCGCAAGATAAGTCTGCGCGCGACGGGTGGCGTGCTTAATGTTGCCAGCATAACCGATATTTTTTCCTTCATTAAATCAATAGTCAATTTTTATTACTCGAAACTTAAAGTAATTTAGGTTAAGTATAATTCATTACTAGCTTTTTCTATTTGCATAGAATATGATGAAAAAAGCTTCATGAAATTATTGTAAATCTTTTATTGAATACTTAGTAGTACCTACCATTAAACTTGGTCTGACAAATTGAAATTTCTTTTTTAATTTCTCCGTTCAAGTGACAGTGCGTTCAGAAAAGCCTAAAACAAAATAACAATGCTGCATTATATTACATGATGCCAGGACCGGCATCATGTAATATATCCCGCTGGTATTATATGTATAACTCAAAAACCAATACTGCCAGGCACCGGTAGTACGAAAATTTAGGGAAATTTTAGTGTAATGGTATCCCTGAAAGTTACCTGTCAAATAACCAACGCGTGCTCTATCTTTGTAAAACGGTACCGTAGGCCCGTTATTGTCTTGTTCACTTCAAGAAAACATCCCTGCCAGCACTTTAAATTACTTTTGGCTTAATGATGGCGATTATTTACTTCGGAAACGAATAAAAACACGGAATACAACACACTCTCTTGACACCTGTCATAAATGACAAACGATTAGTTCCGATTTTGGCCGCGCGCAGACTTATCTTGCGCGCACTCTAGTTGAGCTTTTATGATTTGTAATTTTTCTTTTAAATTCTTCTATATTCATTTTTTTCGATCAAGTATGTACTTGCAGTAAGTAGTTCACCCTAGACCATTGAGCCTACCATAGAGCAATGAATTGGACTGCTATTTTGAAAACATTTCTGTGGAATATTTAAGTGGAAGTGAGCTGTCAACCCAGTTTCGAGTAGTATGACAATTGACTTCCGGTAGCCAGTGTAACCTTAGCAGTAGTCTTCACTAGACTGAAGCTGTGGTCTGAAGATAGGTAGGTACCTAATAATCAGCGACTGATCAAGAGTTCTGACCGCCCTAGGCTAATTATGAAGACGCGCCCCCGCCTGGTGTGTTACGGTCGGCCTAAAAGTAGTAAGAGTTTTGACTTTGTTTAGTAGTGTGAAAATTTTAACATGGTTCATACTACCTATAAAAGTTTTCAGATCGATCTGCAAGCGAAACTAACGTTGTCCTTTAATCTGCACGACATTCAACCTTAGGGTGGCAAACCATTTTTTAGCTGACCATACATAAAGGCAAAGCACCTCACGCATTATACGACCAAAATCATGACAAGTGACTGCAGGCTACCAAGTAGAAAACCAAATTCATGTCGTGTTTGGCCGCATGACTTGTATTGGCTTAGTTTCTATCGACAACTTAGTTGTTGCGGCTATAGACCATGAGCGTGGTCATCTAGTGTGTTTTAAACTCCTGTTGTTATCTTTAAAAAAGACGAGATGCATCATACTAGTGAAATATTTTTGCAACCGATTTATTTGAAAATTAATCATCCTCATCATCATCAGCCTAATAGTAATGTAATTTGTTTGAGTGTTTGCTCGACCACCGACCGATTCGAGTGACAAGTCAGTGTTTGTTTTAATCGCGCTTTATTAAATTTCAAAATGTATTGTTAGAATCAGGGAGTCCCAAGCTTTTTCAATTCACAGCGCAATTAGATTTAGTGTTTTGTCTCGGTCTAGTTGAAATATGTAGGTAGATGCAATGATGCTAGATTAATAGTGCATGCGAAGACACGATTTCAGCGCGCCCCCCAGATCATCGCGCCCTAGGCTGCAGCCTAATTAGCCTAAGGGTTAATCAGGCCCTGCTACTAATTACACGTTCTATTTTATATAATGGTGTGACCACACGTCACACGTTCGTTCCACTAGGATCCCCTAAATCAGTCCCCCAGGGGATTCTACAGCACTCAGTGTTCCACTACGATCCCCTATGCAGGGGATTCTATAAGTACTAATAAGTTCTATTCCTTTAAAGTCCCTTCTAAATAAAAAAGCCACCTATAAAATAACAATATGTAATACATAGAATTAAAAATCGGTGTACAGAGAGGATTACAATGACGGATATTATTTTTTCTAAATTACAGTATCAACCGCGGGATGCTAGTTTGATCTGAAAATTAGACTGCAAAAATTCATTGCCATGTAACCATCGGCATAAACTTTGTTCTAGACTAATTTGTTTCAACAGGTGTGTGCATCAGAATAATTGACGTCATGTTTTATAATGGTCCTATTGGTTTATTCCCATCGGCCACCCCGGTGGTGAATGACACTAACTAGTGGCGTTTGCCACCCCGGTGGTCGATGGGACTTATTTAGTGAAATCTGCCACCTACCTTTATTCCTATCTGCCACCGGAGTGGTGGTCGATTCTCATGACATTTGTCACATAAAAGTGAATGTTGATGCTGTGACCGGTTTACTTTGTTACTTGGATCCAACTAAATATCCTGATGCCCTGATAACTTTTTATTTTTATTTTAGATAGGCTCGCGCTTGACCACTATCTCACCTGATGGTAAGCGATGATGTGGTCGACGGTGTAACACGCTTGCCTAGAAGTAACCTATTCACTCTTGACTTAAAGACCCCGAGGTTGTAGCTATCTGGAAACACAGGCTCCGGCAGGGAATTCCACTCCTTAGCTGTACGCATAATGAAAGTATTTCCAAAACGTTTAGTGCGTATGGGTGGGATGTCCACCATGTACCGATGGCGCATCGCCGTACGTCTTGTAGTTCGATGATGAAACGGGCTAGGCGGAATTAGATCATGCAATTCCATCGCACACTCCCCGAAATGCAACCGATAAAAAACCGACAAGCTGGCAACTCGACGACGATGTTCAAGGCTTTGGAGCTTTGACTCGACTAATGCCTCATTGCCGATGAGCCTCTTGGCCCGTTTTTCGATCGACTCTAGTGCATCAAGCTGGTATTTGGCAGATCCGTCCCAGAGATGAGAACAGTATTCCATGCAAGATCGAACTTGCGCTTGATACAACTTAAGCAGCTGCTCTGGCGTGAAGTACCGTCCCACCTTCGCAAGGATCCCCAACTTTTTGGCAGCCAGTTGAGCCTTTGCCTCAATGTATGGGCCAAAATTGAGTGTCGATGTCAACGTTACGCCAAGAAGCTCAAGATGGTCCGTTATCGGTACGGTTACACCTCGGAAAGATGGAGCCGGGTGAAATTGGCTCTTTTTCGCGGAGAAGAGACACGCCTGTGTTTTTGCGGCATTGAACTTGACCAGATTGGCATCGCCCCATTCGGAGACTGCTTTCAAGGACAAGCTCAAGCGCTCCACCATGGCCTCACGGAGAGACCGGACCTGAGGCCCAGTGGCTCGTGCGTTGGACAAGTATCTCTCAGCAACAGTGCTGTCATCTGCATACCCAAAGGTGCCGGGTTTTAGCAGATCATTTATGTGCAGCAAGAACAATGTCGCGGAGAGTACCGACCCCTGAGGGACCCCGGCATTAATATCCAATAGGTCCGAAGAGCAGCCATCGATAACTACTCGAATGGACCGACCCCTCAGAAAGTCTGCAATCCAGTCACACAGACCACCGGGCAGACCGAATGAAGGAAGCTTACCAATAAGGCTTTCGTGCCAGACCCTATCAAAAGCCTTCGAGATGTCGAGGGAGACGGCAAGCACTTCCCCATGTCTCTCGATGGCCTCACTCCAGATGTGAATGGCATACGCTAGAAGATCCCCAGTGGACCGATTTCGGCGGAAGCCGTATTGGCGGTCGCTAAGGATGTCGTTGGCTTCTAGGTATGCCAGGAGCTTACTATTAAGTACGCGTTCCATACTCTTACAGAGTATGGACGTTACAGAGATGGGTCTGTAGTTGGCCGGGTCAGCACGACTGCCCTTTTTGGGCACGGGCTGTACGTTGGCTTGCTTCCATGCATTCGGCACTTTTCCAGTCTGTTAAGAAAGGCGAAACAGGCGTGTCAAGATCGGAGACAATTCAGGCGCACAGGTTCTGAGAACAATTGCTGGTATACCGTCGGGTCCGCTAGCCTTATTCACATCGAGGTTGCGCAGCACCCTACGTACGTCCTTTTGATGGATGCGAATGTCCGACATACTCGTTCCGCATCCATCAGGAGAAGGAGGGGGGCGTGCGCCACCAGGATTCAGACGCGAAGATTCCGCAAAAAGAGAGGCAAACAAGTTTGCTTTCTCCTCAGCGGAGTGGGCCAGCGACCCATCGGGTTAACATAACATAACATAATAATATTATCTAAATTTCTAATTAAATGCGCGCCTTGAATTGCCCTATTTCAATTTTGTTTTTTGGAAGTCTGACTCAAGGTATTGTCCCCAAATTATAGAAAATACTGTTTTTACTTCGCCCGTACATAAGGGGTCAAAGAAAGAGAAAGAAGAAAGCGCGTGCAGGACAGACCACCCGAGCGAGTGGTGCGAGTAATAGCCCGTCGCCCAAAGCCACTAGCTCATAGCATAGATGGACTGAATATAGAAGGAAGAATGGACTAGTTAATATGGATGGAAGAGTGAACAAAATATCTGTAGTATGAGGACAGAGCAAGAGAATAATAAAAACCGCAGAAAAAAATTACATGAAATTGTTGCCAACGCAAAGAAAAAAAATTGATGTGTAGATAGGTATTGGTTTAAAATTCTACCAAAATTCTTCAACGAAAAATAGTCAAATATGAACCTTGAAAACTTTCTTGATATATTTTCTATTCACCCCGCAATTTCTATACTCCCAATTTTACGGTCATGAGAATCGACCACCCGACTAAACTTATGAAAGTGGCAGATGGGAATAAACCGGCAAACGCCACTAGTTAGTGCCATCCACCACCCCGGTGACAGATAGTAATAAATGAAGGTGGCATTTCACTAAATAATTCCCATCGACCACCGGTGTGGCAACTCGAGGGTGGCCGATGGGAATAAACCGTCCTATTGTGTGTGTGACCGGAGCCTTATGATGGCCAATACATACACCATCACTGGGCTGTAAAAAAGCTCGTCCCATAAAAAGCCGCGTACCAAAACGCCTGAAAAATGCACAACAACGGGTAATAAAACACAAAAATGAATGTAAACCATTTATTAATTGTTTTGTTCAATTTCAAACTGCGTCGTCGGCTGCCGGCATACCGCCGGTTGCCAGTAAATAATTAGAATAAATATATAAGAAGCATGAAACTCTCGTTACATATTATATTCCTCTTCACAATTAAAAAACTACAATGACTAGTATTTTTACGATTAAATATGGCGCAGTGATCGTTTTGAAGGTTTTTGGAATGGCAACTCAACTTTGAAGTTCATGTCTCTAAAATCAGTTTCTAATTCTATTCTTCCTTCTCTACTAACAAAAGAACAAAGCTCTTATTTTACCGATAAGTCACTTGCAAGAATATCACGGGTCGCATGCTATTATAGCTAATGATGCCCACATAAATGTTAAAACTACGTCAGTTTCTGAACTTCAAAACGATCTGCCCGCGCCACACAATACGCCGACGTCTCAAAATGTAAGATATAGTAAAAAATCTAAACACTCCGTCCAAGGGATCAGTTACAAATCACAAACTACGGCCTAATGAATGTAAATAGATCAATGAGCTTACGTTTTACAAATTCGTCGGGGCACTTCTTGTTATTATAAGAGATTCAATCACTAGACTGCGTTAGTGGACCAAGTTTTTCGATTTTGGTAGAAATTTGCTACTACGAAAGTGGCAACACTGTTTTCCAGGTTCTTTTTTAGGGCATGTTGCCATTTTAACACTTAAAAAGTATGACAAAGATGTATTTGATGTTAATGCTCAGAAAAACATTCAAAGAGCCCGATGCAAATTTTTGCTTGTATTGGAGTTGCTAGCATCCTTTTCAAAACGCTACGATTTTTTACATTTGAATTTAGTCCACTAGCTCAATCGAATTCGTACTTAAAGGAGATAATAATTCTACTTTCAAATCGAAATATTCAAACGAGAGAAAGAGATAGACATACCTAAGATTCTAACCACCCTAGACACGTAACTTCAGTACATGAATAAAATACACCACACATTATTATTTCAGTAACAATCTTACACTATAATATGTACAAAGTTCGTAGAAACAACTATGTCCGCGCTTTTATCACTCCCAATACATTTTATGAAAATAAAAACGATTAAATGCGGGTAGTATTAACAGCCCATTTCGAAATGTCAAAAACTTAACGTCGGAGTCATAAAAGTGCGACTGAAAAAAAAAAACAATACCTAATCTATCGATGTTTAAAAGAAACAAAACGTTAACAATCTTTGTCTGACTAGACTATTTAGTTAAAATCAAACTAAATGCGATTATCAAACATTACTTGATACGGGTGTTTTATTATATTGGTCACTGGAATCTTACACGGAGAATTGAAAATTTAATCTCATCTCATAAATGGATTCCATAAATGGATGCTTGATGTAAGTTTATCGGTTATAAAATATTACCTAATCGACGCTGTTGTTAGAGGCTAGCCTTTATTTTTAAATCTTGCCATTTCCCATATACTTCCGGTTTAAAATTTACTGGGTTAAAATTACCACAGCTGTTTAATTTTCAATTTCCCGAGTAAGATTATTAATCTATCAAATCACTGGTTGGTATAACCTAGCTAACGTAGGTGACCATTTACTAAAATGTAAGAAATAAAGTGTGATTAGAATATTGTCACACATAGGCACTCTCCGTACATAGACTCATTGTACTGGGGTTTATCTCTACTGAACACTTCAACTACAATGAGAGAACTATCATTACTCTCGGAATTACAAAAAAAAGCACTTTTTCAGACCCTTTTCATGGTAGGCTGTTTAATTTATTTCCTTAGCCGGTTACTTAACAATTTAGAAATGTCACACAAACAAAATGGCGGTTAAAATATTGACAGGTAGGATTTTCTTATATTTTTTTGTTTTGTAAAAAGCATCAGATCTAAATAAGTGCCCTTTACATAAAATATCTTAATAAAATCTAGTGCATCCCAGCGAAACGGGATATCAAAAGAATATTACATGGGTCACTAATATTTCAGTCTATTTATTAAGGAAGACTTTTATAACAATACGCAGATACAAAATACTTAAATTACTTTGTACTACTACAAAACGGGATACCTACATTCATTGTATAACTCGTTTACATTTTCTTTTCTATTAAATACACTACCGAGACAGCTAAGTCGCTTCGAAAAATTTCCTCATCAACATTTCAACGGAAAAGTAAATTGTACAAAAAATATGTTTTTATTCATTTATATTTCCAAACTAATTGAACTTTTGGTCCGTATTCTAAAAGATACTAATTTCCAACGAAAAATCGTAATAAAACAAACTATTAAGGCACAATACGATTGTGTCTTTCGGTTGATATGACTCCTCAATCTAAAACTACAAAAAACTCTATAACTACTTATTTAAAAATCGAAAAAAAATGTTTAAAAGCGGCTCCCATGGAGTTTTATACATCACAATATTATTATTCTCGTTATGTCCAACTAATCGATTCGACCATTCAACTAAAACTACGAATTTGACATAATAAAGAACCCAGCACCGGTTGAACCACGTCTATTATCTACTTAACTAATTACTGGGATGCACTTTACTGGAGATGGGTACTAGAAATAAAAACTAAGCGATATTTTCAACAGCAGATTTGGTAATGTGAATGACAATACTGATCTTCTTATTTATTTATGGTGAAACAGTTGGTTGTTGGAAATTCTTTATTGAGGTATTGGCCATCTGCTTTGCCACCAAACTAGGATAAGGCAAGCAATAGGTAAGGGAATATCTCAGAAAAGATTTAGAAAACTGATGACACCGTTTTCATTTAAGTTGTATTCTCCCAGAGACATTGAATAGCTCGGAATAGGACCTTAGGCAAAAACGGAAGACTAGGTAATAAAAATGTGGCTGGTGTGTAATTTTGTTTCTTCTTTTGTGACAGAAAGAACTTGACAAGTCACAGTTTGTGCCATTGTAACTCTTCGCTCGAGTCAGAGTACGCAGCAACACTTAACATTACAGGTACCGAAATGATCAAGCAACCTTCTGTTTCTCCATTCTACAATGTTTAAAACCATGCCCTCATTATTTAAAGTAATTTCTTATTATCCAATATCTTGTCAATGTTAAACTTTTATGTTCGATTTAGAAAAAGTTTGTTAGTTTAAAATACTCCCTGGAAAGTAGGTAACAAAAAACATTCACATTTGAATATGTGTAGAGATGGTTTACTTGTGTTTTTAGAGGTTCCATTTTTAGAGTGGTGTTCAGTTTAAAATGTTAGATGCTTGCGTGTTCACATGACAAGAGATTAGACTGTAGCTTCAGTATTGCCTCACCGTATAAAAAAAATGAATGTAATCTTCGTCTTCGGTCCCGAGGCGGCTCCGTTGACACCGAGGCATGCACACTCACTCCGCCGCTACACAGCTCCTTATGACGACATGCATCTATGTCCAACCATAGTCTTTGATCTCCAAAACATTACTAACACTACTGACTTGGGGTCGATAGACTAAGAAAATTCGTACTGGCACCCAACACGGGCCGAAAGCTCTATACTACGAGTCTCAATAAAAAAATATTCTTCTCAAAACTAATGTTTTAACTAACGAAGAGGTACAAAAACTAACGAAAAAGCGGATAAATGAAAGAACAGCTGTGTTTTGTGTTACCATTTTATTATTTTTTTCTAATACTTGTATCTAAGTGAAGATGAACCATAATATTGTTAATGGCTGAAGGAGGCGCGCGGCCGGCGCACTACTGCGTCCACTAGCTAGGGGGCGCTAGAGAGCCCGACTATTGCCTAGGTTATAAAATAATAATCTACATTAATTATACAAAACATTCATTAATAATACTCCTTGCGGCAAAGCTTACTCCCTGCGCATAGACATTACACCACACTATGCTCGGGGCCGTAGACTGACGTAGTCGAAGATAGCTACGCAGCTACATACCCAAACCCAACCGTAACTACGGGGTACCTCCAAATATACATATAATAAGTCTGTTGAATTGCACAAACTGAGGACTTCCGCAGTGTGCTACTAGATGGCGCTACGTGTCGACAAGCTTCAACAAAACGATCATGAAACATTACCAAAATCTTATTTTACTTACTGCTCATTTGTCTATCCTAAACTGTAAAATTAGGCCAAACATGTTTGAACTATGTAAAATTGGAGTATTTAATATTATATTCCAATACGGGCGTTTAATTCTACTTTATATACCACACAAACTTTACCGCTCACTAGCGCTATCTAGTAACATAAATAAGGAAACCTCTATTAGCCGGTGGATACGTAAATAAAAAAAACAGCCCATCACTAATTTGTCTATGATAAACTATGTTATAAATAACTACAATAAATAAAATGCAGTAATTCGTTCAAAAATATACATATAGGAATGTAGACATATACTACGCGGATTTAGACGCAAAAACATGTAAGTGCTGCCAAGTTTCTGAACGAAGTATCATGTCGAGGCATGTTGCATACAAATTAATTTTCAAAATAAAAAATCTACAAAGACAGACTGTGTCTGGCTTTTATCACAGAACAATTTAGAAGATATCCAATAAATAAAAAACAATACTACCTTACTTTAGGCATATTCAAGACTAGAATGGAAATCGCGCGATTAGAAAGAACGGTAGAATAAGAAAAACCGCGCCATTTCTTTTTTTGAAACGTAAGTTTAAGACTACCCGCCTCAAACACGGCAACATGCCATGACACAAGGCAAAGTATTATAATTTCAGAACGAAACATGGCCGCACGCCCTCAAGCGTCGGCGCGAGCGCCCTACACAATAATCACTGCGCCACAAACTGTCGCTTATTCAACAATGTAATTATATCGGTTAACGACACGAACGAGTAGGCTGTGTGCTGTGTGACGTCAGAGCTGGGATTTCGTAGAGACGTCTATTTTGCATAAATGCTGGTCTGAAAGAGGCCAGATGTTTTTCAATCCCAAGTCATGACAGAAGTTTGGTGAGGATGCAACTGACAGAAGACGAAAAGTCTTAGTTGGAAGAAAGGCCACGTCTAAATAAGCCTAAGTTTCGATTAGATCTAAAATTTTGCGGAAAATAGGTCAAATTGTTGTTTTTACAACAGAAAAATATGGATGGCTATGTAATTACACACTTTAGCCTAAAATACAGGTCCAATTTAAGATTACTGTAAAAATAAAGCAGCCCGAGCACGCTGACTTAGTTTTTAATTAGAAAATTCCAATAAGAAGGCAATCGTCCAAACCGAAGTTTGCTGTAAAACCTTTTTCAATGTCGGGCTGCGGTAATTGGATATCGATGCACGTCACGTTGTCACAGGAAAACGATCATTCAGCGAATAAAGAGTGCCGAAAATACTGGGTTGTATTAATTTCTTATTATTGAAGTTTCCTGTAAGAGATCTTTAACCATCAAAATCTTGATGAAACAGGCTGTTTACTTTGGAGTATCACTAAGTTACAGGAGAATCAAACCCGCTAAGCTATATCATTCTCGTGACAAAGCTATCATCCACACAAAACGTCCAATAAACATCCAACTCAGACGTCACACAGTAAAACCCAGACTACCCGCATTTCATCGCTTACCATTTTAAAAATACAAGATTAACCAACACACTACTACACAGATACCTATTATACAAAAATATTTGTATTTGTATGCATTGTGTATAATTATAGTTATTCTAACATTTGCGCGCGCTGCCGTGCCCAGTCATTACTTAGCCAAGTGCATTTATTTACTTAATTTTAATTTAATTTTGTATGTCATATTGATGTCGTTTTTGATAGCTCTTTTAGAGCTTTTTTTCATTAATTAGTGTTTAAAATGCACGAGTTAGTGATTCATTATTTGATAAATGCTTCAATTGACACCCAGAACATGATTCTTATAATCTGCAAAGCCAAACTCCCTTTCTAATTTCAATGTGAAATTGTCTTGCACAATTTCTATCCCATGTAATTTTTTATGTGTACATTCTTTTTTCAAAATCGAACGGTTATTTCTACCAGTAGGTATTCGAAGTTCAAACATCAACCGACACACGTTCGAATTTCAAATGTTAGCTCCTCTACCGTTCTTGTGCAAGCTGCAGCGCGCGCGTGCTGTAGTAATATTAAATGTTATTGCTTTCGGTTAGTCATATTTATTTATCATATGTATGTAAAACTTCAAAATGTCTACGCTACAACACTACTCTAGCATTGCCATACATTAAAAACACACAACATAGTATTTTTATGTTCAATTTAACATTATACCAATCCAAAAATTGTATATTTATGTATATCTTAGTAATCTTACATAATTAAGAATATATAATATATTTCTTCGAATGCTGTTTACATTTTGGTCCAGTGAGTCTGGAGCGAACAAGCATATCACTAGTTTATCGTTTGCGTGCTATGGCATATCTGGTGTATGGCACATCACTACTGCGTCAAGCTTATTATCGATAGAAATTAACTACAACTAGGCAAGAATAAGTATTGAGCAAGATAAGACTCTGTATTTAGATTCCCGCCAAATTTTAGAGACAAAAAATAAAAATAAAAAATGACTAGAGAGGAATGTAATTCACGTATATGGCAACGAAGTGATTAAATAGTAATAGCGTCTTAGTTGGCAACGTCCCGTCTTATTATTGTCACATTCTTAAGCTACTCTGGCGTATTTCCTTTTTGTTTTTTGGCAAAATATTATTTTTTTATATACCGTCATAGTCGCTGTGTTCCTACATATCCGTTACATGTCTGTTATTGCTCTCTTCTAGCTCTCATAGCGAATAGTTATTTGAATCTCTACTTCCAATCTCTTCTCTACATCTGCGACTTCGCAACGTTGAGCAAAATTAACTTTTTGGCTAAATTTTGGCCTGTTTTTTTTTGGCAAAACAACTCTTATACCAGGAAGACCTGTGGCCCGAAGCAAAGCGTCTAAAGGTCTAATCTACGTGTCTACGTATACAAATATTCCTTTTAGAGGAGGTCTTTAAAAGGAATATTTTTAATAGCACGCATCACAACCAACGTGTGGCAAACGCCTTAATAAATTGACAGTGAAGTATTTTGTATGGAAGATTAGATTTTGTTTACGTATTCATTCATGCCAACCATGCTGGACGCTCCGCGGTTCGAAGACTATTCACACCTTCAAAGGTATAACGCGTCTTCCATTTTCTTATACTTTCTCCGATTCTCCTAAGGAGTAAGTTGGTATGGCGATACCTTTGAATATGCTAAAATCGTCAATGCGCGGTGCCCAAGTTTCTCTCTCCGTGTAGTCTTGAGTTAGTCACGAGTATGAAGACGCGCTTACACTACAGCGTAACACTATAATTTACAACTGTTATACGCAATACGCATGCCTGGTTCGCGTTACTTGACTTACCATACGTCCGGTCTGTCCCACCCTCCTATACCAACTGAGGTTTTATGGCGCCCACCGCGGGGCAAATGATCACGACTTTTTCACACTAGGGTTGCCAACTTTTTAGTAGAAATGTTACAATTTTGATCATTAGTGCCTGTCGTCGGTATGACCCTAATATTAAAATGTAATTAATCACAGTTTTAAAGCCAAAAGTGTAGATGGCAACCCCATAACTAAACACTACAAGTTCAACGTGCAAACTATCTAGAAAGATAAAAAAGTAGTGTAAAATACAACAAACCAAACCCAGCAGGAAGTCCCACGCTAAATAAAACACACAATTTTAATTTCTAATATTATATCCATGTAATGACACATCAGGTATTACTAGGTGCTCCTTACAGCGGGCAAACTCCTTCTAAAACTACGACTAAACCTACTGCCGAGGTCCGCCACGATTCAGTGACGTCACCAACTGTAATGCATACTACCCACCAAAGCATGACAAATACAAATCAACTAAAATAAATCACACGAATTGTGAATCTCCTCAACCAGAGTCCCGAATAGTAAGTTAGCAACGTCACTCAATCAGCAATCAGCAACGGACAACAGCAACCAGTTACCAAGTGTAACTAAGACAAGGGTGTTGGAATATCGCCACCCGTAATGGGAAGTTCGAACAGTACAATATATGAGAAAACAAAGTTAAGTACATTACAACATTTGCGTGGGGGCGCGGAGGACGTGAATCAACGTGGTACAAACTACTCGAGTGACAAGGCTGAGAAAGGTGTTCACAGATGATATTTATATCAGAGATGGTAAAAGAATGATGTTTGCTCATGCGGTTAAGTTGCGTACTACTGAAACGATGTTTTAGTTAAACTACAGACTGTAGTCATTCTATGATAAATCCATTAAATTTAAAGACAAACTACCCTCCCAATTATTATTTTTTCAAATTACCTTCGTTTTTTTTTTCAAGCAAATTTACAACTATCCACGTTGGCGTATCCTTCGCGTCCCCACGCTCGCCGCCCTCTATCTAATTTGGCAAGATACGAAGCACATGGCGGCAGTGACGTCACATAGTCAACCATTCTAATACTGTCTCAGGAAAAACGACCGCTAATGTACAAAAGGTGTAATTGTAGGGTGATGCGGGCGTGCGCTTTCTAGACAAAGAAAATGATTCATCACAATCAATTCTCGATTCTTTCAGTTATAATCTAGCATTAATTCTGATCAGCCACACAAAATACAAAAATAAATGGTGTTCTTATACCAGAATAAGAAAATAAATATTAAATTAGCTGCCTCACACTGGCTTTTATATTTAAAATACAAAACAATCCAGTTCAAACTGCTTATATCCGCTTTTAACCGGTTTTTGAGACGAGAAAGCGCGCGCCCCGCTGATTAATCTCAGGAGGTTTCTAATCCTACTTATGCTAAAAATACTGCTATATAATAAGGATAGGTATGTGTATACATAATGTGAATATCATAGCATACGGTAGCCGTGGCGTGTGGAAAGAATAACAAATGAAATAAGAAATAACTGTCTTGTGACGTTGAAACTAAAGAAAATCGTAAATACACAATCTAAACATCCTGTCACTGGAAACGATAAGTTATTCATTTCACTGTCACCAACAATTTCACTGGTATCGAAGACCGTAGGTAATTACAGAGTTGAAGTGTATGAAAATTGTAGTCGAAATATTGGCGCCCAGCAGGGACTAGCTAAGTACTGAACTACCCTCTTCCATAACACTTTTTAACTTTTCAGGTATATAGATCATTTTATCGTTTAATTTCCACACGCTGCGGTTACAAGTGCGTCGGCTGGCAGGGAATGTAGCCGACCAAGCTACCATGCATACTGCACTACGCTTTGCCGCGCGACCTCGCCTACGCCCAAAATATACGCTAATATAAATACAGGGATTAAGTACTTTAGTAATAGACAATTTTCGGAATTTTCCCGGTGATATTTTTTGGGACCATTCCCACATCATTGTAAGTTTTAAGTATATTGTATTGTAAGTTTTTCTGATATTATCTTGAATTTTTTATATGATATAATAATATTGTCATACTCATTATTGCTGTCATTTAAGATAAAAAAAGCCGTTAAGTACAAGATTAAATTTGAATTCCGAAATGTCTGAATATATCTTAAGAAATACTGAATTAAAATCAATTTTCTAGACTATTCCAAAGATAGAAGATAAATAATTCTAATAGAATCAAAACTATGTCTAAACACGAGTATTTGGATGTAAAATTTTGAATTTTAAAGGAACTATTCAAAAATTATGACGTAGTCGATAATTTTGGAAAAATCACGTGTGGTTTTAATACTGCTGGTCTTAGGACTAAGTCCATGTTCCGCTTAAATCTAGGAATTGCACGAACACAACCATCTTTGTCTTTTACACTCACTAATCACATATTGTATTGCTTTTGGATCTAACTCTACGATTGATAAATTAAGTACTTCTAATAGAGGACGTAAGGGTTTTCTGAGTTTTCCTTTTAGAGAATGCTGTCTTGGATAAACCAAAAAAAATGGTTAGTATTAGTGAAGAATTTAAGTACATATTTTTTCGTTAACGGAATTAAGTACAATTATTTCAAGGGCGGAACGCAGATTTTTGAAGATTGAACCATTCTTTTGGTCGGTTCTGGCTTCGGAAAGCCATTTCTGGCACCCTGAAACCACAGTTTCAAGAATTTGACCCATTTTGCTGTGGTGTAATCTTTCCACAATCAAGCAAAACATTATCTCTGAAGGGTCGATACATAACATAGTAGATGAGGGTACATAGAAGCCCAAGACAATATCCTCCAAAATCTGGCACCCAACACGGGCCCAGCCCAGTAAACTTCAAATCAAAGGACGTACTTCTAAAATGTAAATAGACGAGGACTATGGGCGAGGCTGCGCGGCCATGACAATCTACGGCGGCTTATATACTTAGCTTATTGTCACGGTACACAGGGTGTTAGTCCACACGCTCATACACGAACTAAATTATATATTAATGTTAACTAATTTACTTTGTCGAGTGATTTTGGTGGTTTTTGCGGGTAGTTGGAAAAATGTTGCAATATTGTCATATGTATGGAACCAGTTATCCATCACTGGGTGTATGTTTAGATATTAGGCTTCTTTAAAACCAGATTTATTGTAGGGTAGTTCCACAAAAGCCACCAAAACCCATCAAGTACTATATCTACGTATGTCAATAATATATAATACTATTGTAGAATGAGATTGCTTTCCGCTCAGATATGTGTCTCATGAGCAGAGCGGTCGACGCCGTGTGACGTAACGCTTGTGACGTAGTCGTGAGCCTATGAGACGTTCTAGCGATGACTGATGACGTATCGTGGGACCAGCCTTGACCGGGGTAGATTGCAGCAGATTTGTTTTGCACAGGGTTTTCGCCCAGTGCGAGAAAGAGATACTGCCGTATATTATTCATAGAACTATCCCTTTTGTGCACGGCACAATAATGCGATTCTTGTATGGTTCGCAGCCGCGGCGGAAACAAGAATTGAAAGTTAGCAAACAGTTCAAAATTAGCCATTTAACTTCTAAAAACTACAGGTGTTTTGTCTTTTTGAAATCTAAAAAGCAGTTGCTTTTGCAAATATAGGTACTTAACTAATTAAGAGTAAAAGAGATTCATAAAACGCAAAACTGAGCGAAATTTTGGCACAAACGTAGGTTCCTAACGAAATGGCACCGTTATAATAATACAATACTGACATCTACCATTTCTTTATTTTTATACATTGAAATTTTATTTAGCCTAAAATATTTTTATTAAAATTTTTACATTCCCTTGTGGGAAGAGAGTTTATCCAATAGAATTTTACTAACTTTATATTACCAATATGTGAAATATGAGGGTAGATAGATAAAACTTTTAATTTAGCAATAATAATTGAATAACAGCGCAGTCACACAGCGTCACTCTTACCGCGAATGTATATATATTAATTCCTATAGTTGTTTATCATAAAAAAATACAGCTGCGAATGAGATTCATAAAAAATACAGTCGAGTCATCATAAATAATATCAGGTTAATGTATTGCCAAACAAACGTGCACTATGTCTACTACTAAATTACAAAATATCAAAGACAAAATAAGAAAAATTAGTTTTTTTTTATCGCAACTAAATTATTTGAGATCTTCGCCTTAATATTTAAAAGTTAAGGGGACACGCAACGACGCGAACTTGCGAAAAAGAAGACGACATCTTTATTTGTATCGTTTGACAAGTCACTTTGAAAATAAACCAAAATACCCTCACAATTGAAAAACTAAAAAAATCAACATTATAACAAGCGACTCATCAAGAACACGTCAATAAACATGGGACCGTCAATTTCTCCTATTCGAGTTTACCCGTTGGCGATCGCCTTAATAAATTAACTTTTTAATAAAATAAAAAAATGAAATGCGTTCTCTTTGACGCCCGTAGCGGGCAAAGTATTGCTTGTAATTGCCTTACGCTAAGTTTAATGAGCCAATAAACACCTTACTACATAAAAAATACTGTTCTTTTCTTCTTGTGGCCACTTCGAGTACGCGGCAAGACAAACACCTTAATAAAAAAAAAATAGTACGTAGGAACTATCATAAGAGAAATCAAAATAGCCCAGCTAAGAACCTAACCGTTGTAGGCGGGTGGGGTTTTCATGTCAATATTGCTCGATTACCGTTTAGATGTACATGGGGAGGCCGTACATGGCGCCCCAGTCGACGCCTTGGAACGACGACATGTCGACGCCGGCGAGCGAGTAGGCGGCGCCGAACTGCGGCAGCGCAGGTGCCGGCTGCGGCTGAGGCGGCGCCACCAGCGCAGTGGCGGCGGTCGCGGCCGTGGGCAGCGCGTACGGCGCGTACCGGTAGGCGTGCGCCGCGCCCACTGTGGGCACAGCGCCTACTCCGCTCGTAGCGTACACGAGCCCCCTGCCCGGTCGCAACACCAGCCTCTTCCCCAAAGCAAGGGGCGCGGCTGCAACAGCTTCCTTCGGCTGCGCGCGCTTACACTCCACCTTCTTATTCTTAATAGTATGGAAGTGTATGTCACACACGCGCTCAACAGCCTCTTCGGAATGGAAGGTGACGAAGCCAAAGCCGCGATGGCGTTTGGTCTGTTGATCCATGAGCATCACGGCGTCTTCAACAAGGCCGAACTGGGAGAAGTAAGACCTGACCTCTTCTGCGGAGGTGTCTTGTCCGACTCCGCCGACGAAAATCTTCTTGGTCTTGGCGGGGCGTGGGGCTGACTTGGGCGTGGCGTGCTTGGGGTCGATCCGCTTGCCGTCCAGTGTGTGCACGGGCACGGCGAGAACCTTGTCCACGGAAGACGCCTCCTGAAACGTGATGAAACCGAAACCGCGCGACCTCTGCGCGCGGTGGGTGTCAGTTTTGTGTCTGGGGTCTTGGGTAAAGTGGGGTTATAAACTTTTAATGCTTGAATTAATGCTAAAAGTTGCAGGAGGTTTGAACTTGTTCTATGAAAATCGGCAGTCACCCTTGTCCGCCATTAGATTTACCTGCAACGTTGTGACTTACACTCAAACTGGTAAATACGGATCGTGGACACTAAAACAAACTAAAAATGTCTAAAGATATGGTTTCCTAAAGTATTCCGTTGACGGGATATTTGAAAGTAAAGTTCTAGTTTCTTTGCCTCGAAATGTCTCGGTAACGCCACACTGTAAGAACCATATTTGAGAAAATTTTTGTTTGTTAAAGTGTCCTCTACCCATGTCGTATCATTGTGGAAGAAAAATAATAATGGCGATGGGTGACTGCCGATTCGGTTCCATGACCTTTGAATGCTTAGCTAATATATATTTTAAATTTAGATACAAAAATAAAGGCTTATAACCCCTCTTCTTAGTAAAAGGGTGACAGGGAGATTTTGTGACTTAAACCTAAGTACCTACGAGTGAAACGAGAACTACTATTCTCAAACAAAACTTAAGATCAACGGTTAATTTTATATGTATTACTTTGAATCAAGAGCGTATACAAAAAAATACAAAGAATAATTTTCTCATAAAAAAAGGTTTAAGTAAATACTCTACAGTCGAAAAAAAAACAGTACCTACCTATAGTTTAAAAATGTTGTCAATCAATCTATTTACTCAACTTTTGTAAAGTTATACAGATTAAAAAGTAAATTTCTAGTTTTAATTTTGAGGTACGAGACAAACCTAGCTATGGAGAGATAAAACTATGATATTTTAAGAAAAACTTTGAAATTACGCTACGCATATACGAATTTATATACGCTCTTGATAAACCAGGCTTTTAAGGTTAGATTCCATCAGTGTCACCATCAAACATAGGCAGGGAGACGTGGTTCAATTAATTTATTTTATCTAATGTTACACTATGGAGAAGAAGCAAGAACATGCTAGTAATTTCTATACTTCTTCATCTTTCTGCCCTTATGCCATTACTTGAGGTCGGCGCAACACGTTTTCATCTTCCACAGCGTCCTGTCCTTATCACTTCCTTTTCTTTCATATCACTCCTCACACAGTTCATCCATCTTTTCTTTGGCCGTCCCCTCCCTTTCCATCCATCCACATTTATATTCATAACTCTTTTAGTAACATGCGTTTCGTCCTTCCTCATCAAATGAACATACCAAGCCACAACCCCGTTACTGTGGGTAGCACAATAACTTTTTATAACTGTTTGTTTGTTATACTATCGTATTTATTTATATCGAGAGACCTAACCTGTTTACAAAAAAAAACTTTCGTTAATAAAAAGAAAACACGAACTTTTCAAACAAAATCTGTTACAACACTCAAGAAACGACAATTTAAACTTGAATAGAAATTCCGGATTATGTAAACTTCAAGTAAAAGGTATTTCTTGGATCATTGTGCGAGAGAAAACGTTTGTACTTGACAATGGAATGACAAACTTTCGGATTATAATTAAAGTTACGTTTCTGAGAAGTTTTGCTACTCAGAAATTCTCTTAAGGTATTATTGATTACTAGCTATTCCCGCGGTTTTGCTCCCGTTAACTGCTAGGCTAGGTGAGAGTAAAATGGCGGGTGTAGCATAGCGAATTAAATTATAGCAATTACCAAAAAAAAAAAACCTAAAATATACTATTTTGTACCTAGATCTAAAAAATCTGTACCTCCTTCCGAACGAAATTATTTCGAAATTAAGGTACACCCGCCATATTTAAATCAAGATGTCGGGTGTTCGACAATATTTTATTAATTAAACATTACTCATAAAATATAATTACACCAAAAAAATATACCTAAAAGAAACTCCAAGTAAATAAAAACATACACTTGATCAGTTGGACTGTTTCTGAGAAATAACGAAAGAGTATTTTATCTAGCAAGTATTAAAAAGGTAGTAACAGGATAAAATAATATATCAGAACCGTATCTCCCCGCCAAAACACTGACACACAAAAAAAGTCACACTATGTTCCCACATTTAAGAGCTATATTCGCAAATCACAAATATGAGGGTATATGAAAGTTTACGTGGTATTACTTAGTTCTCTAGTAGTTGTACAGAGGGCGTCCTAAGTACTCATGCTTCCGTCAGTGGTACAGCTAGTTGGAATTAGTGATGATTTGTGACCATTTTATGCTTGAGATTTTAATACTAACCGCACAAATTAAATTATTTAAAAGGTAAATAAAGCACTAGGTGTTTTTATTTAAAACAGGCTAATCAGGTAGTATTCTGTCATTTCTGGCTACTCCCATAGGACATTACACCACTATTCGACTTTTCTAAATGCAGCTAATAGAAATGATGTATCGCTGTAATTTTTCAGTGCTCCTCTTCAGAATACATACGCAACTTAGGATACTCATCCTTGACACAAAGTTCTTAATTAGTTCTATGAGACCATATACAAAGGCAAGCTTAACTAAAAGTGAAGTTTTGTACCAGCACATCTTTTAATGACACAGAGAGGTCTCAAAAACACTAAGCTGGATTTTTTGCCAGAATAAGTATCAGCAGTAGTCCACAGGTAATCTGAAGGCTTCTGCTTGACTTTAACAAAATATATGGCCTTATTTTGCCTATACTGGCCTTATAGACTACAGAAAAGGTAACTTAGTCCTTTATTCGCCCAAAGATACATCTTCTGATAAGACAAAAAGAAAACATGCAATAAAATGGCCACAACAATACATACTAATAAAATTACTGACAGACAACTATTTCTTATTATTAGCACGAATCTGTCTAACCGAGCAATGTTACCCTCAAAATATACCAAAATTCTACCATTTTCATCTGAGCATCTCAGTGTTACCTCAGTGAGAATATAACTATTTACTGTTTTTCTACCAAAAAGATTATTTCCAATCTAAATCTGTGATCTTAGCTAATTACTATTGATTAATTAGTAGAAAATCGAAGTGTATAGGTTTTGCAGATAATCAAAGGGGTGAAGTCAGTGTTGCTATGTTTAAAACTATTTTTGGGTGTGGTCACTATAACTAAAAAAGTAAAAACCTATGAGATGTTTAAGAAACTGAGCTAAAACAAACGATAGGTTATTATTATTTTTCTACACATTTTTTATAAGAGAGAGAGCTCTACCTACTTTTTTTATTAGAAAGTCTACAAAATACAAGGTAATAGGTGTATTTTAAAGTTGTATAAAAGATCAACTACTGATTTTACTCCTTCAGTTTTAGGCTTTTATAATAGTCAATACTACACAACAATTTTGGGTTCAAATATTTTAAGAAAAATAAAATAACTGACAAAAATGTAATAGTAATAGATATGTGTAATTAAAAATCTACTCTTACAACATAACTCTGACCAAAAAACAAGAACAAAACATAAAAAAAGATTTATAAAATTGACACCTACAAAAAAAGATACTAAATCAGTAGAAAATGTTAAAGCATGGCAACACCGACTGAAGGGGAACTACCAGATTCAAAAATAGAAGACAATAGAAAGAGTAATTGTTCAAATCCATAATATCTAGACCTAACTTTCTATGTTAGTGAGTCTAGCATGCCGGTTTGTCTATGTTATTTAATGGATATTTACTTTTATTAGTGTACCTAGGTTACTTTGGATCAACCATAGCCCAACTATGTGTGGAGATTTTGGTCCATATGCAAAAAAAGACTGGGTTTACAGGAAACAGGCAAGGGAAGAAAGGGTTTTACTAAGGAATAGTGGAAATGGCCAATCAATACAGATAATATTGGTTTCATAGACTGGAATGAGTCATGCAATAGGTCTTCATAAATATTAAAAGCACATAATACATGAGAAAATATAAGATTTTATTTTAGGAGAAAAAAGAAAGATGAGAGCAACCTAGAAAGATTTCTGCAGAACTAGAAGCAGGAAACTCGACTCGTGAAAGGTAGGAGTGAAGGGAAGCCTTTGCCCAGGGGACGGACAGAACAGGCTAGCTAACAATAAATAAATACACTAAGGATAATACAAGAAAATTATTAGGATTTGTTGTGAAAAATAACAGGGGAAACACTGATTTAGTTTCCAAAATGAATTATTTTAAGGAAAAAAGGACTCTTTGGAAACTAAATCAGGAAATGGGCAAAATAAACCTCCTTGTTTAAACAATTATTCATAAGGGGGTAACTAAGCTTTACGGCTGATTTTAGAGTCACGCTGACCGACTGACCGTCGGCGCTGATGGTCGCCGCGAGCTTGTCATCGGTGGAGGCTGACGGCCGTCAACGCTGAGCCAAGCGACTCGACCAATGACGTGCTCGCGGCGACCGTCAGCGTCGGTCAGCGTGACTCTAAAATCAGCCTAAGGGGAGCAACATTGGGGCTTTTACAGTTCCCAAGGATATATTAGAAACAAAATCAAGAAAATTCATACAAAAATGATATTTTTTGCACATGGCCGTGACCGTCCACACGAACCTACAGTTCTACCTAGTCCAAATCAACCTATACAACGATACTAAGACTGACCGAATGCGCTCCGTCTTCTGCCTACCGCTGTCTTGAAAAAATGGCGTTATTATATTCTTATTTACTAATTTATCGTTTACATTGGTCGATAACTTAGGTGAAGAAATTTTTTAAGGCAGAATTCGATCTTGGACAGTTTTGAATTCGACATTACTGGTCTGAAAAATGACTAGGCAAGGACAGCCATGTCCATACCAGCTGAACAGAACTTTTAGATTGCTCGCATAGCGAAACCTATTGTATGTGCATCGCGAGCTGGACAGGACAAGATACCCCTATGTGTATTTTTTGTCTGAAAGCCTTTTTTTATTCAAGTAGTTATCGACAAATTTAAACAAGGTTTTATTAGTCTTAGCAACATGCCAGGAAAATAAGGAAAGGGTAATAAAATTATTTATTAGTAGTAATAGTAGTTTATGTAAAGGTTATATAATAGGGGTTAATAAAACACGAGCGTGGGTTTATCACAAGAGGCGAAGCCGAATATGATAATAATATCACGCGAGTGAAAAATAATGTGGCATGGCGGGCAATTTAGTTTCTCATTGCGCAGGATTGCGTAGCGCGCGCATCCATAGACAATGACACTGCTTTTCTACATTAAGTCAATGAGCCTTCAATGAGCCCATACGTGCCAGTAAATTATAAAGAAACAGTGTGCTATAAAAATTAAGAAGTTATTTTATGATGCAGTAATTTGAAAATCGAAGGAAAACGTTGCACTGTAATGTTTTTTTTTTTATAATTTTACCTATCCACGAATATAAAGTACGTGTTTATATAATATTTATTGAATTCATATTTGAAACATTACGTTGTGAGTGAAGATAAATATTTTTACGGGGTTATGGTGCGTAGAGCGCGTCTAGCAAATGGAATGCCTATCCATTGCTGACTTTAAGAGACAAAACTTTAAAACCTCATGGCTTGTAGTATTTTTTTCCATGCCATAGAGTTGCAATTTTACCAGCATTCGTCAAGAATGAATAAAGCCCTGACACAAAGGCGAGACTTGTGTGGCAGCGGCGGGAACATTATGCTATGCTCCGTCACTGAAGTTGACAGGCTTACTATTACGTATATTGCAAAAGCAAAACGATAACGATTTTTGCGCAATAAATACAGAAGTTTAGGCGGTGTTTTTACAAATATATGCATTTGACAAACAGCGAGCCATTAGCAAACGATTGTGTAGGACCTACCATACCTACACTGTAGATAATGCCGACTTTTATGACATAAAGCGTTTGATCGCGCGTTGATTGCTGATTGCTGTTTCTTACGTAATAAGCTTGCGGTTTTGTTTCGCTTCGCTATTCGCCATTTAACTCTTTGGGCTCTAGGCGCTAAGGACGCTGCCTATCAGTTCGTTTTCGGCGTAAGTATACTTCTTCTTCATCTCATCTGCCTTTTAATGTTCGCACTGCTGGGGCGCAGGCCTCCTCTCTGGGCCCAGTGCGGGTTGGTGGATGTCACATGTCTTCGAATTTGTTTTTAAGACATGCCGGTTTCGTCAAGATGTTTTCCTTCACCGTTTTGAGAGCAGTGGTGATGAAATAATTTACACAAAGTAAAGCGCCTTGCCTGGGTTCGAACCCAGGACCTATAACTTGTAAGTCGCGGCCGCTACCACTGGGCCACCACTGCCGTTTTTTAACAAGTATACTTCTACTTGCCCTATAACTTGTGTTTCTCTAAATCAGCCTTTCCCAAAGTGGGCGATAACGCCCTCTTGTGGGCGCTGCAGGCCTAAAGGGGGGGCGGTAAGAGACCCAGAAAAAAATGGGGGCGTTGTGTAGAGGCTTGGGGGGATGATTTGTAATTTAATTTAGCTAGGAGGAACGTGGCGACTTGCGACTGTTCTTGAGTAAATTGGAACCTGATATCAACAAACTTATTAAACAGCATCAGATTCATCCTTCATATTAGTTTTTATAAAAGAATCGATTATGTTTGTTTTATTTTAAATAAAAGATACTCTGTTTGAATACTATAAAGTTGCATTTCAATAATCATTCTCATTGGCAGGTGTAGCCCGTAAGAGTTATCTTGAGACCTGAGCGCCGTTGTGTATTACCTACAGCTCTCAGGTTTCAAATTAACTCTTGCGAGTTATAGTAAACGTCTCGTTTAGAATTAATGTTTAATCTCCGCTAATATAGCTCACAATAATTGATTAATTTAATTCGAAGTTACAGTGGTTTTTAAGTAGGTGAAAAAATGGGGGCGCTAAAAAATAATTTATTCTCAAAGTGGGCAGTAGACAAAATAAGTTTGGGAACCCCTGCTCTAAATTATGGCAATCTTTGCGAGATTACTCAACTCTCAACAAAATTGGAAACCCCGTCGAGTACCATGAAGAGTAAACAAAAAGTTCTGTCTGACGTCACACTTATGCAATAATTGCAAGATAGCACGGTTGAGAAGTCATTGAACCATTCACAAAAACTTACGCCCAGATATCGCATTTTTTTTTGTTTGTACTGTACCTAAATCTGTACTAGTGCAGATAGGAGCAACAGTGCACACAAAAAACACAGTGGTAATAAAAAATAAAAGTCGTTAACACCCGTCTACCAATGTATTCCAATATTTCAAAACGATACGAAAAAAATGTACAGGCAGTGTCGCTAACACGATCGAAATAATCGTATCGCGGTAAAGGGCTTCCTTGACCCTTTCACTTGGCATTCAGTAATGAGTTAATATCTCATAAACACGTGAACCGATTTACATGAGTCAAACAGATAAAATGGTTCTACGCCTATACCTTTCATTTGAGACCAAAGCTATCAAAATATCTCAATAAACAAAAAATCATGTTTTCAAGTTACGTAATATTTTTTGGTACAAGTGGGGTCAATGATTTTTAGGATTTCGTACCCAAAGGGTAAAAACGGGACCCTATTACTAAGACTCCGCGATCCGTCTGTCTGTCTGTCCGTCTGTCACCAGGCTGTATCTCATGAACGGTGATAGCTAGACAGTTGAAATTTTCACAGATGATGTATTTCTGTTGCCGCTATAACAACAAATACTAAAAACAGAATATAATAAATATTTAAGTGGGGCTCCCATACAACAAACGTGATTTATTTTTGCCATTTTTTGCGATAATGGTACGGAACCCTTCGTGCGCGAGTTATTTGAGACTTTATCCATTCCGACGGCAGATCTTATTGATACTGAGAAAAAGTGTGATGAACGACAAAATGAAACGCGCAAAAATTCGCTCTTTCGCCACGCTTTCGATTCTACCATCAACAGAGATTTGGTTGTAATCAGTATTGTAATTTTATCTACCTATTTCCAATGTTAAAAGCTGATTTATTTTGGTGCAACCTGTAAATTGGATAATTTTTTTTGTTACGTTTTATTTTTGTTGGCTGTAGTTTGTATGTACATAAAATTATGTACAGGAAAATGTAATAATAAGCATTTAGTATTAATTGGCATGTTGCTAAGGCGTCTATTATACATACTTATCTACTGAAATATCAAAATCAACAGAATAGGTGGTAGCCATGCAGAGTTAAATTATTGAATTTAATTCATCTGTTTTGTTTCCATGTGTGAAAAATATTTAAAGAAATGTAGCAAGCATTTGTGTGGTTATCATTACAAATTTCTAACTAACCAATGGTTTTTAATTCCATTGTTTCATCAAATTATTAAACAGTTTGTGAACAAAATATCATTTTTTTCAATAAAATTACCTATAATATAGATATAAAGTTTGCCAATTATAAATGCTTGTTCATTCACTGGTCTTATTTCAAACTGTAATGTTTTTTTGTTGAAAAAAATCTTTCAGAAGTATTTCAATGAAACTTTTTTCAAAAAAATCAGGGTTTTTCATATTTCCAACTACTAGTTTTCATTAAAATAACTTTGCATCACCACTCCCTCAAAACAAAACTACCACAACCGTCCCTCACCTGCGTAACAGGATCTTTCATGATCAGTACATCAGTAACGGGTCCAAACATCGCAAAGTACTCTCTAAGCTTCTCCGAGCTCGTCTGCCAGCTGAGACCGCCCACGAACAGCTTGCTTGGTGATGGTGAGGTTGAGCCCGTGGGTGTGGGCTGTGTTCCATTAGCGGCTTGTGTCACCGGGGTTGAGCGCCCCGATGACGGAGAAGTTTCTGTGGGGAAGTAAGGGTCTGGGGTCAATGTTGTGATGATCTTTGGTGCGACTATGGAAATGTGAGGATCAGAAAAATTGATTTGTGACTTACAGGCACAATGGTTGGTCAGATGTTATTATTAACTATTATAGGCTTGTGCTTGACCACTAGATTCAAAGTTATAAACACAATTCAAGGCAATTTTTCTTCTATGTTCTCTGTTAGTATATTAAAATAGTACATATTCTGGCAGAATCCTTGAAATAGATGAGCTTAATTAATATATTAAGAACTTAGTCAGGTATCAGCATCAATTTAAGATAAGACAAAACAGTTAATTCTTTATAATTTCTGATAAAACTTGTACCTAACTTAGAAAATCCTGTTAGTCAATAACTAATGTACATTTAGGGCAAATTTTGAAACAATAAGCAGTCTGTTGTTTATTATCCTTGAAAGAAATACATGATGAAATGAAAAACAATACTGTTTACTAATTAAAGGCAAACTCTTGTGAAATGTGATATTTTTATTTTCAACTTCTGAAATCCATCTTGCTAACATAATTTCTCCATTAATTAGGTATGCTAGCTAGCATCTCCTTGGTAGATCATAGAATTCTTTCAATTGATAAAACATGGTAATTTTAGATAAAATAAACTAAAGATTATAACAGAAATACACTTACAAGTAAATAATGGGCATTTTATAACAATGGTTATTTGATTAGTCTGTTATGCAAAGATCTATTTATTTCATACTAAGATAACAAGCAGATCTGGCCTTCCATTGTATCCAAATATGTTACTACTGTTATTTTTGATAAGAATATGGTTCAAGACACCTTTTTAAAGGCCATTAATAATCACAATAAGATTCCAACAAGAAAAAAATTCAGTTGGTGTGAACACATTAGAAAAAGTTATGAAATCATGTTTTATAATAATATGTGGATAAAAATCATAAACTGACACTAATAAATGGAAAAGGATTGTATAAAAATGCTACCAAGGCTTCCATTTTGTTTTACAGATAGACCAAGCTATCTTCAATCTGGTTACTGTAATATGGGAGAAAGTTTGAAGGATCTATTTAAATCTATGAGGGATTCATTTGTTTTTGGTCGGTGGGACGCTACTTGAAGCCGTGGATGGCCTTCGATGTTGAACTTAAATTGAAACTCACTTATTTGCTGCACAGCTATCTGTTGCTGCTGGTGTTGTTGATGCGCTGCTGCGGCGGCCGTGGCGGCGGCGTGGGCGGCCGCTTGCGCGCTCAGCACGTGCGCCGTCAGCTCGCCGCCCACCAGCCCGCCATCCAGCACCTCCACACCACCCAGCGCCCCGCTAGAATACAATCCCATCATTGTCACTACCGCACCAAACAAATCACGACTAACAACTAAATTATTTACGAATTTACGTAAATATCGATGGCCGAATCACGATTCGGTCCAACGACGCTTTCACTTTGTGGCAGAGAAAAAACAAAACACGATCTGTTTACATTCAGCCGAATTTCCCGCCAATGCTTTAATTAAGTTTAAAAGTAACTATCGCTGAATAAATTGAAAATTAATCTATTTGTGAGTGTGTACACAAGAATATAATATAAATTTACATTTCATACAGCGTAAACATTTAAATTATTCGGGTAATTCGTGAAAATTAAATTGTAAGAACGGCGAAGGTTGTTTGTCGTTAGCGTCAAAAGGTAACGTATTGTTTATGGTAATTGCTAAGTCAACGTCATAAACTCATAACGTCATGACAATGACAGCAGTAAATACAATAGAATGTAAATATGCCCGAACCCCGCGAACTGTGAAGATGGAAATATTTAGAAGTTTGTAAGTAGGTAGATAATAAAAGTAAATGTAATTGAATAATATTGCGTTGTAAAGCATACGACTTACATGTCATGCATGACATTCAGAAAATTTAAGAATCTGTCGAGGCTTTTTGAGGATGGCAAATATTTGCCTTTTGGATGAAACATGACGATTGTGATTCTGACGCTTGTCTCAAGATTTATTCGTTTCGTCGGGCTAATATAATAATAACGTGCACTTTCAAATATTTGAATAATTTTGGAATAACTGTCTTCTTTATACTGTGATATCATAAAAATATCTGCAACTTTAACACTTCATAAATGGCTTTGACACTACAATTTTCTTAATATCAATGCTGGAGACAGAAAAATGGATCTGGTCAAAATATTACTCCGAATTGGATCTATGTTATTTGCTTGTGTGAGCCTAGTGTAGAGATCACTGTTCGAATAAATCAATCAAGCTCTGTTGGTTTAATCCAGTTACCTACAGCAAACATAAGATTCAGATATACATATTTAGTAACAATGGACCAATAATATTATAATAACAGTGTCGTGCTAGTTTTCTTCTGGCTGACTTGCTTACGTGACGTGTGAGTCAAGAGTAGAGCTGCATGATATGTGTAATTAATCCATTAACAGGCATCGATTTATAAAATAAACAATATCATTTATTTCGTAGAGTTAATGAGACAAGATCTACAAAATCCACAAAAATTAAAGAGGCAATATTTAAAAGGCAGTGTTTGTCTGACGGGAGGCTGCGCGAAAACGGTACAGAATTCTTATTGTTGCTATGAATCATAACTAAATAAGCCTATAGGTAATTTGAATATATTAAATTCTCAATGTCAGTCTCTGTTCTGTAATATGAATTAGATCATATCCAAATCACTTTCCAGGAAATATAATATTCTCTTCAAAATTCTAGACGTACGAGTCTAATAGAAAAACGCTGCTCGCTCGCCGCCCGCCGCGCCGCCGGAAAAGCTTTTATTTTATTGAAAATGAACTTATCCGTACAGCTGCTCCACAAAAATTACCCTCCTACGAGTTGCGCATTTCATCTCCACGAGGTTATTGCTATCCCTCTCATACTCGTAGATTTTCCGAAATAAACTTGTCTCTGTTTCGCTGTGAAACCAATATAGCTATTCTAGTCTGGCATAGCTGTTGGGTGTATTGGTGTCCCATTCTGTGTTTAAGGGTGTGGTGTGGAGGGCAAGTCCTCGTAGCCCTGGGGCAGTCAGCGACAGCCATCGGTCTCAGCCTGGTGTCCTGTAGCTGCCGTCGATTGTAAATATTTGGATGCGAGTGATTTATTGAGCACATACACATTATTTGGGGCTGATTGCGTAGATTTTGTTTTATTTCTTTTGTAACGTTTTCTTGAATGCGTGGTTTAAATATAACCATAGTTCATATTTAACATGCTAATGGCGCCTTTTTTGGCACTTAGTCATCGTCGACCACATCATCGCTTAACATCAGGATAATGAGATAGTGGTCAAACGCGAGCCTATCGTTAAATAAGAAATTTTAATTTATATTTTAAACATAATGAAGGTTCTTGGTGATCTGAAAAATCAAACCTTCTTGATAATAACTTAGGCGTTGAGAAAAAATGCGTAGCAGGGTATCAACCGGTAGAAATAGGTCAGCTAGTTTATAATCAAGATCACATTTCTTTGCCTAGTAACCGTAGTTTATTACTTTAATAATGTATTTTGGTGGAAAATTGGACACTACATTGCAAAACTAACCGTTAATTTAAAGAATCTTCAAAGGAGGTTCTCAAGAGTAATAAATTACAGGTCAAGTCGCCCAACGCTACGCTTGATGGTAAAAAGATCAAATTCTTTTGACTGAGTTGTTCAATTATTAGGGCTTATCCGTTCCTAATATTTTTCTCTACAAACTCGAAAGCGGCTTAGTCTACTTAAATTTTTCATCCTGAATATAAATTAGTCACATCTGCACTGAGAACTTTTAAATCCGACTTTTATACAAATTAAGAAACATGTTAAACGGTATAATCTCGTTCACCAAGTTTGATAGATGTTTCCTTCTTCCGAGGGATCTTTTAAAGAATCCCCTTGTCCAACTATAAATCAGTGTAGACTCGCGCAATCTATCTTGTCTGAACATTATGGGTACATTCCTTTCGACCTTACACTATTCACGTAATAATAGGACCGAGAACCCGAGATGCTTTCTGTGTTGTATTAAAAACGTCACATAATATATTCCCGTATGAGGCAGTCGTTAAAAATACATATTTCATATGTCTGATTTATTATGTGCGAGCGTTTTCCATTAGCGGGCAAATAATTTTCTCGTTACTATGAGTACGAGTATATTGCTTTCGTTGTGAAATTGTTAATTATTCATAAATACTGCGAACTCAGTTTGCGCGGTAAGTTTCGATAACTACGACGAACAACTTGAACTAATAATATAATTAATACACTTTGAAGTTTACAGGTAAGTTTGTTAAGTACGCACACCTCCTAATATTATAAACCCTTCTAGCCTCTGGCTTCATCCGTATGGAAGTCAGAAAATAAAAATGCGTAAGGAACGTATTCTTGAGATAAAAATCTATTGTTCCTCTCCAAGGCCCAATCTATCTCTATACTAAAATTCATCAAAATTGATCGAGGCTAAAGCATGACGCAAGAAAGAAACAGATAGACAGAGTTACTTTCGTATTTAAAATTAATTTATTGGGTTGGATGTGTGAACGTCTGGCAGGGTATTAAATAATCACGCCTCAATGGTTAAAAGGGTATGGATGCAACTTTGTAAACGGGTAGACCAAGTCCAAGTATAGGACATAGAATAGTTTTCCTGATTCTGAGAGTAGGTTCTCTTGGGATAATTTCCGAATATCACGTCTGAAATAATTTCGTTCAAAAGTTTTAATTTTGTTACATCTTGCAAAAAGTATTTGAAACGCTCATAGCATGAGTAGCAATGTCATTCAACTTAAACAAAATTACCGCGAGATACCTACTTCTTCCATCACAAATTACGCAACGGTTTACCGCAATGAATTCAGTTTCGATAAATTAAGACACCGTAAAGTGAGAATAACGTCAAGCGTGACAAATAGTTTCTCTAATTCGCTTTCGGGTCAGAGGCGAAGCGGGAGGCTGTTTGTTACGACCTGTCGATGGGAGAACGAAATGACTCGTTCATGCAGTTGGAACTTTGGACGCAATTTGCGCGCATATTGCGGAACATTTTTAAAGGTACTCGTGTATTTTAATAATAAAAAGAGAACATTCTGGCTAAGCATTAACAGCCACAATATAAAATGGAACATAATTTAATAGACGCTCATTTATACAAGTTTAGTGTTAATTAAAAGATTTCAATTTTAAAGTTTGAAACGTAAAGTGTTACATTCTACGTCCGATAAAAATGCAGCGTAGATAGTCAATAAACCACTCAAATAAACAGCTCGGTGTAGAATAACAAAATTGTTTTGAGTCTTGGCTGCTATCTGGATTGAATTTACTATTATTAATTATCAAAGATTATTGAGGTGATGAGAATACAATTATTTTATATTTTTTCATATGACTATAGGTAGTAACAGTTTCAATTACTTTCAATCTTTCTTTTTTGGTGTTTGGTTCATTGGTTGGTGAGTTGGTCAGGTGACAGAAAAACAATTTCCGATATCTTTTTAGGGTTCCGTACCCAAAGGGTAAAAACGGGACCCTTTTACTGAGACTTCATGATCCGTCTGTCTGTCTGTCTGTCCGTCTGTCACCAGGCTGTATCTCATGAACCGTGATAGCTAGACAGTTGAAATTTTCACAGATGATGTATTTCTATTGCCGCTATAACAACAAATACTAAAAACAATAAAATTAATATATAAGGGGGGCTCCCATACAACAAACGTGATTTTTTTGCTGTTTTTTGCTCGATATTAATAACGGCAACAGGTAAACGCTTGAAATATTCACAGAATATTTAGTTGTATATTCACTTCAAAAAATAATTATTATTAAATTAAAATAAAATAAATTAAGGGGGGCTCCCATACAACAAACGTGATTTTTGTGCCGTTTTTTGCGATAATGGTGCGGAAGGAACCCTTCGAGCGCGAGTCCGACTCGCACTTGGCCAGTTTTTTTTTAATTTTTCGCCTTCGCACTATAGGTACACTGTGTACAATGCATTTTTTTCAGTATATTTTTTACCGTTGTTGACCAATGCGTGTAAATTTAGTATTAAGCACTAATAAACACATATATAGGTAACTGCCCAAACAAAGACGCATTGTTGGATTTTCAACTAGTAGCGCGGAGAGCAAGAGAGAGAGAGAGACAGAATTATCCAATGCTATCTTCACCATTGACACAAAAATAGCTACTGCGCAGGGTCTTGCAGCCAATTCAGAGACACTAAGATCCACTGTGAATATTAAACCTAAATAGGTAACTAGGTAGATTGGTTTTTTATTCCTCTCACGAAATCCACAAAACAAAACAAGTTACAAATAGAATAAAATGAGTTGGCAGTGATTTTATTCAATATTAGCTATTCCCCGCGGCTTGGCTCCCGTGGACCACCCCACAGGACCCGTTTTCGGAATTATAAAATAACCTATGCCATTCAGGAATAATGTAGCTTTCTGTTGGTGAAAGAATTTTTTAAATCGGTCCAGTAGTTTCGGAGCCTATTCGGTACAAACAAACAAAAAAATCTTTCCGCTTTATAATATTTTATTCAAAAAAACTGCGGCTGTAAAAGTTCAGACACATAAAAATATGAACGAAAACTTTTTTATCTCATTTCTTACTTGGAATAAATATACTCGTATTCGCTTACACAGGAAACTTTTACGAATCCATGGAACTTGTAAGTACTATTAAAATATTAATTTTATTTTAGTTTTTCCGGACTCCATTTGGTTTAGTCGATTATAATATGAGTTTTCACATAAATCTCAGATCAAATAAAACGTCAAGATGGAACGTTGCAAACAACAAGGTGACGCCGATTAAAACTACGCCTTGTCGTATACTTATACAATGCAAACATGTCAGTCGAGTTCTCAGATCAAATAAAAAGCTCGACTGACAAGCTAAGGCGTAGTTTCGTTGTACGTGTGAAAAAGAATGAAACTACGAAATGTGTGCTTGTAATTGTGTATGTGTACGGCAAGGAGTAAAACGCGAGACAAGAGATCTAATTAGTTTTCTCTTTCTGCTGCGTTCAGAGCTGACTTCAAACAACTTTTTTGTTCTTTCTCGCTTTTCACCGAAGAAATAGGTTGTAGTAAAGGTGTTGACTGTATCTCCGAGAGCTTAAATTCTTCACTTGCCAATTTGCATGCTTTACTTTAAAACCGTCGAACATTAATTTACATTCACTCCATTTAGCTTTCAATCTCCATCTTAAAACTTTCAATTTTTAAACACTGTGGCACAGAACAAACGTAGTTACTCCGGGCGAAACTGTCATACGTTTGCCGTGCAAAAAAACCGGCCAAGTGCGAGTCAGACTTGCGCACGAAGGGTTCCGTACCATTATCGCAAAAAACGGCAAAAAAACACGTCTGTTGTATGGGAGCCCCACTTAAAATATTAATTTTATTCTGTTTTTAGTATTTGTTGTTATAGCGGCAACAGAAATACATCATCTGTGAAAATTTCATGACAGACGGACCGACAGACAGACAGACAGACAGACGGACCGCGGAGTTTTAGTAATAGGGTCCTTTCGGTCGCTTTAGTGAGATTTATTCATAAAAGATCCTATCGTTTGTTTATTGAAGAAGATAAACAAATTAGTATTGTTAAGTTTCTAGACATTCCAAAATTATATTTTTGTCATCGTAAATTATTGGCAATCCGGCTTTGTTGTTTGCAACGTTCCATCTTGACTTTTTATTTGATCTGAGACTTAAATCTGTACCTATTTTTTTTTTTATAATTGACTAGTTTTTATTATTATGTAGAATGCATCAGGACAGATGGGCCAGAGACTTAACACAGTGGGAGCCAGCTAACGGGCGCCGCGTAGTCGCCGAGCCCAGGAAACGCTGGCGTAACAACTTGGAGGCGTTTACGCCGGATTAATCAGACGAAGCATCACACTGGGAGGTGTGGCAGGCTAGGGCATTACCTTTGCCTAGCAGTGGGAAAAAAAAAAGGCTGAAAAAAATAACATTTAGCCGCGGCTACGCTTCCATGGTTATCCTGCAAAAAACGCAGTATATAGCTTTTTATGAAATGAGAATAGTTATTTATGCTACAAGTGCGGAAAGTAGGTGATTTCCGATGAGTGGTATTTTTATAGGATAAATCGACACGAGTCGAAAATCATCTTACGCACGTGTGTGTACATTGTGCGAGGAAATAAAAAAATATATCTGAACCAAGCAAGAAATTAATAAAATGGCGCTATTCAAGGGCGCTCAGCATATCCACAGATTAACTAATAGTTCATAGCACAGACTGTTCATAGTTCCTCGGGCATATCTTCTGCGCATGTGCAAATAGCTGTCTCGTCGTAACGTAAAAAGGCACGAGCAAAATATTCATTCTGCCATACAAATTTAATGAATATATAAAATTAATTTTTTGATCAAAATCTAAATCCAAAGCAATTAAAAACACCTTAAATGATGTATTAGTTGTGTTTTACCTTTTATATGAATGATAATCTGTACTTAACTTTTTTAAACTTTTCTCAAATAATAAAAACTCTATGCGGCGGGCTGACGTTGGAGTTCAAAATTAAAAAAGTACAGGAAAGTAAAAAGCACTAGTAAAACAAAGTGACACTTTCCGCACAGTTTGACTGCTTGGAAAACGCTCTTTTCGAGGACATGCATTGTAAATAGAATTTTCGTAATCGATTATTACCTACTTCCAGAAATTACCTTTTACATAATGTAGTTTATTCCTTGGTAAGCGCATATTCGATTTCCTTATGGTGGTCACTCTCTGCAGCGAATCCCAGAAGATTTTTATGCCACAACATGTAATTTTTAGGGTTGAGGAGCTCGTGGCTAAATAAAAACAGCCGCACGGGACGATCATCAAAGTTAAGCAACGCTTGACGAGGTCGGTCCGTGGATGGTTGACCATTTCAACATACCGAGTTGCCTCCATGCCTCGGAAAGCACGTTAAGCCGTTGGTCCCGGCTGTCATTTGAAGATCTTTGACAGTCGTTACGGGTAGTCGGAAGCTTGAGATCTGACACCAGTCTTGCCAAGTGGTACCGTGTTACCCAGTTACTGGGTTGTGGAGGTCAGATAGGCAGTCGCTCCATGTAAAACACTGGTACTTAGCTAAATCCGGTAAGACTGGAAGCCGACCTCAATATAGTTGGGAAAAGGCTAGGCAGATGATGATGTAATTTTTAGGGTTCCGTACCCGGAGGGTGCAAACGGAACCCTATTGCTCACGTGTCTGTCTGTCGTCTGTCATACGAGTTTATGGCCAAACGATTGGAACTACAGTCTTCAAATTTTTACAGTATAAGCATCTTGTTGACCCAAAGACATGGAAATTGTTAAAAAATATTATTTTTTTATTTTTACGGGCATACATACAGCGAAAGGGGGGCGTGAAAAATAATTCGTACCCCATCGAATGGTGTATCGTTGTTTAGAGATCATTGAGTGGATAAATACTGTATTTTTTGTGTTAAAAAATATTGGAAAACAAAGGAATGAGAAGTCACCAAAGTCAGCTTTTTTTACAAAATTTTGTATCGAAGAATTTTTTACTTCCCATTGTCCTTTGAACTTGAAATTTGGTAATAATGTTTATTATTACGTACATTTTACTAACAAATACCAATATTTAGATAAATCTGAGTTTTTCTTTGTAAGTCCCTAATTTTTTCTATTACATCCAAATTTATTTTGCGGTTTGGTAAGGAACCCTTAATTTGTGTAGTCCGACACGCACTTGGCCGGTTTTTATTGTAGTTCACGCTGAAAACTTAAATTTGATTTAAAAACATAATTCACAATACACAAATTATATTCCCAAACTATATTCCGAACGATCCCCGTTCATCTGCTAACATTGGTCTGTTGTCCTGTGAGTCCCCACCCTCCGGTCAATGACCGCGCAAGAGGGATGAGTCAGACGAAAGTGAGCTAAACAATCCTGTTTTGCAAAACAAAAATGTTGGGAGTAATGCACGGATTAATATCGTTTTGTTTCTTCAAAGGGGTGAGTGGCGTTTCTTGTGTAGCTTTTTAGTCGACCGAGATGGTGTTAAAATGGAGGGTTATTTTTCACTAGTACTTTTTTACTAAACATAGTCTCCGTTTGACCACTATCTCACCTGATGGTAAGCGATGATGTGGTCAACGGTGAAGCATGCTTACATTGAAGTATGCTAGTATGTTATTATCTGTGATTGAAGTAACCTATTCATTCTAGACTGAAAACTACATTCTAGACTAAAAAGTCACAATTGACATTGAAACTGTGATGATACATTATCTTTAGAAGCACTAGAATCCTGAAAAGATGCTCAAAATTGCACTGTCAACAGGGGCCTTTTTTATCTTTTTTTATGAACAAGACAACTATAGACGAAAAAAAACGGCAAAAAATACACGTTTGTTGAATGGGAGCCCCACTTAATTTTTTTTTTTTTTTCTGTTTTTAGTATTTGTTGTTATAGCGGCAACAGAAATACATTATCGGTGAAAATTTCAACTGTCTAGCTATCACGGTTCATGAGATACAGCCTGGTGACAGACGGACAGACAGACAGACAGACGGATCGTGGAGTCTTATTAATAGGGTCCCGTTTTTACCATATGTGTACGGAACCCTAAAAAGGAAAACATAAGAGCACAGTATAAATCTTTCTTGTTCAGGGACAGATGTATATGACTTGTATACATCTGCCACTTACTCGATCTCAAATTGATACCGCTCTAAGAGCTTATGGTCACCCCCCAGTTTATAGAATAGGTACCTTTTAAATTGGTCCGATATTGGAGGTGGCAATAGGCGAGACCCAAACCTCGAATTAAGACTGTTTACTTAGGAAATTCAGTCGGATGTCTGCGACCGCATTTTCTCTTAAAGAACCATACGTTGCAGGTTATAGTAACGAAGACAAAGGAGTGTGTAAGGATCACAGTAGGTGGCGTTCTGTTGTTTCTGCCTATCCTTATTAGAAAAAGGCTTGAGTTCACGTATGTATGTTAGATTATGGTCTTGAGGTCTCAACTGCTATTTCTGAACATGAGATCCTGTTTTAGACGAACCGAAATTTACTTTATTTGTTTGTCCTCCAGTGCGAGGCCTTGCAGCAATACAACCAATGGAGCATAATCTTATATAATAAACTCACTATAATTCCCACCTGTAGCCAAGTTGACAATCTACAATCGATAACGCTAGTAGAAAACGAATCAATGTATGAGAATGACACATCTGAACGTTAAGTCACGTGGTCAGACCACACAAATAGAAGGCGTTAACGATTGTAGAAGGAGATTCGATACAAAGCGTTTGTAACTTGGCTAGGGGATCTGGTTTCCTGTCTGGCACAAGCAACTGAAGGAACACGAGTGGGTTTTAGTCAGTAAAAGTCTGACACGCTCTTCCGCTTCACCCAAAAAAAGGGAGTCTGTTTTCCTCACGATGTTTTCCTTTATCGTTGTCAGCGATGATTCACGGTTCATTGGATAAAGTGACATTGAGTTATTCCATCTGGAAATTGTCAATAATAGCCCTTCAAGGAGTAAGTCTTGAGTCGTCAAGTTAAGCGTCAACCATTTAATTATGCATGCAAATGGGTGACCGTCTTTCACAGGTAGCCAAGACCCCTCTGCGCCTCAGAGAACACGTTTAAGTATGAAATCGTTACTCGTAGTCAGGAGTTAGGAGGTCTGACCACTGTGTTAGCCTAAGGGTCGGTAGTCCCCAGTAATTGGGTTGCAAAGGTCAAATGGTTGTCGCTAGGTGCAAATTTGACGATCCATGAATTTCAGTCGGTTGTAGTTTGATTGGAAGCATGGCATGGCATGGAAAATGCTTAAGTATTTGATGAGTTCTTTTTGCTGATTAAGTGTTTGGTAGAAACTGAGCCACATACAATTTTCAAAAGCCGAAAGTTTTGGTTCTAGGGTGTCTCCAAGTCCTGTTCAAGAGTGCAACATTTTCGTCAAATACACCATCGCTTACCATCATTTGAGATAGTGCTAAAAACGAGACATACTTCATAAAAGATAGCTTGATCTCTGCGACAGCTGTCAGTATCAATACAGTAACAATAGCGCTTGACAGGCTAGCAATAACGTATACGTCATTTTAGCATGTGTCATGTGTCGCAGAGATCAAGCTATTTTTTATGAAGTATAGTTTTAATATAGAATTTTATCCAGTCTATTTAATTAAACAGAAAATAAGCAAAACCATCAGTAAAATATCAGCATTTACCTTGCGTCTACCATTTGGACTCTGAAAACTAATATACTACTGGTTGCCCAAAAAAACACACTTTTTTTTTTGGTTTGAGATATCATCCAATGACTTCTCCCGCTCTGGGTGAAGCGGAAGGGCGTGTCAGACTTTTACTGACTTAAACCCTCCCGTGTTCCTACAGTTGCTTTTGCCAGGGCCTAACTCTGGCTTGCGTATGTCGAGTAATGGGTAGCTCGCCGTCCGATAAGGACAAGCAGCCGAATTGCGTAAGTATATTATCCAAAGCAAAAGAATTGATTCCTTCCCAAAAACGACTTTACGTATCAATATGCAATACGTAAAGTAGGTTTTGAGAAAGAATCGATCCTTTTGCTTTGGATAATATACTTACGCAATTCGGCTGCAGGTACGAGTCAACGGCGCGTAGTGTTTCACGCGCGACTAAAAGAGATGTCAGCAAAATTGACAGAGTCCGCTTGGGCCGATGAATGTCTGGGTCGCGGATAAATTTGAAAAAGAGTTACCGCGGCCCTGGCACAAGCAACTTAAGGAACACGGGTGGGTTTTAGTCAGTAAAAGTCTGACACGCCTTATCGCTTCACAGAGCGGGTGAAGTCATTTGATTATTGTCCAACCCCAAAAAAAAATTGCCTAACTCTATTAAAATAGCTTTACAATATATAGGTAACTGTGCTTTTAGTATTTCATATTTTTTACTCCATATTCTGTCTCACCAACTCATCAACATATGAGGTCAAGCGGTCGCGTGCGTGATCTCACATAACATTATGCAAGACTTCAAATTTTTGTTGGAGCCTCGAAGCTTTCCATACACTGTAAAGTTTTAACTGAAATTATTTCGCAATATTCGAAAATATATGTGAAAATACTCCATTAAAACCAGCTATACTTCATAAAAGATAGCTTGATCTCTGCGATATTATGTAAAACTGACGTATATGTTATTGTTAGCCTGTCAAGCGCTATTGTTAAGGTACTGATACTGACAGCTGTCGCAGAGACCAAGCTATCTTTTATGAAGTATAGTTTTATAGCTCTTGCCATCTCCTGATGGAGTGATGCCTGATCACTCTTGTTTTGAAGGCAGACCGGTCAAATGTGGTTGGGCACAAAGATGCTGGCAGAGAGTTCCACATATTGATTACGTGTATTTAAAAAAATAATCCTTAATGTGGTAGCAAGACGATATAGATTTCTACCATGAGTGCTGGTTCTAGAGGGTGTACAAGAAGTATATTTTAAATTATTTGGAAGAGGCCAGTAACAGCTAGATAAAAAAATCCTTTGCTGTATAAAGCTTTTCCTTGTATCACAAACGACTGCCAAGTTCCTACTAAGCAACACTTATTTATTTAAACTTCATGTACAATTGGTGCTACATAGGCGGACTTAATGCAGCAACCAGCAAGGCATTCTCTACCAGTCAACATGTACAATTGGTGCTACATAGGCGGACTTAATGCAGCAACCAGCAAGGCATTCTCTACCAGTCAACATGTACAATTGGTGCTACATAGGCGGACTTAATGCAGCAACCAGCAAGGCATTCTCTACCAGTCAACATGTACAATTGGTGCTACATAGGCGGACTTATGCAGCAACCAGCAAGGCGTTCTCTACCAGTCAACATGTACAATTGGTGCTACATAGGCGGACTTAATGCAGCAACCAGCAAGGCATTCTCTACCAGTCAACATGTACAATTGGTGCTACATAGGCGGACTTAATGCAGCAACCAGCAAGGCATTCTCTACCAGTCAACATGTACAATTGGTGCTACATAGGCGGACTTAATGCAGCAACCAGCAAGGCATTCTCTACCAGTCAACATGTACAATTGGTGCTACATAGGTGGACTTAATGCAGCAACCAGCAAGGCATTCTCTACCAGTCAACATGTACAATTGGTGCTACATAGGCGGACTTAATGCAGCAACCAGCAAGGCATTCTCTACCAGTCAACAGGTACAATTGGTGCTACATAGGCGGACTTAATGCAGCAACCAGCAAGGCATTCTCTACCAGTCAACATGTACAATTGGTGCTACATAGGCGGACTTAATGCAGCAACCAGCAAGGCATTCTCTACCAGTCAACCTTTGGGTCAAATTTAAAAGAACTGACATCTGACTTCCCTTTACGTAAATCCTCTTGTAGTTGTTATTTCAATCTACCCACCATTTGAGTTACCAAGCGGAACGCCATGTGCCTCCTTTTACAAAATAACCGTTTAATTTTAGCCCGATTGTAATATAAATAAAAATAGTACTTTTCCTGTTTCTCTCAAAGATTTCTTGGAAAATATGTCGCGATTCCTCAAGTTAATATGAAACGCATGGGTAGTGGTAACTTGTAGATTATAGTAAAATATTGCTATCTGTTTTCCAGCGACATGATAGTGGGCACTATCAGAATATCGGCGCAGCATTATTTTCTTTTTAATATGCTTAGATAGGAGCCTTTTTGTTCTCGCACGGGGTTTTTTTATGTTTTATTATTGTTTCTGTTTTGCTTATCTCGTGTCTCCTGTGCGGGTCACGAACAAATATTTTTCTTTCCTTCTTTCTTTCTTTCGACATGGTTGCCATAACAATGTTTAGGTAGAATAGTTCACAATAAGTTAAAAACAGTTTCAAACTTCTTTCATAGCAAATAATTTATTCCAAAGCCCGTTCCAGCATCGGATCGCAAGACTTACGGCGATGCGCCATCGGTATATGGCGGACATCCCAGGCAAAGACACACAACGTTATGGGAATACTTTCTTAGTTCGGCAACTAAACAGTGTAATTCCCTGCCGGAGTCTGTGTTTTCTGATATCTACAACATAAGGGCTTTAAGTCAAATAGTGAATAGACTACTAGCGAAGCGTGCTCCATCGATGATCACACTTTTGTTTACCATCAGATTTTCAAACGCGAGCCTATCAATATAAAATGGTGTGATTTTATGATATCTACTCCTATCTATCTGTATCAAATTTGGGTTATGGAGGTCTGACGTCAGTGCTCCAAATTAAATACTCATATTCAGGCAGTTAAATCAATTTAAGGTGCTGTGAGCTGTCTTCGATACATCGGGCGTTTGAAGATTAATTCAATTTTGTATCGAAGATGTGCATAGATTGAGTTACTGCAACCAGCTACAGCATTCAAATAGGCGAAAAAAAAAAACGTTTACTTAATTTGTCCTCGATTCTAATCCGAAGCTGAATCATTTCATAGAAACTAAGAAAATATATGTTTTGATTGAAGAACAAAGTGCTTATGATTGTTATGTTATGTTATCTTATGGAGGGGCCGAGAAATAACTCGGACACTTCGACCCATTGGGATCTATTGTGGTCCCCTAGATAACTTACTCCTCCTCAATCTCGCTGAAAACTGTTTTCATGAGTTTTACAACGAGACTAGGAGATATGAGCCTATAGTCTTCTGGTTTTGGATATCCAACCCCTAGGAGACTCATTCGCTTACCAGCCAGTGCATCGCATGTGCACAGAAGCTCCATGCGTTCCGTATGTTCCCCGCACAACCTGCACATGGGTGTCGCGGTTAGACCCATCTTCATGAGCATGTCGTTGGTTCCAAAGTGCCCAGTAAAGGCCCCAAGCAGGTAGCGGATTTGCCCCCTGCTCATGTTTCAAATGCATTCCCGGGCTTTGAACGTAGAGCCTAGGAATTTCCTGGAGTGTTGTAGACCGGTATTAGACAGCCAACAAGTTCGTTGTCTGTGATCTGCAAACTCCCTAAATGCGGCTTTTACGAGACACGTCGAGATGCCTACACATGGTTCTGGACCCACAAAATCATTTGCTGAGCCCTCTCTTGCCAGTTCATCAGCCACTTCGTTACCATGGAATCCTTTGGGCCCAGGGACCCACATCAGTCTTATCCTGTCGTGCTACCCAAGCCTGTTTAGGGTCTGGATAGCATCCAGAATAAGTCCTGAGTCCACTTTGTAGGATGCCATGGCTTCAATTTTGTATCGAAGATGTGCATAGATTGAGTTACTGCAACCAGCTACAGCATTCACATAGGCGAAAAAAAAATAACGTTTATTTAATTTGTCCTCGGTTCTAATCCGAAGCTGAATCATTTCATAGAAACTAAGGAAATATATGTTTTGATTGAAGAACAAAGTACTTATGATTACCTATAGGCTTGGCCGAAAACGTCTTAATATTTGTAATTACTTGTTCTTTCAAAACGAAAAAAAAAAACAGTTTGAGTCAAGCAAAGCAGGTGAAAAACAGGCACTCCTCAATAAATATGCCTATACTTTGCCCAAACATGCTGAGCCCGGACTCCTGTGTAACCAGAGTCACAAAAAAAAAACTATTTTCTTTCTTATTTCTTTCTAACTGAATGCAGTTAAATATCAGTATTCTACATCGAGCGACAAACATAGAATCAAAGTCACAAGTGTGATATTAAACGTTCCTACACACTCGTAGAGATGGTTGCCAGGACAACGCTTGCGAACCCCTCAGTAACCTACTTCTCACTGTACGCCTCTTGTAAGTTGCGAGGGATGAAAACACACTCTTTTAGAGCTAAACCCGGATGTAGGAAACGTTTTAAACATCAAAATTGAATGAATTATAAGATTAAGATTTTGATTCGTGACACGTTGAGTTGAATAGAAAAGTTAGTTAAAACTTCCTAACAATCAGAAGAAAATTAATCTTCTTAATTCAAAACTTGCTTCCTATGTGATCTTTTAATGACATGAAAATGCCTATGGAAAGTGAATGGGTGACTCATGTTACATAGTTTTCTTTGTAAAATCAATATTTATTTAGTCATATCCCAATGCCCATCCATCTCAGGATTTTTCTCAGGTTTGGAATGAAATTCTCAACGCACTGAAAGAGATTTAATATCCAGGTTTTTAATATAAAACCATTGAATTTCAGGGACAATGGTGGCTTGAAATAGAAGATATAATGTGGTGGTAGCAATGACCGATATTCTTGCGAAGCTTTTGTTGAAGTCACAGAAAGAAGTTCGCGTTTGTAAAGTGATTTGATATCTGGAGTTGTGGTTTGGGTTTCATCAAATTAAGTTGTTTGTTTTTTTACTTAGATGATTTCATAATTGACGAAAAATATGAAAAATACACTGAGGATCCCTTAAAATCTTCAATGATCAAGTGGTCCGATTTTTGGAACGAAAATGGCGGGTATACGAAAATCGAATTGTGTTAACAAGGTCTCAAACTAGTGCTGTCACTAAGAAAATCTACTAACCACCTTCAAAATTCGAACGCCTACCAAAAAGAAACATAGACAACCCCAAAGATGCGTGCTGATGAATTAAACCATTTTTTTTACTGGAAAATCGATAGTTGATTGTGGGCGTTCATTGAGGGTGTCGTCGCGGCCGGGGGAGGGTTGGCGCGTGCGCGGGGCGGCGGGCGGAGGGGCGCGGCGGCGCGGCAGGCACGCGGCTCACTCGCCCGCGGGCCGCCGTCCTAGCCGCGCGTCACGACCATATTGTCCTGTCACAGCAGTACGTGTTGCCTACAGTTACTGCTGCGTCCGGACAAGCGGGCCGTGGCGTTGCACACGCATCACTGAAGACCCACAGCACTGTTCTGTATTTCATGTGTAAACTGTTGTGTCCACTAATAACTTTCTTTGCAGGTTATATTTGAGAAAACACGAGGGAAGCTGCTGTAAAGTTCTTTCTGGTTACTGTCTGTCGTGTAAAGTGTTTCCGTGGTGTTGTGTGAGTGCTATACGCGTTGTAGTTCCCCTATAATATGGCTCGTTTCGCGTAGATTCGACAGTGGTTCAACACATGACCGCCGGAGGGTGCATATATCGAGCGGCGCTATGCGCATGCGTGCCACATTTTTTCGCTGCATCTGAAACTCCGGCCATTTTCTACTCGCGAATCGTGTTCTATTCGATTTTAGGGAAAACTGTATCTTATTTTGTTAAGTTTAGGTTGTTTTTGGCGTGTTGGTGTTAGAATCCTTAGGATATGTTTTCATTTCATTGATTTCGAAGGGACTGAGCCCAGGAGCCCCGGATGGTGACGCGAAAGGGGTGGAAACTAGGTTGAGACAAGCTGAGTCAATAAGGACCTCAACCGACCCCGCACAAGACGCAGCGCGAAGATATTTAACCTAATATTGTTTTATTTTCCTTAAGTTTTCCACAGACATCAATGGAGAGCAGAGCAGACAAGCACATTTTTTTTAATTACTATAAAAGCATCGGTATTTATCCGTCTAGCACCTAGTTTAACGTAGCATAGATTAAAACACCAATTTATTTATTTTATTCGCACAAACAACATAGACGCGCTGGGAGGAGAGGTCCTTGCCCTGCAATGGGTCAATACTGGCCGAAAACACTAATTTATTTTTTATAACTTTGTTTGCTTAGCCATCTAGTTAGACATAGAGCATTTTAGTATGCTAGGATGTAGATATACATAGATAAATATACTGGTTCAATATTGGCAGAGAAGGCGTTGTCATGGCCTAATGACGCCATTGAACGACGGGGTGGCAACACACACTTTGAGTATTATTCTGCACAGTGTAGCTGTAATTTAGTTGTAGCCAAGTAGGTCAGATAGCTCCATGTAGCTGCATCCGGCTAGTCTGGAAGCCGAACCCAATATAACTGTTGGGAAAAGGCTCGGCAAATTAATTGATTGAGCCAAGACCAGCCAAGTAACCTCGTCCAGTTTTAGTTCAGCTATACCTCTGTTTGTAGAGGGCGGTGCACGATAAATTATTAGTAAAATTAATGGAATAACTTATTACTTGGCAGTTTAGGGTTGTTCGTGTTTGTTTAGTGGCGTTCGATTTTTGAATGTATTTAGTCGATTTTCTTTTTGTTTATGGTTTGGTATGGATTTAGTAAGTAGTTTTTCTTTGTGAGATGAGTTTTTAGATCAAATAAATATGATTAGATTTGGATTGAAGCGTATTCTAGCTACTAAATAATTTTATTAGGTGTCTGCTAGAGATCAATATTTTGTCCGGTTTAAATATAAATGCACAGATAGGTTTGATATAGAACACTTGTTGTTAGATGACCTCATTTTAGCAATTAAGATCGTATGTGGGCTCTGGTCTGATGTCCTTTGAAAACTGTTTTAACTTTTAATTTACATAAGCTCTAACTTACAAGATGATTACGTGTATTCCCTAGAACTAGACGACTCCTAGATTAACGCCTGAATAAAAGCAGTGTTGGATTTTCGTCGCTCGGCTTAGAGCCGAGATTTGAAAAGCCGAAGAAGCAATAACATTTAGATATATCATACTAATATTTTCCTATTTTAAACATACACACATACATACATTGTGTGTGTAGATGTGTGGTGTATGTTTGTTACTCAATCATGCTAGAACGGATGAACGGATCTGGATGAAATTTGGCACGGACATTCATTATAGTCTGGAATAGCGCATATTATTTTTACGCGGGAGAAGCTTGGCATTTTTCAGGGTCATATTATAGGGGACGAGCTTATTGTCATCTGTATTAAATACTAGCTTTCTCCTGCGTCTTATCCCACAGAATATATTTATTTTGCCGGGATAAAGAATTCTATGACACATTGAGACATATTGTAATTTTGGTAATCGAATAAATAGTTATAAAAACATAAAATTTTACTTCTCTTAGGGCCAATTTTACAATAGTCTGATAACTTTTAACTGATGAATAAAAACCGGCCAAGTGCGAGTCGGACTCGCGCACGAAGGGTTCCGTGCCATAATCGCAAAAAAACGGCAAAAAAGTCACGTTTGTTGTATGGAAGCCCCACTTAAATATTTATTTTATTCTGTTTTTAGTATTTTTTGTTATAGCGGCAACAGAAATACATAATCTGTGAAAATGAGATACAATCTGGTGACAGACAGACAGACGGACCGCGGAGTCTTAGTAATAGATACGTAGTATCTCTAAGTAGTCTGTGGTAATAGGGTTCCGTTTTTACCCTTTGGGTACGGAACCCTAAAAATGGCCGTTTGACATATTTTCTATACAAAAGCTGTCAAACCGCCATTTTTATTACTCTGTTAAAAGTAAACAGACTATTGAAAAATTTGCCCTTAAAATATTAAGTTAAGTCTTTTGTATTTGTATCTTCATTTTATGTTTTGTGTGCAATAAAGAATAAGAATAAGTTTAGATAGCAACAAAATAATTTATCCTTTACAAATGAATGATTCTGATTAAAACCATGAGTGTTGCTATGGCACTCTTAAGCGACGGGGTATCAGACAGCCACAGATCTTTATAGCTGTATCATCAACCGCACATGCAACTAACCTTTCAACTTCCAAACTCGACCTTCTTGCTACGACACAACGACGCTGTGAGACTTGAACTGTTGTGGGTTGCGTGCAATTGAGTGTACCTATTATGGGTAATATTGGCCGCACCTTGGAAAGTAGGAGGTGCGATAGGGTGGTATATGCTATTAGGAGCTATATTTAGGGCGTTGAACTGAATTCATTGTTTCAGCTTTATAATATTTTATTTATACAGTTTTAGTTACCATATTAGGCCTGCTGGCGCCACCTTGGGTTATCTTGCGAGTTAGTTGATAACGCAGTCAATTATGTATGACTTGTTGTGTAACCTCGTGTTCGCAAACAACTTTGAGTTAAGTTTTAGGTGCCATTGGGGGGACCTTGTAAGAGGTTTTTAGTGGCCTAACATAAGAATGACCTATTTGAATACATAGTTATACTTTCGCCTGTTTCCCGCGGGGTAAGCAGGAATTACAGAACGCCACCTGTTAAATTTTTTTGCTGCGTTTAAGCAATTTTAAAGAAAAATATAATTTTGTATGCTCAGGCAAAATCAATGATTTGTCAATATGAATGTTTTTTCCTGTTGAATTGACATCAGATTAAAATAAAAACATTTGGTAAATGTTTGCGGACTAAACCTAATTATTATTTCGTCAAACTATAGTTACCTCTCAACATGATATGGAGAGGATATTTGCGCATAATATGTACTCACGCTTTTCCCCATAGTTTATTTATATAAACAAATATTATTAAAAAAAACTTTTTTACAAACAATTTCTACCGACTTCCAAATAAGAAAACTACAAAGTGAAAAATTACTTTATTTTTGGAAGTCGGTGTCTTTCGTAGCTACCATTTTTTATATGGACACCGACTTCCAAAACTGTAGTTATTTTTCACTTTGTAGTTTTCTTATTTGGAAGTCGGTAGTATTTTTTTGTAAAAAAGTTTGTTATTTTTCACTTTTTAGTTGAGCCTAACTAATAGGCAAGTTGTTTGGTAAGTTTCCTATAACGCCAGAATACAAGTAGATTAACCGAATATCATGAAACTTGAACATAACCGGTCAAATGAGAGATCTACGTACCACTTAAAAGCGTGCTGGCGTGATGTTACCTATGTTATGAAATGGTATAAACAATAAACAGACATGCGATATCAGCAATCCCGAGAGATTTGCCGTTATTTATTGAACAGTTCTGTTGTATATCTCCAAAGTTCATCATAAGTAAGTTCTTCACCAAAATCAAATGGGGCAAATTTAGGCACATATTCTTTCAAAACAAAAAAAGAATTTTCTAAATCGGTTCACAATTGACGGAGATATCGGTGAATAGAAACAAAAAAAAACATACCTTAAGTCGAACATAGAACCTCCTCCTTTTTCGAATTTCGGTTAAAAATATAAGATTGTGTCTCTGTTTTTTAGTAGAAGGCAATCTTTAGAAGTAATGATACGAATACGAGTGCCATAAACTACTTTTTATCTCGGTAAAATGCACAGTAAGGGTATGCACTACATCCAATCCGAGTCACTGATTTGAGCTCCGATTTCTATCCGAATTGAAAATGTTCTGAATTATGACGGACTAGCTGTGCCCGCGGCTTCGCTCCCGTCAACTGCCTGCCAACCCTGCCATACTTACCAGCCTGCCTGCCTACTCCACATACTCAAAAATATACATACTACATACAATTTTTTTTTCTAGTGTGATTCTTTCGCGTAAAATCTTAACACCGCGATTCAGAAAATGACTTTAAATGCACAACGCCATCTATCGAATAGCGAGTTCAACTGTCCGAGTAACTGAATTGCGTGAGCTGTGATAATTTTACTTCTTGAACACTTTAAATTCATCTAACTTTTGATAGAGTGAACCGATTGCGATGAAACAAAAACTAAGTAATTCTTCAAGATACGCACAATTTTTATGTATAAAAGTTATCTACATTGGTTTCGTACATTTCACGTGATGCGTGCACAAATAAACAGACAAACAGACAAAAATTCCAAAAAACCTAGAAATGGGTTCTGTTGGTTATCCTTTAACACACTGGCTATTTTTTTTGGATTTTTTTTCGATGTACAAAAAATATTTTTCTACAGATTTATTATATGTATTGATATTGATATTGATGATAGAGTTCGGATGTAGTGCCTAAGCTTTCCTACAAGAAGTACTACGGCTACTTCGGAACTAAAATTTCTCGGATTCGGATTGGATGCAGTGCGTAACCGCTCTTAGGATAGACCTCGGGAACGACTCGCACGAAAAAGTTAGTAAGTTGTAAATCCAACAATATTGTTGTCAGTAGTATTATCTCGTCAATATGCATTTCAATAGCCAACTGTAATAAAATCTAAGGATAAACATAATCAGTGTATAATGTTCCCACTGGTGGGACTCAGGCCTCCACTCTGTGAGAGAGACTGATTCGTAATCAACCACGCGGGCACAATACGGGGTGGTAGATGTTATTGTAGGTATGATGTCTTTGATTTTTTTGTTCTGGGACATGCCGATTTTACGAAGTTTTACTTCGCCCTATGCCGAAATTTATACTGATTTTAATATATTCTTATGCACAGCTAAGGAGTAGAATTCCTTACCCAAGTCTTTGTTTCCTGATAGCTAAAACCTAGGGGTATTTAAGTCAAGAGTGAATATGTTATGCACACTGCTCGAGAAAATGGCTTTTCTTTAGAGCTAATTAAAAAGCAATAGTTTCATTATGTGCCTTGATTTCTTTAATCCATTTGGCGGAAGCATGTCTGCAGAGTTCACTGACCGGCGGCGTCCCGAGTTCGATTCTTAGAAGGCAACAAGCACTTCTGCAAATGAATTGAATTATTTCGTCAATTACTTAGATGGGATAGTGGAATTTAGTAGTGGAATATAACCTTGCGGTAAAGGTGCCTGTCCAGTTTTATCAGGTTCGCTGTCAAAGTTCTGAAAATTTAGCGTATTGTGATTTGGGAAAATAATAAATATGAATTGCTCTAGGTTTTGGAGGACCTCATAGCTAAAATTACAGCCACACGGCTCAATCTTTATCTAAAATTTAGTATCTATTTCATTTACCACGTCCGTGTGTCACTAGCGGGGTGCCAATTGAAAATCAGCGCTGGGTGTCTGACGCCCAGCAAATGCTGAGGTGGTAACTATTTCAGGGGTTTCGTGGTTTACGCCCAGCCCAGCTCTTCTTTAACACCGACTTACCAAAAAGGTTCTATGTTCGACATTATGATTTTTATTTGGAAGTCGGTAGTATATTATTGTAAAAAAAAAAACTGATCCGTCCTGTTACTTTGTTGTTGTGTCTGTGTCGAATAAATGTTTTCTATTCTATTCTATAATCTTCAAGGTTAAGCAACACTTGCCGAGGTCGAGCCGTGGATGGGTTATTAAGCTAGGCAGATAGCTTTTGCCAGTGGAGTTATTTCGAAAATTAGCCACGGGAACGTACTAAGCGGATGAAAATGTATCCTATGTCGTGGTTTATCCGATTGCTAAGTCATCTGTTGAGTGGCTGTGGCGTGATTGATTCAAAATCATCTTTTTTTTTTAGTTTCTTGTGTAAAAATGAAAACATTAACCCCCGGTTTCCGAAGTCCAGTAATGCGATTGGCTGGAAAATTCATTCAACCCATCACAGCAGCTATCTTGCGTTAAGTAATTTGCAGTAATTATTGTCTAGAAACTGGGTTTTATAGATACAAAAGTACTAGGCAAGCATGACGCAATAAGACATAATATTTCGTAGCAGCGTAGCACCGTCGTAGGCCGAACGTAGGTGACCGCTCTACGTCGGATTGACTACGCCGCCTACGTGCTACGAGGCATGCCTACGTCGCTACGGCGTAGCAAACGTCTTCAAAATAAGTTTTTTTCCAAAGGTTGATCTTTTTAATATTTGCATATCTATCGCGCTTGCAATTTGCAAATGGAGTAATTTTCATTCAAAACAACTTAAAATATAGGTGTAAAATTTCGCCCATGTCACATCATTATATCAACCTCATTTGCTGTAAAGGAGAAAATCTGTTCGTTTTGTTTCGTCGAACGGAATGTGAGACGTAAAATAGTAAAGTAATGTGCTCATATCTTCAGAGGCATACGAGGGATATCGGGGCTTTGCGGGGAAATGAAAAAACCTGGCTTATGTGGGTACCAGAACTTTAGTATGTACTTTTTCGCGGCTTTGCTGACATCGAGTTTGGGGAAATGATAATGTCGGAATGTGTGCTTTAAAATGATTTTTAACTTCCATGTTCCAGTTCCATGGTGCAATGGTATCGGCCGTGAATTATAAGTTGTAAATTATTTCACTACCTCGGCTCTCAAAACGGTGTAGGAAAACATCGTGAGGAAACAGGCATGTCCTAGAACCATAAATTCGATTTGTGACATCCAACAAACCGCACGAGGCCCGAATGGTGGTTTACGGCTCTTTCCCTCAGACAGAGAGGATGCTTGTGTCCCAGCAGTGGGAACATTAAAAAGGCCGATGATGATGATGAGAATCTGAAGGTAAGAAGTTGTGAAACTCCACTATAAAAAGTTTGTGAAGTTTTCATGCTGAAGTCGAGTTAAAAAAAATCTCAACTTCGAATTCGTAATTCAAAAACCACTTACAGAAAAAACAACTTCTACATTCGACTCATTTGCCATGGCAACTGAAAAACTCCTCGAATCGAGGCAGTTTATGTCATGAAATAACAAGCTGTCAACTTAATTGAGGAAGGCTGAGTTGAGTGGAGGACCTAAGTACAATGCTCGATGATCTCAGTAGAGCTGCCGAAAGAGTGGGGTCTTAGGATGGATATGGACAAAACCAAGGTGATGTTAAATACCCCATGTTACACCCACTCCTATCAAGGTCGGAGACTACACTCGAAGTTCTGGGCGACTATGTCTACCTGGGACAAACGATCCAATTGGGTAGGGCCAACTTTCCAAAGAGATCAACCGTCGAATCCGACTCTGCTGGGCAGCGTTCGGAAAGTTGCGCGGATCTTCTCGTCTAACTTACCACAGTGTCTCAAGACGAAAGTCTATGACCAGTGTGTGTTGTCAGCGACGACATATGGCTCAGAGACGTGGTCGCTTACAATAGGCCTTATCAGAAAGCTTACAGTCACTCAAAGGGAATTGGAGAGGGCTATCCGAGCATAGCCCTCTCCAATTCCCTTTGAGTGACTGTTCCTTTCATATCAGTTTCCTTGCGTGATCGAATCAGAAATGTACACATCCGCAAGAGAACCAGGGTTACCGAAATAGTCCGGCGAATTGCCAAACTTAAGTGGCAGTGGGCAGGGCACTTTGTTCGCAGAATGGATGGCTGATGGGGCAGAAAGGTTCTGGAGTGGCGACCGCGAACCAGAAGACGTTGCGTTGGACGGCCTCCTACCAGGTAGACCGATGACCTGGTGAAGGTTGCGGGTATCCGCTGGTTATGAGACGCACGGGACCGGTAAATGTGGCGACGCTTGGGGGAGGCCTATGTCCAGCAGTGGACGTCTTTCGGCTGATATTATGATGATGAGTTGAGTGGAGGATATGACTTAGGATATGAGTGTTACTGCTTGATTAAGTTTGTCAGTCTACAACTGTTCCACGATGTGTCTCATAAAAAAAGAAAAATAAAACTGATTCTGATTCAACACAGCTACCTTGGCAATTTCAGACACACTACGAAATTTTCCTTTCTCTTAGATTAACTTATAACATTATTACCTCGTTTTTGCAACACTATCATCAAATGAAAAAGCCTGTCGCAAAAAGAAAATAAACTAAAATAGAACCTACGCTCCACTCTCTTTGATAAATGTGAAACAAGCAAAAAAAAAACCACGAATTTGGAATGAAATTGCGTCCACTATCTCGCCGCCCTTATCAAATGACATAGAAAAAAAACGAAATGACACGCCATTTTGTTTTTCGCAAAACTATTTCACTTACGCTCCAGTGAGTCATTTAGGAAACTTACAAAAAATAGGCCCATCCTACTACATTCTCAGCTAATCCCGTTGTGACCGAATCACCGTGATTTTTTCATTTTACAAAAAAAGAAATGCTATGTCACGTCATTGGTAGTTTGACAGTAGTACAAAAATAAATTCATAGCTGACGAAACGAAATTTACTCGAACGTCAACCTTAGTACCTTAAGTTAGAGGTTGTTGGAGGACGGCAAAATATAGTTGTTATCCCTGTTGGCAATAGACTAATGAAGTGGCAAGAAAATGGCGCGCGCTGATAAAAACATCGCACCATAACGAGCGATGGGAGACGTTATCCCGCCTGTCTAGGGCAGACGATTTAATGAAAATTGTATCCCATTTCCCGAATTCATTTTAGAATTTTATATGGATTTTTATTTTGAGATATTTTTGCTGACTATGCGACCTAGTAACTAGCTAGACAGTCCTGAGGGAATGCTGGCTAAGTAATTTGCGATTGAGCTTATTTAGTACAAAAAAGTTTAGTAAAATTACAAGGCTATAAAGAATGACATACAGGTAATAAAATCGCTAAACTTTAATAACTAATATAAGTTTTTAAGCTGACATGGTCAAAATCTAAATATACATGGTAAATATCCCGAAACAAATATTAATGTTAATAACTATATTCATAACGCACGTCACAACCTGTTACTGTCAACAACAATGACTTTAATTTGACATGACAGGTGATGGCGGGAAATGGTTGCCGCCTTTTTCACTTCTGGAAAAAAAATACAGCCTTAAAGCGTTTTGTTAAGGTTTCTTGAAAAGCTTTTTGTCGAAAAGTCTTGTCTGTAAAAGTAGACCCTACGATTTATTTCTTCCGCCTAACTACGGAATTATGTAGGTTGAATTTTAGCCCGGCTTGCTCTGCAATTGCTGGGCATTTATTTTATTTTGAATGAAATGTAGAACTCATGAATTCATGCTTGGTAGATGTTATAGTTTCGGAACTCGAATAATTTTGTTTCCAATTTTAATTCCTAATTTGTTATGAGACGCATGTTGAATTACACTATACTACATAAAAGATAGCTTGATCTCTGCGACAGCTGTCAGTATCAATACAGTAACAATAGCGCTTGACAGGTTAACAATAACGTATACGTCAGTTTGACATATGTCGCAGAGATTAAGCTATCTTTTATGAAGTATAATTCCCCTTTCTTACCAATCCTAATAAGTAATATTGTAAATTATAAATGGGAAAGTTTTTATATTTGTTAAAATCAATCACATCTCAACGGTATAAATGTTTGAAATGACAAGCGGCGTTAAAAAATTCTCTCATGTCTCTCAAAATACAGTGCTATGTGGTGAATCCTGGGTAAAATACAGGTAGATTTGATCAATGGGTAATTTTCGTCCGGGTGTACAATGTTTCTGTGTAATCATAATCTACTCTCACGCGTCCAAAGCCACTTGTAAAAGCGAAAGCTAGTGGCCAAATACTTCAAAGTACTATCCACCAAGAGCCTCTTGACAATTGTCTGTGCCCACAATAAAATGGCGGCGGGGGTGTCACAGAATATATTAATATCTGCAGATAATCGTCCGTTCTGCTGACGATCGACGTCTGCGCTTTATGGCGTGGAAGAGTACAGCGATGAGGTGGGGTGCTATGGAGATAAAGGTCATTAAAAAGATGGAAGAATAGAGATTTTTTGTCACGTTTTTGTATGAGATCCTGCCATGAAATGATTTGATTTGTTTTCTTAGTTAATTTGAATGATGGTGAATAATTATTGTGGGAGGAAATCTGGAACTAATAGTCTGACCTTAGTTAACGGTCATTCCGTTGAAAGCGAGGAGCACAGACAACGAAGATGATGTATGGGTGCAGAATGATAGGTAGGCTCTCACTAGGACGAAAGGTTATGTAGAAATAAGCTAGAGAGATATATTTGAAACCAAGATAAAACGTTCATATTACTTCGTTCGTTAGTACTCTCTTCTTGGTCACGTTCTTCATTACTGAAGGTCCTGTTCTTCCACTTCTTTCGGTTCTCAGCTTCTGTCAGGGCGGTTGTAACAGAGATCCCAGTGAGCGCGGTTATCTAGTCTAACCAGCGGTTAGGTGACCGGCCGCGAGGAGTTTTCCCATCCACCTTGCCCATTACCACCAACTTCTCTGTATAGTCTGGACCCTGACGGGCAATAATGCTATCGGGACAACAATCTTTATATCTTTGTAATAGCGAATGTCTGAACATTTGATCCAGTTACGAGACAATTGGCGCATGGTTGGCGCAGTGGTTGAGCGATTGACTGCTGCGCTGCGTGTCGCGGGTTCGATTCTCGCACGGAACATATATTTGTATGACCTACAGATAGTTGTTACGGCTCTGGGTGCTTTACCATCGCTGAGTGTCTGATTATTTAAAACCTGGAAATAAATACGATTCAGTAAGATATGCTCATCTGCCACGGAAACTAAGCCGCGGCATAAAACAAATCTATCTATATAAATAAAAGAGAAACTATGCAACTTCTTTTTTTTAAAGTACCGATTCATAATAAAATACTTAAGAATAATTGTAAAGTCAGTAATAAAGGCTAATTTTATTTTTACTTTTTCATTTTATGTAACTATGATCCTTATAAAGTCCGAAACGGCTGGACCGATTTTAATGAAATTTTCAAACAATATTAAGATTGACCCAGCGGGTATTCCTTTAGTTTGGTGGCGACCGGAGCATTGTGTTTTTAACTTTGAACGCGGGTGAAGCCGCGTGCTATAGTAGCTATAGTATTTCATAATAAAAAGATAATTTCATGGTTAACTAACAAAAGGAGTCTGTTCGATCAAACGCCTACTTTTCGGGGTGCGTCTGTTCCTGTGACTGATCGGCTCGAGCTCCTAGGCATGGAGTTGACATCCAGTCTCAACTTCGGCTCCTCCATTGAGAACAAAGCCCAAATCGCGGCCAAAAAACTGGGCATCCTAAATAAAGTGAAGCGATACTTTACGCCTGGACAGCTTTTAACCCTATACAAAGCACAAGTCCGATCCTGCATGGAGTATTGCAGCCACCTTTGGGATGGTTCAGCTAAGTATCAGCTTGCCGCGCTTGACTCAGTGGAACGCAGAGCCAAGAGGCTCATTGGCAACGTGGAACTGGTGGACGCCAAGCTTCACAGCTTGGCTCATCGCCGCAAAGTTGCCTGCTTGTCGGTCTTCTACAGACTGTACTTCGGTGAGTGTGCTCAGGAACTCCACGACCTCATCCCACCAGCCCCCTTCTACCATCGGACATCTAGACGCACTGCAAGTTATCATCCTTACCTTGTTGCCATTCCACCAATTCGAACCAAGCGCTTCCAAACTTCCTTTATAATGCGCACAGCGAATGAGTGGAACTCACTGCCTGCGTCTGTGTTTCCGAACGCATTCAACCCGAATCTCTTCAAAGTTAGAGTGAACAGGCTACTTCTGGGTAAGCTCACTCCATCGTAGACTCTGTCTCTGTCACCTATGACCTAGACTAGAGTCAAGAGCAAACCCATTACAAATAAAAAAAAAAAAAAAAAAAAAATAACTCTGCTCAAAGCCAAAAAGCCTCAAAACATGGTTAAAAACTCAACTCACAAATCATAAAAAAAAACTTTACCGTAATAAACATATTATCGAGACCACAAAGGTACTATTATTCCGACTATGAACAATAAACTTCAGATCATTTATTTTAACTTCCCATTCTGAAGGTGGACCTGCAAAAACCCCAACGGTAAGTACGGTCAACTGCAAAAACACTTTAGCTGCGAAAATAGACCTTACTGGTTCAGTGATAAAGGTGGTTGGACATGGAGGTGTGGTTTATTGTACTACAGTGAGTAATGATCGTTTGTCATATCCACCCTTGTCTGCGTATGATGTGACTAAACTTGGGTAAGGGTTGTGACTTAGTGTGGTGCGAGGCGAAGCTAGCGAATGCGAGCGATTTTTTAGTTAGATAAGCTAAACGTTAGCAAATAAGATTGAACTGTTAAGAACTTATTCTTCTTCTTTCGTGTGAGGTGTGGCCTCTGGTGTCAGAGTTAATTAAGCCGTCTCTGGGAATCCCACAGGCCTCTGACTTGACTATTTCAGACTTACATTAACTATGTCAGTCCAGGTTTCCTCACGATGTTTTCCTTCACCGTTGCCTGTGATGTCTAAGATAAACTTAGAAATGTACATATGAATTTGAAACTTATTTCGAACAATATAAAAAACAGTGTTATTATTTTAGGAGAGAGTTGATAATATTTTCGATCCAAAAATGGTGCATGAAACCTACAGTTTAGTTGGAAAATATAGCGCAAAGTTTTAGACCTGTCTGCTATCTTAATTATCGTAACCTGGATATCAATTGCTTGAGTCGTAACTGTTTTTTCAAAATGATTGATAATAGTACATTATGGTACAAGTGTGCAATGTTGGTGATTACCGCTGAGGCGCCATTGAGACCCGAGCCGTAGGTGAGGGTCTTAAGAGAGCCGAGGACGGTAATCATCAATACACACGTGTATCATACGACGTTTTTCAACACATTTGTGAAGAAAATAATACACAAAATCATTTTCAACAGTAAAAACTATTGAGATTTTTTTTCACAATGTTGGAAAAAAATAATGAGTTTTCCTATGCGCGCGAATTTAACAATGTGGATCGGCCATATACTAAAAGAATGAGGTTTCTTTTTCTTAATTACAGAGCAAATAAAATTTATATTTGAGTGAAAGTTTTATTTATTAAGCACGTACAAGTTGAAATTATCTATTTAAATACGAAGTTGCATGAAATGAGCAAGCAATAGGTAAATTAATTTTATTGTACTATTGAGCACGATCTTTTTTGTATCGAAACTTTTTTAAGAACAAGGCAACTCAACCAATAAATAAAAAAAAAACTCTATAACTCACTTGTGAATAATAGCAATGGAAAAGTCACAATTTGATAACAGGTATCATTACGTGCCTAATTGCGGTGAAATTAGAGCCACTTTATGAGCACTGTGTTGAAAAATGTTTTTATGCTTTGATATAACCACATGAATGTTATGGTCCTCAACCCCTATATTCTAAGACGTCATCCAACTAGACGCAACCTCTCTCTCAAATAAATTGACAGTTAAAGCTTGTTACGTAAAAGAGGAGATTTCCTTTAAAAAGACTACCGAAAACGAATTCCCTAACAACATATCGCAGCTATCTCCCTCTTCGCTATCCATCGCATCGCTCCCTCTACCCACAGCACCCAAGCGAGTTTACTCTCAGATTATGACGCGTCTACTGAAGTGTCACTTGACAGTGCCGTCTGACACTACGGGGCCACAATGGTACTTCATAGTGCCATTAAAGGGTGGAGATCATTTTTCATGAGTTATCTGTAGTTAATGTTTTTAGCGGGGAGATGATGTATTTCTGTTGCCGCTATAACAACAAACACTAAAAACAGAATAAAATAAATATTTAAGTGGGGCTCCCATACAACAAACGTGATTTTTGGCCGTTTTTTGCGATAATGGTACGAACCTTTCGTGCGCGAATCCGACTCGCACTTGGCCGGTTTTTTTTTTAAAGTCATAGAAAAATAAGGAAAGTACAAAAAACGACTAAATTTTGGATCACGCGGGTGTGCAACGAGTACGCGTTTTGTTCCCTCAAGGTCGTTGGCGTTAGTCGTCGTCTTAATTGTGTGTAAGACAAAACCTAAGCTAATTCATTTGCAAAATAAAGTTATTACTTTGGTACTTACTTAACTTAGTACATGGTTCACATAAGATTTAACCATTACATTAATTGTAAGAACTTCAAAAGTGACTTTGAGTTCTGATTTTTTTTCGGTGTCTTCTCAGAGTAGTCAGTTAGAAAACACCGGCCCTCATCTAGTTTAAATTGACAAAAAATATTGATTTGCAAAAGTATTATTATTTACCAATTTACAAAATAAATATCTATCATTTATTTCTACCCAAAATTCCTGATATCGTAAAATACACAAATATCTAACATTTCATTTCGTTCGGTAATTTTTGTGTAATGGGTTTCTAATTCGTTGAAAATGTTATTCCCACCAGACCTCCCATTAATTTGATGTGTACATTAAATCAGCCATTACGTTCGCGTTATGATATCTTTTATGGCTGAAATATTACGATTCGATGACTTGGATTCTGTTATAAATTAAGATGGGAAAGACAAAATTATTTTGTAAATGCTAGTAGTATAAATAATTTATTATTAAAAAAATATTGTTTTAAAAACAAGCTTTTTCCGTATTCTTCTCAGCAAACTCTTTAATTCGATACCCATATCATGGCAGTTCCCAAAAAATAACTAGTCCACCATCTTGGGCGATCCGCCATATTGGATTTAGAATGATGTCACTTATCTAACCATGCATTGCATTGTCAAACGTGTATGCAAAATGTCATCTTAATCGGTGGAGGATAACTGCTTTAAAATTCAGTTGCAAGATTTGACCCGAACACACTTACATACATACATACATTGCAGGTTAATTAAAAGCTTGTAATAAAAGACCAATGGCTCAGTTTTGGTTCTGTTTCACTATAATTATTTTATCCCAGGAAACAGTTTTAACGCATAGCTCTCAGTGATAACTAGTTTGTATCACTGACTGAGATTTTGTACAACGAAACATTTTTACATCTTGTTACAAGCTTTGATTAAACTTGTAATGTATGTATGTACGGATCAAATCTTGCTACTGAATTTTAAAGCAGTTATCCTCCATCGATTAAAATTAAGTTTTTCATAAACGATTAGTTTGGATGACAATGCATGGTTAGCTAAGTGACGTTATCCTAAATCCAATATGGCGGATGGCCCAAGATGGCGGGCTAGTTATTTTTTGTGCACTGCCATGATATGGGTTATCAAATGAAAGAGTTTGCTGAGAAGAATACGAAAAAAGCTTGAAAAAAAATGTTTTTTATTGTGATTAATTTTATTATTGATATCTTCAATAAGAAAGCATATTGTTAATGATTTGCATAAGAATATAGTCTTCTATTCAGTACAAACATATGCAAGTGTTTCCTGTTATATATAACTACGGTTTCTTTAAGAGTGAATAAGGCAGGCGTGCCTCATCGTCAACACTATTAACGCTTACCATCAGATGGGAAAAATAAAGTACATATTAATACAGTAATAATTTTAAGCATAAGAAAAATTACATCCACCAAACCTAAATACTACCCACCCTTCTCAACGTTCAAGATTGGAAATCGTATTTCCTTCAAAGGAACTAATTCGAGGAAGGTCGTAAAACGCTGTTTCCGTATTACTTACGATTCGTTTAATGTGAAATCGAACTTCAGTTTATTGTTTAGTCGATAAAATAGTGCTGTGCCTGTTGGTGACACAATTTAGTCGATTTTGGGCAGGGCACCGATAATTACCTACCTACCTTGTTAGTGGGCTCTTCAAGTATTTTGCTGTTCGAGATGAATTTACATTACAATATTATTTCATGAAATGTGTTTTTACTACATATTTAGTTGCTAAATCATTTCAAATGTTAAAATTTGAGATATATAGATACTCTGTTGTTGCTGAAAGCTACAAGTTTTCCAGATATTGGAAGCAATAAACTGTTAAAGAATTGCCTTAGCTATCCTAAACTTATCTTGAACAACGCCAATACTATGCTCCAACAAGCAGAATTCTTTTATATTGTACCTGAAACAAACAAACAAAATATTGAGTACAACGCCATCTATCGGCTCCAACTTTCTAACAAAAAGGTTCCGTTCACACAACACAACACTTCACAATAGTACATCTACTTGCTTCTAGATGGCGTGAAACACAACTTCGTTCGAACAATGGCATTTATTGATTTGCGCTTACCGGGAGGGGTATGAGGGTCGCTTATTTTGTGTAGACTATTTGCGCGTGTCCCTGTGCAAAATTTACTGTCGACATGAATCAAATTATGTACAGTACAGATTCCATCATTTGGTATGATACTTTATTGATTCGGCGGGTCCTTTCATTGAAATATTTCAATGTTATATTCAATTTTGCAACGGAGCGCGTGTCGCGAAATGATATTGATCAACCGAGTTACTTTATTTGGGTTACATTTTGTTTTTAATGTTGCTCTTAAAATATCGAGTTACGCAATATCAAATTAACTTTTCTGTATTAAAAAAGTTCTTTATATTTTTTGTCCGTAGCGGCGTAGGCTGCTACGATTAATCGTAGACCGTCTACGGCGTAGACTTCTCGTAGCAAAACTCTTTGTAGGCGGATTTGGATCGTATTTTTTTATATTTGTTTTATAAATGGATTCTTTTGGCAAAGAGAAGACAGACTACTTAATCACTTTTTGCGGGTATCTTAAAGGTGATTAGGGGATAACGTTAAGGGTATGAGCAGTAGCGCCCTGCTGTCTGCTAATCTTACTAATATTATACATGTTTGGATGGTTGTATGTTTATTACTCAATCACGCCAGCGAATCTGGATGAAATTGGGCACAGAGATAGATTATAGTCTAGAATAGCACATTTTTTTACACCGAATATGTATGCGTTTCCTGTGCGACTATTTTCGACAATCACGCGAGCGAAGCCGCTGCCAGAAGTGGGTAACAACATACTTGCATGTTTATTTGTGTTCTATAATGTTAATGATTCGCTCTGTCTCCTGTACACGTTACAGACTTATTGACACCGTCGGCAAATGATACCTTGAAAAAAGTTATGAATGATTGCTGAGAATATAAATTACTATTGCATAGCAATGACTTAAAACTGAGTCAGTAGGTGTAGGTGTCACTGTAGGTGTAGCCGTGTAGGGCAAAGCAAAACATGTAATTTTACGTCATCAATCTGAAAGTCAAGCGTGGTGATAATCTGTTTATTATTATTATAATTTGTAGCTGTGCAAAACGATCCAGTTGGGTAGGTGCAACTTCGAGAAAGAGGGCAACCGTTGAATCCGACTCGGCTGGGCAGCGTTCGGGAAGTTGCGCGGTATCTTCTCGTCCAACTTACCACAGTGTCTCAAGACGAAAGTCTATGACCAGTGTGTGTTGCCAGTGATAACGTATTTATTATAATGATAATTTGTAGCTATGTTGAACAGTAGACGTTTTCAATAAGGCAAGGCAAGCAATCGCAATTTTTTATTATTCTGACTGTCAAAAATTTAAAAAACCGCAACAAATTTTTATTTCATGCTGTTTTGACAACATAATTTATCTATTATTAGACACGCTTCGAACGATTACCTATCGAACACGTAATTAAGACACGATATCTTGAGAAAAAACCCCGCTTCAAACAGTAAAACGCCCATAACTTTTGAATAGCTAAACCGATTCTCATCAAACATAGCTAAGAACACTCACGATAAAGTCACCTTTCAAACAAAAACGGAACCTCCGTTTAGGAGTTATGAAGCCACAGACAGATACACTAACATACAGATACGACGTCAAATTTATAACACCTCTCTTTTTCCGTCGAGGGTAAAAAAGATCATTAAATAGTAAACATACGTATATATAAGCCAGTTAGCAAGGTAGCGTGGCTGATTGTGCCGAGTGCCTCCCACATGCATTTATGTAATTATCTCCGCACGTGGAAGCTATTTCAATACATTCTGCAAATAGCACAATTCGCTAACATTATACACAGGAAAGGTCAATCAAATCCACGTTTCCCAATTACTCTACCTGCTGTTGTCGGATTCCAATTTTACCGGAGGCAGACAGTGGCAGCTGGTGTATCATATCTTTACCGACTCACTGGGTAATTGTATTAGATTTATTAAAACTCACAGGAGCCTATGTGAATCGGCAAACAATCTCGCTAGCGACTTCTAATTCGACGCCAACGCCATCTAGTTACGTCGTTGTACAACTTGTAATGTTGGTACTCGACCCGATGATAAATTTCGTTCGTCAAACCTCGCCCGCTCTCGGTAATCTTCGGTTCGCTGGTGCGGCGCACGAGAGTGGTCATATTTTGCCGTACATTTTCTATTGAACTATCTCTGTCTCACGCGCCAGGCGTTTCCGCTTGTTTCTCGTAGAATTGTATGAATTCTCGCCGTGCGCTTTAGCCTACCGCACGGGGAATATTTTTTACAGCGATATACGTCTTATTACTTTAGCAAAGAGCTTAAATTGGTTCGTCATAATTTCGTAAATATTGAATAGATCGTTAATCAGATATTATTAAACATTCTTATTTTATTTCTAAACCTATTAAAATCTGGCAGTTCAGCGCACGAGTGAACTTAAAGTACAGCCGCCCCTGGAGGCAGATGACACCAAGTATTTTAATATTAAGATTTTCTAGAGACGATCATAAAAATGTATGTTCTTGTTTAATTTACACAAAAGCACACAATTATGGAATATTGGGCTCTTGATTCACATTTCAAAGATTATTTGAATGGATCATTTAAAATTGTTTCCAATAGATGGCGCGGTTTTAAATTTCAGGAGGCACCCCCTCGATTTTTATAATTTGTATTGTTACAATGAAACTGTAAAAACATGCAAAAAAATACTATAAAACAAATCGTCAATGTATTTAAAGTAAAAAAAGTAGTCACGAACCAAGAAAACCCTTTTACTTGAAAGTCGCTGCTAACACCATCTATAGCCGTGGAACGGAACCAAACGCGATCGAAGTACTTATAAAAATAATAATCCTAATCAGACGAAAAGCGCTAGTTACGTCGGCACGGTTTCTTTTTATGGGATGAGGCATCTGTATTATTAGTAGTATCATCTGTGGTGTGGGTATGCATGTATGGGTGGTGTTTGCTCGGACGACGACTGCCACACAAATGCATAATGTATAATTACAAGCGCACGCACACATGGCACCGCGTGCACATATGAGTTGAACTACCTGTAACACGATATCCCTTGGCAAGACTGATGTCAGATCTCAAGCTTCTGACTACCCGTAAGGACTGTCAAAGAGAAGAATGCTTGGCTAAATGCTAAATGCTATTCCTGCTCAACATCCACTAGGGCGCAAAAACAAGTGATATGCAGAACATTATTGTTTTGAAGTATTGTTGGAACTGCTGTAGACTGAATGAATATATTTGTATTGTATAAACTCAATTTCCTTAGTATTGTATAACTGCACGGCACGTGTGTGAGTACTATGTACCCAACTGTAAATCTATCATTTACTGTACCTGTGTGTCGTTCGTTGACTTGTGTGTGCCCTGGCAGTTGAGTGTGTCATGCTCTCTCAAATGTCTCTCTGATGGTGGCGCATCTCAACCATCATCCGGTGCCCTTCATGATGGTTGAGCTGGGTGGTGCCATTCATGCGTCATGTTCGTGAACGGACGCCGTCAGTTGGGATTGGTCATAACTTAACTGCTTCGGATGTTAATGCTTTTCTAGCATGTATTATATAACTGCACAGTACATGTGTGAGTACTTTAATTACTTTATGCCTGTACGTAGTTTGTGTGTAGTGCTATTCTGAATCCTCACATATATGAATTTATTAATGTATGTACTTATGTAACTAAAAATTGTAAAAAAAACATTTTCTTTAAAAGAGTAAGTTTGGAGTTTCGTGTGCATTCGTCTCCATAACAAGCTACTTTCCGAATGCACGGTAGAATCAACTTTTATAACTTGTAAATTTTAATGTACCTAACGTTCAAAAGTGCTGCTTGGTGGCCTACTTGAAATAAAATATCTTTGTCTTTGTCTTCTTTGTCTTAGAGCTTCAAATGACAGCCGGGACCAACAGCTTAACGCGCTTTCCAAGGCACGGAGGAAACTCGGTATATTAAGATGTTCACCCGTCCACAGACCGACCTCGGCAAGCCTTGCTTAACCTTGAAGATCGTGACGCTTGTTAAAGACAAATGTCAGCCGGTACCAACGGTTTAACAAGATGTACATAGGATAAGGTCTAATTAATAAGTTAAATAAAAATCGTGAAAGGGAGTTATAAAAGCGATTCATTTGGAAGTTTTAATTAATGGACGATTGGTAGAGACACTTGTACTTTCTCTCGTTGCTTGTTACGTATTTTTATTTTGAATTGGAAAACTAATTGCTGTAACTTCGAGGTTTGTAAATTGAATTGAAATTTCAATATCTAAATACATAGCTAGGTACGAGTAGGTACTTAGTAACTATAGGCTTATCGCTTAACTGAGACCGTTCCTGAAGTAGCAAGAGAGATGTTGATACCCATCAATGGGCTATCGGCTGAAAGGTCACGACACCCGCGCACTCGGTGCCAAACTATGGCCGGTCAACGCTAGACATTGCTACGTTAGAGAACGGGATGTGGTACTTCATTCCCTGACGCAACACATCCGTCACGGCGTCCGCGCACGACGAAGGATCAGCTGAAGAGAAGCAAGTGGGCGGCCAAGGATAATATGCGAAGAAAGAAAGCATCCCATCCCAATCTACTGACTTGTACCGCCAAACCCGCCAAGTGCCTTTTGGGCTGGGATTGGGCCGGCAGAGACTTCACCAGACACTGGGTCGGAACTACACGAAGGTGAAGTTATCGACACAGAGTATCGGTCTGGATCTGTTGTCAGCAGAAGGTCCAAGCAATTGGTTGTGTGTGAATCAACACCTGGCACCCTTATTTTTCTTTTCTTTTTGTTCCGTCGTGGAAAATCCTCATTGGATGTCCTCCGTCCTGGGCGGGCGCAGTGGTCTGTCAGACTCGTACTGACTAAATACCACCCCAGTGTTCCATCTCACACCTATGCCGGGGGTCGCGGGAATAACGATACTTCCGCAGCCTCTGCGGGCCTTGATCTCGGGTTGGAGGGGGAGTGAGATGTTGCACTCCCGCGACATCTGAGACGGTCGCGTGTGGAACACTACGCGCCACCACCTCGGGTCCTGATGTTTTGGGGGGCGACGGACTCGGGGATTCCTTGACCCATTTAGCCCTCTCGTCCTACCTATAGACACCTGCAACACAGTCTGATCTTGGCCCTTACCATGTGTGAGGTTAATTAGTATGTCATTTGATTTAGGTATAATATGAAGGGCTGCCTTGCCGAAATATATATTATGATGGCGATAGCAATTCCCGCACATGCATGTTGCAAGACCTTCTAGTGATACCATTACTTCACGTCTGTAATCAAGTCTAGGGTAGGCAGAAGGCCTTTAGATATCCAATTTAATAGAGAATGATTTTGCCATCAACAGAACACTAGTCCAGACTCCGCACTGCTACTGACAAATTCCAGAAGGAAAAAAAAAACCGAATAACACTCCAAGCCACGCAATCTACTGTCAATAAAACCAATTTCACTTCTAATTAAAACTCACACCTCAGCTATCTGCCTGTCCCCACTCCCCACTTCCTCGACCTATTTATGTGCACAACCCGCCATCACACAGCGACACCTGCCGGCGCGGCGGCGACATCAGTCCCTTCCGGAGAGTGACCGACTGACAGTTGTTATAGTTATTGTTTAGATACGTTTCTAATGGACGCTTAATGTTTTGTAGAACAGTGCTTTGTTTTTATGAGCTTGAATTTTTAGATGGTGTGAAGGTGAAAACCTTATTCCTGGATGTAGTAATATGGGTACTGGATGATAGGTACATACTAAGTATGATTTTTACATACTCCTTTGATTCACTTCGTCTGCGTTCAAACATCAGAGGGGTATTTAACATATTTATAAGGAGAATACGATTATCAGTCGCAAACTGTCAAAAATGTCGCAGTTTTTGACATTGTTTGTCACCGAGATGAGATTGCGACTTGAGTGGAATGGATTTTTAAGTACATACGAGATTTGACCTTCTTATTGTATCTTGCCGAAACATTTCGTGATTCTCTTCATAAAAACATTAACCCTATATAAATTCACGCTTATAGGTAGGCAGACACTACAGATTGCCACCTGCTACGATCATTTTGCATCGTTTAAACAAAGGCTTACAAATCACCCACTCCACTTTCATGACACACCTTTTAACCTCTACCCCAACTAATCTCTATAGACTGCCCACATTTACACACAGCCCACAGCTACCTAGGAAGTAATTTACCATAAAATCCTCGGCCATTACAACCGCCGTTAGGGCACGTGGCAGTAACGGCCCGAATATTCTAATCCGATCGGCGTCCATCGCTCAATCACGCTCACTCCTGACCGCACCTTTTCTGCTGGGGCGAGTAATTTTTGATGACAGCTGCACGGAATGGGTTTGCGATATGTGGGTTCTTGTGCCGAAAATCTAATGATTTGTTGTGGACGTAAATAACGCTGGTAAATACGTACATGATATGAATAGCTTTTGCTCGAGGATATACCCGCGTGAAAAGTGTTTATTTTTTATCCCAAAGAGCTACCCTTTAATTAACAAAGTATCCTATGTGACTATGTCCTCACCCAGGTCAAAATCTAACCGTGTGCCAAGTTCGACAAAATTCGGTCAGCCGTATAGACGTAAAAATGTAACAGACAGACAGACTTTTGGATCTATAATATTAGTAGGTATTAATGTGAAGCCCCGCTTTTCATCTGACATTATTTCTTTGGAAGCGAGTGGCCATTCTTGCCGACCTTTGCTTATGTACTCGTATTATTGAAATGATAATCCTACAAATAGTATTTTGTTTCTGTTTATCCAGAGATTACTTTATGCATTCTTAATTATCAGTCAGCGAGTTTTGAAGCGGCTTTCCAATCCTAAAAAGGTCAAAGTTGATAATCTTGATATCTAATAAGTAATATTCATTTCTTCAACGACAGGCAGTACACTCTGCCTACGCGCGTACTTGCGGTCTCAGTTTGTATAGAAAAACGCACGCAAGTACGCGCGTAGGTGCGTTTTCACGCAACATGTAGCGTGATGCGTGGCAGTGTGATACCCGCCTTAAGTTTTGAATCAAACTTATCGACAAACTATATCGTAAATTATTTCACCTATTCTTTTACAAAAGCTAAACGATATGGCTATCTATTTCCCCACATCACACCAGACTTCGGTATGATAGTTATGTATATTCCTAGCTATCCCATAATAAACCCGTATTGGCGTAATAATTCGGCGCGCAATATGCAGTAACGTTGTGCTGTCGGCTCCAAGACACGTGCCCTCGTAAACATGGTGTGGTAAGGTGTTACAGACATGAATACAGGGTGGATTGTTCGCACGGGCACGGGGTCTCAGCGCTAAGAAAATTTGGTTCAAATAAATCTCACTAGATGGCGCGATATGCACTGTATTTGTTATTGAATGTGTGTAAAATTATCATTTTCTGGCATTGAACATAAAAATTCTATGTTCTTGTTTAATCAACTCTCCTAAGTACAAAATTATGGAATATTGGGCTCGTATTCAAATTTCAAAGATTATTTGAACGGATCATTTAAAATTGATGGCAATAGATGGCGCATTTTTAAATTTCTGAGGCAGTCCACTGGATTACTAGTTTATCATAATTATGTGACTTCGAGTTACAGCTGTATTAGCTATATGTAGGCGGGCACGCCCTTTATGCCTGTAGGCTTTATAATTCGGGTACTAAGTTCCGTTTACGTTTTTATTATTAGTTTTTATTTTCGCTTGAGTTAAGATTTCGATGTTTTTGTTGGTATATTGGCGTGTGCTAGCTGTCATTATGGCAAATATGTTTTATTTTAATTTTTTGTGTTGAGTAATGTAAATTATTTGCATACTATTGTATAGAATCAAGTTTTTGTTTTTTTCTAACTGAACAGACAGCTGTACTGCTGGGGAGTTTGTTGCGCCACTTCTTCTTCCCAGCAAAAGCACTAGGAAGTGGTGAAGGGCGGGCGTTTTTGGGGGACTGTCTAATGTAATTTTGACGTTCGGAAAGTGCTGATTCTCAGCCTAGTTTGAATAAATGACTTTTGAAATTTTTTGAATTTGTATTTGAATTTGATTGTTTAAATTTGCATTGTAACACATTTTGGTACAAAAAAAACCTTGCAACCGTGTAAAAAGCCTGGTTCACATAAATAGCAACAAAATATCATAGAGTAAATTGAAATTCTCTAACATGCTGATTGTAAAAACTAAGTTTGCCAATTTAACTAGCATTTTGTTGAGATCGGTAAAATCTGTAAATGCATGTAAAAAATTCAAAATAAGGTGAATACAATCTCTATAGAACGGTTTTCCTGTTGATTACAACGGTTAAAACTGTCCTTTGCAGAATATCCACCCTGTATGTTGATAATGTTTATCTGTGGTGTTACTTATGATATGAATTTCAGACATAGCGCATAGATTTGTGATGTGTGAGTTAACAATGCATTTACCAATAATTCGGCAAACACATTATAAAACCGGAAAGCGACGCTATTTAGCGATGTTAGCAAGCTATAGCAATGTTATTACGGGTTGAAGTGTGGCGCGGGTGTTACAAGCATGTGAGCAATTTAATCTTTATCTTTATGGATATTACATGTGCTTTGTTTTTGTTTTAAGTGTGGTAACACAGCGAAAATTTTTCTGCTGATTTATTTGTCAGCAAAAGGAGTAAGTACTTAAAGGAGAGTTTTGGCGGGAACGTGATAGCGTCTATGTTGCTTCTCTATTTTATTTTCCTAAAATTGTGTTAAATTGAATATTAATAGTGTAAAAATGGCGGTTTTTTATTCTAATAATATTAGTGAACGTGCACGAGTGTGGGCAAGTAAAACACAGCGGTAGAACATGAGTTTGTACATGTTGTCGACAAAACTCCGTCGAAGCTTCCAGTAAAGGAACCGCCATTTTATTTAGAACTTACAAGGACATTGGTCTAAAATCTAAAGAAACTAAAACTTCTAAACGTGACACTGGCTAAATGCACAAACCGTACTAAGACAAATTAAAAAAAAAAGTACTTAAAGTTTGTAGAAGTTGGCTTTCTTTCTTGGTAGGCCCTAATAGAAGAACAAATAATTATTTACCAACCCCGCATTGAACCCACGTGGTGGACTATGGTCCACTTGTACTCACAGAGAGGAGACATTTGTCCCAACAGTTAAGCAATAACAGGCTAATTGTGTTAGCTTACGCTATAGAAACAATGGCCAAGTGCGAGTCGGACTCGCGCACGAAGGGTTCCGTACCATTATCGCAAAAAACGGCAAAAAATCACGTCTTTTGTATGGGATCTTCACTTAAATATTGATTTTATTCTGTTTTTAGTATTTGTGGTTATAGGTGACAGATAGACAGACAGACAGACGGATCGTGCAGTCTTAGTAATTGGGTCCCTTTTTACCGTTTGGGTACGGAACCCTAAAAAGTTGTATCTATAAAAGAGTAACCATGGAGTTTCTTGCCAGATCTTCTCCATAGGAAACGACTAACGCGAACCGTGCACCTTTTGTCGACGTTTTATAAGTGCCCATGTAGGCCAATGTAAAATAAAATAAATTGATTTTGATTCGACTTGGTATATTTTTCCAAGCTAGCGTTACATGATATTGTTCATAAACCACAAATCAATACGTAACCAGCAAACACCATAACAAAATATAAGTAAGTACAAAAGTAAACCTTGAAACAAATCCCATTCTCGAAACCGAAGCAGTGTCGTATCGTCGTAGTGTCGTATTGCACGCGTATCTACGCAATCAATAGAGGCAGACAGACTGGCGCCCGGGATGTTTACCGGAGAAGCCGGGGCAACAACTAGGAAAGTAACACAGAAGGACTACTTGGTGACGTCTTCGAAAAATAATAAAAGTTTAATAAAATAATGCGTAAATTAGTAAGCGTGATTGCTGTGCGTGGATTCTTAGGTTCGGTGCCGGAGATGGGCAAAGAGGAATCGAAGTACAAAAAAAATGGTTTGGATTACAGGCACGTGCTTTAGTGAATATACAATTTAATTGATGTATTTGGAGCTCACACGGGTTAATTTTTATTTTTCATCTCCATATCTACTGTAAGTATTTTACTAATACCATAAATGTCAAATAAAGTATTGAATCAAAGTAGAATGATGTTTGTTATTTAATGAAATATAATTTGCTGAATTTGGATGAAATTTGGTACAAAGTAGACTAAGGTCCAGCAGTCATGGTAGAGCAGTGGTGGCACAGTGATATCGGCCGCGACTTACAAGTTGTAGGTCGTGAGTTCGAGCCCAGGCAGGCGCTTTACTTTGTGTAAATGATTTCATCACCACTGCTCTCAAAACGGTGAAGGAAAACATCGTGAGGAAACCGGCATGTCCTAGAACCAAACATTCGAAGACATGTGACATCCACCAACACGCACTGGGCCCGCGTGGTGGGTTACGGCCCATTCCCTATCACAGAGAGGAGGCCTGTGTCCCAGCAGTGGGAATATTAATAGGCTGATGATGATGATGATGATGAGACCAAGGTCTGGATTAGGATATCTATTATATATGCTAAAGAACGTTCCTGTACACTGCGCTGTGGGTTACTTTTCATCATTCACAAGGGGCGAAATCGCAAAAAAGCACCTTCAAAATAGTTGTTGAAACACCCAAGAATCAACTTTTTCTTTACAATTTCTTTCTATCTTTCTATGCACCGTCTCTTTCTAACTTAAATAAAAAAAATGGTCAACCTTCTGAACTTTCGCTGTACTGTTTGACTCACAGAAAGTTGTCCGTATTTATGCGCTCCTGGTAATTGGGGTGGCGATCCGCTTTGATTCAGGGGATGAATATACCAATATATTATTTTCATTTATGTTGGGACGTCAGCGTCCATTTACCGTGCCGTTCGGTTAGCCATGCTAAAATAAATCAATGTTTAGCTGCAGTAAATGCAGCCCAATTGAGTCAGGTTTTTGAATTGAGAATTTAAAGTTGAGAACGTGTCAAATAAACCCTACCACCACTACTGTGAAAACCATTTTCAGATTTGACAAATGACGGTGTTATTGTAAATACGGTTGTGATGACAACTCGTCACACTAGCTATGTCGGCACTATCCTTATTAAGTCACTTTCACTAATACGTCCCTTTGTACATTTAGTCAGCTTCCCAATTCGTGTCAAGCCGTATTATATTTAATGGTAATACATACTTTTTGAAGTGATAGGTCTTTCAATCAAATACATACCCAGCTAAATCCGGTTAGACTGGAGCCGGCACCCACACAGTTGACAGCAGATTGATTGACACCTCAAAACAGCACCTCAATAATTGCCTTTTGCCCATAAATATTTTATTAGGAAGAATTACCACCAGTAATTTAAACGGTACTCTCTATCTATCACAATATCTTGTAAGTCGTCTAACTTTATATTTTCTGAGTGAGCCTAAATATAAGAGAACATTTCACTGAATGACTGATTGGCGATGCAAGTAATTCCAGACTACGAAAAATACAAGGGCATGAAGTATGATTCTAGCAGTATGTGTAGGTATACCTTTTTACGTATGTAAGTTACACGGTAGCGCCTAAATTACTGAGCTGATTCTGATGAATGAGGTGTCAAGATTCTTATTAAGGCGCAGATTCCCGTGAGTAGCTGATTTTAAAATGAGAATCTCGTCTAAACGGCTAGTCGTAGTTTTTTGGAAAAAATATATGTTGCACTAAACCATTTTCTTAATAATTTGATATAAGAAAATTTTGAGTTTCGTTCGTATAACATAGTGTAATTAATTTTTAAAGTTATGTCTAAAACGGACAATACGCCTAGCAGCGGTTTTGGTGTGATTGTCGTGTAATCACACCAAAACCGCTGCTGGGCGTATTTTAATTAAATTGACACCATCTCAAAGACAATTTAATTATCTACATTTTGATCTGAGGCTTTTTTTATTAAAAGTCATAGAAGGAAAGTACAAAAAACTACAAAATTTTGGGTCGCGCGGATGTGAAACGAGTGCGCGTTTTGTTCCCTCAAGGTCATTGGTCGTCCGACGGATCTACAAGCTAAAATACCTTCCTACACAACATTCCATCTCATTTTTATTCTACAATCAAAACTAAACTTTTCTGCCATTGAATCGCCACAACCACAGCACCGGGTTCAACTCGATCGATTCCTCCCGGATGCACGACAACTGTGAACAGTGATATTACTATTTTATCTCACAGCTTCCGGAGTTCAGGAAATAGAAGTCAGGAATATATTACAATCGGTTTGTTGTCCGTGACTATTTTAATAGTAAAATTGACATGCTTAGATTTTGAAGGCATTATTTACGCGAGAGACCACCATTCTCGCGAAGGGGTACCGAATTTTATTAAACGGTTTTATTTAGCTAGCCCTGTTTTGTTTATGTTATATATTGATAGGCTCACGCTTGGCCACTATCTCACCTGATGGAAAGCAATGATTTGGTCGACGGTGAAGCACGTTTGCCTAGAAATAACCTATTCATTCTTCACTTAAAGACCCCTAGCAATTATGAAACACAGACTCTGGCAGGGAGTTCTCACCTGATGGAAAGCAATGATTTGGTCGACGGTGAAGCACGCTTGCCTAGAAATAACCTATTCATTCTTCACTTAAAGACCCCTAGCAATTATGAAACACAGACTCTGGCAGGGAGTTCTCAACGTGGTCGCCACTGTTGATTCTAGCTTTCAGGAGTTGCAGTGATTTGGGAATATCGCACTGTAAAAGTATTTCCAAAACGTGTAATATTGATCATTGGCTTGGACATCACAATAGCATAGCCTGTTCACCTGTTTAACCTGAAAAAATTGGTAGCAGAAGTGCATAGCTAACTGGATGAAGTTGTCTATCTGCCCACCACGATCCAGTAACTAGGTAACACGGTAACCTCTTGGTAAGACGACTGCAGTTACGTTACGGGTAGTCAGAAATCATAAAGTCTGGCATAAGGGGTTTTGCGGGATTCAAGACGGTTAAATTTATTCGCCGGGACTTCGTCGAGCTTCATTGCCTCGGCGCTTTTCTGGTGGTCGCCACTGTTGATTCTGGCTTTCAGGAGTTGCAGTGATTTGGGAATATTGCAGTGTGATTGTACCCGTAACGACAGTTAAAGATTACCATGACAACTGAAAATCTATTTGTCCGTGAACAAAACAGATCCATGATACTGTTACAGAATTTCTCGCGAAACAAAGCCTTGATACTTCAAGGTACTTAATAACTAACAAACAAATAATACTGCATTGCATACAATCAGCGTATCATTCCGTACATCGTTACCTTGTCCCCTACCCAGCGTCTTAGCTAGCGTGATGGTACGGTTGCGACTCGGCAGTAACACGCAATGCCGTGATATCCCCGGTATCGACTTAACAGCAAGTCTTTAAATGGGGATTAGAAAGACGTTTGGTATTTTGGAATTAATAGTAAGAAAGGTAATTATGTATTCTGCCTTATGCATTACTAAATAGCTCGTGGCTAAATAATACGAGTCGTAATGGATCGTCAGAATGATGCCGCGGCAAAAGGTTTAGATAATTATTTAAAACGCAACGAGCGTACTATAGGGTACCCACACATAACTGCGAATTCGCAACGCATCGCAAATATCTGCGAGCTCGCACGTACTAAATATATAGATATCGCATTGCATCGCAGTTATGTGTGGGAGCCCATAGAGGGGATTGTTCAAATTATAGGCAAATAGAAGAAATAAATATAATAATAAATATATAATATAATATCACATCACACATCATCAGCCTATTAATGTTCCCACTGCTGGGACACAGGCCTCCTCTCTGTGAGAGGGAATGGGCCGTAATCCACCACGGGGGCCCAGTGCGGGTTGGAATATAATGTATAGGAATATAATTAGAGTGAATAGGTAGTGGTGGCTCAGTGGTATCGGCCGCGACTTACAAGTTGTAGGTCGTAGGTTCGAGCCCAGGCTTTACTTTGTGTAAATTATTTCATCACTACTGCTCTCAAAACGGTGAAGAAAAACATCGTGAGAAAACCGGCATGTCCAAGAACTAAAAATTCGAAGACATGTGACATCCACCAACCCGCACTGGGCCCGTGTGGTGGATTACGGCCCATTCCCTCTCACAGAGAGGAGGCCTGTGTCCCAGCAGTGGGAAAATTAATAGGCTGATGATGTGATGTGAATAGGTAGTAAGATATATCTTCTAGGCAAGCGTGTTACACCGTCGACCACATCATCGCTTACCATCAGGTGAGATAGTGGTCAAGTGCGAGCCTATCAATAATAAAAAATAGAATTGGAAAATTTATGTATTCTGCTAATATTCGTCTCTGAAGGCTTATACAGGAATTAAAAAAAAAACCGAAACAGAAATATCTACCAATATTGAGTCGCGTTCTAAATATGATTAATATTTAAAAAACTATTGCCTCTTGCAAGCATCATGGAAAGGGTATGCCACCTCGTTACAGTACTGACTGTGTTGAACTAATTTGGGTAAAATCACGGCTATATTGCTAACATAGGTCAACAGCATACCAACATCTTAACAGTAAACAAGGCTATTTACACAAAGCCAGACTCCAGGCACAGATAATATATTACTAGCATACAGATGCCTCATCTCATACAAAGAAACCGTGCCGACGTAACTGGCGTTTTTCGTCTGATTAAACCGATTATTTTTTGTCCATCAATAGCGTTCGGTTCCGTTCCACGGCGATAGATAGATGGTGTTAGCAGCAACTTGCAATTAAAAGGGCTTATTCAGTTCGTTAATATTTTTTTCTTAAATTTTTTCTTTTTTTTTCTTTATAATAACGTTGCCTCACACTAGGCATTTCTTCCTGTACCGTGGGTGCGTTTACAAACACATAAACTCACATACACAAACACCCATAGCCGGAACAACTATATGTAGGTTATACAAATATTTATTCCGTGCGGGAATCTAACCCGCGACACGTAGCGCAGCAGTCAATCGCTCAACCACTGTGCTAACCGTGCGCCCACAGTGAAGGTTTGTTTTATAGTATTTTTTTGCATGTTTTACAGTTTCATTGTACCAAACTGTGTTACAAAACAAATAAAAAAAATCGTATGGATGCCTCAGACACTTAAAACCGCGCCATCTATCGGAATCGATTTTAAATGATCCATTCAAATAATGTTCAAAATGTGAACTATGAGCCCAATATTCCTTAATTTTGTTCTTAGCAGAGTTAATGAAACAAGAACATATATATTTTCATGATCATCTTTAGAAAATCTAAATATTTCACAAAACTCAATAACCAATCAAAGCTTATCATGCCATCTAGTGCATATTATTTGAACCAAATTTTCTTTCTTCGCGTTGGGTACCCGTGCTCCAGGTTACTAACAAATTTCTAACGCAAAGCCTAATAACAACATTGCCTAGCTAAAATGAAAAATCTTAAACCCTTATTTCTACATAACCATCTCCAAAATTAAGCCAGTCCATTCCTCATCAAAAATATACTGTTTCATTTCTTACATCCCGTTGTGAAAACGATTCTTCAGCTGAATCTACCATTCTGCTCAATAAATATGAGATGAGGCTCCGTGTTCAGGTTAATACTAAATGTACTGGCTATAAGGCTGCGGTCCCACGGGAGACGCAGCGATAACAGGCGTTGAGAATGAAACTGATTCTTTAATGCGAGTTTTGGCGCCGTGGCTGAGTGATTCGTTTGTGGGGTTCGAGTATTCGGGTCAGTTGTAAGTTGTAATACAGAAAAAATAAAAAAATTGGTAAGTTGGAGTATGTGAATTTGAAGTCTGGCTAAGTTTTGGAATGTTAACGTAGGTGCCACAGATATTCTACAACGTTAAAATTTTATATTATTTTGTGACAGATTTCATATAACAGTACAGACATACTGATAAAATCTTCGTTAGTAAAATTAACAAAGCTTAGTGTAGCATGAATGTTGAACACAGATTTTAAAATGGCTGCATAAATCATCATCATCATTAGCCTTTTAATGTGCCCACTACTGGGACGCTGGTCTCCTATTGTGAGAGGGAATGGGCATTTGAAATAGGGTAGGCAAATGCATATAAACTAACTTAACTGTTAATTATCTACACTCACAACGTAATGTTCCAAATATGAATTCAAAAACTATTGTATAAACACGTACTTTATATTCGGGAATAGGTAAAAAAAAAAAAAAATAACCAATACAGAGGAACATTTTCATCGATTTTCAAACAACTGCATCGTAAAATAACTTTTTAATTTTAAATCACACTTTTACTTTTTAATTTATTGGCGCTTAAAGGCTCATTGATTTAATGTTGAAAAGTAGTGTCATTGTCAATTGGCGCGAGCTGCACAGTCATGAGCAATGAGAATCTAAATTGCCCGTCATACCACATATTTTTCAGTCTCCACTTTTGTTTTATTTCAAATGTATGAGTGATGATAAATAGAATAGTGTATGCAACGGCATATAATTAGGTATTAAAACACTCGCGTGTTATTTTTATTACATTCGGCTTTGCCTCATGTGATAAATGGTCGTGTTTTAATAACCACTATTATTTATGACCATTGCATAAACTACTATTACTAACCCACAGTAGAACGCTTATGCATATTTCAATAAAAGTCTATGGCATTAGTAAAAAAAATTGGCCAGTCAGCAAAAGCTATTCTTGCTCACATAGCACCCAAATGGTTGGGCAGAGTAGTAAATATTATATTTCGCATGTAATGTTGAATGGCGAGTCCGTTACCACCAACTGTGCACAAAACCCGACTCTGGGCTTTTTTTCCACATTCTAGTAACTCATGCGATTTAATGCTACAACAATACCGAGTCAATATGTTGTGTCGCCTCTTCATGCCCTTGTCTCATGTTACTTGGGATCGGCGCAACACTTTTTCCGCTTCCCGTTAATCGCTATAACTGCGACCCCGGCTTCTCAGCACACAGCATAGATAAGGGCGTGCACATAAATCGCGACTATCTCATTATGTGCGACGGTGCAGTCGTTAATCGTACTGTTTGCACTGTTTAGCGAAGCATTGATATTCGCCAGAGTTGGTGATCAATTCTTCGATGTATGAATACTGGGTAGAGCTAGGCATTCTCCATTGAGTGACTATTATGATATTATTGAACCACAGCAAGAGTCTAAAACTCCATCTTAATAAAGCACCATAAAAAGTGCCTACTTTTTAGGGTTCCGTAGCCAAATGGCAAAAAACGGAACCCTTATGGATTCGTCATGTCTGTCTGTCTGTCAAGCAAGCTTTGGACTGGAATCCCCAAGGGAAAAGAAAGCGTGGCCATTCCCGTCAAACCTGGCGTCGCACCGTTTTGGCAGAAGCGACGAGCATCGGAATGACATGGAGCGAGGTGAAGCGTGAAGCTCAAGACCGATCGCGTTGGAGGACATTTGTGGATGCCCTCTGCCCCATCTAGGGGTTATAGGACATTAAGTCAAGTCAAGTCAAGTCTGTCTGTCTGTCTATCTGTCCGTCCGTATGTCACAGCCACTACGTACATATGCTGTTGAAAGTTGGTAAGTAGATGTATTCTGTGAACCGCATTAAGTATAAATTTTGCGGGATCCCAATACTTAGAACTGAAACTTATTTTTTTTTTTCTTCAGACCCATACATACGTGTGGGGTATCTATGGATAGGTCTTCAAAAATGATATTGAGGTTTCTAATATATATTTTTTCTAAACTGAATAGTATGCGCGAGAGACACTTCCAAAGTGGTAAAAAGTGTGTTTGGAAGTTACAGGGGCCCTGTAACTTCTAAAATAAGAGAATGATAAAACTAAAAAAAATATATGATGTACATTACCATGTAAACTTCCACCGAAAATTAGTTTGAACGAGATCTAGTAACTAGTTTTTTTTTTAATACGTCATAAATCGTGAACCGCAATTTACCAAGTACGGAACCCTTCGTGCACGAGTCCGACTCGCACTTGGCCGGTTTTTCTTCTTTGCGTGCAAACTTCTTGTTTGGTAGGTTGTTACACCAATCGCGGCATCAGTGGCGTTCTAGTTGTGCAGATATATGGACTTCGGATTTCTAACAAACAGATGGAACATTATTTGGACAGGAACACCGCATTCAGGTATTTATTCGCGCTGGATACCTACTTTAAACTACGAGACATGAGTATGCCAAATCTAAAATATAGCTAGCAGTAATCTCATTTTTACCCGACTGCCGAAGGAGGGTAATGTGTTTATCAGTCTATGTATGTATGTTTGTTCCTATGTGGCGTTCTAGAGACCAAACGCGTTGGCCGATTTTGATGATTCTTACGTCAACCGATTTGTCTTAACCCTGCGAGTGTCACTGGGTAAACTTGGAAAATAGAAAAATGGCGGATTTTGGGCGCCATATTGTGGGGCCCCAAAAATATATATAACACTTAAATGTACATAATTCAAAAAAAAATATAACTAAAAAGTTATAAAAAAATATTAATAATATTGATATGTATTCTACATTATACATGTTCGCGAGCTGGCTGACCAACACCAGATGTATCCTCCGACTGCAAAGCGTGATTTTCTTCTTGTTTACATATTTTTAGTTCGCTTTTAAAGCAGTCGGGTTTTTTGTTTTTTTAACTAACTTTTTTAAGTTTGGAATAATTTTAGTTATCTATCAGAAAAAGTTATCTATGTTACTTTATATTTGGGTAAAATCCATGGTATTATTTATTTAACATGAATTTATCACTGCTGGTCAAATTTCCTTACTCTAGAAATATTAAGAAAAAACATTAAAATTGAACTTTAGGTATATTCAACCCCATAAACACCACACCCTAGAATCGAACTCCCCTATCCATACACATGTCTTCCCCCATTCCCATCCACACAAGGGATAACGTAAAGTCTGTAAGCTACCGAGAGGTACCAGGAGCGCAGAACACGAAGGTTCTATCACCATAAAGCAGGATTTGTTGCCCGAATACCAATATGTATAAAGATACAGGTGTTTAGGTGAGAACATGGGCCTTTTTTGTTTATGTTTACGTGTAAAAAGATGTAAACTGCGAAGGTGTAAACTGTATTGGGTCGTATATATTTTCTATTTTCAGTAGGCGTTTTATTTCTTATCATTTTACTAGTTGCTTTTAGGGTTTCTTAACTCAAATGAATCCTTTTTTTTCAATGCAAAGTAAGCCCAGCGTTTAAAAGACTATTTGCGGTGGAAATAAATGATATTTGCAAAAAAAAAGGGGTGCGGGTCGGTCGAGCAGAAGATCGTATGTTTTGCGGGTCCAACTCGCTCATTGCCGATTCAAACTAAAGATTCTATGGCAGCCCTGTACTATCAACCTTGCAGTCGGGCTAACTTTCGTGAAATGCGTGCTTCATTTTCATTTAAAATATCTTATAAAAGTTCTTCAAAACGACTATCAGTAGGTATTTTCAATGCTTGAAGTTAAACCGTACTTTTTATGTAGTTGATTGTGACATTTATTTCTTGCTATTTATGTAAAAGTCACGTAAAAACTGTTTTCGTATTATTCTGAAGTAAAAGTTAGAGTTTTTGCTGCAGGTACAAGAATTTTGTCATATTTGTTTGGCTGTTCAATCATAGAGACACGGTATCGAATAGAAAGTATCGATACTGTACAAATGAGTACCATCGGTAAAAGAATATCGTACTCACAAAAGTATAGATACTTCGAGTATCGAGTACTTTTCTTAGGGCCCCTAATGCGCATAGAGCATAGGTTAATATCAGTCAGTAAATAACGTCAGTTTAACTTCATCTTATTAGGTGGAGGATAACTGCTTTAAAATTCAGGTGCAAGATTTGACCCGAACACACTTACATACATACATACAAACATACATAGATACAGTGCAAGTTAATTAAAAGCTTGTAAAAAAACCTTTTTCGATTACATAAACTTTCATAAACAAGCAAAAAATTTGCCGCGGAGAATAATTTTCAAGTTAGATCCGACTTCTTGCCAACAGATGGCGTTGTCATTAATTCTGCATTGCAGAGCGATTAGCGCCGTCTTAGCGGGTTTATATCTAACATTAGCATAGTACACGGATTTGGAGATACTTTTTTTGTTGGTTTATAATTTAAATGAGAAATTAAAATTGTCTAGGGCTGTTTTTGATAAGAATTAATCACACAATAATTATACGCATTCCAAAATTTGCGATCCGATCATAAGATACATTTTTATTCTTCAATGGGATAGGTGAGATGCAATGTAGGTATGCCACCAGACCCATGTTAAGTGGCCGAGCATATATATACTAATATTATAAAGAGGAAAGAAGGTCCTCGGGAGCGAAGCCGCGGGCAACAGCTTGTACTAAATATTTTCATGAGCAAAATCAGTAAGGTTCAATACGACGACACTGTTGGCGCAGTGGTTGAGCGATCGGCTGCTGCGCTGCGTGTCGCGGCTTCGATTCCCGCACGGAACAAATATTTGTATGGCATATAGATAGTTGTTCCGGATCTGGGTGTCTTGTGTATGTGAGTTTAAATGTTTCAACGAAAAAGACAAAGATATTTTATTTCAACTAGGCCACTAAGCGGCACTTTTGAACGTCACAATTAAAATTTACAAAGGATAAAAATTGATTCTACTTGTTTTTAAACGCACCCACGATACAGGAAGAAATTCCAAGAGTGAGACAAAGTTTATAAAAAAAAAGATGCTTCTGAAAATGTTTATTCAATCGTTAGCGCCTTCTTTTTGTAAGGTCTGACTACGTGACTTAACGTTCAGATGTGTCCATTCTCATACATTGATTCGTTTTCTACTAGCGTTATCGATTGTAGATTGTCAACTTGGCTATAGGTACTGTTCTCTCTCTTTAACTTGAATGCTAGACTATTAAACTAACGAGGCAGTATTTGCTGTGAAGACTGACCAATATACCTACCTAAGTTTTTGTTATGCCTTGCAAGGGAATCAAACTCAAAGCCTCCATCAAATGACATAACCACCCGGAACAACATCTCCCGATGCTCATTACAACTGTTTCCAACACAACCATGGTAAAACCGTTATGTATTCGCGTAACGTCGCATACCGTTGTAACAGTTACAAACCGATACGACACGTTATAATAACTGTATCGGTAATGAAAGTCGCTACATTTTGTGAATGTACTTTTATTATTCAACTAACTGGGACCACCCTGTGTTCAGGCATATACAGGTTTATTTTTTATTAATGAATGCTCTTGTTTCACTACTACCTTACTTGATGGGAAGCGATAATGTGGTCGACGGTGAAACGTGTTTTAAGGTTACACTAGTCGAAAATTCTTCCATACAAACGTAGTCTAGGGATTATTCCACTGTTTGACGATGTACGTTCAAAATAAAAACTGATATCAATTTGTCTCATCATTATCTAGCCCTGTATGGAAGCAAAAAAGTAAAAAAAAAATAAAAAAAATATGAGCGTTGAAAGTTCCAAATTTCGACACTAATTTTAACGCATTTTTGGGCGCGAATAAATACCATAAGAAGACGGAAAATTACAGAGATAGATTAGTAGTTCAACAATGCTAATAATTTTATTTTGAACATATAGATTTAGTCGTTTTTTCATGATATCTAGACTGCCAAAGGTCTGTTTATAAAATTTCGCGCGCTCGGTTTCGTCCTAAATCATTATGCATTTCGCTATAAATTTGCAAAAGTGTGTATTCGTACGCGAACTAGCTTCCTACTGCTCATCACAACATCTATCTCTTCCGCACGTGTTGTCGGTTGATATAAAATGCATTTTAACCCCGCGCACAAAATAGTTCGTGCCGTCGACTAGTGTATGCTTAAGATATTGGTAGTTAGGTAAGTACCTGCAAGATTGGGTCGATCTTCAAAGTCTTCCACTTATCATGTGAGCATGTGGATACCTCGGTCCCCCTAGCCAAGTTTCAAAAGTTTCGTACCGAATCTCTTTCTACAATCGTTAACGCCTTCTATTTGTCTGGTCAGACCACGTGACTTAACGTTCAGATGTGTCATTCCCATACATTGATTCGTTTTCTACTAGCGTTATCGATTGTAGATTGTCAACTTGGCTACGAGTGCTGGTGTCGAAGTTAATTAAGCCGACTTTGGGTACCCCACAGGCCTTGGCTATTTCAGACTTACATAATAATGTAACTCCAGGTTTCCTCACGATGTTTTCCTTCACCGTTGCCTGTGATTTGCTGCGTTGTTGCTTCAATGTTAAGTAAGCAACGCTATCCGTGTGGTTAGTCCGTGGATCCATTAATTACAAAGCTTCTCTGAGCGGAAAGTATGTTTGTTGGTCCCGCAGGCTTTTTACGAATCGTGCAAGACCAAGTGCTGCCTCTATTGAACGATTATTTAACTAAAATGCTCATTTGAACGCAGGGTAAAGAGTATGAAAAATCGACCAATCACATGCGAGATGAAAGACGCGATGTGGATTTCTTGTCTTGCCGAATTGATTACGCAATAAGTCTGCTGCTCATAGGTCGTTTTGCGAATAGGACGTTTTGATACGAAATCATAATTTAGTACCGTCTCTTTAGGCTGGAAATCAATCACAACACAATATTTGGAAGAGGAAAACATTCGTCGTGTACCTATCTATTTTCAAATCACCTTCCACCAGGTAATAAGTTAAAAATAATCGTCGGAACCAAGCAAAAATCAATACGGTAACCGTGTTCTAAATATCGAAATAACACCACGGTTGCCATGACAACGCTTAATAAGACTCTTTCGTAACAAGCTATCTTTTAATACTAAAATATTGAGTTTTGGAGCTCGTGACGAAAGTAATAAAACACGGGTCGAGCATCAAGGTTAAGTAACGCTCGCCGAGGTCGGATTAAGGATGGGTGACCTACTTTATACCAAACCTCCTCTGTTCCTCGGTAAGCACGATAGGCTGTTGGTCCTGGCCATCGATACACTCTTCAATCTGAACACTCACTCTGTTCGACTGATCTGTACTGCAATCCGTACACTTTACTTTCCACTATGTTGAACGAAACGCGTAAAACCGACGTGTTGATCGCGAGTTAACTAAAATCTATAAGCGCTCTAGCGCTGCATGTTGTAATAGTTTGATTAGACAACATAAATAATGTTTAGCGCTTCAGCGAACTTTAGTTGTAACTCACCAGCATTTGAACAAATTGTTTTCATGAATGTTCTTGTCTATCGGTAGGATGATGTCAATGGTCCTGTCTGTCACTTGTAAATCTTTGACAGTCGATATATTACTAGAGTGCGCGCAAGTTAAGTCTGCGCGCGGCCAAAATTGGAACCAATCGTTTGTCATTTATGTCAGGTGTCAAGAGAGTGTGTTATATTCCAGATTTTTATTCGTTTCTGAAGTAAATAATCGCCATCATTATGCCAAAAGTAATTTAAAGTGCTGGCAGAGATGTTTTCTTGAAGTGAACAAGACAATAACGGGCCTACGGTACCGTTTTACAAAGATAGAGCCCGCGTTGCTTATTTGACAGGTAACTTTTAGGGATACCATTATACTAAAATTACCCTAAATTTTCGTACTACCGGTGCCTGACAGTATTGGTTTTTGGGTGGTACATAAATATACCAGCAGGACAGGACCGGCATCATGTAATATATTGCATCATTGTTATTTTATTTTAGGCGTTTCTGAACGCACCGTCACCAATATAACTCAAGAGGGTTATGTGGCAGCAGATTCTTCAAGAATTGTTGAAGTTGAAATTAAAAAAGAATTCAAATTGAAATGGACGGTATTAGCCACTGCATGACCATTGTTAGACCAGATTTAACAGTAGGTACTACTAAGTACTCAATAAAAGATTTACAATAGTATTTCATGAAGCTTTTTTCATCTTATTCTATGCAAGTAGAAAAAGCTATTAATTAATTATGCTTAACTTAAATTACTTTAAGTTTCGAGTAATGAAAAATGACTATTGATTGAATGAAGGAAAAACGATCAGTTATGCTGGCAACATTAAGCACGCCACCCGTCGCGCGCAGACTTATCTTGCGCGTACTCTATAGTTGGAAGCCAGAATATCTGGGACCAGTCTTGCCGAAGGCTGTAGTGTTATCCATTTATTGGGTTATGGCAGTCACTCAATGTAAAAATACTGGTAATCAGCTCCTGGACCTGGCAGTGGAGCTGGACTGGAAGCAGACATCCACATATTATTTGGGCGCGCGCCGCCGTGCCAGCGGCTAGGACCAACCTCCTCAAGTTTGCCCCTATCTCACGAGCCGCGCGTATGTTGTTACAATGTCGGCAAACATATTTGGGCAAAACCTGTCGAGATTTCTTCTAAGGGCTCAAATAATTATTGAGAGAGGCCTGGAGCTATAGAGTTTTGCATGTTTAATTTAATTTATTGATGCAATATTAATACTTATTTTTATTTTATTGTGTGTAATTTTGTTGCTAAGTTATTTTAGTACTTGTATTAAGTATGTAATTTTGTGTGTTTGTGACTTGTAACATCATATTGGATCAAACTGTAAAGATGCTATAATTGGTGATAATAAGTAAATAAATAATATTGATATTTCTGACAAATACTCGACTCGAGATTAGAATGCGAACAATATTTGAAACACTTAGGGTCGATTTCACCAATGAAACTCAGTTTATACAAATACAGCGTTCTGATTGGTTGAGACCGCTAAGAGACTACCTATCAGAACGCTGTATTTGCATAAACTGAGTTTAGTTGAACTAATTGCGATTAGTGAACATTGGCCTTAATTAGTGAACATTGGTTAAATCGACCCTTAATTGTTCTCTCACCTAGCTGGTTTGCCGGATTTGAACCTACGACCTCAAAAACGAGAGGCGACGTCTTAGCCAGTGAGCCACCACGACATACCTAATTTGCTAGCAAAAATACGTTTTTTTTCTTCGAAAGCCTTAAGCCGCTTAACTACCTAAATACCACGTCAAACCCACAAATCGACTATCAAATTACTCAGTAGGAACCACACAATGTTCATTCACCCCTCAAAAGGACAGTCCCGGGGCCTGTGACCACGTTATTGATGGCCTCGGACACGCCTATCTGCGGGTGACGGGTTCGCTTCCCGGTTGCGTAACGCCAGATTAATTGTATTTTTCATCTGGTTCTGAGAGCTGAAGTTATGCGGTGTTGAAGTTATTGTTAGGGGAGCTTTTTGTCTCTGTTTAAGGGTAGTTTGAATGGTTGGCTTTGTTTAATTGAGTAGAAAGAAATTAAAATTTAATTGTTGAAGACACTGGAAAGGAAACTGTTACTAAAGATTTTTTGTCACTGTGCGGCTAAGCTTAGTGCTAAAATTACTTAGGTCGATCGCGATAACGTAAACGTCAATTTGCGCCGTCTGGACAGTAAGGGTAAACCATAGATATTAAATAGTATGGACTGGAAATACCTACAAAAAAACGTGCCTACCTAAACCTTAAAATGGCACTTAAAATGGCTGCCGATGCTATGGTTGTGTTAATCACGGCACACACACACATTAATAATACAAAAAGTAAACAACCATTTGACAGCAGGCCTACCACGAACACAACCACAAAATCCGTCACATAATATGGCGATTAAGGCACGTACCTACTACTGTCACTACGTCATAACAAAATGTTACCATATTGAGCAACAACTGAAATATTGTTGTCTCTTTTGTCAAATACGATTACTACATTAGAAAGAATGAAACAAAACGATATTTCACATTGTGTATCGTATTTCACTCATATTTGTATAAGCTAATGTATGTATAGAACATCGCGGTGCCTCCATATTTTTCCTAGCTCAATGGGGTAAACCGTTTTTTAACCGACTTCAAAAAAAGAGGAGGTTCTCAATTCGTATTTTCCCCGATTACTCAAAGACGTCTGGACCGATTTGCAAAATTCTTCTTTTGTTTGAAAGGGTATACGTTCCAGGTGGTTCCATTGTCATCAGGTCAGAATCTGACGATGGGATCCTGGAGAAATCGAGGGAACTCCTCAAATCTATATATATACTATTTGGTGATATGGAACTGATGAAGAAGATGGCCATTGGAACTCCTTAATTCGAAGTATGTCACGGGTATAAGATATCTCGAATAGTTAACCGACCATAATGAAGCAAATATTTATAAGTAAATAGTACCGATGAAAATGGTACCATCGAACTGATCTGATGACGAAACCGGAAGGTAGGCACCTGAACTCCGAAATAAAAGAATGTATCCTAGTCGTGTTTGGGCTTATTGAAATCGTCATGATATGTACTTTGGCTATAAATGATTTTCATTGTAAGAAGAGGTACAAAACTAAAAAGAGAAAATAAAGAACTTTTTAACAAAAAGCTTTTTCGACACCGACTTCGGAAAAAATTTAGTTTTTCGTTTTGTAGTGTTTTGTTTTGGAAGTCAGTGTGTTTTTTTTTGCTAAAAAGATTTTTTACAAATTGACATAAGTGAACGTTTACATCGATCGAATGCGTTAAATAACTCACACTAACTAAGGCCTCTGATGGTCAGTGCCAGAACAACTGCCTATCTGACCTCCACAACCCAGGAACTGGGTAACACGATACCTCTTGGCAGGACTGGTGTCTGATCTCAAGCTTCTGACTACCCTTAACGACTGTCAAAGATCTTCAAATGACAGCCGGGACCAACGGCTTAACGTGCTTTCAAAGGCACGGAGGAATCTCAGTATGTAGCAAATCGTCACCCATCTATGGATTAACCTTGGCAAGCGTCGCTTAACCTTGATTTGGTTTTCGTTACCTTAAAGGCCGACCTGTGCAGGTGATATGATTCAGCCACGAGCTTCTCCTATTATGACAATATAACAATGCATTTATTAGAAGGTCTCAATATACAGCAGTTAATTATTATTTTACTAAATTACCTCATCTTCATAAAATCACCGCAAATTTAATTGTCTGTACTTAAGTTTAAATGATTTACAACCCTATTTTATTAGCAGAAAGGTTTAAAACAGCATACTAAAGTATTGGATGCCTCTATGTTGAATGTTCAACGATTTGCATCTTTATGTTCATAAAGTTAGGTTGTAAAATAGAGTGGCATTGTTTTTAGGGTAGTTGATTTAAAGTCGTGATTAAGTAAAATGATTTATAACTCTATGTCAAAGGGGGTAAAGTGTATAATTGAATGTTCATTTAATTTAATTACAGGATGTGAGTACAAAATTGATGTTCAGCAATTAGTGACTTAAATGAGTTAAGAATAAGGTATTAAATTGAATTATTATGATTTCGTGCTCATTTATTACACACAAATATATACTGTTGTTTAAAACATAACTGGTGAATTGTGCGTGTTCCATAGAACTCTGCCTACCTTAGTGGTGGGCGTTGCGACGACGAACCGTTTCTAAAGACCGTTTTTTGTTCTGCGACGGTGCAACCGTTTTACGTCCTGGGATAAAGCAGTCTTCGTTGCACAAACCTGTCTTTAAATAACTTCGTGCGATTTTTATTTTACGCCTCAGAAAATACAGTCGAGATTCGAAAGCGAACTGATTCAACAACGACACACGTCAGTCGTCGCGGACGTCGCGTCGTCCTTTAACGTTCCACGTTCATTCACAAAATAGTTCTGCGACGGTGAAACAGTTTTTAAGTCCGTCTTCGTTGCACAAACCAGTCTTCGAATAACTTGATGCGATTTTGTATTTTATTCCTAAAAAAACAGTCGAAAGTGAATTGATTGAACTACACACACACGTCGTCGGCTCGTCGCGAACGTCGCGTTCACATTTGTTCACAAAGTAGTTCTTACAATAAAAAGTGAACTTTTTGCCCATGTCATACAGTTGATAATATATTAACAGTAGAGTAACCTATGTTTCGTTCCGATCCGTCCTCCAAGTTTCGTCCTCCAAGACGTCTTCAAACCAGTTGCGACGAAGACCGTTTTCTGCAACCGTTTTCGTCGTCGGGAAAACGGTTGCGTTTCGTCCGTCAAAAATACGACAACGACCCACCACTAGCTTACCTTTGAATTTGTATATTGATGTTATAGGCGGGAACTCTGCCGAGCTGCTACAAAAAAGTCGTAATGGCACAGATAATAAAATACTAGCATACAGATGCCTCATCCCATACAAAGAAACCGTGCCGACGTAACTAGCGTTTTTCATCTGATTAAGCTGGTTATGTTTTTCTAAGAACATCGATCGCGTTCGGTTCCGTTTCAACGATACAGATGGTGTTAGCAGCACCTTGCAAGTAAAAGGGTTTACTCGGTACATGAATTCCTTTTTAGGGTTCCGTACCCAAAGGGTAAAAACGGGACCCTATTACTAAGACTCCGCGATCCGTCTGTCTGTCTGTCTGTCCGTCTGTCACCAGGCTGTATCTCATGAACCGTGATAGTTGAAATTTTCACAGATGATGTATTTCTGTTGCCGCTATAACAACAAATACTAAAAACAGAATAAAATAAATATTTAAGTAGGGCTCCTATACAACAAACGTGATTTTTATGCCGTTTTTTGCAATAATGGTACGGAACCCTTCGTGCGCGAGTCCAACTCACACTTGGCCGGTTATTAAATCTTAATAAAGAAATACGACAGTTGATGCCGAAACAGTTTGTTGTATTACAAAGCGCAGTAATAACGAAAAGTGTTTTGTTTTAGATAAATCTGTGTATATTATAGTTTTGAAAGAATGCCCTAAGTGTATTTTACTCAATTACTTGACTATCAAACTACATAAGTTTTTGAAAACATAAACGGATGGACTAAAAAGACAGATTCAAGCAAAACAAAAATTCTTCAGGGGTTTGCAAAAATTTGGTTGCTTTGTTTTTTTTTTATAAAATCAAAATCCAATATTGCGCCGTCCGAAATTTTGGAAACTTTCGTCATGGGTGTCTGTTCATGGTTTTTGGGGTCGCTTATTACAAATAGGGGGTCAAAATTAATATCAAAGAAGGCACCGACCGAAATTTCTGAATTTTTTTTTATACAGCTACGATTTGTTTTATAATATTTTTTTGCACGTTTTCAAATATCTTTATGTAAGCCAGTGTCTTTTGTAGGTACCATTTTTTTCGTTATGGACACCGACTTCGAAAAAGAAAGTTATTTTTCACTTAGAAGTGTTTTCAAATGGAAGTCGGTAACTAGTATTTTTTTGTAAAAACGCTTTTTATTTTTCACTTTTTATTTGTACCTAATAGGCAGGTCTTAAGTAAGGTACTTATAATGCCAGAATAGATTACCCGAATAACATATGCAACTTGAACATAACCGGTGAAATGAGAGTGTACCAAGGTGAACTGTACACATCTGCGTACCCCTTTAGAGCGTACTGGCGTTGTTCAATGTTAACCTTTGAACATCGAATCAGCACTTGGCCCGGCGACGACTACACGAGCGGCCTAGTTAAAATAATGACTGAGTTGCATCTTACACGCATGAAACACATACAACTTTGTATAATAGTGTGTATTAAGTTAAATTAGTATATAAGCTGTACATCTTGTAAAATAAAGCAGATTTGAATTTTATATTCTTGTCTCATTACCCCTCACTGTGGCCAAGACACCTTTAGCCATCTCTGATCAGTCTCGTGAGTCTGCGAGCTGGCAGTGAGTTTATCCTTCCCGAACCTGGACATCCTGTCTACTATCCGTCTGTAACCTTAGGTCGCATGGTGCAGACATCCTGAACTTATTTATATATTTATATATCACTACTAGGTATATGGTAGGTTAGGGCTGTAGGGCTTATAGGGATTATAGTCGTAGGGACTGTTAGGCTTATAGGTTCAGTAGGCGCGTGACGTATCATATCCCTACATGTACTAACGCACCCTCAACAGTATTGCGACCTCACGTGACATCTGTTTGGAGTGGTTAGACAGGCGTGATGTTATGTTATGAAATAGTATACACAATAAACAGACATGCAATTGCAGCAATACCGAGAGATTTGCCGTTATTTATTGAAGAGTTCTGTTGTACATCGCCGAAGTTCTTCATCAGATATTCACCAAATTAAAATGGGACCAATTCCGGAACATATTCGATCAAACAAAAAAATAATTTTCAAAATCGGTCCACAATTGACGGAGATATCGGTGAACATAAATAAATAAAAAAAATACTAACATGAAGTCGAACATAGAACCTGGAGGAGGTTTTTGGGAAGTCAGTTAAAAATACTGGCCTGTTACTGTGCCATTGCAAAGTAAAGGACTCTTCTCATACAGAGAAGGCACGATCATTTATCCCCACGCTAGCTGGCGAGCTGGCGATTTCAAATGTATAATAAAGAAATTGGAGTATTTGGAGCCCACACGGGTTAAATTTAATTTTTCATCTACATATCTACAATTCTACTAATGCCATAAATGTCAAATCTAAGTATTGAAATCAAAGTAGAATGATGTTTGTTATTCAATCAAATCTAATTGGATGAATTTGGATGAAATTTGGTACCAAGTAGACCAAGGTCCAGCAGTCAAGGTAGAGCAGTGGTGGCCCAGTGGTATCGGCCGCGACTTACAAGTTGTGTCGTGGGTTCGAGCCCAGGCAGGCGCTTTACTTTGTGTAAATTATTTCATCACCACTGCTCTCAAAACGGTGAATGAAAACATCGTGAGGAAACCGGCATGTCCTAGAACCAAAAATTCAAAGACATGTGACATCCACCAACCCGCACTGGGCCCGCGTCGTGGATTACGGGCCATTCCCTCTCACAGAGAGGAGGCCTGTGTCCCAGCAGTGGGAACATTAATAGGCTGATGATGTGATGTGATGTGATGTAATAAAGAAATTATAATATTTTATTACTTTCCTACATTTGCGGTCGGTCTCCATTCTAGCCAGATGCATCTGAATTAGTATTTAGCGTTGCTATTCATCTAACCACGCGAGCCTAACACATGTCGGGAGCTGCGGCAATATCATAAGTCTGCTGTCGACTGCAGCCGTGGCTGACTGATGGCAATGTAGCCTAGCTGTGGGATATATAGGCTGACATGTAGACAATAATGCGTTGGTGTAATCATCTATGGATGCAGTGGTTATGTGGTGACTTACGAGGTGTAGATTGTTGGTTCTAAACCTATACCTTTTTGCCATGGGCTAGGTAGAAACTTCAGAACGTCACCTGCTACGATCCTTATTTGCCTGTTGCTTCATTTACGTCCATAACGGTTACACTGTGGGAATGTTATAGGCTACATTAGCTATGGGTGCCTGGAGGTCTCCCCATCTCCGTCGACGAAGTTACGGGCCCGTCCGAAAGTAAAAACACATCGGGCGTAGGTACAACCGTCAAATTGTGTTGCCATTAATTTTTTAGTTCGGTTTCCGAACGAATCATCCGTTCGTAGGTGATATGGGGTAGGAAACGCATGTTACTAAGGCTGAAACTACGGCGTTCGTGCTTAGGGAGTTGATCCCCTGATGCGATGTTGCCTAGATGTAGGCAATACAGCCTAAAATATAGGCAAAATGTAACTATTGTTGTAATCATCACCAACCATCTGTCTTGCCTTTTAAAGCTTGAATGCTAAACTCTCACAGTGTTAGAGAATACTATTTACCCTGGCAAATGCAAGATTTAAGAGAATGAAGAGAAGTGTACGATAATTGACCACGGGAGAAGAAACGGGCAAAAGTTGGTACAGGCATTGAAATATTTCCTTATTATCATCTGTCTGTTTTCCCTAACTATTTTGTGGACGGCTTCTAGTCTAACCGAGACTGCTTCTCAGACCTCCAGAACCCAGTAACGCTGTAACATGATACCACTTAAATGCCAATAGAAGTTCAAGTTTTTGTACCCAAAATCACAGAAACAAGTACGACCTCATTCTCTGCCTACGCCACTCCTATCACAAACACCTAACTGCCCACAAAGTACCAGGACCACAGAATTTCACAAGAGCCCATCAATTCGCAACTAAGTCATCATTATTGCAAGCCAATGCCTTGTAGATGGCGTAGCAGATGCGTAGACACGCTCGTAGCACTAAGCGCTACGGCGCTACGGCGTAGCGGGCTTGTGAGCATAAATTATTTTCAGAGCGCTTGGTCTTGTTAGGTTATGCTTTATAGCTTGGCTATGCTTTATCTGGGCTATGTTGTCCTGGTGCCGAAAATGTGTCTTAAGGGATAGGCAGAGTTAGTAAGTACTTGTCGTACACTCACATTTTCATAAAAAGAAATATAAATTTTAGGGTTCCGTACCCAAAGGTAGGTAAAAACGGGACCCTATTACTAAGACTCCACTGTCTGTCTGTCTCTCTATCTGTCACCAGGCTGAATCTCATGAACCGTGATAGCAAGACAGTTGAAATTTTCACAGATATGTATTTCTGTTGCTGCTATAACAATAAATACTAAAAACAGAATAAATATTTAAATGGGGCTCCTATACAACATTTTTCTGATGTTAATGATACGGAACTTTTCGTGTGCGCGAGTCCGACTCGCACTTAGCCGGTTTTATATAGTTACTTTTTGGGTATATTTCTCTAAACCAAGATGTATTTAGTTTTTTTAAATTGATAATCCGAATTTCGTCTAGACTGGAGTGTAGCGCTCTCCCAGGAAAATTATGAACTAAATATAAAAATCTAATCTAAAGTAATCGCTGGAATCACTGATGATTACAAAAAAATATTTTAGAAAGTTACGCTTTACAAGCTACTTTTTCGCCCGGCAAATGCACGGCAATCTCGCTTAGAAAGGCCAAAAGAACAAAACCGCGGGAAAAGCGAGTATATTTATAACCTTGTACAAGTTTGCGTGGATTTAAAATTATAAAAATAAACTTAGAGATTAGAACCGCACAAAATGGCAATAAGAACTGCTCTAAAGCAATGTGTCTATGTATGTACACATGTACCAGGCCGACAGACCTTGTAAAAAGTGTCGCGTTACTATTGTAGACCGCGGGCGTCGGGTGACTCTTTGTGTCTTTTGTGGCTCTAGTACCTTGCATTTAAACTCAAGAGATTGGAATATTCTTGGTTGCTAATAAGTGGTACCTATCCAAAGGGATTAAGCGCGGAAACAAGACCTCGTTTTTGTCATTTATAGTTGTCAAATTTGTACACTAGGCCTCTGTTAATAGCGCAAGTTTGAGCATAGTTTGAGGGTTCTACTTCTAGTGCTTCTAAAGACAATGTATCATCAAAAAGAAAAACGTAGGGGCACAGTCAGTTTATGCAATATCTTTTAAATTGGTCCAATATTGGAGGAGGAAACAGGCAAGAGATAAACTTCGAATTATGACTTTTTACTTAGGAAATTCAATCGGATGGCTGCAACCGCATTTCCTCTTAAAAATACCAGCAGTTTACATTTTTAGACTAAACATAGATGACGAAAACGTGTATTTTTATAATTTTTTTAGGGTTCCGTACCCAAAGGGTAAAAACGGGACCCTATTACTAAGACTCCGCGATCCGTCTGTCTGTCTGTCAACAGGCTGTATCTCATGAACCGTGATAGCTAGACACTTAAAATTTTCACAGATAATGTATTTCTGTTGCCGCTATAACAACAAATTAAAACAGAATAAAATAAATATTTAAGTGGGGCTCCCATACAACAAACGTGATTTTATTGCCGCTTTTTGCGATAATGGTACGGGACCCTATGTGCGCGAGTCCGACTCGCACTTGGCCGGATCTTCCTATTGTAGGCCAGTCCGAGGCTTGTATTACAAACAGGGTAACTAAGTAACTAGGCCGCCGTAAACCTGATACGGTTAACAACTTTGTAAGGCTTCTCTGTCCTACGGCTTCTGCCACTGTTCGCATCGATCAGACGCCGATACCGGCTTATAGGCGGTATTGAGAAGGGATCGTGTTTACGAAAGTATCATTATTAGGTATGCATTTGTCAGGCAACATAGGCCACACAGAAAGACAACAATTACACTTTTGATGAGACTAAAGGTTTAAAATTAACAGTGTTTGTATGTATGCATCAGAGCAGTGGTGGCCAAGTGGTATCGGCCGCGACTTACAAGTTGTAGGTCGTGGGTTCGAGCCCAGGTAGACGCTTTACTTTGTGTAAATTATTTCATCACCACTCCTCTCAAAACGGTGAAGGAATACACCGTGAGGAAACCGGCATGTCCTAGAACCAAAAAATTCGAAGACATGTGACATCCACCAACCCGCACTGGGCCCGCGTGGTGGTTTACGGCCCATTCCCTCTCACAATGAGGAGGCCTGTGTCCCAGCAGTGGGAATGGGCATTAATAGGCTGATGATGTGTGTATGTATGCATCTACCGTAGCTCAAAAACTACGCAAGGCTTTAGTATGATTTTGTTTAGGAAACATTCTAATTCGAGTCACTATTTCAACTCAGTGACAACCAATGTCAAAATGTATCGAAGGACGAGGTGTTTTTGACAGATTGAGATTAGAATACGAATGTTCTATAAAAACACGGAAATTGCCCTTCTGGAGCAATTTGTAAAAAACAGTTATCTTGTCTTTGATCAGTGAATGAAAGAAAAAAAAATATTTAAGCAGTTAGCCGTTTGGAAAAACAGAAAAATAATGATAGTATGGTTTTTACCCAACTGGGACGAAGCCCAAAAGCAGGGTAATGTTTTAAAAGTAAATAAATAATAATTATTTCTATAAATAAGTTTTAACAAACACTTACATACGTCAAATCCACTACCTGCTTGGGCCTTTATTGGGCACTTTGAAACCAACGACATGTCATGAAGATGAGACTCATCTTCATGAACATGTCGTTGGTTCCGCGACACCCATGTGCAGGTTGTGTGGGGAACATACGGAACGCATGGACCTGAAGACTATATTAAAGGCTCATATCTCCTAGTCTCGTTGTAAAACTCATGAAGAAAGTTTTCAACGAGATTGTGGAGGAGTAAGTTATCTAGGGGACCACAATAGATCCCAATGGGTTGTAGTGTCCAAGTTATTTCTCGGCCTCTCTACAAGATAAGATAAGATGAGATACATACGTCAAGAAAATTAAATTTTAAAACTAGATGACTTCGGTGTATACTATCCCGACTACTTTGAGAAAAAGATCTTAAAAAAAGAAACAGATTTTCCGACATTCTCCTTTGTTATTCAGATCCCCGTTCAAGCAATATTTGAAGTGTCAAACAAAACAAGATGTACCACCCTCTCTGCTGATCCTGCACAATATAATCCAGTCGAGTTTATTGCTAAGGGTCGCTACCCACTCGATGACGCGGTTTTAAGACGCGTCTGAAAATTAGGGAGAATTTTGTGTCCAAAATAAATGTACAATGTCATCGAAGCAGGCCAAAGAAAAGATGGATGGACTGTGTGAGGAGTGATATAAAAGAAAAGGGAGTCAGTGATGGCGTGACGGGGGACAGGACGGTATGGAAGAAGAAAACTTGTTGCCGACCCCAAGTAACATGGGACAAGGGCAGGAAGATGAAATCATCGATGCAAAAATTTTGAATTAAAAGTATTGCTTAATTGCGTTATACAAAGAAAAAAGCAAATTAATCTGTTAAAACATTTTTTTTGACATCGGTATTATGATGGGCATTCCACCCATACAAAAAACGTTAAATTCCCTGCCGGAATCTGTGTTTCTGATACCTATACAACCTGGAGGTCGTTAAATCAAAATTAATTTGGTTACATCTAGGCAAGCGTGCTTTACCGTCGACCACGTTGAATACGCTAACCATCAGGTGAAATAGAGGTCCAACGGGAGCCAAGGTTGCTATTGTCCCTGGTATGTAACTTGGCAAGGTTTTGGCGTATGCGCAAACTAACCCCCGTTCCGCGATTGGTCAGTCGATTCTTGTGTAAACTGACTAACCAATCGCGCGCTCGGAATGGTACTAAACGTTCCCCGCCGCGTCCCGCTTGGTTACCAAAGACACGTAAAAACTGGCCAAGGGCGAATCGGACTCGCACATGAAAGGTTCCGTACAATTATCGCATAAAAAACGGCAAAAAAATCGCGTTTGTTGTATGGGAGCCCCACTTAAATATTTATTTTATTATTTGTTGTTATAGCGGCAACAGAAATACATCATCCGTGAAAATTTCAACTGTCTAGCTATCACGGTTCATGAGATACAGCCTGGTGACAGACGGACGGAGGGTCCCGTTTTTAGCCTTTGGGTACGGAACCCTAAAATAGACTTGTAACGCACCTTACGACTCTTGCCAAGTTACGTGCCGACAACTATACAGTTCGACATGTCAACCTATTTGTTATAAGCAGTCCCTCCCTATTAGACATAGAATTTTAACTCATCTACCTTCTTATCTTTCCTTGATCTGTCTCTACAATTAATTACATTCCTACTCTAAACTTGTGGGTGTGTAATTGTATGTAAACAAGTGGGTATATCTAATTGTATGTAAACAGTAGTTATTTAATTAACATTACTACAAACGTAGTTTGTAAACAGTAAGTAATATAAGCATAATAATGGTTTGTAACATTTCATAACTCATAACACAAGGCATAATGATCATTTTAATAGGTTAATGTAATAAAAGTGGACTGCGTAAAGTTATTGTAGTCTTTTGTCATCATCTGCCTAGCCTTTTTCCCAACTATATTGGAATCGGCTTCCAGTCTTACCGGATTCAGCTGAGTACCAGTGTTTTACATGGAGCGACTGCCTATCTGACCTCCACAACCCAGTAACTGAGTAACACGGTACCCCTTGGCAAGACTGGTGTCAGATCTCAAGCTTCTGACCACCTGTAACGACTGTCAAAGATCTTCTAATGACAGCCGGGACCAACGGCTTAGCGTGCTTTCCGAGGCACGGACGAAACTCGGTATGTTGAAATGGTCACCCATCCACGGACCGACCTCGTCAAGCGTTGCTTAACCTTGATGATCGACCCGTGTGGCCGTCATTATGTAACCACGAGCTTACGAGCTTATTGTAGTCTTTTGTAACTTTCTAAATTAAACAATGATTTAATCCATACTAAAATGTATGCGAAAGTAATTCTGTTTTTCTGTTTATTTGTTAGCTCTTCAATTCTTAATGGTTGAATGGATTTAGATGAAACTTGGCGCACGTGTAGACCTTGTTCTGGATTAGCACATTATTATGATACTTTTTATTTGGGGCGTATGTGCCCTTTGGATGGTAATTTTCACGTGGTCGTAAGCCACCAGCAGAAAAACTATTAGATTACTAACACAGATCACGGGCACCAAAATAGAAGAAAGAAAATTTGGGTGACATAAATTGCACTAGATGGCGTGATAAGATTCGATTAGTTATTGAGTCTTGTGAAATGTTAAGATTTTCTAGAGACTATCATAACAATATGTTTTCTTAAATAATCTCTCCGAAGCACAAAAATAAGTAATATTTAGCTCTTAATTCACATTTCATAGATTATTAGAACGGATAATTTAAAATTGATGCCAATAGATGGCGCAGTTTTGAATTTCCGAGGCACCCACTCGATTTTTTTAATTCAACACTTTTTGTACAATGAAACTGTAAAAACATGCAAAAAATACTATTCACGAACCGAGTAAACTCTTTTACTTGCAAGTCGCTGCTAACACCATCTATATCCGTGGAACGGAACCGAACGCGATTGATGTTCTTAGAAAAAAAAACATCGGCACGGTTTCTTTGTATGGGATGAGGCTGGCAGGTAAATTCTGTGACTAGAATAGAATAGAATAGAATATACTTTATTGTACACCATTAAATTATACACATTTTCAAGAAAAACTTATTTCTACGGGTACAAAGGCGGTCTTATCGCTGACAGCGATATCTACCAGACAACCTTTGGATGGACTAAAAAAAACTTAGAATAAAAAAGGGGGTAGTCTGCGGACTAGATTAAAGTTTTAGATTAAAAAAAAAAACAAACCAAACTAACAAACAAACTACAAACTAACAAACAAAGGACGGGATTACGTTTTACACCTAGATAAAAACACGGCTGGCCCTGTACAGAAGGGGTTGACATAGGTCAACAACACAAACACATTTCTCACTTAGATTTTCGCCAGTTAGGTTAAGGTTTCACGTAAGACGACGTTTTTATTGCCATAAGCCGTAATAAGTTATTCTAGATAGAAAATTTCAAAAACACTTTGCCAGATCCGGGTGAGCTTGATAGTCTTTAAAACTGACCCTTTGCACACAATGTTAAAAAACGAAAATGCAAATTTTGTATCGCGCGACTTACCGCGACAGATCACTCAAACAAAGTGTGTGACAGCCCTTACTTACCTCCTAATCCGAGTAGAATTCAAGCGTCACTAAGTATCACTCGAACGGCACTCAGAGTACCAGGGAACCATGAAGTGCCAGGAGATGGCCGAAGTGCCATCGGCGATGTTGGAGCATGGCCTATCTCGCTTGGAGACCAACTTAACAAGGTTTTAAGCGAGATAAAATAATGCTGTGGTGTGCATAATGTATTGGTAAGTTTAAAGATGTCTTTAAGCACGTTTTTAGATAAAAAGGGGTGTTTTGTAAGGAACATTTACAATGAACGCTTAGCTGGTGAAGGTAAGATGGATAAATGCCCGATTTTGTCCGCCCGGGCAATTTGAAAAATGCCCAATATGAGTATGATAAAAACTATTGAAATATTTAAATTGACCAGTATTCCTGAATAATGCCCATAATGCATTGGGCAGGGTAATAAAAGGTTGTGTATAGTTAAATTATTTTAATCTTGGCATTGCTCGCTCACTTCAGCGCCCGTCATCTCCTTCGAACCCAACCTATCCGTGTCGGGGTGCCCTAAGCTCCCGAGCTCACTTCGCTCGCTCTTGGACTAATTCATTGACCATAATTATCGAATTTTCCAACCGTTACGTAGCAATATTCATAATGAACAGACAATGTGACACATATAGGAGTTTTAATCAGTATTCATTACATTGCCCGATTTGACTTGACTAGATTCATCAGCCCTGGCATTATATATAGTGCACATATTAATCACTTGGTCCATGACATATATATAGGATCTAGCTAACGAAATTGCGCAGTCTTTATACGTGTCACTATCATGATTGTCATGTTTTGCTAATTTTTATTGTTCTGTGACGTTTGCCCAGTTTTAACTCAATACAGGGTATTTTGTAATTCGTTGGGAGTCTTTGAGGGGTTGAATTTCATATGAGGATTGCGTTAAGCACGCCTTTGTGTTGTTCTATTGAGTTTGTATCTTTTTCTATGTTGTGTGTACACTAAAAAATAAGAATAAGGTATAATGTATTTTCATTTAACAGGGATTAACCGTGTTACCGATAAAAGCTGCCCTCTACTGTCTAACTACGCGAACTCGATAAAATCGTAAAATTTGTTCATAGTCACGAGTAGGTTCTTCCACCCCCTGACAAATATTTTAGAGGGCGAATGAATTAAAATTCACCCTAACATAAACTTTATTCTCTCTATAGATTACTAGGCTCACATAAAACCAAAAAGCTTCTTAATAAAGTCAAAAAGCGCTCACACTAAGTTCAATTATCTTAAATTCTATTGTCTCTCTCATGTTCAATTCATTCATACATACGTCTCTCACATGTGACTTGTCTTAGCTTAATGAGATCTTTAATTTGTCTCCAAAGGATTTATATGATCGTTACTTGTGCCAAGTATGTTAACCTCTTGTAATGAAAGAACTCCTTACGATGGATGGAAGCCTAGTACTTGAAGGGTGAAACGAGGAATAATTGTTTTAAGAAATTGGTCCTCAACCCTGTCTATCTATATGTTATGGACCAAGTTATTTATACGGCTTTACTCATAATGCCTGGCCAATTTGAAAAATGCCCGATTTGAGTAGGCAATATAATAAAAAACTATTGAAATAATTAAATTGACCGGGCTTTCTGAATAATGCCCATCACTTACAGGGCCGAGAAATAAAAATGTTTTTTTTAAATTATTTTACTGTTGATGTTGGTTTTATTATTGAGCTCGTGGCTAAATAATAAAACCAACATCAAGGTTAAGCAACGCTTGACGAGGTCGCTCCGTGGATGGGTGACCATTTCAACATACCGAGTTTCCTCCGTGCCTCGGAAAGCACGTTAAGCCGTTGGTCCCGGCTGTCATTTGAAGATCTTTGACAGTCGTTACAGGTAGTCAGAAGCTTGAGATCTGACACCAGTCTTGCCAAGGGGTACCGTGTTACCCAGTTACTGGGTTGTGGAGGTCAGATAGTTAGTCGCTCCATGTAAAACACTCTTACTTAGCTGAATCCGGTAAGACTGGAAGCCGACCCCAATATAGTTGGGAAAAGGCTAGGCAGATGATGATCGTTTTATTATTGAATAGGTAAGTACGATTACTATTTAAGCAAAAAAGTCAACGAAGTCCCGCTGCGTAAGACTCCTTTTTCTGTCTGCAGGGCCTAGGGTATCCTAACATGAGGGAGATGATGGGAGCTGAGTTCGCTTACTTCAGCTCCCGCCATCACCTTCGAACCTAACCTATTCGTGTCGGGCTTAAGCTCCCGTGCTCGCTTCGCTCGCTCTTGGACTAATTCATTGAGCATAATTATCGAATTGCCCAACCGTTACGTAGCAATATTCATAATGACCAGACAATGTGATAAATATAGAAGTTTCTTCTTTCTTCAGTTCATAATGCCCGGGCATTGTACATAGTGCCCTGATTTATCACTTGATCCATGACATATATATCCTTAAATTTCTGAATTTACATTTGAAGTTGAGCATTTGTCAAAATCGAAAACCTGTCAAACTTTGGCATCTAAATACGGTTTGACACGTTGTTAACTCCGATTACTAATTTCAGAAATCGGCGCATAGTTTTAAAAAAAAGCGTATATTAGGTCTGGATTTGTAAAAAGTATCAAAAAGATGGCCAAAGGGACAAATTGTTTCTGCCATTTTTTGTCCCCAAAGGATTTATCAATGTTATTACCTCTTGTAATGAAAGAACTCTACGAGTGATGCGAGCCTAGTAAAACCATTAATATGTTCAAAGAAAATTGTCGTGTTTAGTTTCTTTTTTACGAAAGATGAAATAAAATGCGTAGGTTCCTTTTTTGAGCAAAAAAGATGTTGTTTTAAAAGATGGACAATGGAACAAAATGTTAAGCTTAAGATTAGCATAATCCCATTCTAATTTAACTTTGGAATAAACCAAAAAACCGTTTCCGAGTTTATGTTCGTCTGTAATTCATAATTTATTTCAGAGTTGTTTTTGTAACGAAATAAGTGTATTATTTTTTTATTTTTGATGTTTTTTCCTCTTGACTCTAGTCTAGGTCAGAGGTGACAGAGACAGAGTCTACGATGGAGTGAGCTTACACAGAAGAAGCCTGTTCACTCTAACTTTGAATAGATTCGGGATGTATGCGTTCGGAAACACAGTCGCAGGCACTGAGTTCCACTCTTTTGCTGTGCGCATTATGAAGGATGTTTGGAAGCGCTTGGTGCGAATTGGTGGCATAGCAACTAGGTGAGGATGGTAACTTGCAGTGCGTCTAGATGTCCGATGGTAGAAGGGGGCCGGTGGGATGAGGTCGTGGAGTTCATGAGCACACTCGCCAAAATACACAGTATTGTATAAACATGACTTCTGTAGTCAGTACGCAGTTATATTCAATACAATATACAGGCTGATTTCAAGGTTAATAAGCGACGCTTACCTAGGTCGGTTTATGGATGGGTGACCGAGACTCCTCTGTACATCAAGTTAAGCCGTCGGTCCCGCTATTAATTTATAGACCTTCGACAGTCATTACGGGTAGACATAAACCGAAAAACCTGGCACCATTCTGGCCAAGAGATGTCGTGTTATCCAGTTACTGGGTTGTAGACGTATGACAAGCAGTCGCTCCAAGTAAAATTCTGGTACTAAGATACATTCGGTTTGGCTGGAAGCTGACCCAAACAAAGATTAAAGCTAAGCAATGTATGAGTTTATAAAAATGTTTGTATGTAATTTTCCCGCGAGACGGGGAAACAACTGCCCGTCACACTTGAAGGTCTTGAGAGAGAACCTTAATACTTAGACAAACCAGAACACAGATCTCTGGCGAAAACGTGCAAGGAGACCCGTTCCCGAGCTGAACAGGGAAGAGGGTTGGACAAAGAACAGGTAGAGAATGTACTTTTCCTAAGATCTGAAATCTACGACACTCCCTCTGTACGTCTATGGTTTCAGACTGTTCCATAATGATCTATGTTGGTGACTCGCTATATATAAATATACAGTTTAATTTTCCACGAGTGAAACTCTGTCGTAATAGTTTATTATTATAAATTATATTTCTAGTTAATAATAATAAACAACATCATTTAAAACGTTGTACAGTCCGCAACGAAAGTTCTTTCAAAGTTAAAACATTTACTTCAATTAGGCCAATAAAAGGCACTTTTGACTGTCAAAAGTAAAATTTAGAATATAACAATAAATTGATTCTACTGCAGTCCATTCGCAAAGGTATATTGTTATGGAGAAGAACGGACAAGACACTGCACTCTTATTTTCAAAAATCTGAACAAAATAAATATTAATCTGGGTTTCAGAATTTTACTATAAGATCAGTTCGAAACTATAAAAATCAGTTTTTCAGTATATGCAGCAGTTAGCAGTTCAGAGACAAAAATACTTCTTTTTTCGCGATTTCAGAATTGCTTCTATCGCGAAAACTATTGTCAACCCGTATATTATTGTTGACAATTTTGTTGCTTATTTTGTCCTAACAATATGTTCATCGTTTTCCACATAATATTTTGATATTCAGTTATGAATTAGCCCCGACTTCCGTTGCCATCTGTACGTAGTTATAAATACCTCTGTCTTTGGGCGTCGCCGATAACCGTACGTCTACGTACGTATCTACGCAGCGTGCGTCAATTTGCGCAATTTATCACGTATTATAGAAGATTTTTTTAGATAATTCCTACATATAATTTGTGTCTAGATATTTTATAAAATTGTCTATCTATTATGAGATTGGATGACTGTATGTCTAATTATTTTGCTTATGCTAAGAAATGAAGGTGGTTAACCTGATCAGAAATAAAAAAGATATTTGGTCTAAGTTTACCTGTTAAAAAAGTCGAAAAATGTTATCTATTTGGTAATGTACAGCACCACTGGTTAAGTTCGTTACCTAAAGAGTAGCTTACCCATACAAAACTGGCGTGTTTGCGATGATTTCTTAATTATCGAAATATGTACCTGAAACAAAAAACATGTTTAAATTAGTTACATTGATTAAATCGTTATTTAGTAACTACACAATAACTATTCATTATGTTTTATGTATGTCAACCGGTAAGGGCGAGGAAAGGCTTAGCAAAAACTTGTGTGTTTGGTTTTCATCATATTGATTTGAAACGCTGTACATAATCTCAAACATAGTTTTCAGAACAAAGCTGTGAGTTTTGTAGTGTAGAACATTGTCTCAGTTTGAATACCTGTGTCACGGGGTCCCAGCGCTAAGAAAAATTGGTTCAAATAAATCTCACTAGATGGCGCGTTATGCACCAATTTGTTATTGAATTGTGTGTAAAAATATTTATTTTTGGATTATAGAACATAAAAATTGTGTTTAATTTACTCTCCCAAGCATAAAATTATGGAATATTGGGCCCTTAATTCACATTTCAAAGATTATATGAATAGATCATTTAAAATTGATGCCAATAGATGGCGTGGTTTTAAATTTCCGAGACATTCCACTCGATTGTTTAAATTTGTATTGTAACACATTTTTGTGTGTAATAACGTGCAAAACTCTGTATTTAATTAAAAAAATATTCACGAAGCGAGCAAAACCCTTTTACAAGTCGCTGCTAACACCATTTATCTATATCGATGTACAAACAATAATCAGACGAAAAACGTTAGTTACGTCGGCACGGTTTCTTTGTATGGGATGAGGCATCTGTATGCTAGTATTATATTATCTGTGCCTGTGTGAGGGCTCTCGAAGACAGCCGTATCGCGACAACCTGTGCTACAGCAAGTTTTCATAGAAATCGTTTTACCGATAATCGCCTGAACATTGGCTATCTTTTGACTTGTTGACAGTCAATCTGCCTGGCTTTGTCCTAGTAAATAATGTGTTGAGGTCGGCATCCAGACTGCTCAGATGTAGCTGAGTATATTACATGGAGCGTCTGGCCTCCACAACTTAGTAACTGGGTAACGCGATTTCGAAATATAAGTTGGCGTAATCTCTCTGGGTGGGCAGAAACACGATACAATGTTTTTATGAGCCAGCTTAGGATTATCATAACAATGATACTCGTAGATTAGCAAAGGGCAGAAAGAATAGTGTGCTTATGCCGAATTTTTAACGTACTCACTCGTGATAACGTAAACGATCTCTTATGTCAAAATGTATACAAAAAAAAGAGGTTTTACCTAGCCGCCACCAGATGGTGCCTATCCAGTTTCAATACAAATTGGCGTTAACGTTAACGAGATTGAGCGTGAGTAAAAACTCGCACTAAGGCCTCTTATGTCAAAATGTATACAAAAAAAAAGGTTTCCGTTTTTAACCGTTACCAGGCGGCGCTTGTCCATTTTCAATACAAATTGTCGTTAACGTTAACGCAATTAAGCGTGAGTAAGAATTCGCACTAAGGCCTCTGCTCGCTTCACTCGAAAGTTTTATGGAGCGACTGCCCGATCAGAGCCAAGTTGACAATCTACAATCGATAACGCTAGTAGAAAACGAATCAATGTATGGGAATGACATATCTGAACGTTAAGGTTACACTAGTCAACGGCACGAACTATTTTGTGCGCGGGGTTAAAATGCATTTTATATCAACCGATAACACGCGCGGAAGAGATAGATGCTGTGATGAGTAGTAGGAAGCTAGTTCGCGTACCAATACACACTTTTGCAAATTTTTAGCGAAATGGATAATGATTTAGGACGAAACCGAGCGCCCGAAATTTTATAAACAGACCTTTGGCAGTCTAGATATCATGAAAAAACGACTACATCTATCTGTTCAAAATAAAATTATTTGCATTGTTGAACTACTAATCTATCCCTGTATGGAGGCTGTTTTGCAATTTTCCGTCTGCTTATGGCATTTATTTGCGCCCAAAAATGCGTTAAAATTAGTCTCGAAATGTGGAACTTTCGACGCTCGTAACTTTCAAAGATTTTATTTTTTTCCTTTTTTGCTTCCATACAGGGCTAGATAATGATGAGACAAATTGATATCACTATTTATTTTGAACGTACATTGTCAAACAGAGGAATAATCCCTAGACTACGTTTGTATGAAAGAATTTTCGACTAGTGTACCCTTAAGTCACGTGGTCTGACCATACAAATAGAAGGCGTTAACGATTGTAGAAAGAGATTCGATACGAAACGTTTGTAACTTTTCTAGGGGGGCTGACATATAAAATCCACTTGTGACAGTCTCTCTTTATTATGCGATATAAACAACCGCATGCAGCATATTAAATAATCGCCAATAATTAATAGTGCAGCTATCATGAGCTATCATAGCCCATCGTGTACTGCACGCACCACATCTGTTGATCTCGTCGCACGGTTACATAAGTGGCGGTGACGTAGCCAGCGATTCGCTATTAATATCGACGCGCGAGTTGATCGACATGCACTGGTTTAATTAACGGATCTAATAGCTCGGACCAGCATTTGTTTGGCAAACTTTTGTTCAATAAACACTTGGAGTTTGGATCACTGTCAATCTGCCTGCCCCTCACGGGTCCCAGCGCTGAGAAAGAAAATTTGGTTAATTTACTACCTCTATATCACCTGATGGTAAGCGATGATGTGGTCGACGATGAAGTACGCTTGCTTAGAAATAACCCATTCACGCTTGACTTAAAGACCCCGAGGTTGTATATATATATTGTAAATATGGCTCGAAATACATCGATTTATTATTGAATTGTGTGTAAAATTAAAATTTACATTTCCTAGAGTTGATCATAAAATTGTATGTTCTTGTTAATCAACTCCCATAAGCACAAAATTGTGAAATATTGGGTTCTTCATTCACAAATCAAAGATATTACTGTCAATTTGATTGAGTCGAGTTATGGAAAAAACTTAAATTGAAGAGGAAATTCGCAAATAACTCAGGTATTTCCTCACTCAGTGTACCAGGGTGACATGAGTAGACAGGTGCTCGGTCGCGTCTGATATATGGCGCAAATTAATTCAACATCGCCAACGTAGGAGACTAATTAGGACTTCTAATTATAGAGAGACTAGCTCTAGACGCGGGTTTGCGTTAAAAGCTTTGCTGAAAAGTAAATTATACTTCATAAAAGATAGCTTGATCTCTGCGACAGCTGTCAGTATCAATACAGTAACAATAGCGCTTGACAGGCTAACAATAACGTATACGTCAGTTTGACATATGTCGCAGAGATCAAGCTATCTTTTATGAAGTATAAGAGGAAACCCGATATCTGATCATAATTACCGTAGGGAAGGAAAATACGTGGACGGATGACTTGGTAAAGGCAAGGAATGCACTGGATGCGAGACGTACAGGGCCGGCCAATATGGCGACGTGTGGGGGAGGCTTATGACTGGCAGTAGATGTCTTTAAACTGAAATGATTTTTAATTGGGACAGTCCCACCGCACTATTCCCAAACCACTGCAACTCCTGAAAGCCAGAATCAACAGTGGTGACCACCAGAAAAGCGCCGAGGCAATGAAGCTCGACGAAGTCCCGGAGAATCAATTTAACTGTTTTGGAGCCCGCATCCGAAATTAATCAGAAAAGAATAACCAAAAGTAGGAAAAAAAAATATCAAGCAGGAGACAGAACAAAAAACAGGCCAAGTGCGAGTCGGACTCGCGCACGAAGGGTTCCGTACCATTATCGCAAAAAACGGCCAAAATATCACGTTTGTTGTATGGGAGCCCCACTTAAATATTTATTTTATTCTGTTTTTAGTATGTGTTGTTATAGCGGCAACAGATATACATCCATCTGTAAAAATGTTAACTGCCTGGCTATCACGGTTCATGAGATACAGTCTGGTGACAGACGGACAAAAAGACAGACAGACAGACGGACCGCGGAGTCTCAGTAATAGGGTCCCGTTTTTACCCTTTGGGTACGGAACCCTAAAAAGGCCAATAGGTACAAAGGGTCGTTTACAACTGGGATAAGCCCAGTTGCCTAGCACCACGGATGATGGGTCCTAACATTGTGAGTTGCTATATTTGTTTCCAATAATAGGTATGGCTAAAACGCTTGAACGCACGGAAATTTGTACTAGTTTCCACAAGGTCAAACTGAAGATTCTTAATTCTTTATTGTACACAAAAATTACACATACGACATAGAGAGATACCCTATCGCTGAATGTCATTGGCTACTTTTTAATTCACGTCGGGAAAAGAGAGGTGTTATAGGTTTAACGTGTTTATCAGTGTGTTTGTGTATCTGTCTGTGGCATCAAAGCTCCTAAACGGATGAACCGATTTTGATTTGAGTGTTCTTAGCTATGTTTGATGGAAATCGGTTTAGCCGTTCTAAAGATTCCGTCTCCGTTTTACTATTGAATCGGGGTGTTTTCGCAAGATATCGTGTCTTAATTACGTGTTCAATAGATTGTCGATCAAAGCATGTCTACTATTAGTTCAATTATGAAGCATGAAATAAAAAATGTATCGGGGTTCAGATGATCGGGTTTCTGTGGGCTGTGAGATAGGGTGAGAAGCCACGGGAAAACTCTTTCTATATTTACTAGACATAGTAATAGTAAATCGTAACACTTGGAAATGGTGACAGATGGATGTATTGACTTTTTAAAATTATGTCGTTCTAAAAGTGGTGATTCTCGGTCTAATTTGAATAAATGACAACAGGAACCAACGGGAACGTACTCTGCGAGACAATAGTTGAAAATGTTTTCTGTATTTTTAATCAACTTTTCAAAAAGGTTATATGTTCGACTTCACGTTTGTTTTTTTTTGTATGTTCACCGATATCTCCGTCAATTGTGAGCCGATTTTGAAAATTCTTGTAATTTAAAAAGAATATTCCCAAATTGGTCCCATTTTAATTTGGTGAAGATCTGATGAAGTACTTCGGAGATACACAAAAGAACTCTTCAATAAATCACGGCAAATCTCTCGGGATCGCTGCAATCACATGTCTGTTTATTGTTTATACCATTTCATAACATAACATCACGCCAGTAAAGGGGTACGTAGATGTGTACAGTTCTCCTTGGTACATTCTCATTTTACCGGTTATGTACAGGTTTCATGATATTCGGGTAATCCATCTTATTAGGTACAACTAAAATGTGTTTTTTTTTTGTAAAATAGTTTTAATCATATCTCAGTTTACGCTAGGCGACATGTGAGTGTGTCAGTCTGTCTGTGCATATATTAATAGCCACTAAATAATACTCGGCCTCCACGCTCTGATCGACTAATTAACATTATATTGTCGTGTTGTCAGACTTACGAGCGCAGATTTAATGTTAACCTAGATTAACGATTTGGCTGAAGAAATGAAAATTTGTGTTGACAATGTGAAAACAGTTTTTTCTTATCCTTGATGAGCTCGCTCTTGACCTCGTTCTCAACTGATGGTAAGTGATGGTAGGTGATGGTAGTTATAGGGGACACAGATTGCAGTTGCCAGAACATAGATCGAAAAACTGGAAAAAAATCTTGTCAATGTCAAATAGTACATTTTGTGTCGAGCATAAAAAGTCGAGATTTTAACACGAGCGATGTAGCTACATGCGAGTGTTAAAATAAAGCCTTTTTATGCGAGACACGAACGATTCTTTTTCCACTACCTGATGAGCTTACTTAATTAAATCCAAATAAGTTCCAACAACAAATTATTAGAAACGTTCAGACTAAAAATCACAGACTATATACATTCAATCAACGCGCTTTTTCGAGAGGTAACCGGTTCAGTATCATTCTGCCAGTTACATAATGATACATACAAAAGTCATTTCGTAACTGTTATTATTAATTTTATTTTTTTAAATTTTATTTTATAATCTTGAGTCTAAATGTTCATATTTCGAAACGAATTTCTTAGGCAATGTGTTACATATAGACAAGGTAGTAGGAAAAAAGGTTTTCAGCATTTTGAACACTCTGGATAAAAACTTATGTCAGCCTATGGTTCCTGTTGATGAATTCTTCATTAACACCAAAAACAGTCTCGATTGATGTCAATAATTATTCTAACAATCTATAACTGTCAATTTGATTGAGTCGAGTGGAAGGAATGAAGTGAAAATTTCTGAATGAAGTGAGAGTTTTAGCAATGTGTCAGATTTTTAGGCTTAAGTAGAGTTTTACTTAATACAGAAATCCGGAGCAAGAATACAAGTCAGACAAAATAAATTGACACTCTCTCAAAAATGCAAGTTCTACAAAAATGCTCTAGTCCACACTTCGCTATCTACCCTTCCAGGCGACTGAACAGAACGCATCCACGCGCGACTATCGAACTATGACTTTGTGGGTAGTTTCATACGTTTTGTTACACCCGACGCAAAACGACGGGTGTTATAGTGATCCAAGGCAATGATATTCTAGTAAACAGATATGTAACGAGCGCGCGCATTGTGAAGACTCGAATACGTCCTAATTGGGACGCATGGTCTTTAGTATATGTCATGCGTGGCGACGAGCGTTACGCTTTGTTAAAACAAAAACTTAATTAAAATATGCCATCGTGTGTATTTAAAGTGTACCACTTATGATACCAAAGTTAATAAAATACAAGGGATCTCATACCATATTTAAGTACGCAATACACCTCAATTTACTAATATATTTTGCATCATTTCGACTTTTAGTGAAATGTAAGATGAATGAAAAGTGTGTATGTGTGCTGCCGCGTCTGCGCGGAACACTTTTTTCGGTTGTTTTGTGAGTGTATAACGTATCTGTTTACTAGAATATCAATGGAGCCCGTGTTTTTCATTCAATGCATTCACTAAAATAGTGCAGTGTAGGGTTAAATATGACGTCTGCCGACTGGATAGTATTTCTACCACGGCATGAATTGAAGGAAAATAATCTCTAACTTCTACCTGCGGCTTTGCTTGCATGAAAGTGGGAGATTATGCCTTGGAAAGGCGGGAGTGGATAAAGATAAAGTACCGTATGTCCTTCTCCAAGATGCGATCTAACTTTTTACCGAAATTATACAAATTGGTTCAGTAGTTAAGGTGTAAACATTTAGCAGACAGACAGAGTCTTTAAATTTCTAATACATTTCCTCTTTATGTGGGAATAAAGGAGTTTGAATTAGAGTAGATAGTTTATCTGTGGAGGGTTAGTCTATGTGGTCTATGCGGAGAGGGGGCGGTGCGTGCCAACGACGAGGAAAGTCGGATTGGAATAAATAAAGGGTACAGGCAAAGAACAGGGAATGTCTTATTATTTATTTTCTAGTTTTTATAGGCAAGCAAATCTTTATCTATCGTAGTTTTATTCTCAATAATTTTTTTTTAAAGTAAACGTAAGGCGCCAAAAACACGTTTTTATAAGCAACACCGCAAACTTTATCGAAATTCTAATCTCCAACTTTGGACAATCCTTCTTCTTTACCGGTATGTCATGGACATTCCCGGTTCATTTCTTGTTCTAAGATTGTATATTTAGTTTTAGTTTAATTTATATATTTTTTTATAACTTAAAATTCCTTTGTCAACAACACAATTTTTTTTAATAGTAAACATTTAATTAGTATAAATAAAAGTTACTGCGTACAATGATCTCAATAAAAAATACGTCTAAAACTTTTAATTGTGTTTTTCTCAAAATCTATTAATTAGGACATTCCCTGTACCCTTCAAATTAAGTCGATAAACTGATATTCAGGCGTTTGATTTCCCGATCTCCCAGATACATATTAGTTTGGATAGTTCGCGTCGTTACGTGGTCACCTTAACTTCGTGTCTTTGAAAGCACTCGGCGTCAATAAAAGATCTTTAACGGTGTCCGAAGCCAGAGTATCCAAAGTATCTGGTTTGTGGAGTTCAGAAAGGCAGTCGCTTCGTGTAAAATTCCGAAGATGTCTGAAGAGGACGTAAGATGAAGATATTTTTTGTGTAGTTTACACGTCATGTAATTATAAGTTTATTTGTGTTGGACAAGCGAATGATTTTGTTTATGTTGTATCTAAATTACGATCAAAGAGCGTCTCCGTCGCGGCTAGTTAATTTTATGTCGTTTCTATTCTGAATTAGATTGAAAACACTCGTGTTTTGAAATCTAAACAAATATTATAAACTAGCTGTCCCACGCGGCTTCGCACCCGTCTACTAGCTACCTACTTACCCTACATACATGAATGTTGCTCTCAAAAAGGAATAATTTTTCCCGTTCTTTGCAACATTTTTTATTTATTCTCGGCTCCTATTGATCGTAGAGTGATGTTATATAGCTATATATATAACTTATATATATATATATATATATAGCTATATAACATCACTCTACGATCAATAGGAGCCGAGAATAAATAAAAAATGTTGCAAAGAACGGGAAAAATAACTTATATGTATATATATATATAAGTTATAATATAACTATAACTATCCAACACAAAAATATTTTTTCGATTCCAATCAGTAGTTCCTGAGATTAGCGCGTTAAAACAAACAAACAAACTCTTAAGCTTCAAATGAGTCAATCTTAAAAGATAGACATATACTGTCGCGGACTTTTTTTTAGAACTATTAAAGAAGAACAATTCCATCACACATGATATTTGCGTAACTTAAACCGTTTATGCAGCGCACGCAACAAAAGCTCTCAAAAAGAATCTCTTTTTCCCGTTTTTGCAACATTTTTCATTTATGCTCGGCTCCTATTTTTTTTTTTTTTTTTTTTTTATAGTCTATAGGCTCGCGTTTGATCACTATCTCGCCTGATATTAAGCGATGACGTGGTCTACGATGAAGCACGCTTGCCTAGAAGAAACCTATTCACTCTTGACTTAAAGTCCCCAAGGTTGTAGCTATCAGGGAACAAAGACCCCGGAAGGGAATTCCACTCCTTAGCTGTACGCACAATAAAAGTATTAGCAAAACGCTTTGTGCGTATGGGAGGGATGTCCACCATGTACCGATGGTGCATGGCCGTACGTCTTGTCGTCCGATGATGGAAAGGGCTAGGCGGAATCAAATTGTGCAGTTCCTTTGCACACTCCCCGAAATGTAACCGATAAAAAACCGACAGGCTCGCAACTCGGCGTCGATGTTCGAGGCTCTGGAGCTTTGAGGCGACCAGTGCATCGTTGTCAATAAGCCTTTTGGCCCGTCTGTCGATCGACTCAAGTGCATCAAGCTGGTATTTGGCAGATCAATCCCAGAGGTGAGAGCAGTACTCCATGCATGACCGAACTTGCGCTTTATACAAGTTGAGCAGCTGTTCAGGCGTGAAGTACCGTCTCACCTTAGCAAGAATCCCCAACTTTTTTGCAGCTAGCTGAGCTTTCGCCTCAATGAATGGACCGAAGTTGAGGGTTGATGTCAACGTAACACCGAGAAGTTCGAGATGGTCCGTTATCGGCACGGTTACACCACGGAAAGAAGGAGCCGGGTGGAATTGGCTTTTTTTAGCGGAAAAAAGACCTATTGGTTGTAGCGTGATGTTATATAGCCTATAACCTTCCTCGATAAATGGACTATCCAACACAAAAATAATTTTTCCTTTCCAACCATTAGTCCCTGAGATTAGCGCATTCAAACAAACAAACAAACTCTTCAGCTTTATAATATTAATAATAATAATATATATGTATAGTTTATTATATAGTATAGATTTCTTTTTTTTATGTGTGGATGGATTATTGTTTTTATTAAGATGGCATTATTAAATTAAGTAAATTGACTAACATAGTCATAAATTATTACTAACAAATTATGGATCGTGGTTCAGGTGCTTATACTCATAACCGGCGTGCGTGTTTGACTAGATGTATGGACGTAAACAAAGCTGATTGAAGCAGGCGGTTCTATAGTTTCTGCTTACGCCCATAGCGGAATAGCGTGATTTTATGTTGTTTCTATCAGCTGGGACCTATGTACCAGGGTTTCATAAGCAGGAGTATATAAGGATGGTAAATATGTTTGTATATATTTTTTTAACCACTTGGGATCTCTCATCGAATTGCAATCTCAATCATAACATAGCTTAAAACATGTGAAATGATGTCAAGGGTATAAGATTTCATAGCAGTCCTCTGGCGCTCGATCTGCAATATATCAACTTCTGAACTGTGTTTACAAAATATTACGAAAGAAATATGATCGAGCATCGCCACGGTGGAGACGTTACTTAATGCGAGCTAATATTTATGTTAGGTTCACTTTCTTGTGGGTTTTATAGGTAGAGAGCCACGGATAGACTGTGTGCTTTGAAAAGCACAGTCTCTTACCAAGGGTATATCGCTATCCCGGTGCAGTACTGTGATTTAGAGGTCAGATAGGCAGTCGCCCTATGTGAAATACTGATGTGATTGAGAAGCCTTAAAGTCTTATCGACCTTAAGAGGAAATATGGGCAGATAGCGCCAGCTGAATTTCCTTAGTAAAAAGTCATAATTCGAGGTTTGGCTCTCGTCACTTTCCTCCTCCAATATTGGACCAATTTAAAAGATATTCCATAAACTGGTAAAGTACTATGCCCCTTATGTTTTCCTTTTTTCATTTATATTTGTACAATTTTTACACTAAGCCTCTGTTGTCAGCGCAATTTTGAGCATTTTTTGAGGGTTCTAGTGCTTCTAAAGATAATGTATCATCAAAAAGGAAAACATAGGGACATAGAATATATCTTTAATTTTCAGTTTATGGAATATCTTTTAAATTGGTCCAATATTGGAGGAGGAAAGAGACGAGAGCCAAACCTCGAATTATGAATTTTTACTAAGGAAATTCAGTCGGCGCTCTCTGTCCCCGTTTCCTCTTAAGGTCTTGTTGAACTAACACCTAAGTATAACTAATTATAGAATATTAGGCTAGGCTAAGTAAGTGGCCCCTCTATCTTGAATTTTCCCTGGCAGTTAAGGAGTGTGTCATGCTCTCTCAAATGTCTCTGATAGTGGCACATGTGTTGGATCATTCGGTTCCCATCATGATGGTTGAGCTAAGTGGTGCCGATCCATGCGTCATGTTTGTGAACGGGCGCCATCAGTTGGGATTGGTCATAACTTAGCTGCCTCGGCCTGTTCTTGTATATTTTTTAATTGTTTGTTACTCTAGACGCTTTTACGTACACGTCTTTTTACATGGTCTGATATATATGTAATTTTCCAACAAGATTAATCTAACCAAATACTTGTAATTACAATTTATCGATGGAATAGAGTGTCTGTGAACATTATAATTATGTAAATTATTAATTAGCCGTAGAGTTTCCAAAAAAATTAATAAAAAATCTCTGATCTCTGTGTCAAATTTCCTTTACCTGGATCCGTTTAGCCGTTCTAGTGTGATTGATTATCAAACATCCATCCATCCAAAATTACGTATTTACGAGTATAATATTAAAAGTTCGAAGAAGTAGGAATTAGGATTTTGGGGGTAAGTGGAACAGGGTGTTAAGTCCCACAAACCTCCATAGAAAAGGGAGGATCCTCCGACCGGACGGGTGTTGTGTCTGGTCCGGGCAACTGCCCAACGGTTGTTGTCGGACTGTTGTATGTGTTCGAATCGCGCCGAAAACTTTGCTTGCGCGATGCAGGATTTGTGTGACGTCATGTCATTAGTTCGTAAGTGGCGGCGTTGGTGCCGCTACAGGATTAAGACTTATTTGTCATTTAACCTCGTGTTAGCAACTAAGTCTCAGTTATTTTTTTCGTACAAGTGGTCCTATGTATATCAGGAAATTGGCCCACCCTTAACCAAGTAATAAGACCGTTGAAGAATTGCCTGTAGGTAACCCATTCTCAGCGGGAACCACAAAACATTCCCAACGGCATTGTGCAAAATAATATATTACGAAAGTATTACCGGGCGGCCATATTGCCAAAATTCAATAGAAGAACCGATCTCCCGCCCCTTTGGAACGCAAATAATTCACAGACACACATACAGAACATGTACCTTCACCCCCTTGCCATTGGGGGTAGGCCATAATTCAGGTAATTCACTTGAACTCAAAGTAAAAAGTAATAAATTCTCTTCCATTGTGCTGGCGGCGCCATCTCTTATTGGGAGTTGGAGTTAGAAGATTGGATGTAAATCGAAAGAGGTGCTGTGTTTGATTAGAAAGGGAAATTTGTCCTTTTTGTAAATGTACGGTGATACTATTGCCTTTTCTAAGACGTTGAATAGTTAGATGTGCTCTAAATTTACTTGGCGTTTTTGACCTTTCAGACCCTGAACAAAGCAACGCTGCTTGGTGGGATAGATAGGACAAAAACACCTCTAATATCCCTACATTTTAACAAGTATAACGCTGATTGTCGCCGAGATGAGATTACAGCTTCAATTTGAACCTTTGGCAAAATCATTGACACGTTCATTGACGCAGCCGTAACCTAGAATTGAATTGAATAAGTTCGAGAATTGGCCCCAGCCAAGTTTTAGCCTAAAGTCAACAAATTTGTCAATAGACCACAAAAGTACTAAAAAAGTTCATATTTCTTCGTCCGTTCAGTACATTTAGTATGCCATACCTCAAAAACTACTAAATACCGCTACGCCATTTATCTTGCACACTATTCAGTGAATAACCGCTCCATTGTCTCTGGGAGCCTGGTACTGCGATGATGGATGGTATAGAGGCAGCCACGGTATTCGGCGAAGCGCAGTAACGGCAGGCAATAGGGACAGTGCCTTTTTGGAGGCTCTGAAATAGGCTCCTGTGTTTTTGAACATAAATTACAGATCGCGGTATGCAAAATCCAAAGTCCTATAAATCATTATATTTTACGTCATTTGCTGAACTCGAAACAATCAAATTGGCAGTGACAGCTCGTTAGTTATTGACATGCATCAAGGGTCTTTCTTCAAAAAGACTTAGGATCCTAGGTCTAGGGTCTTAGGTTCGGTTTACGGTTCAGTCCTTTGCCTGACTTCGAATCGGGCCTAAAATGCTGAATTGTTATTGGGTTTTCTTGCTTAAGGTTCCCCTAGTCGACGGCAGGAACTATTTTGTGCGCGGGGTTAAATTGCATGCTATCTCATCCGACTACACATGCGAAGGAGATAGATGCTGTGATGAACAGTTAGAATTAGCACTTTTGCAAGTTTGTAGCAAAATGGATGATGATTTAGGACGAAAACGAACGCGCGAAATTTTATAAACAGACCTTTGGGAGTCTAGATATCATGAAAAAACGATTAAATGTATACTTTCAAAATTAAATTTTTTGTATTGTTGAACTGCTAATCTATCCCTGTATGGTGGCCGTTTTGCAATTTTCCTTCTTCTTATGGTATTAATTTCCGCCCAAAGATGCGTTAAAATTAGAGTTGAAATATGGAATTTTCAACGCTCATAACTTTTTTTTTTTCATTTGTTTCCATACAGGTCTAGATAATGACGAGACAAATTTATATATTTTGAACGTAGATCGTCAAGCAATGTCGTGGAGTAATCGCCAGACTACGTTTGCATGGAAGAATGATCGACTAGGAAATTCTCAGCAGAAACCCAAAGTCCGCATTTGTAATTGTTGTGTATGGATTTATTTCAAATCTGCACAAACGGGTGATATGTGGGGTACTAAATAATGTGGGCATACCTTGAAATATAACCCTTTAACTTGTCTATTATAGCGTTGAAAATTGCAGACAAGACAGTTCAATCGTTTATTCGGGGCTCGTCGCTTCACTGACTCTTTGCTTGTATGTGGATTCTGGCTTTCAAGAGTGTCAGTTGGGAATAGTGGAGTGTCACTTTTATGAGGCCGTCCTCCTCCTCCCGTATTCCCCCGATTTCCTCCATCTGCTGCGATCCTTAGCTTCATGAAGAGCATTGTGGAAGTTGATTTTCAGAGAAGATCGTATTTGGTCCGACCATCTCGTGGGACTGCGTCCTCTGGGACGTTTGCCATCTACCTCGCCTGTCACTATCAGCTGTTCAAGATTGTGACCCTCTTTACGAGCAATATGTCCGAAGAATTCCAGCACCCTACGGAGGCATATAGTGGAAAGTCTAGTTTTAACATTAAGCTTTCTCAGAATAGACACGTTGGTGCGAAAGGCGGTCCATGTAATCTCTAGCATTTTTTTTATGAGGCAGTAGTCAGCAATCATTCAGGAGCTCGTGGCTAATTAATAACAGCCGCACTGGTCGATCATCAAGATTAAGCAACGCTTGACGAGGTCGGTCCGTGGATGGGTGACCATTTCAACATACCGAGTTTCCTCCGTGCCTCGGCAAGCACGTTAAGCTGTTGGTCCCGGCTGTCATTTGAAGATCTTTGACAGTCGTTACGGGTAGTCAGAAGCTTGAGATCTGACACCAGTCTTGCCAAGGGGTACCGTGTTACCCAGTTACTGGGTTGTGGAGGTCAGATAGGCAGTCGCTCCATTTAAAACACTGGTACTTAGCTGAATCCGGTAAGACTGGAAGCCGACCCCAATATAGTTGGGAAAAGGCTAGGCAGATGATGATGATTTTATGCTTATCATTAGTAAACCGTTTGAATCTTGGTATGAATGGTAAAATATCCAGAGATTAACCTCAGTATGCTTAAACTAGAAGATCATCGCGTGTGACTGTTATCTGTTAGTTTGAAACTCTGTTTCTTAAAATTGAGTAGCGTTTGAGCATTCGACCGTAAGTCACGAAGTTATCCCGAAGTAAGGATTATTACTTTCTTTAATTAAAGTCTGTCTGAATGACGTTAACGATAGTCCTTCAAGTGAACGGTGTCGGTGTCAAAAACCTGGAGATGTGAACTTGAGAGCTTGACTTTTTTATTCTTTGTAGAACATTCATCGACATAAAAAATCTAATTTAATGAGAGTGACGAAATTATTTGAAAAGATATACTTTTTCGAAACTTTAAATTGCAATACATACTTGGAAATGTTATACCTATGTTTTCTACTTTTGCAGTTTGTTATAAAAATGGCGTTAGACTGCTGGTATTTATTTATTAAAAATTGATGCTCAAGTAGAAAAACACTGAGCAAAGATGGCCTTAATAATGCCTTCTTTAGGCATTTTCTAACCGTCAACCTTAGTATGGCCACAGATAATATAATACTGGCATGTATGGTACAGAGACAGAACATGGCAGATGCAACTTACAGAAAAGTCGAAGAGAAAAAATACTTTAATGAAAACATACTTAGATACACACATTTATTTATATATCAGACATATTCTATTATATTCATAGCAAAAATACGGACTCTTAGAGCAATTTTCTTTACATACAACAAACCTAATCTATCCAACTTTTCACACCGGAGAACTTTTACCATGAAACCTCCTTTTATGCCTCTTAATTTCTTTGTCTAATATGCCACGGAACATCCCCTGCACTCCATGTGTCACCCCAGACAGTTATAACTAATTAATTGAATAGCCTTCCATTGTGCCCACCCTGTATAGGACAGCGGTCTGAACAGCCTGTATTGTAGTCAAACTCAATAATTTTAATGGTTTTAGTCTGATTTATAGAGCAGAAGTATTTGCTAATTGTTTGTGGAATTATTATGTTTTAGGTGACAAAGGTGCGTCGGTAATGTTGGTATGCTGAGATAAATTCTTATTAGGTTGGTACCTTCCTATACGTCATACTTATATTTAACGTAGATGCATTTAATATTTCATTAGTTGAAACTGAGAATGCGATCCGGGTTCGAGTCTCGAGTTCGAGACCTTCCATGTTTCTTCCATAACTTACAATAATAAATACCAAAGTAATCCTGGAATGCGAGGCCGTGGCATCTCAACGCGAAGAAATCCTCAGAACAGTGAGGTCGCTCCGGGAAGCCTGTGAAGCCCACAGGAAGCTTCTGTGCTTTTGGACGGAGCTAGGCTGTCTATATTAGCCTGTAACCCCACGCACAACGGACCGAATGGGAGTCTAAGTGCGGAAACGGGAGTCCCTATTACTCCTAATAGATACGCATTATATTTGAATAAGTACGTAGTCTAAATCAGACGTAGCTAGGTATACCTACTGAACTATTAAAATAGTGGGCATACTGAAATAGCATGTAGTTTTCAATTAAAAATTCACATCAAAATGTTGTAATGAGCATGATAGTGATATCGTAAAAATGAATGCGTTTGTGTCATTACAGAATGTTAGTAAGTACCTTAGTTACTCTGTTATAAGCATACATAAATAAACTTACGCCTTTTGCCCATAGGGGTAGGCAGGAACTATAAAACGCCATCTGCTACAATCCTTACATACTGCTTTGTGCGTTTTGCTTCATTTACGTACTTACATATCTCTGGTCATGCACACCGGTTATGACTCATAAATAATTTGATTTGCTAAGGTGAAAATCAATCAGTTTTCAAACTGTAGTACACTTTTTAGGTTAAACACATCTGCCATTTGTTGGGGTTAATAAGGTGGACACCAAAAAAAATAACGGTTAGTGGGTCTAAATAATAACAGTTTAATTACCTTTTGTTTTATATATCGAAAGGTGTGTGTAGCACATGTGGCCTCTACTAAGGTAGACGGAATACAGTACAGTGACCAGCTAGCATTTCAGTTTCAAGTGTTGACAAGGACTCAAATAATAAACTTTATAATTTATGGTTAGACAGAGAGAGCTATAGTGTTGAATAGTATTGATTTATTTTTGATAAACTTTTTTGATAAACTCCAACACCATTTTTTCTACGATAAAAAGCCTTTCTTACACAAAAACACATAGGCACAACTTGGTAGGCACTAAAACTTAAGCCTAGACTTCCAATTGGGACCTAGTGCTTTCACATAAGATTCTGGCAGCCCGCCAGGCAGCTACCTCGTAAATAACAGTTTACGAGGGCTGCCGGTTCGACTCCCGGACGAGGCAAACTTGTAGAGAGTTATTTTATTAATTTCTTGGCGAGTAAATTAAGGAGTTATTAAGGCTTTGTTTTGATGGGTGGGACGTGTTGCTGCCTTGCAGGTGATATTAAAGGAAGTATGATTTAGTGATGGTAGCAAATTGTTGCTGCTTTAAAAGCTTGGTTAAAATATTTTGAGAATGGTTTCTACCCGCCCGTGTACTACCAGGATTAAAAATATCCTGGCTCAAATATTTAGAGACTAGCTTCTGCACAGGGCTACGCTATCGTGAAATAGTATATTTCGTGTCGAGCTTAAAAAGTCGAGATTTTAACACGAGTGATGTAGCCAATTTCGTCGAAAGCTACATGCGGGTGTTAAAATAAAGCCTTTTTATGCGAGACACGAACGATTCTTTTTCCACTACCTGATGAGCTTACTTAATTAAACGCAAATAACATACACAATAACAACAATTTATTAGAAACGTTCAGACTAAAAACCACAGACTATATAAACACAATCAACGCGCGCTTTTTTGAGAGGTAACAGGTTCAGTATCATTCTGCCAGTTACATAATGATTAGGAACTGTTATTATGTAATTTTGTTTTTTTTAATTTTTATTTTATTATCTTGTGTCTAAATGTTCATATTTCGAAACGAATTTCATAGGCTATGTGTTACATAGTAGACAATGTATTAGAAATAGTGTTTTAATATCCCAAGAGAACTTATTACTGAGATAAAAAGTAACCCATATCATAATCCGTGTGTCAAATTTCATCAAATCCGTTGAGTGGTTTACGCGTGAAATAAAGGCAGACTGACGCATTTACGCATTTATAAAAACTTTGAAAACTTTCTTTCTCATTGCCCATAAATTGGAATCTTTGAGTTTGGTCATTTTCATTTTGGAGGTGCGATATGTAGGTACATCACGAACCGGATCACGAATGAATTGTTTTACAGAGAGTTCTAGTCTATTATATCACTAGAAAATCCTAACAATATAACATTACAAATACACATCATTATCTACACTTGGCCAATTCTCAGATAAGTTCACGTCAGCTCTCAAAGTTAACTAAGTAGAGTTCTGACTATGAATAACTTGTGACATTTGCTGGAGATCAATATTCAGCACTACGGATGTGGGTCACGCTGGTGAGAATAGGCGGCCTATTTCTGTGGCTATTCAGAAGTTCTTTAACATAGATATTACAGTCATATAAATAAGATTTTATTTTTGTGTCAACGGAAATAAAATCTTATCTTTCCGAAATATGATAACTAGGCTGACAGGATACAGCTAAGTGACTGCGTGTCTCCAGATGTGATGTGATCTCCAGGTCCAATCCTCCGGTCGAAAAATCTTCTCGTTTTGATTTTCTCGTTTTTAGCCACCGTAACGTCTGTCAAAGATCATGTCAAGAGTGACATCTGGGACCTTAATGTGCTTTCCAAGGTACGGTGCTGTCTCGGTATATTTAAATTATTCCACAAGCCGACCGTCCTCTTTGACGATATATTTTGTAACGAAACTAAAATTGAAAACAGCGCCATCTATCGGCCGGTACCAAACAATTAAAACAAATTCTATAAAAATCTGAATCACTTCGGATAACAAGCTGTGAGTTACGTAGTATCTCTAAGTAGTCTGTCGCTGTGAGTAAAAAGTTAGACAACAAATGATTTGTTGCCAAGTCCCTCGTAAGGAGCTTACGTACAATTGATTTTATTATCTCGAGATGAACTGTAAGCTTTGTTAAAGTCCTCGCTGATCGTGCTTGGTGGAAAAACAAATTGTATCGGCAATTGTGTGTTATTTAGTTGCGACACGATGTTTTAGATAACTTTATTGTAGAACTGAGGCGACATATACGCCCAATGTTAACGCAGTACTGGCCGTGCGCCCGCTCGGTGCCAAAACATCAATATTGAACCTCCTTTTGAACAGTTTTGTTTGCAAAATATTATTTGATTTACAATGAATTGAAATTCCAGACATCAAATTTTTCTGTGTAAAAATATTTTTAAACATCCAAGTCGTTTTGGAGGAGTATCCAAAAGTTGCGAAAAAATATCGTATTGTTAATTATATTTTTAAAGCAAAACTACTAGTTACACGAAAAACCTTGTTTCAAAAATAATGTACATGAATCAAGAATAAATATTTTTTTTTTTCAAACCTTTTAACTTAGCCGTTACTAAAGAGTTTGCTTTAGAAAGTTACCGTTTTACGGCGCTAAAGCGGTGGAAGGCCCTTAAAACGACTTTTCAAGAGACAACGATAATAAACCTATGATCCCAACATAACTATGAGCTCCTATTTATTACAAAAAGCAATAAGCGTATCAGTCAAGGATAAAAAGTGCAGACGCTCTCTCCCAAAACTAAATTGCCTTAAACATGTTTTTACATTCCTTTTTAGAATATCATTCTTCAGTAAACAAACTTTAGGCACATTCGCTTTGGAAGAGACAATTTTTTTGAATTTTCAATGTACAACCTAAAACGCTAAAGTTTGTGAGGATGGATCTCTTTCACGCAAACACTAAATAATGGATTTTGATGAAACTGGACAATAATATAGCTTATACTTCAGAATAGCACATGAGCTATAATTTATGAAGATAGAAATACTAATACCTAAAATTAACCATTCGTATGCATTCCACATCGTTCTTCGACAAATCTTTTACGGTTCAAGCAGCTCGTTTGTGGAATGCATTACCTATTGAGGTAAGACGTGCGCAAACATTACCTATATTTAAAAACTAGCTGTGCCCGCGGCTTCGCTCCCGTCATCTGCCTGCCAAGTGCCAACCCTACCATACTTACCAGCCTGCCTGCCTACTCCACATACTCAAAAATATACATACTACATACCATTTTTTTTTTCTAGTGTCATTCTTTCGCGTAAAATCTTAACACCACGATTCAGAAAATGACTTTAAATGCACAACGCCATCTATCGAATAGCGATTTCAACTGTCCGAGTAACTGAATTGCGTGAGCTGTGATAATTTTACTTCTTGAACACTTTAAAATCATCTAACTTTTGATAGAGTGAACCGATTGCAATGAAACAAAAACTAAGTAATTCTTCAAGATACGCACAATTTTTATGTATAAAAGTTATCTACATTGGTTTCGTACATTTCACGTGATGCGTGCACAAATAAACAGACAAACAGACAAAAATGCTAGAAATGGGTTCTGTTGATTATCCTTTAACACCCTGGCTATTTTTTTTTTATTTTTTTTCGATGTACAAAAAATATTTTTCTACAGATATTATATGTATTGATGTATTGATTATTTTATTTGTATGTATGTATTTTATGTAATATCTAAGTAATATTATTTAAGTCAGTTTTTTTGTACACTGACAGCCCTATGTCTATCTCCTCTCGTCCAGTCCATCCAAAGGTTGTCTGAAAGAGATTGCCCTGTGCGATAAGACCGCCCATTGTACACTTATCTTTATAAATGTTTTTTGTCCTGTAATTATTTAACTGGTGTACAATAAAGTATAAAATAATAATAATAATAATAATACAACGCAGGCAGAGCCGCTGGCGGGAGCTAGTATGGTAATAATATAAAAGAATAGTTTCTCTATACTCGACTTTTCAGTCATACAGATACAAATATTGAAGCTAAATACCATTGAAATGATTGATGAGGATGCTATATCACTTATTTGTAATTTTAGACAAACAAGCTCAATTACTTAATACAAAATTAAGGATCATTCACACCTAGGTTCTTAATTTAGCTCGTTATTAGTGTATATATGTAGGATCTAACACATATGACCTATAAAGACATAAACAATAATGCCAGTATAAGTAACAGGGACGTTATCCTTACTATAAGACGTCTCTTCCCGGATATCCGCTCTACTAATAGATAAAACTTACTTAGCGCTCACAAAAACAGGAAGTCCTAGTTCTTCCCTATACGTGTCTCTAAAGATATTGATTTCTGTTGGTACTAAGATATCAAGAATGTACGCGGAATTATATTTAGGTGGACAAGAAATTACAATATTTTTATCACTTTTAATATCTAGCAGAAGTACAGCCACGGTAACTCGATCATGTAAGTATAAAACTCAAACTAGGAGAACCAATAGAAAGAAAAAAAACGTGCCAAGTGCGAGTCGGACTCGGGCACGAAGGGTTCTGTACCATTACACGGCACGGCAATAAAATCACGTTTGTTGTATGGGAGCCCCACTTAAATGTTTATTTTATTCTGTTTTTAGTATTTGTTGTTATAGCGGCAACAGAAATACATCATCTGTGAAAATTTCAACAGTCTAGCTATCACAGTTCATGAGATACAGCCTGGTGACAGACGGACCGACAGACAGACAGACAGACGAAGCGATGTCACGGAGTCTTAGTAATAGGGTCCCGTTTTTGCCTTTTGGGTACGGAACCCTAAAAAAGAGGTTATTTGCGCCGTGCTTGGCGCTGAAAAAAAATCAAATGAAAATCTTAAATACAAATACGGAAAGTATGTGTCACAACTACGCAAAAAGACCATCGGTTAGCATAATGCTGGGACTCGAATAGAACCAATTTATGTCGTTAGACAATCCGAGTCCTTTCCAACAATCTTGGAGCACTCACTCCGTAGCTGAATATCAGCATTTTACTTAAAACTCAGATTTAAGACTACCCTTAACGACTGCCAAAGATCTACAAGAGACAGTCGATACAAACAATGTATAATACTCACAGCGGATCTTTGTGTCTCTGAAGTTGGCTGCAAGACTCTGCGCAGCAGCTATTCTTGTGTCAATGTTGAAGGTGAAGATCGCATTGGCCGCAGCGTCCTATCTCGCTTACTCTATGAAGTTTTCTCGATGACACACTGTTTCTAGCGCAATGGTTCGCAGAGACAACTTCATAGACACAAAGATCCGTTGTGACTACTATTGTAACTTGCTTGCCGACGCATGGAGAGCCTCGACATGTGTAAGGAATGGACCGACCTCGTCAAACGTTGATTCAACTTGAATATCGACCCATGCTGCTGTTATTTCTTCGCCATGAGCTCTTTGGACGCAAGACCACAAAAACAGAGCCAAATTAGATATCCTTAGTCTTATAACGAAATCAGAAAAACATCCCACTCAGTAGCAAAGTGCAAACAAATCAAAGTTGTGTCTTCGTACGATACTTTGGCTCTCTGCCAGTGTCCGTTGTGAGCAGGAAGCGTTATGTGATGGATGACAAACGAGGCCTTCCTCTACATTATTCATTTTGTTCACAACAATGACAAAAGTTATTGTAAGGAATTACAGATATGAAAGGTTCATGCCATTAGTAGCTTCTGTAAGCGGCCTCGTCCGCTTCATAGTCGGCAATTCTCCCAAGGGAATGTATGCTCGGATTAAAAAGTATCCTACGTTATGCTAGTATGCTAGTATTATATTATCTGTGCCTACGTCGTTCTTCAAGGTTCAGCGGTTTAAGAGCCAAAGTTAACAAACTGACAGACTTAATTAGTTTTTGTGTTTATGAAGTTTGAAATATCTCACGTTTGTTACGGGTAGGTATAAATTTCGCCTTTAATCTTATTGAGACTTATCTAATAAAGGCGTTTCTTTTCTTAGTCTGTTAGGTATATTTAAAGTATGAGAGAATAGCTTTACAAACTTAACAAACGTCGCGTATCAACCGGTTCTGTACTCCTCACAGTCAATAATAATCTCAATCATTTTCATCCCGTTCCTAAAAACATGTTTTTAGAACTATAATTTATATAGGCCACCTCATAATACACTTACCTCACGACTAACCTAGTCGTAAGCAAGGACTTAGGTAATAATCCAGCCCCATTCCCAATAATTCCTTCAACATAACCTTTGCAACTAATAACCAGCTACATAAGGCTTCATAATGAAAACTTGCAGTTCACTCGAACGCATAAAATGGCTCTCGCAGCGACTGCCACCCTGGTACAAAATACTAACACTACTTGCACGTTCGCACGTTGCCTTGTCGCTAAATTAATGAGTTAATGTGCACGGTGTAGGCTTCAGAGCTGTAGGGAATATGTAGCATACAACATGTGAGTTGAGACTCTCAGAGTAATACAGCTTTATGAGATTTGATTTAAGTTTGAAGGAACCTAGGCATATGATAAATAATTTAAATAATCTTTGCCAATCGTTTTAGCTGTGAGCTTTAAGAGCCCCTACAAGTTTCATGAGCCAAAAACAGAAAACAGCTACTTTTTCAGCGAAAATTTCTCAATAACTACAAGATATGTGATAAAAAATATAATGGCAAAAATAAAAACGACACGGGCCCGTCGTCTACAAGCCCTTGAGCGAAACTGAATACCACGCGCGAGCGCAACGGTTTATAAGACAATATTCTTCTTCTTAGCGTGTCGATGACAAACACTCTTTTTAGTGAAATGCCTTGCCTGGCCCAGAATTCAGCCACGGCAACGCCCTCCGCTGACGCAGTCATAAGGTCCTCAGGTGAACAGACAACAGGACATGCAGCACAAGACGAAAGGTGGGCCATGGTCTGCGGGGAGACGCCGCACAAGCACCGAAGATCGGAACCATCCGAGAACCCCCACCTATGAAGATTGTCTTTGCTGCGGCCGATCTGAGTGCGGAGCCTGTTCAGAGTTTTCCAGGTCGGCCAAGGCAATGCGTGCCCAGGCGAAAGGGTCTCCGATGGCTCTAGGAAATGATCAGGGAGTTTAAATTTCTCTCGCCAAAGATCGCATCTTTCCGTGGTGATGTTTCCAATAGATGGACTCACGCAACCAAGAAAACTTTTTCGACTTTTAAGCCTCTGGGGCACCGAGGTGTAGTTGTGCATTGGGTGGCGCGAGTCACTTTCTTGCTTTGCCCTTTCTATACGGCTTCCCATAGTACTCGCACATCCGGGGGCGCGATGCCGATAAGTGGATACAGCAATCGTACCGGAGTCGGTTTAAGGCATCCAGTGGATATTCGGCATGTCTCGTTTAGTGCTGTATCCACTAAGCTCGAGTGGGCGGAACGGCTCCATACTGGACAGGCATATTCACCAGCGGAGAAACAGAGCGCCATTCCAGTAGTTCGCAAGACCCGGGGAGATGCTCCCCATCTAGTGGATGTAAGGCGACGTAGCAGGCTGTTCCTGGCATGCACCTTTCGCTTAACAATCTCACAATTTTTCCTGTAGTTGAGGGAAATGTCCAATATTAAAATAAAATAAGTACTCAAAAATAAAATATAAAAATTGGATTCGATTGATAAACACCTCAAATTTTAAAGTATTTACCAGTTATTTTTAGTCCACACCATTTTTTGCAGATTGTTTTTTGCCACCAGTAAGCTGAAAAAGCAATTGAAAAACCTGGTGTTTCGTGATTACGTAAAAACGTGTGTTAGGAATTTATTTTTCCTAATTTAAATTGAGCTGTTATCAAAAATATGTAATGTACATTCCCTAGATAACTATGTGACGCAAAAAGTTGCATCAAAAGATTTATCATATATCTTGTAGTTATTGAGAAATTTGCCCTGAAAAAGTAGCTGTTTTCTGTTTTTAGCTCGTGAAACTTGTAGGGACTCTTAACGACTGTCCACAATCTAAAATGTATGAATGTTAAATTTTTCTTGAGTCCAAGATAGGTAAACACTTTCTGTCTTGATGTATGCAAGACAAGCGATGCTATTGACTGTTGAAAATGTATTCATCCAAACACAACAGCTAACGCGTCTGATCATTACTGCAACAATTTTCGTTCCAAAAACTAGGCCAAAGGCTCGTTTTAAAGCTTTGATTAAACAAGAATTTCATCAATAAAAGCACCAACAAAAATCCTCTCAAAATTAACAAATATAATCCGGTACGGTTTACAAACTCAATTACTTTGCAATATTGCCTCACAGTGCGAAATTCCGGTGCAAAATGTTCAAGCTTCTCTTTTGTGATTAATTTTAAAATGTTATCCATCACGGGCCGACGACACACGCGCGACTAGTCGCATCTGCCGCGTGATTAACGACTTGTCGATAGGTAGTCGTGTCTGACATGTGTCCACTAATTTGTGTTTAATAAATGAATTAGCGCCATCTGTTGGGCGATACTACGAAGTTCTGTGCGTATTTTTTTGTTCCCAACATAATTGTTTAAAACTGGCTTTTTATAAGATAAATTCTTTGTAAAGCCTATTCTTACTACATTTTAAATTCAAATATCAAAATGAAAATAATTTGCATTATTGTGTTATAACGGGACGGCTTACAAAATTGTATTTCAACTTCAACATCTTGTACCGTATTTTATGCAAATATAAATAACTGAGAAGAATTTGCTGACCTTACACTAAAACAAGAGAAAAGAAAATAGCAAGAATTTTGATCATTTGCCGAAGCTTTCAAACGAACCACCATTTTCAAATGACCAATAAATATAGCTTGATCTCTGCGACAGCTGTCAGTATCAATACAGTAACAATAGCGCTTGACAGGCTATCATTAACGTTTACGTCAGTTTGACATATGTCGCAGAGATCAAGCTATCTTATATGAAGTATAATCACCTGTCAAAGTTTACTTCTCTTCACCAATAGATGACGTTGTTTTAAGTTTTATTATATAATTACGGTGGTTTTTCAGACAATGCATGCATTTTATGAGCAGTGACAGCCGTGAACACCATTTTAACGGTACTGTTAATTGAAAACCATAAAAGAAATAATGTCAACTGGTATTAATAGCTATCTGTCGCATCTTCATGGCTTTATTGTCAGGTGAATATGGGCGAATTCCGTTTGTTACGCTTACGAATCCGTTAGGCCTATTGAGTTGGTTCATCAAAGTAGGCATTTTACTGTAAACTTGACAATTTTGAGTGTACATTGTTCGTCGAAAGGTTGGTTGTGTTGATAGATTGGTTTTTATAGCTCCGGTATGCACGTGTGTGTGTCACATACATCTGAAGCGTATAAATAAACTTCACGATTTTATAAATTAATGAAACTGCTCAAGTGAAAATTAAGCATCTTCTGTAAAGAAGGTATCTGTATCTAGGTACTTTTACATTGATCAATAATAATATTGGTACCTACTGAGACGACGACTAACGCCAACGACCTTGAGGGAACAAAACGCGCACTCGTTTCACACCCGCGCGACCCAAAATTTTGTAGTTTTTTGTACTTTCCTTATTAATCTATGACTTTAAAAAAAAAGGCTCATATCAAAATGTAGATAATTCAATTGTCTTTGAGATGGTGTCAATTTCATTAAAATACGCCCAGCGGTTTTGGTGTGATTGTCGAGTTTTTGTCCGTTTTAGACATAACTTTACAAATTGATTACACTATGTTATACGAAGAAAACTGAAAATTTGCTCAGATCTAATTATTAAGAAAATAGTCTAATATAACATACATTTTTTTCAAAAAATTACGACTAGCCATTTAGACGTGATTCTCAATTTAAAATCAGCTACTCAAGGGAATCGGCGCCTTAGCGATCGTAGTTAAATCGCTCCATCTTTACACAAACCTATGGTAAGATCTTGTTTCTATACACCTAGAATCCTCAACCAACACCTAGGTACCTATGTATAGGTGTTGTGTACAACGCACCTGTGGCCTGACCGTTGACAAATGGCCGCTGCCGGCTCCTAACGACGCGGTCGTGAATATACAACTATGTATCACAAGTACCAGGAACACAGAAATTCGTTGGAGATGTAAGATGTTAAAATATTAAGGAGTTTGGTTATGTCGCAGTACGAAATGATTCATTGACATAACTTCACGCTACCAACCTTCAAAGTATCAGACATAAGAGTATTGTACACCCAGATTGTTTCATCTGGTGGTTCTCTAGGCTGCTAATGATTGCAAATAGAAACAGCCCAATATTACTGCCCAACCAGGCGAATATGTACAATCTGCACATCATATCTTATGGGAGTGTATTCTTTGGCAGAACGAACGCAATATTATGTTAAATAATTTACAGGCTGCAACTGGAGTTGTTTACTATACGGACCTTTTTTTTTTAATGGGACAATTCCACCGCACTATTCCCAAACCACTGCAACTCCTGAAAGCCAGAATCAACAGTGGCAACCACCATAAAAGCGCCGAGGCAATGAAGCTCGACGAAGTCCCGGAGAAAGAATTTAACTGTCTTGGATCCCGCAACGAAATTAATCAGAAAATAATAACGGAGGAGTAGGAAAAAGTACAAATTTCCACTTCCCTCCATATCAAGCAGGTGTGTGGTATACGGACCTTGTGGAAACTAGAACAAATTTCCGTGCGTTCAAGCGTTTTTGCCATACCTATTAATGGAAAATATAGCAGCTCACAATGTTAGGACCCATTAATATTAATGCAAATGTTTATCCGTGGTGCTAGGCAACTGGGCTTATCCCAGTTGTAAACGACCCTTTGTGCCTATTGGTCTTTTTTGTTCTGTCTCCTGCTAGATAAAGAGGGAAGGTTTTTCCTTCTCCTCCTTTATTCTTTTCTGATTAATTTCATTGCGGGATACAAGACAGTTAAATTCATTCTCCGGGACTTCGTCGAGCTTCATTGCCTCGGCGCTGGTGGTCGACACTGTTCTGTGTGATTCTGGCTTTCAGAAGTTGCAGTGGTTTGGGAATAGTGCGGTGGGATTGCCCAACCAGGCGCCGTTCAGTCTAACTGGAAACAGCTGGATAGTATTTTACCTACATGGAATGGCGACCTTCACAACCCAGTAACTGGATTATACGATACTCTTTGGCAAGACTAGTGTCAGACTTTCCAGCTTTTGACTACCATTGATGTATGGATGATCCAAAGGACGGTCACCCATCCACGGACCGACCTCGGCACGCGTTGCTTAACCCTGATGATCGACGCGTGCGGCTGTTTCTATTTAGCAACGAGTTCTCCTATTCCACGAAAACTATGACTAAATGAAATAGGTTATGAAAACTATTTAATAAAACAGCTTTCATCTAAATAAAAATAAAGTTCATATCGCAACGGAAATGAGATCTCAGAGTTAATTAATTGCTCCGATATATATCAGGCATTTGGGTTAGGTACTCGGCAGAGCGACGATATATCTCAAAGTCGTGACATCGCGATCAAAATCGCTGTTAGTCTTAGACAAAATATCTTAAGATACTTATGAACTATAATAGGTTAATTTCAACCATCAAGAAACCACTTCACTATCATTTATAAAACAAAGTCCGCCGCCACGTCTAATGTCTATCTGTTCGCTTCACGATAACCTCAAAAACTACTGAACGGCTTTTCATGCGGTTTTCACCAATAGACAGAGTGATTCATGAGGAAGGTTTAGGTGTATAATTTGTTAAGTTTTAACCCGTGCGAAGCCGGGCCGAGTCTCTAGTAAATTATTATAGGAAATACTACCTTTATCTCGTGGCTTCGCTTACGTGGCCTATCCGGTAGAAACCGTGCATTTTGCTGATATGAAAGCTACATGCGAGTGTTAAAATAAAGCCTTTTTATGCGAGACACGAACGATTATTTTTCTACTACCTGATGAGCTTACTTAATTAAATGCAAATAAGTTTCAACAACAATGTATTAGAAACGTTCAGACTAAAAACCACAGAGGTAACAGGTTCAGTATCATTCTGCCGGTTACATAATGATATCAAAACTCCATACAAAAGTCATTTCGTAACCGTTATTAAGTAATTTAGTTTTTTTATCACTTTTATTTTATAATCTTGTGTCTAAATGTTCATATTTCGAAACGAATTTCTTAGGCAATTTGTGAACATAATAGACAAGTTAGTAGAAAAAAGAATTTTCGTTCTTCCAGAGCATACTCCTATACAAAAAAACATGTAAAATCATACATTTTTACATCTGCCGAAAATATAGGCACATCTACCTTATACCTTGTACATTTCACTAGTAATGTTTAAATTCCATATACCTAATAAGGGTCGAGCTTACTGCCCCGAACCGGGCACTAATCCGGACTCCGGCCCCACTACAGAGAAATTGAGTTGAAAATACCCAGAAACACTTTACACTAAAGGAAAATTTCAGTAAATCTAAACTAGAATGGTCTGAAATGTATGAGAAGATGCCTTTGCAGTGGGATATGAACAAATACCGGAAAATATGTACAGTTCACGTTAAAACCGTAATTTTTAACCCGAACGTGACTAATCGTCGAAACCGAAACGAGAATTTCCATTTATTTGCTCCTGAAAACTAATCGACTACCAGTGTTTACAAGTTAGAAGTACCAGGCGCCCATAACCCAATTGGTTTCTCAATCAAAATGTTGGTGCACCGTAAATAGGGTACAAAATATTAGATTTAATATAAGCGTGGGTTGCGCGGCGAATTTGGCAATTAACTAACTGAAATACATGATATTTTATTTGTAGATTCGAAGTAGGGTTGTCAGAACTATGGTGCCAAAAATGTTGTAAAATGTTTTTTCTAATATACGGAGTTAGAAAGAGATGGAAGTAAATTAGACCGATTGAACTAAGAAGTACTAAGTTGAAATATTTAGGTATTTGACAATTTATAGATACTTTTGAACAGTCAAATATTATGATGGTTTGAAATTAGATTCAGACTACACTTAGCAAATAGCAACAAAAGACACATGTCAGTTTGTTTTGACAGCTGTCAAATCTTCTTCATAAAGTACGTGTTAGAAAAAGACACCAATACCATCACAATCGACTCCTATGTACACACACCTAGCACTCATGTGTTCCCGGTAAAAATAGTGCTTTCAACACAACCTTTGCCAGAGACAAGACGCAGTAGTGCGTAACGACGTCTAAGCTTTGTTTTTTTTAAGCACTCTCTGGAATCTTAAGAGACAACGTGTGTTTTTAGAAATCCGGAATGTAGAACGTAGGTATGCTATATGCTATCAAAGCTAAGAGAGATTAGTAGATGCTTTCTAAACTATTGTAAAGAGGTTAATTGAATGGAGGAAGAGGTAATCTGTACAAGTACTGATTCGATGTCTTTCACTGTCAGAAAGCTACATTATAATACTTCATAAAAGATAGCTTGATCTCTGCGACAGCTGTCAGTATCAATTCAGTAACAATAGCGCTTGACAGACTAACAATAACGTATACGTCAGTTTGACATAATTATGTCGCAGACATCAAACTATCTTTTATGAAGTACAATACTCTTTTTTATTTTATCAGACTGCCCATTGTATTAACTCGTAACCTCCTAATTGTAATGGATAATGGTGTACACAATAAAGATGGATCTATCTCCATAAATACTGGAGAAGTAGTCCGCGGTAGCGAAGCAATGCCAAAATGCTAGTCTAAATCTCCAGAATATTTGTTTGATAAATGTAACTGTAAACACATTCAATGTAGCGGACATTTTAATCCGGAGTTTTAATATACGGTAGAAGTAAAACTCGGAATTGTATAATGTCACAAATATATATTTTCATCACACAAAAGTGTTTTGCATAATAATTTCTTAGCAGTAATAATACCGGTTTTCGCTACTAGTAGGAACAAATTTAATTTTCGCCGAAAGGGGTGGTAGTTATAAAACACAATACACCCACGTTGCATTTAGAAACACGAGAAAAAGGATTTGAAATGAAAACGTAGAATTACACAACATCTGTATTCCCAGAAAAGAACTGCTGTACCTACTATGTCGAAGTTGGCTCAGTAGGCCAGTATTTCACATGTGATGACTGCCTCCTTCACAACCCAGCTAACATAGACCGATTCAAGACCTACGAACGACAGACATTAGTTCCCACATCGCGTATTCCTAACTGTGGTGTTTATTGCGTATATAATTTGTTCCTGCTAAAACCTTATGAATTGATGAAGCGTGAGCGCTTTTGTTGAGACTGGCTTATGAAATTTTTGACTTTCAAAACATGTTAACGGTCATCCAATATAATAAATTATTGTTGCTTTTAACACACATCACACATCATCAGAATATTATTGTTCCCACTGCTGGGACACAGGCCTCCTCTCTGTGAGAGGGAATGGGCCGTTATCCACCACGCGGGCTCAGTGCGGGTTGGTGGATGTCACATGTCTTCGAATTTTTGGTTCTAAGGCATGCCGGTTTCCTTACGATGTTTTCTTTCACCGTTTTCAGAGCAGTGGAGATGAAATAATTTACACAAAGTAAAGCGCCTGCCTGGGCTCGAACCCATGACCTACAACTTGTAAGTCGCGGCCGATACCACTGGGCTACCACTGTTTTTAACAGTTTGAGTCAATAGGGATATTGTTTCCTGGGTAGAAAAATATAATTCTATTTAGCCAGTGAGATTATCAAATAATATTGGACACGTATTTTTGTTTTATCAAATAAATAAAAATGTACAAAGATAAAGCGCATCAAAGTTCAGGAGTGGGGACTTGTGACGTCACTTTGTCAGTATAAAGTGTAGTAGCACCACCGTGACGTCACACGATATTGACGGACTAAATAGATATTTTTTTGTAAACTACCCTATTGTCTGTAAAACGAGTAAAAAAATAAAATTTTCCAAAACCGACAGTATTTTAAATTTCATACTTTTTAAACAAACAAAATTTATCTAAACTCCATTTGCGATAACATAAGACGTTTAAATTAGCCCATTTTACAGCCCGTTCAACCGATTTTGACTTCTATTACGTTGGTGATACGACATATGGTAGCTGTAGTAAACAGTTGGTTTTGGTAACAGATTTATGCTTTTTATGTCATCCGTATGTTTACGGGATAGAACTCAAAATCGGTTGAACGGACTGTAAAATGATTTGGAAACATGTATAATGTTATTTCAAATGGAGTATAGTATCGAACACGTAATTATGACACGATATCTTGCGAAAATACCCTGATTCAAACAGTAAAACAGCTATAACCTTTGAACTGCTGAACCGATATACATCAAACATAACCAAGAACACTCCCGATAATGTCACAACTAAATCAAACGGTTCATCCGTTTAGGATCTATGATGCCACAGACAGATACACACATACTCAAACACTCAGGCACACACGTCTAACATAATTATAACGCCTCTCTTTTTCCGTAGGGGTGTTAAAAATATATTTCTCTTGCTAGCCAGCCCTACGCCATGTAGACATTACTCCGCTGTGCCGAGTGCCGTACCGATATACCACACAGATAACTCCTACGATCACATTACTGAGATCAACTGTTATAGACCACTGCTATGCTAGTTCCCAGCGACTTGGACTATAGATATATGAAATGTGAGCTTCTGAACGCGAATTCAGCAGCGTATACTTCGTATGGTCACCCTCGCATATGGACATCAATCAGTAAATCGTTGCTGTTCCTAGAGGCAAAGCTGGAATGTGTCATATCAATCTATCCCTAGCCTTTTCCCCTAGCTCCTTTAGTGGGCAGCTCAGCCTATCTCACATCCAGATTTTCTGGGTTCAGGTTAGCCGTAACGACTTTGAAAGATCTTTATCTACACTCACAACGTAATGTTCCAAATATGAATTCAAAAAATATTGTATAAACATGCGCTTTATATCCGTGGATAGGAAAAATTAAAAAAAAAAACCCATTACAGTGCAACATTTTCCTTCGATTTTCAAACAACTGCATCATAAAATAACTTTTTAATTATTATAGCACACTTTTACTTTTTAATTTATTGGCGTATATGTGCTCCTTGACTTATTGTCGAAAAGTAGTGTCATGTCTATGGAGGCGCGCGGTGCGCTGTCATGCGCAATGAGAATCTATACTGCCCGCCATAGGTACCACATATTTTTTCCGTTTCCACTTTTGTTTTATTTAAAATTTAAGAGTGAAGATAAAGTAGTGTATGCAACGGCATATAATTAGGTATTAAAACACTCGCGTGTTTATATTATCACATTCGGCTTCGCCTCATGTGATAAACCCACGTTCGTGTTTTAATAACCCTTATTATATGACCATTGCATAAACTACTATTAAATGACAGGAATGCATCATATATGCCTCATTTATGTTAACTTTAAATATTTGCCTGGTACCAGGGTGACATAAGCGTGGCGGCGGTGCCTAGCTTCGCCACTTACGCGGAGTGGCGCTCGAACAAAGCGCCACAATGCGACGCCACTCCAGCCGGAGTGACGTCTTGAGTATCAATAGTACAGCTATTGGAAATGGAGCCATACTAAGAACATCTATGTTTTAGTACAGCTGCATTATATCTAGGAAATTAGGAAAAGTGTTCTACCGAATGTTGGCTTTGACAACTTTCAATCAGCGATAGGTGTCTGACGTGCAGCAAATGCTGAGTTAGTAACCATACCGTTTCGGTATCGGCCCGACGCAATTCTTTATCCTTCTTTATTGTTTACCCGACTGCCGAAGGAGTGTGATGTGTTTATCAGTCTATGTATTTTGTTCCTATGTGGCGTTCTAGAAACCAAATGCGTTGGCCGATTTTGAGGATTCTTATGTCAATCGATTTGTCCTAACCTTGCGAGTGTCACTGGCTACAGATAAATTGGAAATTAGAAAAATGGCGGCTTTTGGGCGCCATATTGTGAGAGCCCATTTGTTTTTCTAAATAGGTTTTTAAGAGGCGGTTTCAAAAATATATAACACTTATATGTTTAAATGTACCTAATTAAAAAAAAACTAATAAGTTACTTATAAAAGAAAGTTAATTTAAAAATAAATTTTGCCTGATTTTTTTTAACTAAATTTCTAAATAGGCTTAGGTTGGCGATTTCCGAATAATCGATCTCGGGTTTCAACCAGAAGTCACACATTTTACAACTTTGGAAGTGTCCCTCCTTTGCGTATTCAGTTTAGAAAAAAATTAAATTAGAAACCTTAATATTATTTTTGAAGACCTCCATCATATCCATAGATACCCCACACGTATAGGTTTGATGGAAAAAAAATGAGTTTCAGTTCTAAGTATGGGGAACCCCCAAAATTTATTGCTTTTTTCTCGGGTGAAAATCTTAATGCTGTTTACAAAATACATCTACTTACAGTTTCAACAGCATAGTTCTTATAGTTTCGGAAAAAAAGTGGCTGTGACATACGGACGGACGGACAGACAGACAGACATGACGAATCCATAAGGGTTCCGTTTTGTGCCATTTGGCTACGGAATCCTAAAAAATATTGAATGGATTTTTATATCGTTTTCACCTGTAGAAAGAGTGAGAAACGAGTCAGGTTTTTGTATATATATATGGAATAACAATATCATATTCAAATTCATTACAGCCATCCTCACAAACTCACACATGTACAGTACGGGACACTCAGAAAGTTTTGCGAAACTAAAAAAAATTGTTCTATACGTACATATATTTTTATTAAATCTTTTCAAAGTACTTTCCACCAGCCTCTATACAAAGATTCATGCGCCTAAACCAGTTTTCAAAACACTTTTTCCAGTCCGCCGCAGACACCTCGTTTACAGCCTGCTCGAACGCAGCCAGCGCATCTTCCGGCGACGAAAATTGTATCCCTTTGAGCTGATTTTTTATTTTTGGGAATAAAAAGAAGTCACACGGTGCTAGATCAGGGCTGTAAGGAGGGTGACCCAGGAGTTTGACTGGCGTGCTGTCCAGGAAGTCCCTCGTTTTGAGTGCGGTGTGCGCAGGTGCATTGTCGTGGTGGAGCAGTAGCCCGCGGAGCCCTGTGTTTGGTCGCTTGTTGCTTATAACAGAGAAAACTTCTGGCAAACATTTGGTAGTATACCATTCGGCATTAATGCTTCTTTGATCCCGTAAGGGAATTGATACCAAGTGGCCAGTCAAATTAAAAAAGCTAGCGATCAAAATCTTACCCCCGCTTCTAGATCGCTTCACTTTGGTAGGCGTTGGCTCATTTTGAAACACCCAAACAGTCGACTGGCGCTTGGTTTCTGGGTCGTATTGATAAATCCAGGACTCATCACCTGTAACGATGTCGTAAACACGCCGAGACGAGCCTGCTTCAAATTTGTTAAGCATATCACGGCACCATTCCACCCGGGCCTGCTTCTGAGCATCGGTGAGGTTGTGCGGCACCCAGCGTGATACTATCCTCCTCACGCGAAGATGGCTGTGTAGAATCTCGTGAACGCTTCCCGATCCAATCTTCAATATGTGTTGAATCTCCTGATATGTAATTCGCCTATTGTCTTGGATTAAATTTTTCACTGCTAGCACGTTTTCTTCGGTAACAGCCGTCAAAGGGCGACCGCTTCTTTCGTCATCCCCCAAAGTTGGTCGACCGCGCTTGAATTCGTTATACCAACGATACACGGTTGCCTTGGAAGGGCCTTCATCCATGAATGCCATTTGAAGTCTATCGTACGATTCATCCGGTTTCAGGCGACACTTGAAATCGTATAAAATCATAGCTCTAAAATGTTCCCGGCGCAGATCCATATTTCAGTGAGACACAATACTTTGAATTAACTCGCAAAAAATGTGGAGGGAAATTTTGAAATTGGAACTTACTTATTTTTACTTATAAATAATCATATTTTCGAAAAACATTATAACTGGCCAGTCTCCCATATATAAAAACTTTTTTTCGCAATACTTTCTGAGGGGCCTGGTATAAGATGGGCTTGTAAATACGTAAGAAGTATGCAGTAATATTGTTATTCAGGTCATGTTAAATGGCGCATCAGCAGTAATTTGGCTAGTCAGTGTTTATCTCAGTAAACTGATCAAAAACTGTGATAGAAATACATGTCAAATTCGCTACGTTTTATCGTGTTCATTCGTCTGCCAAGTTGAAGATTCATTAATGTCTGTGAACTTCTATGAATCCGGAATTCTAGATGATTGTATAGTTTTATATGTCTTACCAAACAGCCAGCTGTTTACTTTTTTTTCACCCGACTGTCGAAGGATGGTTGTGTTTATCAATCTATGTATGTATGTATGTTTGTTCCTATGTGGCGTTCTAGAGATCAAACGCGTTGCCCGATTTTGATGGTTCTTACGTCAATCGATTCGGCTTAACCCTGCTACATTAAAATTGGAAAATGCGAAAATGGCGGATTTTGGGCGCCATATTGTGGGGGACCAAAAACCAGACGTATCCTCCGACTGCACAGCATGATTTTCTTCTTGTTTACGTCTTTTTAGTTCGCTTTTTAAGCAGTCTGGTTTTATGTTATTTTTTTTTGAATTATTTCCATTTAAACATATAAGTGTTATATATTTTTGAAATAACCTTTTGAAACCCTTTATTTTGATACCCCACACGATGGGGATGGAAGAAAAAAAAATGGACCCCACATGTATAAAAATGGACCCCAAAAGCCGCCATTTTCTTTTTTCCAATTTTAATGTAGCCAGTGACACACGCAGGTTAAAGACGAATCGATTTACGTAAGAACCATCAAAATCGGCCAACGCGTTTGGTCTCTAGAACACCACATAGCAACAAACATACATACATAGACTGATATACACATTACCCTCCTTCGGCAGTCGGGTAAAAAAACTCTTTTTAAACAAGCTTGTTAGCTCACCGTGCGTAAAATAAAGTGTATGCAAAATTTCATCTTAATCAGTTGAGGATAACTGCTTTAAAATTCATTTGCAAGATTTGACCTGAACACACATACATACATTGCAAGTTAATGAAAAACTTATAAAAAATACTAAGAATATAGGGGTCGTATATAATAGGGGACGACCTTATTGGCCATCAGACCTGGCACTAATCCAGAGAAATTCCTAAAGATTTTCTTGTACCCATTTCTATTTTAAAATATTGCCTCCATCAGACTTACTTTCAAACAAAGCGCCTTGAAAGCACTTCTGTACTACTGTATGTCTGAGTATCAATACAGCTGTAGAGCGCCGCCGTTGAGTATCGATAGAAATGTAGAAGGCTTTGATCGCGATTTTTCTTCCAATGTGCCTGTAGGCCTTTATACTAAATACAATAGGTACTAGTGATAGGAATGGGTATTTTTTGGAATTCATATACTAGTAGGAACAGTGATTCTGCTTGCAGTAAAGATATCTAGAAGTATTAAAAAGTTTTAAATACATAAAGTTTTTTTTCTAGGTATGTACTTAGTATAGGACCGGGATATTTGTGGTGTTACCGTGGTTTTTAGGGTTTCGTACCTCGAAAGGAAAAAACGGAACCCTTACAGGATCACTTTGTTGTCCGTCCGTCCGTCTTTCTGCCTGTCTAGACCCTTTTTCGCAGGAACGCGTGGAGGTATCAAGCTGAAATTTATATCAAATACTCAGGTCTACAGTCCCTTAAAGCTGTGCAAATCAAACTTCTAAGCCAACGCAATCAAAGTATACAGCCGCTTATGCCGCAAATTCTCGATACTCGCAACGAAATCAAAACCTACAGGGTACTTCCCGTGAACTCAGAATCATGAAATTTGGTACGAAGCAACGTCTTATAGCACAGATAAAGGAAAAATTGCGAAAACCGTAAATTTTTAGTTACATCATATAGTAAAAATATTTTTAATAATTTTAAACTTACTACCCCTTTCCTCACGAACGCGTAGAGGTATTAAATTAAAATTCATATCAAATACTCAGGTCTATAATACCTTTAAGCTGAGGTTTGTACGGAACCCTCGGTGCGCGAGTCCGACTCGCACTTCGCCGGATTTTTTCTTTTGTGTAGTCTATGGTTTTAGTTATTTATGCAAGAGCTTTTAAACTTAAATTCAATTCCATGTACAGACATTAGTAAAGTGTTTGCAAAACTTTCCACATAAATACTCGAGCACTATAAGATAATGTACGGGATCCGCCCGTGACGCGTGACGGCTGACAGCGCGTCTCGTCCAAATCGCGGCTATTTCGGAGCTAGACGAGCTTTATATCCCTCTACATCCGTCCGTCTTCGCGTTTGACGGACAACTAGGGCTGGGATTGGCTGATCTTTGCGGATATGGGGAGCGGATATAATTTTTTGTTGTAGGTGCTAAATTTAGTTCTTAAATGAAGATGTAAACTTTTAGTTGATTTTTTTGGAACAACTCTAAATCACCGCTGCGGCGGTTCGGACCCGTAGCCGAAAAAAGGTTTTGACCACCACAGCGGATCCAACCCGATAATGGTTAGTTTTAATATTAACTATTTATCAATTCAATTCATTTATTGCATCAATTATGGTAGGTATATAAAGTTCTTATATAAAATATTTAGCAACACACATTTGGCCAATATATAGCATGCAATAGTACAAGTTTTTACACTTAAGATATTAATTAGGTAACTACATTATGTCAATTTATGTGTCTACTTAAAAGTTAAAATATAAAGTTAAAATATATCTGTGCTTTAGTGTACAAAATTTACAGGGACACTTTTGAAAGAACTCATCTATCGAATAAAAACACTCTTGTAACAACCACATCCGCAACGCAACACAAAACTTATTGAAGGGTAGAATAGAATAGAATAGAATAGAATATACTTTATTGTACACCATCAAATTGTACACATTTTCAAGAAAAACTTATTTCTACGGGTACAAAGGCGGGGCGGGGGGGCGGGGTTAGTTGAGTAATTGACCCAGGCAAAGCATTGTAAATTAAGGGAACCATGTAAACGCAGCTCCGCCGAAAAAGTTCTAGCTTTGGAACGGGCATTTCAAAATCTAAGTGTGTAGGTTTCCTTTTATTTGTGTTATTTTTCCGTTCGTATCTTTGTGGATATTGTTATATTTCCAATATAACGTGTTAAAATTCAATCCAATTTTGGTAGTGGGAACAATAACAAAGCGGTATATGGATGATGCAAAACTAATATTATTGTGTATAAGCCGAAAAAATACCTACGTGAAATACATAATTTTTTGTAACAGCAACCAATCTTTTATTGTCCTCATTTAAAATTAGACAATAAAAAAATCAAATGACTTAATTCTCTCTACACGGATAACCTAAAAACGTCTTCCACTTACAAAATGATTGACGTTCGATTACGAATGGCGATACAAATGTAAGTACTCGCTACATTTTGCTAAAGTATCGTTGGATCCGAAAATAAATATTCCATGTCGGATCACAATCTGATCGCGCAGAGATTGCTGAGTGCCAGATAGAAGAGATAACAGGGAGAGCAACTATTTTGACATTATCGCTATCATTTATTTTATGTAAGAAACTAAATGATTATTTAATGCAGCGCTTTGCATCTTAGGAAAACTACTTATGTCTTTTTCTGGAATAAAAACTATTCTAGTATTAAAGACTTATTCTACTGCCTGATTTTTATGACCATTCAAATACTACCAGGCATAGGTCCCTACGATTTTTTTTTCGGGCGCCGTTTTAACTTACCACAGTGTCTCAAGACGAAAGTCTATGACCAGTGTGTGTTGCCAGTGATGACATATGTCTCTGAGACGTGGTCGCTTACAATGGGTCTCATCAGAAAGCTTACAGTCACTCAAAGGGCAATGGAGAAGGCTATGCTGGGATTTTCCTTGCGTGATCGAATCAGAAATGTGGAGATTTGCAAGAGAACCAGGATTACCGACATAGCCCGACGAATTGCCAAACTTAAGTGGCAGTGGGCAGGGCACATTGCTCGCAGAACGGATGGCCTATGGGGCCAAAAAGTTCTGGAATGGCGACCGCGAACCGGAAGACGACACGTTGGAAGGCCTCCCACTAGGTGGACCGATGACCTGGTTAAGGTTGCGGGAAGGCGCTGGATGCGAGACGCACGGGATCGGTCAATGTTGCGACGCCTGGGGGAGGCCTATGTCCAGCAGTGGACGTCTTTCAGCTGAAATGATGATGAATGATGATTATCAACCAGCTTATGCTGCAGCAGCTTCGCCTGCGTGAAAAGTGTTTTTTTTTATCCCAAGGGAACATTATACCGGGAATAAAAACAGCCTATTTGTTATTCCAGACTATAACCTATCTCTGTGCCAAATTTCATCCAGATCCTTTCAGGTGTTCTGACATGATTGAGTAGCAAACATACAGCTAGGTATCTAAACTTTTTCATTTATAATATTAGTGAGATAGTAAGAAGCAAGATTGACTATTCGAGATATCAAATCTAGTCTTAAGACGACGACTAACGCCAACGACCTTGAGGGAACAAAACGCGCACTCGTTTCACACCCGCGCGACCCAAAATTTAGTAGTTTTTTGTACTTTCCTTTTTATTCTATGACTTAAAAAAAAAAAGGCTCAGATCAAAATGTAGATAATTAAATTGTCTTTGAGATGGTGTCGATTTCATTAAAATACACCCAGCGGTTTTGGTGTGATTGTCGAGTTTTTGTCCGTTTTAGACATAACTTTACAAATTAATTACACTATGTTATACGAAGAAAACTGAAAATTTGCTCAGATCAAATTATTAAGAAAATAGTCTAATATAACATATATTTTTTTCAAAAAATTACGACTAGCCATTTAGACGTGATTCTCAATTTAAAATCAGCTACTCAAGGGAATCGGCGCCTTAATATAAAATAAATATAAATATCCCACTACTGGACCCTTTTTGCGTGGACGCATACATTTATTCTATAAAACTTAAATATTTTATAAAGCTGATTGTTTGTCATCTATAACTGTATTACAAAATTAGATTAGTTGTTTTAAGCGTTAATGAGTTTCCTACATTTTATGATTACGGCATTAGTTTAAATTAATAGAGAATCAAATATGGTTCAAATCACTATTCAATTCGGATTACAACATAAAAACATACGCAAAAAGTTTTTATGATTCAATAAAAACAACGACCTTGTGTAATTGTATCCGCCATCATGATCGCGATGTGGTTATTATTTATTGACAGATGAAAACCGCTGAAGATTCATTTCATATAGTTTGTTTACAAGACATAATAATAGATATTACAAGATCCTTTTACAAGCTGTTAAAGGTTTTAATCTGTAATTATTGAAAAAACTTACAAATATGTGAGAAAAATGCTGTACCTAGCAGAGCATAAGAAAATAAGTTTGCCTTCATAGTTTGCGAAAGCAATAAAAGTTTAAGTAGTTTATAATTAATATAATAATCAGTTCCGTACACGCGACACGAGACAATATCAAACTTAAAGATCCAAAACTCACGCGATCACGTGATCCGAATAAATGCGGAAGTAATCATTATACTCGTATATTATCCGCCAACCATCGCAGTCACAACACTATTATAAAACAACATCAATTTTATAGATCATTGATCTTTGCCGGCTATTATTAAACTCTGGCGCACGTGTTCTCTATCCCTCTCGCACAATACACTAACCTATATGCTAGACAGAGATGGTTATAGATCTGTCAATCCATCTTTCAAGTTATATGTTACAATCTCTATCGTTCTTATGAAGGCCGTGTGTGTGAGACAAAGATAGATATACAAATCGATTAGAAGTAGTGAATTTCAAATTGAGTGTAGTTACGTATAGTTGGCTAAGATTATGAAATAATGTAGAAGTGATTTGTGATTTGGCGTGTGTTTATCATCGGTACAAGACAGATTGAAAATAGAATCTAATGGGATCGCCACAGTACATCTGCCTTTTAATGAGTAAGTAAGTTAACTGCATTAAGGCTATGCATTCCTGGTATCGTTATGTGATGGGATGTAAGAATTTCCGGGCGATTATTAATTTGAAGTGTTTTCGCGGTAATTAATGTGTATTTTCTTGGTAGCAGTTTATTGGATGAGCGCCAGGGTCTCTTTGAACTGTCGTGTGAAATGACGTATTTAATTTAAGAGTAGTTCCTACGTTTATGCAATGTTTTTGGTTTTAATTATGAACTTAGATTATTTAGTTTATATGCGAACTAGCTGTCCTCCACGGCTTCGCTACCGTCAACTGGCTATCTGCCTACCCTATCCCACCTACCAACTACTACACGATTGATGCGTAACTTTAACCGTTTACGCAGCGCACGCAACGGAAGCTGTCAAAAAGGAATAATTTTGCAAAGTTTTTCATTTGTGTTCGAATCCTATTGGTCGTAGCGTGATGTTATAAAGCTTATAACCTTCCTCGATAAATGGACTATCCAACACAAACATAATTTTCAATTCCAATCAGTAGTTCCTGAGATTATTATAGATATTTCCCTTGAAACGTCTGCAATTCCTGATAGCTACAACCTAGAGGTCTTTAAGTCAAGAGTGAATAGGTTACTTCTAAGTTTTAGGCAAGCGTGCTTCACCGTCGAGACCAATCATCACTGACCACCAGATATTGTTCAAACGCGAGCACTATGAACATAAAAAAATGTTACAGTAAGTATTTCTTCTTGAAAAACCCTGTCTATTAAACCAACTTTCTATTTGCTAATATAAACTAGTTTTAATGCTTTAAACATGATGTTATACTTCATAAAAGATAGCTTGATCTCTGCGACATATGTCAAAGTGACTTATACGTTATTGTTAGCCTGTCAAGCGCTATTGTTACTGTATTGATACTGACAGCTGTCGCAGAGATCAAGCTATCTTTTATGAAGTATAGGTACTTGGAACTATAAGAAAAAGTCATAAAAACAATGTAAACTAGAAATTAATATTGCCAAACTATTTTCTGTAAAATATTACTAAGTTTTTTTTAGAAGTAAATTTATTATATGTTATATTATAAACCCTTTCCAAGTATCAACTGATTTACTGCTAAGCTCTACAAACTACGCTTTTAAGAAGCTTCTTCAGCTGAAGCAAATGCCCACATCTTTAGAAGATGTGGGCAATTCAACTTTTCGTAACTTTTTTTAACGTTCAAAAGTGCCGCTTGGTGGCCTACTTGAAATAAAATATCTTTGTCTTTGGCTTAAGGCTGCACGACTTAATAAGTCGTCTCAACCGACGACTCTATATTACCTAATCGACGTCATAATGACATAAAGATTTAGCTTTATTATAGGTTTCTCGAATTTAATGCAGTACTTCTAGTTCAACACCCACGGTAAAAGAGATGAAGACCAAAATAATCATGGCTAAACATAGCCCGAGCAAAAATTATAAAAAAATTGTTAAAAGTTAAAGGTTAAAGGTGTCCATAACGCAATAAATTGGTACCTACGAAAGACACCGACTTCCAAAAATAAAGTTATTTTTCACTGTGTAGTTTTATTTGGAAGTCGGTAGATTTTTTTTGTAAAAAGTTTTTTTTTATTTTGCACTTTTTAGTTGTACCTACCTAATAGGCAAGTTGTTTAGTAAGTTACCTACTCGTATAACGCCAGAGTATATTACCAAAATATCATGAAACTTGAACATAACCGGTGAAATGAGAGATCTGCGTACCCCTTAAGAGCGTACTGGCGTGATGTTATGTTATGAAATGGTATAAACAACAAACAGACATGCGATTGCAGTTGCCGTTGTTTATTGAAGAGTTCTGTTGTATATCTTCGAATTTCTTCGTCAGTCCTTCACCAAATTAAAATGGGACCAATTTCGGAACATACTCTTTCAAACAAATCGGTCCACAATTGACGGAGATATCGGTGAACATACACAAAACATACATAATGTCGAACATAGAACCTCCTCCTTTTTGGGAAGTCGGTTAAAACTATGTCGCATCTACGTTTAATCTACTCTATGACACACACACGCACAGGCTGCCACACACATCGACAATTTGATGGATGTATCACTACATCTTAGAAAAAGACTTTTTTATTCTTAATTTCACGGCCACCGTAAGATCTACGACTCCACATCAATATGCTTTGGCGACAGAATTCGTTTTGACATTTCTGTGACATACATTGCGTGTCTCTTGTTGGAGAGTTCACGAATTTTTTTAACTAAAAAAGCAATGGATTTTGTTGTTTTGTCTTTATAAAAAGGATTGTCGGTCGCAGCGTGTCTCTGAATTTTAAAAGGGGATTTGCTAAAATGTCATTTAACTGTCCATTCGTCTTGTAGTGGGAGTTTCTGAGTGAGATACTACAGCAGGTGTGGAATTAAACGTCGGGTAATAGCTGCATGCAAAACACAGGGATTCTGTGTTTGTAGACATGTCATCATTATTTTGTTAGTATCGTAAATGTCCATTGTTAAGCCTTCTTATTTGTACATTGTAAGTACACGTCCACTTATTGCCACTTTGTCTTCTTTTCTCTCGAGTCGGCCACAATTAAAAAAAACAATACTGTTTTTAACTGCCTATATCTACACTGAAAAATTTTAAAATTGTACTTGGATCGGAATTAGACTTGGTTAGGAATTGGATATTGATATGAATTAGACTTAGATAGGAATTGAACTTGGATAGGAATTGGACTTGGACTTTAGTATGTCGAAATTAATGCTCCCATTTCACCGTATTTAGAGGAAATATGGGCAGAGAGCGCCGACTGAATTTCCTTAGTAAAAAGTCATAATTCGTGGTTTGGCTCTCGTCTCTTTCCTCCTCTAATATTGGACCAATTTGAAAGATATTCCATAAACTGGTAAAGTAAGATATATACTATGTCCCTATGTTTTCCTTTTTCATTTATATTTGTCAAATTAGTATACTAAGCCTCTGTTGACAGCGCAATTTTGAGCGTTTTTTGAGGGCTCTAGTGCTTCTAAAGATAATTTATCATCAAAAAGGAAAACAGGGACATAGTATATATCCCTAATTTTCAGTTTACGAAATATCTTTTAAATTGGTCCAATATTGGAGGAGGAAAGAGACGAGAGCCAAACCTCGAATTATGACTTTTTCTAAGGAAATTCAGTCGGCGCTCTCTGCCCCCGTTTCCTCTTAAAGTCAAATTCTCGTACTTAGAAAACGATCGGCAACAATCAGTGTCAAAAACTTGACTAATTAGATACGTGCTGTATACCCATAATGGGCAGACATGCCAGTATCAATTTTAATTATTGTTTCGCCCAAAATTGCTATGTATGTTATGCTGTCGATGTACTTATAAATAAATCAAGGTGTTTGTGATAATTGCGATTAGAGTGCAAAATTTGCATAAAATACGGGCAAATGCTTAAGAAGTCATTATTTTGGTGAACATGGCTCTTGCTAATAATTTTTCACACTAAAAAGATGAAACGTAATAATTATTGTGCTCATTGTATGCTGATGAAAGAAAAAAATGATTTCACGAGAAAAAAAGGCTTGACATGAAAAGTAGTTATCCACAGAAACACGGTAGGGATTACCGATAGTGCGTTGCTGATCCGCAAAATGTCGAATCTGATAAAATTGCATCAGATTTTTCGAACTCAACTGTCAATGTTGCCAAAATCAGTTATAGAACTGACCGATGGAAAGTTCAAAAACTACATCAAACGTGTCCTTATTAAAAAAGCATATTATAAAATGAAGGACTATGTTGAAGATAAAAATGTTGGCTTTAGCTCCTTCTGCGCATGCGGCTTCCCTGGTAACTCATAAACGGCACAAATATGTGGATGTCTCTAATTATTCTCAATCTTATTTTTTTTCTCTTTTAATTAAACTTTTACAATGTTTTTTAATCATCTTTATAGCCCCTTTGCTAAGAATAGTTACAGCACTGATAGCAAAATTTATGCCACATGTTAAATTTAGTGTTGTTAGTTTTTTTTTTTTTTTACCTTTGTATAGATTCTTTCACCGATTGTTTTGTGAATGTGTGAACATTGTAGGCCTTCTAGATTTCAAGATGATTGTTAACATTTGTTAATTTTTTTATCTCGTTTTACATTTTATTTTGTTTTTTTTAATTTCTTACGACTTATTGTCGGGCCTACGTTGTCCCCCCACATCCAAGTACTAATGCTGTAACATGGAAATATTGTAAACAAAAAAATTTAAAAGAGTAACCATGGAGTTTCTTGCCGGTTCTTCTCCATAGGAAACGTCTAACCCGAACCGAACCGTGCACCTTTTGTCGACGTTTCATAAGTGCCCATGTAGGCCTATGTAAAATATTTTTTTTTTTGTTTTTTTTTTATTTTGAATGTCAGTTCTTGTATTATGAAGCAGTGAAAAATAAAATTATTGAGAATGTCCATCCCTATCAAGATTCAACGAGATTTGATTTAGAGTGCATGTTAAGCAGAAGTTTAGCTCTGGAGCATCCAAAATCAGCCAGTCATGTAATATGATGTAATGGTCGCTAGCGCTAATTCTGAACGTGATTTCCTGTGTTTGATTTCCAGGTAGTGAAAAGCGTACTGAGAATTTCCATCTGTAATTTCTCAGTAAAACACCGAGTCTGGCTTTTTGCTCGGTTAATGCCAAATGCCCATAGGGTAGTTGACAAAAAAATATCTATTTAGTCCTTCAGTTCAGCCTAATTATGACTAAAGTATTGGGCACGTATTTTTTCATTTGCCACGTAATCAAAAAATTATGACGATACAATGCGTTGAAATATCGTTTGACGTCACGGTGTGCTACACTTTATACTGACAAAGTGACGTCACAAGCCCCCACTCCTGAACTTTGATGCGCTTTATCTTTGTTAATTTTTATATATTCGAAAAAACAAAAAGCGTCCAATATTATTTGATAATATCACTGACGAAACGACTAAATTGAATTATCATTAGGGTTCCGTACCCAAAGGGTAAAAACGGAACCCTATTACTAAGACTCCGCGATCCGTCAGTCTGTCTGTCTGTCTGTCTGTCACCAGGCTGTATCTCATGAACCGTGATAACTAGACAGTTGAAATTTTCACAGACGATGTATTTCTGTTGCCGCTAAAACAACACGAAACCTATTACGTTTTTTGAGATAATGGTACGGAAACCTTCGTGCGCGAGTCCAACTCGCACTTGGCCGGTTTTTTTCTACCCAGGAAACACCCTATTATTAGGATCGCCTCCTATTACATAGAACATGAAATTAACTTTTAACTTATTAAAATGAATACGCCTCTGCCTTATCCTTCGAAGAAAACAAGCGTGATGTTATGTAGTGACTATATTGAAAGAAAGAAAGAACTAGAAAAAAATATTTACATTATCGTCATTTGGCGCCGGTTTCAGAACACATGTGACGGACATATGCAATTTATGTCATATTGTTGTCTACACTTTGATGTCGTCTCACTGAGTCGAGTCTAAGAGAGATCGAATATGCTAAAGTATGTTTAGCTGGCAGCTTCGCCTGGATCCTTAATCCTAGTCCAGACCGTAGTCTGCCCGTGTTCCAAAATATACACCCTACCATACCTACACTGTACCAATACTTATTGCAAATAAATGATTGATTGATTGATTGATTGATACCAAGCAGGGTACGTAAATTCTCCCCCGGTGGGTTCCCGCTTTGTCGAGGCGGGGGGGCTCAGTAACCGTGGCTTGGTCACCCACGGTGAAGCGAAGAGGAACCCGAGGAGGGGCCGCTCGTCAGGGCTTTTGCCGATTAAGCCGACGACGTAGCGGCCAACTAGTAGGTTGCGGTGTCGTTTGGTAACAGGCGACATCGCAACTGAGGCGGGCCGCGATGTCTTATGGAGATTCCCAGGTCCCATACGATATCGCGGCTGAGGGTTGGAGGTCGCGGCGGGAGAGGAGTGCCGGTATTGCGGTGCGCCGCTCTCCCTACCTTCCGCGGCCTAGACGGGGTCGCCACCGTCTGATGGCGGACGGAAGCGGAGGCTTTTTACTTTTTTGCTTCCATACAGGGCTAGATAATGATGAGACAAATTGATATCACTTTTTATTTTGAACGAACATCGTCAAACTGTGGCATAATCCCTAGACTATGTTTGTATGGAAGAATTTTCGACTAGTGTAACCTTAACTTTAAAAAGTGTTTTTTGTTCTTGTTTACTTGTTAATTGACCTAAATAAACCAATGTCCCGTTTTGAGTCAAAGAACAAATGGTCACGTTATGCATACTAGCTATTGTTGTGTGGTATGTTGATGTCGACTGAGTTGAGACGGAGATGCATTGATTGTTACTACAGCTAGAGACCTTGTTTTCTGATAGGTTTAAATATAGATAACATATCGCCGCTGCAGCTGGCAGTTAGGAACTCATTCAGCTTATAATAGGGAACATTACTGCCAATTGCTCCCGCCAGATGGCGCTTGACGGCTCTGAGTAAACAAAAACATAACAACATGGCGTCTACTACTTTTTATGGTTACCGAACTATTTTTTACTGTTTTTAAGATAACTTGTGTTCTAAAACCAAATAATAATATTGGGGAAGTAGTTAGCTTCATTTTACTTACACTATTAGTTTTATATTTTGTATGCTTAGACTGCGAAATTTTGTCGCTCGACTTTGACAGTTTGTTTTTTTTTAGGGATAGGTCCGATAAATCAAAACGTAACTTATATCGGATATGTCTTTTTGATATCATATCATATCGATATCAAAATAACCGTTATTACAAAAGCTGTATCTAATAAAAACCTTACTAGCGTGCGAGAACGAATAATTCAAAACTTAAAACCGTAACAATGCGAAAACGTACGAACTACGAACAAAACGCAATTTTCACAAACGTTAGGAACCATAAGCGCTACCTATCTTTCTAAGTATTATTTCGCGTTCGTTGTTAGTTTGCTCATCTACATAACATTTTAACTTTTGCAAACTGTACTACTGATATCGATATCTGAAAACCGTTTTCGATATCGATATGAAAACACATACATAACCGTTTGCGCAAAAAACCGAAAACGCCCTTCTCTAGTTTGTATACGCTGAAACCTGTGGCGCCATCTGAGCGCAGCTTTACGGATAGTTCCCTATTTCAATCCCACTGGGATATCATAATGTAGGATTGTTTATTACTAGTAGTAGAGAACAGCTGATTTTATTATCTATACCATAGATCTATACCAATATTATAAAGAGGAAAGATTGTTTTGTTTGTTTGTACCGAATAGGCTCCGAAACTACTGGACCGATTTTAAAAACTCTTTCACCTATAGAAAGCTACATTATTCCTGAGTGACATCGGCTATTCTTTTATCCATGAAACTGGTCCTGTGGGGTGGTCCACGGGAGCGAAGCCGCGGGGAACAGCTAGTCAAATATAAAATTTATTAGACGTCTGTAAGTTAAGGTGATAATAGTTCTATCCTGAGAGTAGAATTTAATTTAAATTTTCAGGGTTCCATACCCAAAGGGTAAAAACGGGACCCTATTACTAAGATTCCGCAATCCGTCTGTCTGTCTGTCCGTCTGTCACCAGGCTGTATCTCATGAACCGTGATAGCTAGACAGTTGAATTTTTCACAGATTATGCATTTCTGTTGCCGCTATAAAAACAAATACTAAAAACAGAATAAAATAAATATTTAAGTGGGGCTCCCATACAACAAACGTGATTCTTTTGCCGTTTTTTGCGATAATGGTACGGAACCCTTCGTGCGCGAGTCCGACTCGCACTTGGTCAGTTTTATGAGTTGATTTTTGCATAAATTGTACCTAGGTATCGAAGTATCACCTTGTATTATTATTTAAACAGTGGTAACACCTTAAAAAAAAAATTCTAAGAAAATTTTAAGGTGATAAAAATAACATGAAGTGAAGGTTTCACTTCTATAATTAGCATTCCCTCTCACGTAACCCAATAAATATATTATCTGTTCGTCTCTTTAATATGTCCTTTTTCGTTTGAAATCACAACGGGGGTAAAGAAGTTGTCACTTGCAAAATCACTTTCGAAACTTAGGTATATAATTACCTACGTCTCACGTACCCTAGGTACGTCGTTTTATTTAAATTATGTTTCCAAGCACAAGCAATTAATTAATAATTTCACACTTCACTACGTCCGTTATTTACGCACTTTTTACAATTATTCATGTAACCATAAATATCTAATTAAAATTTAATGAGTCGAGAAATTGTAGAAAATATTCCATACTTACCGATAGTTTTGAATTCAGCTTCAACTATTTCTACAACTGTTATTACTTCTTGGAATTATGTCCAAATGCAGTGAAATAATAGTTTGATTGCTTACCTGAAACAAAAAAGAAAATAATACATTAGTACTTATTACAAAGCTAATTGAAAATATTACTATCTTTTTCTAACAGGTGGAATAAGTAAGAGACAAGAGATCAACTGTCAAAATGACAGTGATGACAGTTATAATCACTTGTATGCAAAACTGAAAACATTGTCATTTCTTTCAAATAACTTAAATATTTATTCAAAACAGTCACATTTACGACCACACTTGACCAATATTTAAAGTTCAACATCTAATACCACGCTCTATTGTTGAATAGTTAATCTTAAGAAACTGAAAGTCAACCGCAATTGATTTTTTATGATTACGAGTAAAAACTTTACTATTATTTGTGGTTGCCAACAGCTGACAAAGAATTGATCTCTCTTAGAGAAAGTCATATTGTTGGCGCTAATGTTGGAAAATGTAAATTACTGTAAAAGCTTTTTCAATTTTATTTGCTTTCCCGGCAGATGTATATTTAACCATTGTTAAAAAGACAAAAAGATTGAGGGATTGATTAGCGAATGTCAATCCAAACTACGATCACCACTATGTCTGCTTCTGATTGCTTTGCAATGAATCTCTTTTAAAAAGTACTCAAGTACTCAATACATTTATTGCTTCCACATGTGAACTTAGATGGTAGGTACAAATTTAGACCATTGTGGACCCTGTCGGGCACTGCAAAAGTAGGAGAGAGGAAGAGGGCTTTTATTTGACAAAGTATAGGTATATGTATTTAGTAGATTAAAATTAGTTACATTGAACTTTTTTATGGTCACTGATGGTCAGATGACAGGGATCCAGGGTAGCTTTAATACAAATACTTTTTACCCGGCTTCAAGGAAAGAGTTATGTTTTTCGCGCGTATATTGTGTGTATGTTTGTGTGTATGTATGTAATATTCTTTATTACCTCGTATCTTTCAAACCACTTGACGAATTTATATAATTAAGACATCGTTAGATAGGTCTTGGCCGCTCAAGTGTTCTTAGATGAGTGCCGTTAAAAAAAAAAGGTGGCAGATTTTGGGTGCCATATTGTAGGGATTGCAATTTATTTTTTCTTCGGAACCCATCGAGTGGGGTATCAAAATGAAGGGTTTTTAGAGGTGATTACAAAAATACCACTTATATTTTTAAAAGTCATTCGAAATTAAAAGTATAACTAAAAAGTTGTAAATAAAAAAAGTAAAAAAGACATAGTTTTGGTCAGCCAGCTCGCGAATATGTATCCTCCGACTGCACAGCATGATTTTCTTCTTGTTTACATCTTTGCAGTCGGGTTTTTTGATTTTATTATTTTTATAATTTTTTTATAGGTTTGGCGTTTGACCACTATCTCACCTGATGGTAAGCGATGATGTGGTCGACGGTGAAGCACGCTTGCCTAGAAAAAAACCTATTCACTCTTGACTTAAAGATCCCTACATTATTAGACCCCTAGATTATTGATATGTCTTTGAGATTATTCGCATTCTAATCTCAGTTTCAATCTGGAACAAATATGTATAATTTCCCAATATAAAACTTCTGTTATATTCAGCTTAGAGCGAACAACACCACTGCAATAAAGTGATCACCATCTGCCTAGCCTTTTTCCCAACTATATTGGGGTCGGCTTCCAGTCTTACCGGATTCAGCTAAGTACCAGTGTTTTACATGGAGCGACTGCCTATCTGACCTCCACAACCCTGTAACTGGGTAACACGGTACCCCTTAGCAAGACTGGTGTCAGATCTCAAGCTTCTGACTACCCGTAGCGACTGTTGAAAGATCTTCAAATAACAGCCGGGACCAACAGCTTAACTTGCTTTCCGAGGCACGGAGGCAACTCGGTATGTTGAAATGGTCACCCATCCACGGACAGACCTCGTCAAGCGTTGCTTAACTTTGATGATTTTTTCCTAATGACAAGAGACCACCATATACTTTTTTTACATAACCAGTCTCTCTGCCCACCTCTCCAACAAACGGCTCGCACATAAAGGTACCCCGTAGCATTGTACACCGCTGTTACAGCTGATCCAGGTCAAATGGCCACCGAAGCAGAGGAGGCTACTCCCGCGAAATGAAAATAAAATCCGCGCTAAAGGCTACTAGTAAATAAATTGCGAATTCAGCTACTGTAAAATAGGACTGCTAGAGTTGGACTGCGGATAGTTAGTGTGCGGATCTGCGGATATTTGTGTGCAAAGTTGCGGATATTTTTTAAATTATAAACTATACTATTAGGTGGAAGGAGTGGAGTTTGGCTTTGTGTAATGTGTGTTTGTTTATGCGTTAGTAAAAGTTTTCTATGATAGTGACCCACGCTGAGTGTCTTTGGTTACTTTTTAACCCGAAAACATGCCCAACTTCTTCGGGATAGTCCAGGGGAGCGAAGCCTGAAGTCTCTAGCGAAATAACGGTAGATAAAGAGGTAAAAAATATCATTTGTTGGTTTGTTTATGTGTTTGTAGAAGGTAACGAATAGGCCTTTTTCTCAGAAAAACTATTGGTCTTCTGGTAATGGGATAAGATAGGATGGCTGGACCGCCTTTCCTTCACTTAGACTCCCATTTGGTCCGTTGTGCGTAATCCACCACGCGGGCCGAGTGCCGGTTGCTGGATGTCACACACCTAATTTTTTATATTTTTTTATTTATCGCTAGGCTCGCGTTTGACCACTATCTCGCCTGATGGTAAGCGATGATGTGGTCGACGGTGAAGCACGCTTGCCTAGAAGGAACCTATTCACTCTTGACTTAAAGACCCCAAGGTTGTAGCAGGAAACAAAGACTCCGGCAAGGAACTCCACTCCTTTGCTATGCGCACAATTAAAGTATTCGCAAAACGCTTTGTAAGTATGGGTGGGTTGTCCACCATGTACCGGTGGCGCATTGCCGTACGTCTTGTTGTCCGGTGATAAAAAAGGGCTAGGCGAATCTGGTTCTAAGACATGCTGTTTCCTCACGATGTTTTCCTTCACCGCTTTGAGAGCAGTGGTGATAAAATAATGTACACAAAGTAAAGCGCCTGGGTTCAACCCACGACCTACAACTTGTAAGTCGCGGCTGTTACCACTGGACCCCCACTGTTCCTCTGGTAACGGGGACGAAGCCTCCAGAAAAAGCTAGTAGTTAATGGAAAGCTGAAACAGTAACTCGCGTCTTATCTGTATGAGAAGACGCCTATGGCCTTCAAGTGGATAGTTGAAGCTGGTCTTATTTTGCTGATATTATTTACGTATGTTCCAAGGCTCAGATATTTTTTTTTTCAATTATAATATCACTTTTGTTTCAACGACTGCGGGCTATAAATGTTCTTATCTCGTGAATAGAATTGTAGTGAGAGTGTAGGTAAAACAGTTTTACGATGATTTTTACGAGTGTTACAACTACTCTGTATATAGTAAACTAACAATATTGTGGACTAACTGTTGCGTCCGACTTTGTCTTCGTTAAACTAGTAAAATAGCACAAGAAACTAGTGAAACTGGACATTGAATCGGATTTTGTTAATAATCTCATGGGTTTTAGGCATTTTTTTGTGCAAAAGCCTAATTATATGAAAAGTAAGTAGCCCAAGTAATCCTTATAACATTAGATATCTGACAGTGGAAGTCCCGTCCGAATCAGTTTAGCCGTTTCGGAGATCAGCCGTAACAAACAGAATGAAGGATAAAATTTAAAAAAATTGATTTTCGGTATTCATATGCATTAAGTAAAAATCTGTTATCTTGACAGTACAAACAGAAATTTCAATTTTATTCATGTACTATATTTTGCCAGCGGGTTCGCCCGCGTGTAAGTCGAAAATTATCCCGAGAGAACATTTCCCGGGATTACGGTTAAAATGCATTTTATATCAACCGACAACACGTGCGGAAGAGATTGATGCTGTGATCAGCAGTAGGAAGCTAGTTCGCGTACGAATACACGCTTTTGCAAATTTGTAGCGAGATGGATAATGATTTAGGACGAAACCGAGCGTGCGAGATTTTATAAACAGACCTTTGGCAGTCTAGGTATCATGGAAAAACGACTAAATCTATCTGTTCAAAATAAAATTATTTGCATTGTTGAACTACTAATCTATCTCTGTATGTAGGCCGTTTTGCAATTTTCCGTCTTCTTATGGTATTTATTCGCGCCCAAAAATGTGTTAAAATTAGTTTCGAAATGTGGAACTTTCAAATATTTTATTTTTTTACTTTTTTGCTTCCATACAGGGCTAGATAATGATGAGACAAATTGATATCACTTTTTATTTTGAACGTACATCGTCAAAGAGTGGAATAATCCCTAGACTACGTTTGTATGGAAGAATTTTCGACTAGTGTAACCTTAAAAGTATCCTATGTGCTATTCCCGACTATAATCTATCTTCTTCGTAGTCATTACGCTCTTGACAGAACAGTCGTGGTCGTCATGCAGTATCGGTAGTATATGCGGCAGATGTTATGCGTCTCACAATGTTTCTCCACCTTTCCCGATTAGAAGTCATTCGTGCACGGGACCGCCCACAGCAAACTTGATCTGCTCGGTCCAACGCATGGGTGACCTACCACGCGGTCTAGTGCCTTCCACTTATCCTTGGATGACTAACCGATCTATGGACTGACTGTCTCGCTTTGAAACGTGGAAGAAAGTGAAATAATCTATATCTGTGCCAAATTTAATCCATAACCGTCCAGCCGTTTGAGCGTGAAGAAGTAACAAACACACACACACACACAAACAGACTCACAAACTTTCGCTGTGCTTTCGCCTATAATATTAGTGTGAAGTGTGATAGTGTGATGATTTGTATTGTATGTATTTATGAATACGAATACAGATAGATGTATACATTGTACATTTATAGTTATTCCACAGACGTTTCTTTTCTCACATCGACGCTGTTCATATTAATGTTTGTTTGTTTCTATAAATAGGACTTTCTCAGCGTGTTTTACAAGTCAATGTGGTAGGCACTGTAGGGTTGGTTCTTGATTGACTGCGTTACTATTTTTAACAAGAAACATTGAGATTTTGTGACAGGTCAAGGTCTTTTTACCCGACTGCCAAAGGGTAATGTGTTTATCAGTCTATGTATGTATGTTTGTTCCTATGTGGCATTCTAGAGACCAAACGCGTTACCCAATTTTGATGATTCTTACGTCAATCGATTTGTCTTAACCTTGCGTGTGTCACTGGCTACATTCAAATTGGAAAATAGTAAATGGCGGTTTTTGGGCGCCGTAATTTGGGGTCTCAATTTTATTTTTTCTTTCAAACCCATCGTATGAGGTATCAAAATAAAGGGTTATAAGAGGTGATTTTAAAAAAAATATTAAAAAAGTTAAAAAAAACCCGACTGCTTAAAAAGCGAACTAAAATGTCGTAAACAAGAAGAAACGGGCCAAGTGCGAGTCGGGCTCGCGCACGAAGGTTTCCGTACCATTATCGCATAAAACGGCACAAAAATCACGTTTGTTGTATGGGAGCCCCACTTAAATATTAATTTAATTCTGTTTTTAGTATTTTTTGTTATAGCGGCAACAGAAATACATCATCTGTGAAAATTTCAGCTGTCTAGCTATCACGATTTATGAGATACAGCCTGGTGACAGACGGACGGACAGACAGACGAGAGACAGACAGACAGACAGAGGACTCGTGGAGTCTTAGTAATAGGGTCCCGTTTTTACCCTTTGGGTACGGAACCCTAAAAAATCATGTTTTGCAGTCGGAGGATACATATTCACGAGCTGGCTTACCAAAACCAGATGTATTTTAAGCAGTCGGGTTTTTTTTTTTCTATACCATAATATGATGCTTTTATGTTACTTTTGGATGTGTATGGATGATACAGTACAGCGAAACATTGGAGCGTATATATCGCCTTAAGCATGCGACACGAAATACTTTAATTTGAAAGCATAAAAAAGACGAATCACTCACCTTCCCATCGACCTTTAGAAAACCACTTCAAGCCTCCGGCTTATATAAACAAAGCCCACTAAACTTCAAACCAACAACATAAAAATCAGAATACTCTTATAAATAAAATATCCGCCACATTGTCATCAAGTGCGGATATTTGAACGCGCGGATATCCGCCGGCACATCCCTACTCATCACGGGTGGCGGGATCTCAACGAGTTGCAGGCAAACTCGAAATATTTGCATGTCCTGCCTATACCAGCGTGTGCCGTGCTGAAATTTTACAGTAATATGGTAGGGAATTATTTTGAAAGGTAAATTATTATGTAGGTACTATAAAGAGGAATAGTTATTTATGCTACAAGTGCGGAAGGTAGGTGATTCCTGATGAGTGGCATTTTTATTCACGAGCGAGCGAAGCGAGTGAGTAAATAAATCGACACGAGTCGGGGGGGGGGTCGTACGTGTATCTTACAATATTTTACTATGCATTGTGCGAGTAAATAAAAAAATATATCTGAACCAAGCAAGAAATTAATAAAATGGCGGGCTTATTTAAGCGCGCTCAGCATATCCACAGATTAACGAATAGTTCTTCGGGCATATCTACTGCGCATGTGCAAATAGCTGTCACGTCGTAACGCAACTAATTTGTAAAATTTTTCTCTAATAATAAAAACTCTATGCGTCTGGCTGACGACGGAGTTAAAAATTAAAAAAATACAGTAAAGTAAAAAGCACTAGTGAAAAAAAGTGTCAATTTTCGCACAGTTTGGCTGCTTGGACGCTCTTTTCGAGGACATTCATTGTAAAAAAATAAATATAGGAGCACGTGACAAAGTAGGTAATAGGTGTGGAGCTCGTGGCTAAATAATAACAGCCGCACTGGTCGATCATCAAGGTTAAGCAACGCTTGACGAGGTCAGTCCGTGGATTGGTGACCATTTCAACATACCTAGTTTCCTCCGTGCCTCGGCAAGCACGTTGAGCCGTTGGTCCCGGCTGTCATTTGAAGATCTTTGACAGTCGTTACGGGTAGTCTGTCTTGCCAAGGGGTACCGTGTTACCCAGTTACTGGGTTGTGGAGGTCAGATAGGCAGTCGCTCCATGTAAAACACTGGTACTCAGCTGAATCCGGTAAGACTGGAAGCCGATCCCAATATAGTTGGGAAAAAGGCTAGGCAGATAGAAAGACTGAGTAGGTAATAGCAAACTGAGTAGATCTTTGATAGCCGTTAACGGAGTCAGCTGCATCCGATTGGACTGGAAGAAGATCCCAATATATTTGGAAAGTTCCAGGCAGATTAAGTGATAGAGAGGAAGAAGTTTAACTGATATTTGAATGAACCTAACTGAACTGATGTTCGTAGATAATATTTCATCAGAATATCTCATTATGAATCAGATTTGCGTAATATAGATTGGCTGGAAAAAAAGCGCCATGGATGGTGTTTCCGAACGCATACAACCCGAATCTCTTCAAAGTTAGAGTGAACAGGCTTCTCCTGGGTAAGCTCACTCCATCGTCGACTCTGTCTCTGTCACCTCTGACCTAGACTAGAGTCAACAGCAAACCCATCACAAATAAAAAAATAAAAAAAAAACTTAAATTAAAAAATCTTTTAAACAAAAAATCAAACAATACACTATAAAGCGAAAAGTAACTTTCTTTTCCGAAGTCGGTGTCTTTTGTACCCATTGTTTTGGAAGTCAGTATGATTTTCTGTTAAAAAGTATTCTATTTTCATCTTTTCAGTTTTGGTAGGTACCTCAAATTAACATGAAAATCATTTAAAGCCTTTTTTTTTTTTTTTTTTTTTTTTTTTTGTCATGTTCATCTCATGACGATTCCAATAAGCCCAATCACGACTAGGACACATTGTTTTATTTCGGAGTCCCAGTGTCCATTGTGGTTTTCTTCATCAGTTCCACTTCACCAAATGATACTTTCTGAGTGCAAATGATTGCATTATTGATGAAAATAACAAAATCTCTACATGTATGCCTATAATATATAGTATGGACAGGTATACAGGTCCACTCAATCTGGCTGGTTCTTTCCTCAAAAGACCATTTCAGACATCAGTCTACATGGTCTTCACATGATCTTACCAAGATTTTTGTTTTGTCTGGACTTTAAAAGAGACTGTGACCTCTGAGTTTGTTTCGGCCTTTCTTCTCAGTGTAGTCAGATAGGAAACGCCGACCTCATCTAGTTTTAAAAATATGATCGACATGTAAAAGTGTTTGTACAAAACAACTTACAGAAATAAAATCATTTATCATTATCATTTTATCATAAACATTTGAGGAGTTCACTCGATTTCTCTAGGATCCCATCTTCAGATCTTCAGTTTCCTTATCATGGTACCATCATTGGAATATCTACTTTCCAACAAAAAAAAAAACATCAAAATCGGTTCATAAACAACGAAGTTTTCCGAGAACACACATACAAAAAATATACATATGGTCGAATTGAGAAACCTCCTACTTTTGCAGTCGATTATTAACACGTTAGTATTGTTACCTATTCAAATTTGCGACTGTGTTTAAATTCCTGACAGAAAATCAGCTTCAATGTTAATTAAGTATCAGTAAATAGTTGCAATACAGAAACATAAACTAGCCTTTTTCTGTTTTTAGGGTTTCGTACCCAAAGGATAAAAACGGGACCCACTAAGACTCCACGATCCGTCTGTCTGTCTGTCCGTCTGTCACCAGGCTGTATCTCATGAACCGTGATAGCTAAACAGTTGCACTTTTCACAGATGATGTATTTCTGTTGCCGCTATAACAACAAATACTAAAAACAGAATACAATAAATATTTAAGTGGGGCTCCCACACAACAAACGTGTTTTTTTTGCCGTTTTTTGCGATAATGGTACGGAACCCTTCGTGCGCAAGTTCAACTCACACTTGGCCGGTTATTTTTTTACTATTGAGGCTTGCGCTTGACCACTATCTCACCTGATGGTAAGCGATGATGTGGTCGACGGTGAAGCACGCTTGCCTAGAAGAAACGGTTCTTCAAATGGTTAAACAAAAAAAAAACTCAGGAAACTTTATTAAAATTTCATCAAGATATTATTATAGTTCATTACACCCCTTTAAATTAAGGTCAACTGACGCAGCTAGAAAAATATATAAAGCCCTCCGCCCACCACTCCGCATCGAGCGCTTATTCCTCATTACGGCTGGCTCGCCGGAACTCCGCGGGACTGTCGCGTCCGTCCGGTCCCGGACTCCCGGGCAAAGTCCCGTGAAACGGGATTACGGGGCTGTAGCGATGAAACGTTTAGAAAAATAGTGCTAATGAGGGGTATGTTTTACGTTAATGCTGAGTTGAAATATAAGTGTCTAAACCCGTCTGGGTTAGACGTTTATATTTAAAAGATTGTTGATCAGTGTAGCTGGCCTGTTTCAAACTATGTCATGATCAATTTATTTTTAAGATTCCGTACGTCAAAAGGTAAAAAAAGGAACCTAGATCACTTTCTTGTCCGTCTGTCCGTCTGTCTAAATTTACCCTAATTTTCAACTTTTTTAATTTTTCGGAATTTTCCCTTTACTTGTGCTGTAAGACCTTCCTTTCAACCAAAATTGTCAATTCTAGGTCAACCTGAAGTACCCTACAGGTTTTGGGTCGAAAACCTATCTATATGGTAGTTCCCGTTGACCTAGAATCACAAAATTTGGCAAAAAGTAAGGTCTTACAGTGCAATTAAAGGGAAAACCCCAAAAAAATAATAAGTTGAAAATTAAGGTTTTCGGTACTTACTTTTCGTGAAAATCGAAATTTGCCCATATCTTTAAAACATAGCCACCATTTTTTTTTATGGCGGTATAATTGGAAGGTACGGGACCCTCGGCGCACGAGTTCGACTCGCACTTGACCGGTTTTTTCCTGAATGATTGGCTCTCGATTGGCCACTATCTCAACTGCGATGAGTTCGAATTTTGATTAATTTAAATCAAATATTATAAAGAGCTAAAATAGCCTGTTTGTTTATAATATGTTTGGTTAGAGCAATCTCTGGAAGTGCGGATTCAATTGCGAAATTTATCTGAAAGAAAACTACACTCTAGCTCAGGGGTAACCAAACGGCGGACCGCGCGGTCCGGATCCGGAATGCCGATCTATTTTTTGTTGAACTTAACTAAACAATACAATATAATTTACTTGTGTTAATACTTGAGTACGTAATTAGTACAAATTTAATCATTTCTTCCGCGCTTTGTCTTTAATGCCGTCGATGAACATCTCCAGGATTTAATGACAAAAGCCTGCAGCTGCACCAACTTTAGTTCAAACTTTGGACTTCATTTTACATATTGAAGTTTATTTCAATTTTAACTAAGTAAAATACACGTGAACCATACGGAGCGCGACGGTTATATTATTTTTAAGAAACGGACCGCAAATGGAAGTAATTGGTGATCCCTGGTTTAGCTGATTATCATAATTGTGCTACTTTTATACCAAAAACAAAGTCGGTGCGGTCCAAGGTGAAGAAAACAAAATCGCGGGCAAAGTATATCATTGATTTTTTCAAAATCAAAATATTTTATTTTTATTTTACATAGGCCTACATAGGCACTTATAAAACGTCGACATAAGGTGCACGGTTCGGGTTAGTCGCTTCCTATGGAGAAGAACCGGCAAGAAACGCCATGGCTACTCTTTTAAAAAAAAATGGTTTGGTTTTACAATATTTCCATGTTACAGCATTAGTACTTGCATATGGGCGACATATAAAAAAATCAAAAAAAATATAATATGTAAAACGAGATAAAAAGTTAACAAATGTTAAAAATCATCTAGAAATCTAGAAGGCCTACAATGTTCACACATTCACAAAACAATCAGTAAAAGAATCTATACAAAGGTAAAAAAAAAACAAGTAAAAAATAATAATGTCTAACAACACAAAATTTAACATATGTGTGTGTATTCTCTCTTTAGGAATGTTCGAGCAAAGTTAAAGAGATATGATTCACCAAAAACCACACTGAAAATTTCAGTACAGCCATAAACAAAGTAGGAATAGATATTCATTGAGAATGCAGCACGAATCGAAATGAAAATAATTTGTGTTGCACCTTGCAGAATTCACTTGAACAGGAAATAAATAGAAACGGAGATAACAAAATAAAATATCAAACAATTTCCCGCAATGCCCGGGACTGGCGTTCCCGGAAGTTCCCGGCAACCACGCCCCTTTCCGCATCACTATCTCGTGTCAAATTGTTTAAAATACTAGTTTCATTTATGACTTGTAGGCTTTTTGGACGTTTGCCAGCTTTCAATATGATTTAGTAGCTAAGGTGGCATCTCCACGAGCGAGTGTATCGCCGCGGATCCGTCCTGCTATCGTCGCCGTCGGGTCAGACCTCTCAATTGATGCATGATTATATTCTTCCACCAGCAACAAATCTCCTCGTATCCGCAACAACACTTTACGAATCGCCGATTGCCGTGTGCCCACGACAACTCGATGCATAATTGTTTTGCTGGCAAAGTTTTGAAGTGTCTTGGGAGTACTTCTCGTCCCACTGCAAGCTGTCAGAGTGACATTGACGTTTTACTCGTCAATGTCACTCGTTGCATCGCAGCGATAGTATCGCCGTGTAGTTCGTTCATAGTGTTTGTTGATAATACCGTCGCGATACACACGCTTGTGGAGCTGGCCTTAGAGAAATAACGTTGTTTTTTGTTTAAAATATAATTTTGATGTGAAATCGATTCCGGCCTTGTCCTTTCAGCCTTGTGTTAGAGATCGACAGATATTTTGCTAATAATATAGATATGCGCGGTTTTTGTGTGTAGGTAAATACATTAGTCGTGTGAGTTGTTGGTTCGTTGGGCAAATATAAGTAGTTGTATCTGGTAGATATAACAACACTAGTTTGTCTGTATTTAATGTAATTATTTGTTTTTTTGAATTTTTATTGTTGGACATTTTAATTATAAATTTTCTGAGTTTTCAATATTGTATCCTTTTAGTTTAAAGAATTTCATCTTATTTTTTGCCATTTTTATTTTTTGACAATTTTAATTGAAATTTCAAATTTATGTCTTTATTTTTTAATTTATACTTGGATCCCTGTAATTATTATAAATTCTTTTCGTCTCATGTACTGATTCCTAAAATTAGTTATAAGGTTGTGTACTAACTAACAAAAAATGGACTCCGAAATTGTATGAATTTGGAATTAATTCAGACAATCAGTTTCTCTTACTAAACTATTAAAAGTAAATGGACAGTCTTGGGGCTCCGAATTTCTAAATGATGCTCGAAATAAAATCAAGATTTGATCCACATCTTACCCTCGACTTACGAATATTTTTTTTTTTTTTTTTTTTTTATTTATTTAAAGGGCTTTGTCGCTTAGCGACCATATCGCCCAAAATAGAAAATCACAAAAAGTTACAAACTATCTTAAAACTAACTCATACAATTGCTTGGCTTTATCGGACATTGGAGAAGCGAGGATTGTATTACAAATGCCCATATCGTAAATTTTACAGCGTCCAAAGACATTGATTCTTGTATTTTCATTCCGGACACACTCCATCAGGACATGAAAAACATCATCAACTACTCCACAGTCATCACAATTCGGGGACAGAACTTTCTTCATTAGATAATAAAATTTATTTGATGGAATATGTCCAGAACGAAGTCTTAAAGCTATAGTAATTAAGTTTCTATTAAGGTTACAGTCAATCCATGGAACTCGAGAAATCCCTGGCTGGATAGTTCGGTACCATATACCTTTCTCTTTTGACCTTTCGTTAAAATATTCCTGCCAAAGTTCCAAACATTTTTTTTTTGCCTTTCCGAAGTAGTTTAAATACAGAGGAGTAATATTCATGGGGACTCCATCAACACACGCTTGCTTGGCGAGCAAATCAACCTTATCATTTTCCTTTAACTGAACATGCGACGGAATCCATTGAAGACATACAGTTTTTGAATCTGATTGAAGTTTTAAAATCAATTCATATATAGCATAGGCTGTCGGAATACCTCGCACATGAGAAGTGTGCCGAGCCAAGTGTTGCAGCGAACTTTTGGAGTCTGTCAGAATCACAAATTTATCGCCATCAATTGATAGAATATAGGACAAAGCTTCCAATATTGCGATCAATTCAATGTGCATAATAGAAATATCTGAATCAATTTTAATCTTCATCTGGTTCAGAAGAATGGGGTCTAAAAAGGCAGCGCCTCCGAATTGTTTGTCTTTGGAACCGTCAGTAAAAATTTTATGATAACCTGCATATTGTTCTCGGATATATGACTTACCAAGGTGTTTTAATTGTACAGTACTGTAGCGGCGTTTAGCTTGAGCAATACCAGGAATTTGGTCAAATACCACATTAGACATATTGACACTACTTACCCATGTGTCAAGTGAAAACATTTCAAGTTGGACGCATGAGTGTATTGGAACTGAATTATATTCTGAAAGAATATCAATAAGTAATGGCCGTTTCCTGTTCAGCCAGTAATTAGAACCTGTAACTAGTGAGAGATTTTCTAGTGATTTAGTAGTTTTACTGTTGGAAAAAGATTTTGATTTTAATATAAATTTAATAGCTAAATATCTCCTACGAATATGAAGTGGAGGAAGGCATAGCTCACTTTCCATAACATGTATCGGGGTACTCCTTATAAATCCGCCGACTACACGTAATGCCTGGTTTTGGGCCCTATCCAGTTTAATTAGTTTAGAATCACAAGCATTGTCAAACAAGAAACTGGCATAATCAATTCTGCTTCTAATTATAGAGATATATAAACGTCTTAAATGTTTTTGATGGATACCCCATCCCGGACCAGATAAAACTTTAAGTAAATTAATGAATTTCATTACCTTCTGTGAGGATTCGTTAATATGCTTGCCCCATCTTAATGAGCTATCCAGCCACAGACCCAAATACTTAACATTGTTTACGACTTCAATAGAAATATCGTCACAATTAAAATTAATAGACCTCCTAAAACAACCCTTTTTAAAAACACAAATCTTAGTTTTATTTGGCGACATAGTTAAACCTAGCTTATCAATTAACACTTTGGTATATCGTAAGGCAGACCGAAGTTCTTCAAACGCTAGATCTAAATTACTCTTTGAAGAAAACAAGACAAAATCATCAGCATATTGAGATATATTCACCTGGCCGACATTCTTACATATATGTAGTGTTAAAATATTAAATAAAAGTGGGGACAATGGATCTCCTTGTGCTAACCCACGGCCAGTATATCTAATCATCTCACAATCATATGTTGCCACTTGCAGATGTCTGTTTGATAAAAAAGACCACAAATAATTACATATTTGCGATCCAACCTCAAACTGATCTAAGACACGTAACAGGCAAGGAATATCAACATTGTTATAAGCGCTTTCTATGTCTATAAAACACGCCGCTGTAACTAAGTTCTTAGAAAATCCATATTGAATTTCAGAAACTAGCCGTGTTAGGTTATCCAAACAAGATCGTGCCTTACGGAAACCCACCATGTCCTCAGGCAAAAGACATTGTTTTTCAAAGAACCACTCTAAACGTTTGGTCAGAATGGCATGAAAAATTTTACAAACACATGATATTAGGGAAATAGGACGTAAAGATGAAGATGGACTACTATTAGGCTTGGGAATTGGAATTATTTTAATTTGGCGCCATTGTGCGGGAACAAAACCGAAAGAAAAACATTGATTATACATTGAAAGTAACATAAGTTTACCGGACAGTGGAAGGTGCTTAATCATTGAAAAAGAAATTTGATCTAACCCGGGCGCTGTGTCGGCATTTTTAATACAGTTTACTAATTCTGGCATTGTAATTGGTGTTTCCAACGTAGCATTATTGGAATTAAAAGTAGGCTGCGAGGGACAAACAAAATCTGGAGTAAGGTCGCTAAGCAGACGCTCGACTTTTTCTTTATCCACACAAGAGTTAGGAATTTGCCGACCCTTTAACCACCTCATCTTATGCCACACTTCAGAAGCTGAAGAGGTTTCATCTACAGATGAACAAAACTGCTGGAAAGATTTACATTTAGCAGCGCGAATAAGCCTTTGTGCGGTGCTAATCTTTTCTTTAAGAATATCTAAGTTTCTTGGAGAAGGGCAAAATCTCATATTTGCAAGAGCCAAGCGCCGCTCCGCAACAACCCTGGATAGCTCTGGCGACCAGTATGGTTTTGGCTTAAACGTATTGCAAATATTTTGAGGGATTTTAATGTAGGGAATATATTTGTCTGCAGCTTTTTGCATAATATTGTGGAGAAGGTCATATAAATCCTGAGGGTCTTGGGGAGTCACGCAGTTTTGCAAGAACTCGTATATATATGTGGTATATGAATTCCAGTCAGATTTTTTGAAATTTCTTTTGTTTTGATATTTACGGATAACAGCAAGTACTAAGCTTAGATTAATTATTAAATGATCACTACCGAGGGATTCGTTAGTTGGTTTCCACATAAATAATAAAGATAAATCTGAAGATACAAATGAGATATCAGGGCTAGATTGCTGGAGTACTCCATCAACCATTCTGATTCTTGTGAAGTTACCATCGTTCAAATGAATGTAATTATAATCTAACATAGAATCAAATATATCGGAGCCACGTCTATCAGTTTTCAGAGACCAATTAGAGTGATGTGCGTTAAAATCTCCCAAGATAAGAGTTTTACTGTTTCCTATAGAAAATACAGCGTCCCAATCACCTTGAGTGGTGTGAACAGTCGAAGGGCAATATATGGAAATAATATTCTCAATATGCTGACAATTCAAAATTCTAATATGTAACAACTCAATACCAGGGTTGCGGCTTTTCGTTGTACAAACAACAGACTTGACAGAGCGATGAGTCATAATCGCAACACCACCATAACCATCTTCTCTGTCCAATCTATGTGTATTATATTCACTAATTTTGAAAAAACTCTCGGGTTCCAACCAAGTTTCACTCAAAACGGCAATGTGGATTTTTTCTTGACTTAGGTGTAATTCAAGTGAACGCGATTTGGGTCTTATACTTTGGCAATTCCATTGTATAATATTCAAGTTCATATAATTATTGTTATTAGCCATTTACGAAACAGAAAAAATCTAATGTCTTTTTTATGATGGGCCAGTCCGAAATATTTTCACACACAACTAACACTAACCATTCGATGCAACACTTAAACATACTAGAAAGCTTTCCTAAAATAGACGCATTTTTCAAAAACAATATTTCCTTCAGTCTTTTTATTAATTCACCAAACGACACTTCCCTTTCTCTTTTTTCTTCAACTTTCTCAGTAACCATACCTCGTTTATTGGTATCATGAGATTCTGGGTTTGAAAAACAATCATTTCCGTCTCGGTTAGACACGGATTCCTTATGTCTCACTTGCTTTTTCGACAATGATTGTGAGTTTTTCGAGGTCTGTTCTCCGTTGTGAATTTGTGCTTTTGTCTTCAGAATGTTGGCATATGATGTTGACTCAGGTTGCGATGGTGTCATAAGTTCTACTGGCGAACGATCTTGACGTAACGTGATGTAATCGTAACGTCGTCGACGCGACTTGTCCTGTTCAACATCTGTGGGTGAACTTGGCGGAACATAAATAGTGAGGGCCTTTCTGTATGTGCAATTGAACTCCGCCATAATATCTCTTAATCTCTTTTCTTTTAAAAATGCAGGACACCCTTTGTACAAAGCCATGTGTGCCCCATCACAATTGATACATTTAAATGTCATGGTATCGCAATTGTCATGGTTTTTGCCGCACTTCGGACAGAAAACTTTGTTTGATGGACACTTCTTAGTAGGGTGACCCAACTGCCAACACTTCGTGCACTGAGATACAGGAAATATGTATGGATCCACTTTAATCCTTAAGCCATCTACAGAAATATATGGTGGTAGGTAGGAGCCCCTAAAACATAAACGCACTGCTTCACTTCGTGCCCATCCTTCATTCGAATTACGTCGGTTGAGTCGAAATATTGACACCAATTCGGCTGGTATTGGGCACACTATTAAATTTCGTATTTCCTCGTCGGATAAGTCTAAATCCACATTCCTTATAACCCCATAGGAAATACTTTTTTCCATCGCTCGTTGTATACGCCAGCCCTTGTCAAGCAATGGTAAACATTTCTCTAATCTATCTGCGCTAACCTCTGTTTGCATATCGAGTCGTACTTTATATGGGTTTACATATTTCACCCTCAAAATATCAGTAATATCGTTATCTTTAAATAATCTGGCCAGACCAAATTGTTTAGGCAATTGTTCACTACATGTTATGTATACTTCTATTTTATCTATATCCCACTTTTGTTTTTTTTCTTTTGCTTTCACCTCGGTCCATTCAGAAATATCCTCGTCTCCTTTCCTTTTCTCCGATCTTTGAATAGTTAATTTAGCCGTTTGTATAGAATCCATCTCCATTTGTATAGTATCTCCCTCCACTTGTATAATATCTTCCTCTTGGCCTTGTGTCCCCTCTTGATCTAGTTCTACCAGATCACTCCATGAACTCGGCATATCACTTGCATACACATGTTTCTCAACTTTATCAGTCATTGGCGTAAAACAGCAAATCGTACATACTTCGCGGTCCCGCGCAGCTAACCCGACGGTATAAATGTATATACACGTTGGGTACAGCTAGCGAGTCCGCGCAGACCTGTGCCGCAGGTAATAAACAACAAAACAGATGCGCGCCCGACTTGGGTGATTTGCAAACGACCACCTCGCTCGAACGTCGAACGTCGTGACTTACGAATATATAGTTGAAAAATCTATCAAACTCTACTTTGGCCAGAAATTTGGTTTGAAATAATTCCCAAATTCTCGATTCAGAAACCGTATCTAATTAATACTCGACTCTGCTGACTTAAAACAAGATTTATGCTTGAAAATAAAGGTTTATAATTAGGAGACTAAATGTTAACAGGTCAACAACAATGTTCTTAGTTTCAAAGAAAAGCATCTGATTGCTTGAGAGGCAACTTGTGAACTTGATTCCTAGAGAAGGATTTTCAACCTGTAAATGTCTTTACACAAAGTTACTTTTGCAAATCAATGCCTACATTAGTTGAGTTGTTTAACTGTATAGCTAATACTGGCAAAATTCCTTATTTGTTTAAGTAGAAATCTATACTAGATTTAATATTTCTAGCTGCCGCCCGCGTGATATTAATACTTCACCCAATATCTTTATTAATTACTATCTGTTCTCCGCGGCTTCGCTCCCGTCTACAGGACCCGTTTCCGGGAGTAAAAAATAGCCTACGTCACTCAGGAATAATGTAGCTTTCTTCTGGTGAAGAATTGTTTAAATCGGTCCAGTAGTTTCGGAGCCTATTCGGTACAAACAAACAAAAAAATCTTGTCTCTTTATAATATTAGTATTGATATAGATAGGAGGATAGGTAGACCGAGACGTAACACGCCGGATCAACTCGGGATGAATGAAATGGCGACAGGTCACTGGAAAAACTTGCGACCCACCGATGCCCCTCAAGTTAAATGGTAAAATTTACAAGTCGGTGATTAGACCTGTCGTACTGTATGGATCAGAATGTTGGGCTGTGAAAAAGATGAATGAAAAGAGATTGCATGTAGCAGAGATGAGAATGTTGAGATGGATGTGCGGCGTGACGAGAATGGATAAAGTGAGAAATGAGTATATTAGAGCAAGTTTGAAAGTGGCGCCAGTGACAGAAAAGTTGAAAGGAAACCGTTGAAGCGCATGTTACTAAAAGAGTTGTGTTTATAAATGTGGATGAATGGACTGTGTGAGGAGTGAAATGAAAGAAAAGGGAGTCAGTGATAGCGTGACGGGGGACAGGACGGTATGGAAGAAGAAAACGTGTTGCGCCGACCCCAAGTAACATGGGACAAGGGCAGGAAGATGATGAGTCTAAAATCACCAACCACTCTGCTGATCATTACATCTTTCTACGTAAATAGGTATTTGTCCTCCAGTAGGACAATACCATACCGATATTATTACGAATCATGGCGTAATACCAAATCACGATTATAATAGAAAACACACATAAATGTGAAATAGATCGTTAACCTTGAATACAGCCGGAAACGGAAGACATTTACGTCGAAATGAACTCTGAAATATGCTCTACGATTTGAATCGGTTTCGACTCGGTAATGAAATTATATTTTCTATTTTTACTCGTTTCTCGTGGGATTGTGACTCATTTATAGTGAGGGATATTGCAGTAGATTCTTTCAAAGTGGCAGTATATTACTGAATCAATCTGTCTACAAATCTAGATTGATACAGAAAACTACTAATAATGATTTTTCTTACTATGTTGAGTTCGACTTTCAGTATATTTAGACGCAGCTGAACACCAGACTGGCCGCCAAAACCCAGTAACTGGGTGTTGAAGCCATTTCAGAACGCCACTAGTTACGTCAACGTCATCGAGAGCAGCTGTCAAGACTTCGCGCGTTATTACGTTGACAGCCACTGCACGAGTGTTAAGCAACCTTTATATTGTCTTCAAGTTTGCCACAAACCATTAATAAGTTATTTTTATACGCATTTTAATGCATAAACAAACGAACCGGGCGGCGTTTTATTCAGTGGAGTGAGTGGCCCACTAGACATCAACTAATCACTGGGTAATGGTATGCTAGTATTATATTATCTGTGGTAATGGGTATCACGATGGGGTGAATTTTAAAATGGGCTCGATGGCCAAATCCGATATAATGAGGAAAACCGAAAAACATTGAAAGGAGTGGTGGGAGATTTTAATGAAAATTAAAATTGGTCACTGGTATTCAAAAAAGGTTTCGCAATTCGACCGTATACTTATGTTTTTTTATGTTGTTTCGCGGATAACTTCATCGTTTATGAACCGATTTTGATGATTCTTTTTTTGTTGAAAAGGTGATATCTCAAGGGTGGTACCATGATAAGGCAACCAGGATTTGATGATGGCATCCCAGAGAAATCGAGGGAACTCTTCAAATATTATAGGCATACATGTAGAGATTTTGGTATTTTTATCAACAATGCAATCATTTGCACTCAGAAAGTGTCACTTGGTGAAATGGAACTGATGAAGAAGACCACAGATGGCCACGGGTATAAGATATATTGAATAGCTAACCGACTATGATGAAGCAAATACGTCTTATAAATAAATGTAGGTACTGATGAAAATGGTAATACCAAGCATCGAACTGATCTGATGATGAAGCCGGCAGGTAGGCACTGGAACTCCGAAATAAAACAATGTATCCTAGTCGTGTTTGGGCTTATTGGAGTCTTCATGAGACTAACTTTGTCTATAAATGATTTTCATGGTATTTGTAGGTACCTACCAAAACTAAAAAGAGATAAATATAAAACTTTTGAACAAAAAAATAAAAAAAAGGTACCAAAGATACCGACTTCGGAAATAAAATAATTTTTCGCTTTGTAGTGTTTTGTATTGGAAGTAGGTTTGATTTTATTGTTCAAAAGTTTATTTTTACTAAGTTTGCGTCTCTCAAAATATCTTCAACAAAATATAGTACTAGCACAGATAATAAAATACTAGCATACAGATGCCTCATCCCATACAAAGAAACCGTGCCGACGTAACTAGCGTTTTTCATCTGATTAATCTTGTTATTTTTTTATACATCGAACGCGTTCGGTTCTGTTTCACGGTGATAGATAGATGGTGTTAGCAGCGACTCGCAAGGAAAAGGATTTATTAGGTTCGTGAATATTTTTTTCTTTAAATACAGTGAAGGTTCGTTTCATAGTAATTTTTTGCACCAAAATGTGTTACAATGCAAATTTTAACAATCTAGTGGAATGCCTCAGAAATTTAAAAATGCGCCATCTATTGGCATCAATTTATGTGATCCGTTGAAATAATCTTTGAAATGTGAATTAAGAGCCCAATATTCCATAATTTTGTACTTAGGAGAGTTGATTAAACAAGAACATACAATTTTTATGTTGTAATTCCAGAAAATATTAGTTTTACACACATTCAATAACAGACAGGTGCATATTGCGCCATCTAGTGAGATTTATTTGAACCAACTTTTCTTTGTTAGCAATGAGACCCCGTGGTACTAGGAAAACATGCACCGTAAGTGCAGTCCCTCGTGAATCGCGACCCACTTCCAGTTCTAGTACTCATAGGTGAAAGCCCGGTCTAGACGGGTATACGCCACAATTATACGCCGTACGCCCGTGACCATTCGCTACGGTACCAGGGCACCAGAGCAAGGTCGGAGATGAAATTATTGAGATTATGATGGATAAGAAATGTTAGGAACTTCTAGCCTCTAACAAGTAAAATTTGAAATATGTCAAAGTTCGATATTGCAAAAAGGACAACACAATTTCGACAGATCTTATTTGACATTTAGTGGTTGATCAGTATAATCGCCAATATCTCATTTATTACACAGTGAGTCCGTGAAATATTTCATTTCTGAGCACGAACTGACCTCTAGCCTTTAATAAAACAAGTAAGCCTTAGACAAAATCACAATATGTACTTCTAAACAGTACATAAACGATCCAATACTTAGTATTCATCCCTCACCCACCCCAGGGGTGTCTGATTAAAAGACCTCAGGGTCAACTCTCCTTGTGGGTAATTTATACCCGACGCGTCAGGGTTACAGGTCAATTAATTTGGTAGGAACCCAAGACACAGACGCAGATGTGTGGCTAGGGTTGGGAAAAATCGAGGTCGGTAGCCGATTTTTTTCGATTCTGTTTTTTTTTTGTGTTAGCAATGAGTTTTACATAGGTTGCTGTAAGTGTTACCAGGGAAAATACTCGTAATAAAAATAATGTTTGATTATCATCATCAATATACATATAATAAATCTGTAGAAAAGTCGTTTTTGTACATCGAAAATATTTCCAATAAAAATAGCCAGGGTGTTAAAGGAGAACCAACAGAACACATTTCTCATTTCTGTCTGTTTTTTTGTGCACGCATCACGTTAAATTTACAAAACCAATGTAGGTAACTTTTATACATAATAATTGTGCGTAACTTGAAGTATTACTTAGTTTTTGTTTCATCGCAATCGGTTCACTCTATCAAAAGTTAGATGAATTTAAAGTGTTCAAGAAGTAAAATTATCACAACACACGCAATTCAGATACTCGGACAGTTGAACTCTATATTCGATAGATGGCGTTGTGCATTTGAAGTCATTTTTTGAATGGTGGTGTTAAGATTCTCCGCGAAAGAATGATGACCGTAGAAAAAAATTGGTAGGTAAGTAAGTAGGGTAGGTTAGGCAGTCAGTTAACGGGAGCGAAGCCGTGGGCACAGCTAGTAAGAACTATAGTAACAGTTCTTATGAGACTCGTAATATTTTAATCTCTATATATTTTATGTACTTGACGAATTCAAAACATAGAGGCACTGCTTTACACAATTAGGAAAATAACCTCCATTTTTTTAAGTCGGTTAAAAGGCTGTTTATTCTTCCACACTTCAGTCATTAGTAGTCGGCAACCCGGAAGTCTGGAAATTAAACTTACCAAAAAGTGTTACCCGTAATGCTGGTCGCACACTATCGGTTTTTAAATCGGTATTTATTATAAAAACCGAATTCCGAAAGACTAGCGCAGACGTTAATATTTGCCGACCCGAACGCAGAGTTCGAAAAGAAGTTTTTCTATTCGGAAAAAACCTAACAAGTGCGCTAAATAGGACACTTTGTATGAAATGCACGTGCTTTTCAGGTTTCCGCTGCTTTTCATTCAGGTTTCCGGATCAGAAAACACAACGTGTGCCTCCAGCCTTACTGAGTTGAGGAGGTGATCTTGTAGTAGAGGTCTTGGCTTAATTAACTGACTACAAGATGATAGTAAATTGCAACCGGCATAGCCAATATTCTGTTACAAAAGAAAACAGAAAGTTCAGCTAATCTAGTGCGTGTTTGACAAGTAATCCAACATGGCGCCTGATTAAAAGAACGTAAGATCAGTTGTAGGCGCGCGGCCGACTCAGCAGGGCGTGATTGTGGCATGCTAGCAATAAGTCGGTAATAAATAGCTACCAATTAATGGGGCCTGTAGTAGTTTCTGTAGTAATGTGGTCACGTGTGAGCGGGAATTAGGAAAATGTAAGCCACATTGGCTATAGTGGTTCCTACGTTGGTAAACTGTGGAATGCAATAAATTTATGTATTTTCTGCCAAACCCCATGGGAAGAATTCGTTAGTTCATGGATGTGGTTATGTAGGCAAGTATGCAATAAATTATTAGGTTTTGAAAATTGAGAGGTATTTTGTACTAAACCGTAACTATCCTGTTGAGTTTAATCCCTTTTCTAACACTGATCCACGTACTTTTGAAGGAAATTTCCTCCATTCCAGTTGACTCAGTCAGTCATCCATGATAACGGAAAAACGTTCGAGTCGAAGAGTCGAGGAGTCGGTAAACGAGGGAGGCTGATTTAAGGATAAGGAGAATGGAGGAAACTAATTAGAATTGATGTGTATTTCACAAGAAAATTCTTAATAAGTTTTGAGTAGACAATTTTAGTGTGCAATAAAGTGTTTATCTATCTAATAACAAACTAGACTAGCACTTTTTAACCCCCAGTTTGACGTGTTTTGCTGTGTATCTGTGTGTCTGTCTGTGGCATCACAGCGCCTAAACGGATGAACGGATTTTGATGAAAATTGTAAAATTCAACTTAGTAAAAATAAAATAAGCTAACTAAAAATTTTTCTTTTCTTGTTATTTATCTGTGGAAGCTTGTTATTAGCAATTTAGTTGTATATTATTGTTATTATAATGTTATAAGTCTGTAAGTTTTCCTAAAATGTAATAAATAAATATAAATAAAATATAGGTGTAGATAAGGGTCTGCCTATTCTTTCGGTTAATAGAACAAGATGATACGTTATGTTGATAAAAAATAAAATACGTTCTTTTTAGTTCACTTCTTAAGCAGTCGGGTTTTTTAATTAACTTTCTTTATTTATAGCTTTAAAGTTTTTTATTTTCGATTTATTTACTTTTAAACATATACGTGTTTTATATTTTTGAAATCACCTCTTAAAACCCTTTATTTTGATACCCCACACAATGGGTCTGGAAGAAAAATAATTGGGCGCCGGCAATATGGCGCCCAAATCCGCCATTTTTTTTAATTTCCAAATTTTATTGTAGCCAGTGACACTCGCACGGTTAAGACGAATCGATTCGCGTAAGAATCATCAAAATTGGCCAACGCGTTTGGTCTCTAGAACGCCACATAGGAACAAACATACATACACATACTGATAAAAAGTCAGGCAAATTGTCTCTCAATAACCGGTTCAATCTTATAACCAATATAATTCTAGCTAGACCAACAGGCGCTGGACATAAACAAGCCGTTAGAGCTAAATCTATTACTGAACTATTGCCTCGATAACCAACAAACTCCGCAATATATTCATCATCATCATCATGTCAGCCGAAAGACGTCCACTGCTGGACATAGGCCTCCCCCAAGCGTCGCCACATTGACCGGTCCCGTGCGTCCCGCAACCAGCGGATTCCTGCAACCTTCACCAGGTCATCAGTCCACCTGGTGGGAGGCCTTCCAACGCAACGTCTTCCGGTTCGCGGTCGCCACTCCAGAACCTTTCTGCCCCATCGGCCATCCGTTCTGCGAGCAATGTGCCCTGCCCACTGCCACTTAAGTTTGGCAATTCTTCGGGCTATGTCGGTAACCCTGGTTCTCTTACGGATCTCAACATTTCTGATTCGATCACGCAAGGAAACGCCGAGCATAGCCCTCTCCATTGCCCTTTGAGTGACTGTAAGCTTTCTGATAAGGCCCATTGTTAGCGACCACGTCTCAGAGCCATATGTCATCACTGGCAACACACACTGGTCATAGACTTTTGTCTTGAGACACTGTGGTAAGTTGGACGAGAAGACACCGCGCAACTTCCCGAACGCTGCCCAGCCGAGTCGGATTCGACGGTTGACCTCTTTCTCGAAGTTGGCCCTACCCAACTGGATCGTTTGTCCCAGGTAGACATAGTTGTCCACAACTTCGAGTGTAGAGTCTCCAACCTTGATAGGAATGGGTGTAACATGGGCATTCAACATCACCTTGGTTTTGTCCATGTTCATTTTCAGACCCACTCTTTCGGAAGCTCTACTGAGGTCATCGAGCATTGTACTGAGGCTCTCCATGGTCTCAGCCATGACCACTATGTCGTCGGCAAACCGAAGGTGAGTGATGTACTCGCCATTAACGTTGATGCCTAGGCCGCTCCAGTCCAGAACCTTGAATACATCCTCCAGTGCAGCAGTGAACAGTTTCGGAGAAATGACGTCTCCCTGTCTCACGCCACGCTGGAGAAGGACTGGTTCCGAGGTCTGATCCTGAAGACGGACTGACATGGTGGCGTTTCTGTACAGACACTTCAACACCTCAATGTACCGGTAGTCGATCTGGCACCGTTGGAGAGACTGCAGTACAGCCCAAGTCTCGATCGAATCGAAGGCTTTCTCGTAGTCCACAAACGCTAAACAGAGAGGCAGGTTGTACTCTTCGGTCTTCTGTATAACCTGCCGCAGCGTATGTATGTGATCTACGGTGCTAAAGCCTTTTCGGAATCCGGCTTGTTCGGGAGGCTGGAAGTCGTCAAACCTGCGCGCGAGACGATTCGTGATGACTCTTGAAAACAACTTGTAGACATGGCTAAGAAGTGAGATGGGCCTATAGTTCTTCAGCCGGGCATTGTAGCCCTTCTTGAAGAAGAGTACCACCACACCCCTGCACCATGCCTGTGGCTTTTTGCCCTCGAGTATGACGGAATCAAACAGCTTCTGAAGGGCCTTAAGGACCGGTTTTCCACCCGCCTTCAGGAGTTCAGCAGTGATTCCGTCATCACCCGGCGCCTTGTTGTTTTTAAGCTGTTTCAGAGCCATCCTAATCTCGTACAGGCTGACATCCGGGATATCTTCGGTATAGTGTCGGGTCAATCTAGCTCTTGGGTCGTTTGCTAGATTCGCAATGGGTTTACTGGTTGACGTGTACAACTGCCCATAGAATCTCTCGATCTCCCTCAGAAGCTCCGGTTTGGTGGAAACGATCCTGCCATCATCGGTCTTCAGTTTTGTGAGCTGGCTTTGCCCAATAGACAGATCCCTTGCAAAGACCTTGGAGCCCTTATTCCGCTCAATCGCATCTTTAATACTTCCAGTATTAAAGCGGCGGAGGTCGCTTTTCAAGGACTTTGAGATCCGTCTATTTAGCTGCCGGTATTTCACCGCATCGTCTGAAGACTGCAGGATCATCTCACGCCTCTCCTTCATTAGCTTTAGAGTTGGATCAGAGAGCTTTTTGTTTCTATCTGTACGGCGGGTCTTGAAAAACTTAGACCCGACCGTATGGACAGCTTCCACGAACCCATCGCTGTAATCGTCCACGGAGCTCCCTAGGCACTCGAAACGATTCTGGAGTTCGAGCTGAAAGGTTTCGGGGTTTTGGATCTGGATCTGTGCTGGACGGAGCGTGGACTTCATCAGTCGAGACCTTTCAAGCTTGATATTAATGTTCAATGTGCCTCTTACCATGCGGTGATCGCTCCCGGTTTTCACCGAATTGATCACAGAGACATCATTGAACACTTGCTTCTTGGTCGACATGATGAAGTCGATCTCATTTTTAGTTACACCATCGGGGCTTTGCCATGTCCACTTCCTGTGCTCACGCTTTCTGAAGAAGGAGTTCATCATATAGAGGCCTTCCTTCTCCATAAAGCTGGCCAGTAGGTGACCCCGGTGGTTCCGACGTCCAACTCCAAATTGCCCCACTTGCAGCTCATCCTCGTCTCGTTTGCCCAGTTTTGCGTTGAAGTCCCCCATGACAACGGTGAAGTGAGTTTTGAAACCATGCATGGCTTTAGAGATATCCTCATACATGGTCTCTACCTCGTCGTCGGGGTGTGCCGAGGTTGGGGCGTAGACCTGTATGACCTTCAGCGAATATCTTGCGGATATTCTGAGTATAAGGTACGCCACCCTGGTCGACACACTCTCGATCTTCACCACGTTGTTCACAAGGGACTTGTGGACGATAAACCCGACACCACCTTGGGACTGCCGGTCACCCTCTCGGAAATAGAGCAGGTTACCGGATTTGAGGATTATCGAGTCCTCCCCCTCTCTTCGGACTTCAGATAACCCTATAACACTCCATCGCAACCTGCTCAATTCTTCCTCGAGTTCGGCTATCTTCTCGTCGGTCCGGAGTGTTCGCGTGTTATACGTTGCCAGGTCCAGTCGTCGGTGTTTATTGAGGTAGCCGGGTCCACTCCGGGGATTCTTTGCACCCCTTGCCACGCCATCGCCTCGACCGCTACCGTAGTCGAGGGTAGACGGGCTGCCGGGCACTCGGGGCCGTTTTTTTCAATATATTCAGGCTATTAAAATACCCTTTGACAATTACCGGGTAGATAGTACCCGTTTTGACCCGTAACTCCCCATCTCCGGGTATCTGTTACCCTGTTAATTTTATCTGAGGACCAGTAGCTGGAGCTCTTATAAGTTGGAAAACAAGGTAGAAGGTACTCGTTAGTCGTTATGACGCGAATGTATGTATTTCGCATATCAAAAGGCATTAAAAGGGGGAGCAATATTTGGGCAGCTTTAGGATTCATTTCTGGGGGGAGGGGGGGACCATGAGGGATTCTTTCTTGACTCGACCCGATGATAGTGCCGGATTAAGGTTAGGTTAAAAGGTTTGAAAAAAAAACTATATTTCTTATTGATTCATGTACATAATTTTGAACACAAGGTTTTTTCGTGTAACTAATAGTTTTGCTTTAAAAAAATAATTAACAAAACGATGTTTTTTCACAACTTTTGGAAACTCCTCCAAAACGACTTGGGTGTTTAAAAATATTTTTACACAGAAAAGTGGATGGCTGGAATATCTTCATAACTAACATAGCATATGTAAATCAAGTAATATTTTTCAAACAAAACTGATCAAAAAGTGGTTCAATATTGATATTTTGTCATCGAGCGGGCGCACGGCTAGTACTGCGTTAACATTGGGGCGTATATAGCGCCTTAAGCCAGCGGGGCCTATGCAATTTTTTTGTATATATTTCTATAATATGTATTGGTACCTTGTTAGAACTTTATTTCATTTTAACGATTGTATTGATCTTACAATAACCAAAGCACTAGGAAAATAAGTAGCTACTTGCTATATGATAGTTCCAAATTACTTCACAAGTGGTAGATATTAATTATAGGGTAGCCCTTTTTTAAAACCTACATTATTGATTGAATGGCTGGTGCTGACATGGAAGTGATCGTCCTATGCAAGTACGGGCGAAGCAAGCTCAAAAATCACATACCCCGTGCCCCCATAGATCCGTCAATGTCAACAGAAATCAATAAAATGCCCAATAGTGCCGTATTGAGATGAAAAAATTAAAAAAAAAAACTTTTATCAGTAAGTAAAGTTCCTAAATTGGAAAAGAAAGATATTTACATACAGATCACGCCTGTATTTCTCCACATTTCACCAGTTTAATTAAATTCCGTACCGTACTGTATGGTGCCGGACGTAAAGAATTTCACCATCCCATATCTTCCCGTGGGTGTCGTAAGAGGCAACTAAGGGACAAACTAAAGAATGGGCAGCAGCGTTCTCTATGCACTTTATCAACAAACTGCGATCGCCAACCCGCCTGCCAAGCGTGATCACAAAGAAAAAAACCGGCCAAGTGCGAGTCGGACTCGCGCACGAAGGGTTCCGTACCATTATCGCAAAAAACGGCAAAAAAATCACGTTTGTTGTATGGGGGCCCCCCTTAATTCATTTTATTTTAATTTAATCATTACTATTTTTTGAAGTGAATATACAAATAAATATTCTGTGAATATTTCAAGCGTCTACCTGTTGCCGTTATTAATATCGAGCAAGAAACGGTTGTTGTATGGGAGCCCCCCTTAAATATGTATTTTCTTCTGTTTTTAGTATTTGTTGTTATAGCGGCAACAGAAATACATCATCTCTGAAAATTTCAACTGTCTAGCTATGACGGTTCACGAGATACAGCCTGGTGACAGACGGACAGACAGACAGACGGATCGCGGAGTCTTAGTAATAGGGTCCCGTTTTTACCCTTTGGGTACGGAACCCTAAAAATGGCCTCGAGTGCCCGGCAGCCCGTCTACCCTCGGCTACGGTAGCGGTTGAGGCGATGGCGTGGCTAGGGGTGCGAAGAATCCCCGGAGTGGGCCCGGCTACACCAATAAACACCGGCCGATGGGGCAGAAAGGTTCTGGAGTGGCGACCGCGAACCGGATGACGTTGCGTTGGAAGGCCTCCCACCAGGTGGACCAATGACCTGGTGAAGGTTGCGGGGATCCACTGGATGCGGGACGCACGTGACCGATCAATATACCGACGCTTGGGGGAGGACAATGTCCAGCAGTGGACGTCTTTCGGCTGATATAATGATGATGAATTAAATAGCATGTAATATCGAGCACAAGTCCAGACTGCTACTGAAACATTACAGACGGAAAAACTGAATAACAATTTGTCTGGCTCGGGAATCGAACTCGGAACCTCAAGCTCAGCTCAGTAGCGCTTAGCTTAGCAATTTTCCCTTTTATAAGTTAGAAAGCGCGCTAGTGTGTACTCGTTGTGTTTGAAGTTAGGTTTCTAATAGGTAAATAAAGATAGTCGTTACGTAGAGAGGCTGTCGTGAATATTGGTTGTGGAAAATCTTAAGACGTTTGTTGAACAATCTATACTATAATATTTAATATTACAAAGAGAAAAGATTGTTTTTGTTGTTTGTTTGTACCGAATAGGCTCTGAAACTACTGAACCGTTTTGAAAAATTCTTTCACCAATAGAAAGCTACATTATTCCTGAGTGACATATGCTATTTTAAATCCCGAAAATTGATGCTGTGGGGTGGTCCACGAAGCGGAGCCGCGGGCAACAGCTAGTAATAATAATATATTGACTCCTATCAAAAAGTTTATGTTCACTGTCAGTATTATCTTACTGTTGGCAAAAGACCTCAGCCCCAAGGCTTCCGGCTATTTCTGTCCAGGGCTAGTGACTCTAGAACTGGTCTAAGTGACTTAATAAGGACCTTACTCAAAATCAATAAGCACATTATGTATGAAAAATTTGGACACAAAAATGCTCTTAAAACTCTTTTTGTACACTTCAGGCCAAAATATTGCTACTCGTTCTATTTTTCCAAAACCTCACATTGCATCCTTTGAGCAAATGTGCAAGAAATCGTGATTGTGGCCTTTTACAAAAATTCTTAGCACATTGTGTGCACAGCTAAGAAGTGAAATTTCCTGTCGGAATCTGTATTCCTGACGGTTGCAACCTGGGTCTATAAGTCAAGAGTGAATTTGTATCTTCTATGCAAACGTGCACCATCATTGACCACAGCATCACTTACCATCACGTGAGATAGTGGTCAAACACGAGCATGTCTATGATAAAACAGTCGTTTATTATATTGTGTTGTTCGAGTCAAAGACCAATGTCTACACATACAACGGATGGTTACGTCTGGCGGCTGTCCCGTCTTGTAATTGTAACCAGATCAATGGAGCGGCACTCGATCGTCTGTCACGCGCGGCGCGGGCGCACCTCTACGTTGCGTCACTGACTGTGTTGTAGCACATAGCCGGGGCTGTTACTTTGCACTACTTTATAAATTATGTTTTTTATTAATTAAATAGACTCAGACAGTAAGCATGGTCGCTAACAATGGGCCTCATCAGAAAGCTTACAATCACCCAAAGGGCAATGGAGATGGCTATGCTCGGCATTTCCTTGCGTGATCCGCAAGAGAACCAGGGTTACCGACATAGCCCGAAAAATTGCCAAACTTAAATGGCATTCTGCAGGGCACATTGCTCGTAAAACGGATGGCCAATGGGGCAGAAAAGTTATGGAGTGGCGACCGCGAACCGGAAGATGTTGCGTTGGAAGGCCTCCCACCAGGTCGACCGATGACCTGGTGAAGGTTGCGGGATGCGAGACGCACGGGACCGGCCAATGTCGCTTAGGGGAGGCCTATGTCCAGCAGTGGACGTCTTTCGGTTGATATTATGATGATGATAAGTCAGTAAGCGATAATGTGGTCAACGATGGAGCACGCGTCTCTATTCACTCTGGAAGTCTGGACTTGAAGACCCCCAGCCCCCATAGCTGTCCGACAATTTATAATCGATAGATTTTTCATAGCAATTGTAACAGCGCAGGGCCTAGAATAGAATGTTTAAATTTTCATGAAATATTGTAAAATCTATACGTGATGTTTGAAAGAAAAATCTGTGACAGACAGACTTACAAAAGTGTGATTCTGTCATGTTCCCTTTTGTCACTTTAAGGCGATATATATACGCCCCATTGTTAACGCTACTACTAGCACTACTAGCCGTGCGCCCGGTCGATGCCATAAATCAATATTGAAACTCCTTTTGTACAGTTTTGTTTGCAAAATATTATTTGATTTAGGTACATAATATATTATGCTATGTTAGTTATGAAGAAATTCCAAATAAATATGTATATTTTTCAAACCTTCTAACCTAGCCGTTACTAAGGAGTAAGTTTTAGAAAGTTACCGTATTACGGCACTAAAGCAGATGTAGGCCCTTAATAGTTTATTTTATTTTATTGTTTTAAAAGATTACCTCTCCCTAAGAGTCTGTTTGTCTGTGTGTTTATCTCTATTCTTTTGTAGGTTAAAACCATGTGTAACCAGGGTACTCTTGTTATTAGGTAAACGTCGATAGTTTCCAGCGGAACAGGAAGCGTCCGTCACGCCCGATCAAAGCGTGACCGACTGCGACCACTTTCTTTTGCACTCCACTGCACTCTCCTGAATGTTTTCCTTAAGCACATTGTTTATTTGTAAAGGGTAATCTCTGTATGTAGGTACTGACTAAATTAGGAATATACTTTTTCCACTGCCTTGTCTATTATTTAAAACATTGCCTAATAAATTCGTTTCGAAATATGGACATTTAGACACAAGATTATTGAGAGGGAGATGTCAATGTAACCATATAAACTTGTGTTCTTTTATAATAAAGGGCAGTATAGCAACAGCATTCGTTGTATCACTTACTCCTAATATCAACCATCCGTACATGGCGACCGTGACAGCGTAAACGCTAGCAGCGTACCTATGTTTACATTTCTTTGACCAAAACGGGTGTCGCAATGTATTGCAACGAGACCAATCTCGTACTGGGACTTAGCGTGGTCACTATTCTATTTTGTGAATATTTACCACGACAATCACAAAATGGGTACAACTAATACGAAGGAAGAAGTTATAGTTCCACAAAACGCAGCAGGTGGAAGTAACAGCGCTGACATCACGCAGCTGACGATACATGCCAGCACAACAAACATCATTTTAATCGTGTTACTTCTTATAGCATCGTTGGCGTTTTTGTATGGTATCTTCAGAATCTACAAGAATTGCCATCAGAAATGGATGGGTAATGAGATCAGGAAGGACAGATTACGATGTTCTATATGGAGACGTAGAGCTGACGCAGAGGAAATGCGGACGAATGCCAGAGGCTACAAGAAGGACACTGAGGACGTCATCTGAAGAGTTAAAAACCCAGGGTTTACGAAGAAAAGTGCGCGAAAATTATATTCGTAATGTGTCAGTGCGTGGTTATATATAAGGTGTTGTCTATTCTCTATTAGTAGTAAACGTGTAATAGCATAAAATATACATGACATTATTTTAGTGGACTAAAATAAGTGACAAATGAAAATAAAATGAACGCTGGAGTGTATGCAGTATAAAATAATGGTATGTAATTCAGTACCTACTAAGAAAATAGAAATAAGTATTTATGTTAAATGGCAGAAAACTTAAAAACATTGTACGACAAGTTATTTGAAATCAGAAAATATTTGATAAAGATAGGTCCAGATAGAAGAAAAGGTAACATTATAGTCGTAAAATTAGCAGAGGCAGACAACTTAGTAAAAGAGTACAACTTATTTTTAGAATATTATTCAAAATCGAAAAGCACCGTATGTGAGAGTGAATGTTCGCATATTCACGAGCTTTGCGCAAATTTTGATCATTTATATGAACAAATATTAGAATTGTGCTCACAGAAACCTAGTACGGCAGATAAAATGGCAACTACTTGTAAATTTGATTTAAAAATTGCTTTAAGTTTATTACCAGTTTGTACAGACGATGAGGCTAGCGTAAAGCAACTAATAGATGGCATAGAGTATTACAAAACAGAGTTAGACGAAAATTCACAAGGAAAACTGTTAAATTTCGTATTAAAAAATAGACTCTCACAGACCGCAAAAATGAAATTAGCGACTTCATATGTCAATATTGACGACTTTATAGCTGACTTGAAGATTCAGTTATTGCCTAAAAAATCGGCTACAGCAATTCAACGAAAGCTGCAAAGTCTTAGGCAAAACGATTTATCAATCGATGATTTCGGCAAAAAAATTACGGAATTGTTTGTTGATTTGACGATCTCTCAATCGGGGGCCAACGAGGCCAGTTTGAAAGTTTTAAAGCCAATTAATGAGAAGCAAGCTATCAAATGTTTCTCAGATGGATTGAGAAATCGACGACTTAGTACAATAATTTCAGCCAGAAATTTTACATCATTGAAAGATGCAGTACAGGCGGCCATCGATGAAGATATAACAAGTCCATCAACATCTTCCGATATTTTAACGATGAATTATAGAGGGAGATCGTCTTATAACTGGTCACAGCGGAGAGGCCGCTTCTCATACGCAGGTAGAGGACGCGCACGTGGCAATCAACAGGTTATCCAAAACCAAGACGAACAGCAGGATCAGGTTCGGAGAGGATCGCAGGCAAGCTGGCGCCGGTCCACCCGACCATTTCATGGAAACAGAGGTAGGTCCAATTATAGCACCTCCAGGGATCAACACATACATACATTGGATGACTCAGAAACGCAGGAAAATACAGAAACAGAACAGCGGAATGAGGACCAGTTTTTTCGGGACTAAAAATATAATTTTATCATGCAATAACGTAGGCTACGTAAATATAAAATCGCATAACCATTATTCATACCAATTATTAGTAGACACCGGTGCATCCATATCTGTCATAAAGTATAAACAAATTCTCGACCAAAACATTCCAATCCATATCGAGAAGACACTTGTAAACGGCATCGGGGGCAAAGTACAGGCTATAGGATATGCTTATTTGCGCCTAGTTATTGGAAATCAGACCATACAACATAAGTTCTATGTTTTTAAAACATTGCCTTGTAAAGGTAGTGGCATACTGGGACAAGACTTTTTAAGCAAGTATAAATCAGTATTAAATTACGGTAACCAAACTTTGTTACTATGGAATAACAACTCAAAGGTATCATTACCATTAATAATGACAAACAATCATTTTAATATACCGGCAAGATCAGAGTCTATTCACTTTATTCGAACGTGTGAGATGGAAGAATGTGTAGTTAATGGAACAGAACTGCGAAAGGGGATCTTTGTTGCAAATACTTTAGTTAAGCCCACGAATGGGAAAATACCAATTAGGATTTTAAACACCACGGAGACAGATTTAGTCTTGACAACAATTAGTCCAACACTTTACAAAGCAAGCGAGTATGATGTATGTTCATTTCAAGAAACCAATAATAATGCTGATCGTGTCAGAAAGGTATTCGCTTCGCTATCGCTGAAACATTTAAATAAAGAGGAGCAATTGTCCATAGAGTCCATTTGCGCAAAATATGCAGATATTTTCTTCCTACCAGGTGATAAATTAGGAACAACTAAATTATATGAACACTCAATAACATTGAAACCAAACGTGGCACCAGTGTACGTTAAGCCCTACAGAATGCCGCATTCACAGAAAGCCGAATTAAAAAAACAAGTGGACAACTTATTGGAACAAGAAATTATTGAACCTTGTTCCAGTGAGTGGTCCAGCCCAGTACTCCTAGTGCCTAAAAAATCAGACGCAAACGGGGAAAAAAAATGGCGGTTAGTAATAGATTACCGTAAGCTCAACACTTGTATTCAGGATGATAAGTTTCCACTGCCAAACATCACGGATATACTAGATTCCTTGTGTGGATGTATTTATTTCACACATTTAGATTTAAACCAAGGATTTTTTAACGTAGCGTTAAACAAACACAGTAGGAAATATACTTCATTTAGTGCAGACGGTGGTCAGTATCAAATGACAAGAATGCCTATGGGACTCAAAACTAGTCCCAGCTCATTTTCGCGTATGATGACCATGGCAATGACCGGGCTATCCTACGACAAGTGCTTAGTGTACCTAGACGATCTTATTTGTATGGGACGGAACTTAACTGACCATAACAAAAATTTAATAGAAGTATTCGAAAAGATGCGCAGTGCCAACTTAAAATTAAATCCCACTAAATGCGATTTCCTTAAGAAAGAGATGCTTTATTTAGGCCACGTGGTGACAGGCAATGGTATATTGCCGGACCCAGATAAGATTAAAATAATTAAAGAGTATCCAGTTCCTAAAAGTACGGACGAAGTGAAACGCTTCGTTGCTTTTGCAAACTACTATAGAAAATTTATAGACCACTTTGCCGACAAAGCCTATCATTTAAACCTTTTAAGTAAGAAAAACACTAAATTTAACTGGGATAGCAACTGTCAAACGTCATTTGAAACTCTAAAACAGAGTATGATGTCACCGCCAATCCTACAGTACCCAGATTTCTCAGAACTAAATCAATTCATAGTACAAACCGATGCATCTGGGTACGCAATTGGGGCAGTACTATCAAATTCAAATGGCAGACCAATAGCTTACGCTAGTAGGAGCCTTAACAAAGCGGAAAAGAACTATCCCACTATAGAGAAAGAACTCTTAGCTGTAGTTTGGGCTGTCAAATATTTCAGACCCTATTTATACGGTCGTACATTTAAAATACTAACCGACCACAAACCCCTTGTATACTTATTTAATTTAAAAGACCCATCTAGCAGGCTCTTTAAATTTAGACTAGCTCTAGAAGAATACAATTACGAAATAGAATACGTAAAAGGGAGTGAGAACTGCGTAGCAGACGCATTATCTAGAATAAAAATTACGTCAAAAGAACTTAAAGAAATGAATGAGAGTCTGTGTGCAGTAATGACTCGCGCTCAAAAACGAAAATTAGATGCTGTCGCCCCGGAAGATGAGTTGCCCACCGACAACTTGCCAGTTCAACCACATGTAGTGGAAACTCATATCAAACCAAGAGGCGCAGTAGAGTTAAGATTTGCACCCAGTAGCAGTCTTAAGAAGCTAAAGAGCGATAGCTCAGTAGTGTTACAAACACACATAATATTATTGTATAATGCCCAAATGAAAACTATATTCATAAACTCGGCATCTCAATCACAAACTACGCGAGCCGAGTTTGCGAGAGAGCTGAGTGATCTATGTAACAAGCTAAATATAGAAGAAGTATACTTCATTAAAAATTCGAATAATAAAATTTTTGTAGAGAAATTAACTAGTGAGATAAGAAAACAAAGCAACTGGAAAGGGCCCAGATTATGTATATTAAAAGATGTCGAAAGAATAGAGGACAAAGATGATAGGAAAGTGATACTCAACGACTTTCATCTTTTGCCCACTAGTGGGCACGCGGGCATGAGAAGAATGCTGACTAATATAAAAAAATACTATTTTTGGCCAGGCTTAGAAAGTGATGTCAAAAATTATGTCAAAAAATGTGTTCAATGTCAGAAGCATAAGTATACAGTTCAGGTGAAAGAGCCAATGGCAATCACCACAACTGCTCATTCGGCTTTCGATAAAATCTTCTTAGACTTGGTAGGACCATTAGACAAAGACAGCAACAATTTTTCATATATATTGACATTGCAATGCGAGCTGTCCAAGTATGTATGTGCGTATCCCCTCGTCACTAAAACCTCTACAGAAGTAGCACGCACCTTCGTGGATAACTTCATACTTCAACATGGCATCCCGAGGGAGATAGCTACCGACAGAGGCACAGAGTTCATGTCCGAGACCGTGACACAGGTTTGTGAATTACTACATATTAAAAAGTTAAACTCAACTGCGTATCATCACCAAAGCATCGGAGCGCTAGAGAACTCGCATAAAAATCTAGGTGCATTTTTGCGAATCCAAGCAGAAGGAAAACCCGAATTATGGAGTACTTGGTTACCATTCTGGTGCTTTGCTTATAATACGACAGTTCACTCGTCAACAAAATTTACACCATTCGAACTCGTATACGGTAGAAAGTGTAACTTGCCCAATAATTTGGAAAAGTGTGTAGAGCCTCTATATAATTACGACAGTTACCCGCTTGAACTTAAGTACCGCCTACAGGTTTCTCAAACCGAAGCGCGGGAAAATTTGATAGCCAATAAAATAGGCAGAAAAAGTAGATACGACCAGCATGTAAATCCAATACGCTACAAGCCAAACGATCAAGTTTTAATTAAAAATGAAACTGGCAATAAACTTCAACAATTATATTCTGGACCTTACAAGGTGATTAGAGATTTGTCACCAAATGTTGAGGTCAATTATAAGGGAAAACCCGACATTATTCACAAAAACAGAACGAAACCGTATCATGTTTAAGATAAAAACAATAAGACAATTAATTACCAATGCTATAAGCACTTAACAATAGCTATTATACAGGTCAGCAGAAAACAGAGACGAATAATAAGCGCCAGCTGTGCGCTCATAGGTACTCAGGGATTGATTGTTATTATAAGTATGTAACCACTTATTATTGTATAACTTTGTATACCAAACATAACGAACATATGTACTACGATTATGTTATAACTATATTTTATACGTGTTAGCCTAAGAGTATCAATGTTTAATTTGTGCTTATATTGTATCCATGCAATAAAATAAAAGTAAACTTTTATTTTATTTTAGTTTTAGGGAGGAGATGAGAGGGAGATGTCAATGTAACCATATAAACTTGTGTTCTTTTATAATAAAGGGCAGTATAGCAACAGCATTCGTTGTATCACTTACTCCTAATATCAACCATCCGTACATTATAATATTAAATAAAAACTAAATAAAACAAAATTGGATAATAACAGTTACGAAATGACTTTTGTATGGAGTTTTGATATCATTATGTAACGGGCAGAATGATACTGAACCTGTTACCTAAGTGCGCGTTGACTGTGTGTATATAGTCTGTGGTTTTTAGTCAGAACGTTTCTGATAAATTGTTGTTGGAACATATTTACATTTAATTAAGTAAACTCATCAGTAAAAAAATAACGAAAAAAATATCGGGAAAAATAATCGTTCGTGTCTCGCATAAAAAGGCTTTGTCGTATGTAGCTCATGACGTTCGCCTTCGGCTCACGTCAAAATTGGCTACATCGCTCGTGTTAAAATCTTGACTTTTTATGCTCGACACGAAATGTTCTATTATTATGCTGATTGGTTACCCTTTTATACGCTATATAGATAGCATAAAGTCAGTTTTATTCAAGTACAAATAGTTTATTTTTATCCATTTAAAACCCTTCATTTACCATATACCATACCATAACAATAAATCGTTAAGCACGAGTCGCGCATCCAAATAAGGTGCAGTGGATTGTGCACTTAGGTGTATTGTCGTTGTCAGAGTGAGTCATGCATGAAGTACTAATTAACACATCCTTGGGAACTACTAGTAGTAAATTTGATGACGATCAAGAGTTCTGTTTAAGAAAAATATCCATCTTGTTTTTAAATCTTCGTACGCTAAAAGTCATGGGTACTAAAGAGCTTTGACTTCTGAGAAACCAAGGTTTTATTTAAGAGCCCCTACAAGTTTCACGAGCCATAAACAGAAAACAGCTACTTTTTCAGCTAAAATTTCTCAATAACTACAAGATATATGATCTTCTTCTTTCGTGTCGATCAACTCAAACTGTACAACCATTCAGATTTTGTCCGACCAGTATGCAGCCACTCGGACAGCTCTATCATTTGCCACGTTCAAATCCCGTAAGGTGCAAGTGGTCGGGCACGAAGGGCAGACAAGGAGGTGGGCCATATCTTGCGAAGGGGCCCCACACTGGCACTGTGTTTTGGATGGGTCTATGATATTCCATTTGGCCAGGTTTCTTTTGCAGCGGCCAACCTGGGTCCGCAATCGGTTCAGGGATTTCCAGATTGGCCACTGCTGTTCGAAAAGATATATGATAAAAATAATAATGACAAAAATAAAAACGACACAGCCTAGGTCCGTCATCTACAAGCCCTTGAGTGCCTCGCGCGAGCGCAACGGTTTATAAGGCATTATTTAGACAATTTGTTACAAGAAAATAAGTACTCAAAAATATAATATAGAAATTGAATTCGATTGATAAACACCTCAAATTTCAAATTATTTACCAGTTATTTTTATATTGAACATATTCTTACGCGTAGACGACGCTTTCGCACATGATAAAATTGCCTTTTTTTCGCGTAGAAAACCTTTTTTTTTTAAGTACAAATACAATAAACTTTGAGAAACAAAATTGGTGGCTTACTAGTCTTACTATATGCCCAGTCCATACAATTTTTTGCAGATTATTATTCGCCACCAGTAAGCTGAAAAAAGCAATTGAAAAACCTGGTGTTTCACGATTACGTAAAAACGTGTGTTAGGAATTTATTTTTTCTAATTTAATTTGAGTCGTTATCAAAAATTTTTATTTTGAGCAAAGAAATTTGAGCTGAAAAAGTAGCTGTCTTCTGTTTTTAGCTCGTGAAAGTTGTAGGGGCTCTTAAACTCTGCAGTTTGCAGAAATTTTGAGATAATTATTAGTTTCCTGGTTTTACATTGACGGTATCACTTTGAGCACTTTATAAGTACCTTTTAACAAAATATGTGTAGATAAATAATTCTCATTGATTGAAATCAGAGCTAGCCGTAGACAATGATTGCACGCGGCTCCGCACGGCCGTGACCGTCAGTCACAGGTCACCGACCTGCCCATAACTATTGTCACACCGTGTCACAACGAGCCTGCCGGGGTATGACATGCCCCTGCATACCATTTCCGCTTTTTTGGAATATAGAATGCAATAGAAGAGGTCAAAGGTGGACTTCAGTTTTTTTTCGAATTGATCATCGGAGTTTTTAGGCGATCAATCGAGAGATTCAATTAAGTATGTTCATTTGTTTGTTGAATTCTTTCATAGATGAAAAGCTACTTTATTGATTAGTGTCATAGGCTTTTTGATCCCGGAAAAGTACACTGTTCCTACAGGATAGCCCACCTAGGCAGGCTTAATACGCGTAAAATGTTGGCCGAAACATGCACACACCCAGGACGCAAAATAATAATGCATAATGCAGCACGCCGAACCAAAGCTGATAATTATTGCATCATGATGCACAATGATAATTGAAGTCTAATACAATCACGAATTTGCGGCTATGACTAGACATAACCCCCAGGTGTTTGGGCCCTGTTGGGTCAGCTGGTTGGCGCAAACTGTTTTTGCACGAATGCCCTTCGATCTTCACGACTTCTGAGTCATACCCGGTGCCAATAATTTCTGTGGAACTAATAGTTTGATTTGACGTGATACGCAATGCATGGTAGGAATTATTTCAACCCACTTTTGTTTATTAAGGTCAGTATACACTAGAGCATTTTCGCGAGCATTACAATGTAATGCAACGTTCTTACGAATGGTACAATACAGACTAATGCTCAGTTTCCTAAAGCAATTACTTGTAATTTAACGTTCTTGCGAATGTTCGTAGTGCTCACGGCGAGTGAGCATTTATCTGTAACATTTCTTTGTACCTTGCATTCATTATTGACCTCACTCCACGTCACCTGCGCTCGAGCCTTTGATCTATAAAATTAATAGCGCACGGCGGTGTAAGAAGTAGACCTTGTCAATTTCAAAAAGTGATGGTAGAATTATGTGGTATCCTAGCTTCTTCCAGTGGCTTCGCACAACTAAAAGTAAATTACCACACAAGGAAACGTTCTACCAGGATAAAAACGTCATCGTATTTCCTATTCCAAAGACGAATCTATCTCTAAACCTGAAGATTAGTTCAGCGGATTAGGCGTGAAAACTTAACAAACAGACAGAGAGAATTACTTTCGCATTTATAATATATTTCGTCAAATTTACTATGCAGAATATAAACATTGGCAGAACTGCAACAATATTATTATAACAGCTGTGATTGTCCCAACTTCAGTCGTAATTTAAAATCATGTCGTCGTTTTTATTCACCGCAAATATGCGAAAATCTACCAAGGCCTTATGCAGACAAAGGAGTTGTTTTGATAGCCCTGCTACGTACCAAAGGCTTTTTTGCTGGTGTACTTTTTGACCATTGGAGATGAAAAGCGTTAAAATGACCCAGGAGGAAGAGTTCTGGACGTCAGACAGGCAGTGACTCCATGAAAAGTATTGGTAGTGACTCCAAAATAATTGGGAAAAGTCAGTTTGATGGAACCAGGAAGTGTCCACCAAGGAAGTCTCAAATCATCCCTATTCTTGCAGGCTTCGCAAGTGATAAAAATATGCAACACAACGTGCAATGTCCTACCAGGGGCGCAGCGCCGCGAGAGGACCGGTCGGCCGTGAGCCAGGTCGATGACCCACGAGTTCATTGTCGACTGTCGAGCGCACTGGCGACGGTAAGGTCGGTAGAGATCGCGCTGATTGCGATCAACTATTGTCTTAGACTCTTAGCTGTTTTTGAACGCCTGGTACTAGTAGGCAGATTTATTCTTAGGAGATGTACAGCTTCCTAGGCTGTTGAGACGGTGCTGGAGAAATGGCCTGCTATTATTCTAAATTATTCTATCTTCAGAATATCATGGACCACCATATCAAAGGTATTTAAACATGTGACACAACTGTCATTTGGGAGGCATAGCTATTTTACCCACACAGCTTTGCTCCTGTGGTCAATCCAACAGGAGCAGTGGATTTTTCCGGCAAAAAATCTGCGTATGTGACTTTGTAGCCCATGAATTATATCTATGTAAAAATCTCGTCAATCCGTTGCTGTCACAAACTGTCGCATTTATAGTATTTTGTAGATTAATGCATTTTCCAGGACAATTTTCGACACGCTCCTGATTTAGTTTAAAGCTGCTAGCCTGGTAGTATCACAACTGAGCGTACAGACAGATGCGCTCCTGCGATAGAGCGACACATTCCGCCGAGGGATTTGATCTTTATCGGCCACTCGTTTTGCAAAAAACGTCGTGTTTTATTCCCGAGCCGAGCTCGAAGGTGTTTATTTTTTGGAATACATAACTACTTTTCTTTAGTGTTGCTCATAATCTTAAGGACACATGTTTCTGCAGACATTCTGCTTTTATATCATTTAGTTTTGGCATTGCCATCAAAAAACCATCTTAAACAAATTATATAGAACTAGCCTTGCCCGCTACAACAAAAATTGTAGTATAGTTATGAATGTTTAGACCAGAGATTCCCAAAGTGCTCGATATCGACCCCTTGGGGTCGAAATCGGTTTCCCAGACGAAAACTGATGTTGGGGGTCGACGAGGTCTAAAAATCGACCACTATTAATTAACACAAGTTCTTATTTTAAACTTCATTTCATTTATTTATTCTCAAACAATTTACATTGTGTCGAACATTACATAATTAAAATTAAAATTACAAAAAAAAAAAAAATATTATGATGCACTTGAAAGCAAATTAAATTATTAGAAAATTGAGTCAAATTAATTTAAAATATGTTCCAATAGAAAATTATACAGTTTCAAATTTATCCCATACATGCCTCAAGATAAGATTACAATGTCAAGTTTATACTGCGTATGTCACAAAAAAATCAATTCCAAATCAATCCGAAGTATGTCACAAGAACCAATTATAATGTCAATTTAATTCAACATGTCAAAAAAGAAAAGAAGTAAATTGTTCCTTTAAGTACATTTCACAAATACCTAAGATTTATAATTTCAAGTTAATACAATATATGTTGCAAGAAGATAATAATTTCAAATTAATACGATATATGTCACAAGTAACAAAAGTAATGTCAAGCTAATATATATCACAAAAAATAATAATGTCAAGTTAACACAATAAATGTTACAACTACAAGATTATAATTGCAAATTAATACGATATATGTCACAAGTAATAAACATCGATTTAAACCAATATATATGTCACAAAAAATTATAATGTCAAGTTAATACAATATATGTATATATGTCACAAAAATATTGTGATTTCAAAATGTAATGTCAAAAGTAAAAAATAAATATGTCAAAAAAATATAAAATAAATGTCCAATAAATTTAATTAAAAATATTTGTTACTGCTATTTCTAATAGCAAGTATCTATTTATCATTAACTGACATACATTCTGACACTGAGTAGAAACATTTTTCCAACAAGAAGGCTTTTAATTTGGTTTTAAATAAGTGCAAACTATAAATTAATAACTTTAACTCAGTCGGTAACCTATTGAATATTTCCACCGCCTGGTATCCGTAGCAATGTTTAGCTATCTTCTTTAATTTGTACATTTATACTGTCATTGTTACGAGTTGTCGTCTTAAATAAAATAATGTTAGTTTTACTTGTATTAAGAATAAGGTTATTGGCTGTAAACCAATCGCAGATAATTTCTAGGCTTTTATTTACGTTTTTAGTCAATTCGTTTAAGTCATTAGCCCCAACTATAATATTAGTGTCATCTGCAAAGACAACAAGTTTTGCATCGGGCTTAACGTGGTGCATAAAGTTAAGCAAGTCATTAGTAAAAATAATAAAGAGTATCGGTCCTAAAATTGAGCCTTGAGGCACACCACGTTTTATATCTGTAATGTTAGACGTGTGCACGACTTCATGATTATTATCATCGATGCTTTTAATTTCAACATACATCCGTCTATTTTGTAAGTAGGATCTTAAAAGCTGTAAGGCCTTACCTCTGATACCGTAATATTCTAGTTTAGTTAGTAATAATTCATAGTCAATCGTGTCAAAAGCAGAACTAAGGTCAATGAAAAGCCCAGCCACTTTCGTTTTGTCATTTAATTTATTAATTATGTCATCTATAAGAATGTTAATTGCATCTGAACAACCGACGCCTTTCTGGTATCCAAATTGTCTTAAATTAATTATATTATTCAAATTCAAATGAACTAACAGTCTGGTTTTAATAATTTTTTCAAATAATTTTGATAAGGTTGGCAAAAGGGATATAGGTCGGTAATTTTTTGGATCAGTCTTAGTGCCTTTCTTGAATATTGGAACCACTTTTGCTATTTTGAATTGGTCTGGAAAGAGCGACTCCTCAAAACATTTATTAAAAAAATTGGAAAGAGGTAATGCTAATCTGTCTATATTCTCTTTTAAAATTGAAATTGGTAAGTCATCAAAACCGCAAGATTTTTTGTTGGCCATCTTACCTACTATCTTTATTATTTCAGATGGTGAAGTCAGATCGAAAGTCAAATTATTTTCTACTCTTTTAGTAGTTTCCAACAAAAAAGTCATTGCCCTTTCCTTTTCATTGCTAGCTAGTGTCGATTTGAACACAAAACTGTCGACAAATTGATTTGCAACCTGCTGGGGATCAGTTAAAAGTTTATTGTTTACTTTTAGCCTAAAATTACTACATCGCCTATTTTTTGACTTATTTTTGATTTGGTTTACAAGATTCCATGTCTCTTTTGTTACGTTTTTAGAATTTTTCAAATGATTTGTAGTGGCGTCTTTTTTGGCTTGCTGAATAACCCTTCTATAAATTCGGATGTAGCTATTTTTGTATAGTTTTATACTGGAATTATTTAGCGTACCTGAGCATAGTACTCTCTTCATCTTACTTGAAACTTTAACCCCTTTTGTAATCCACTTTACTGTAGTGTTTTTATATGGCTTTATTCTAACTGATTTCTTATTCTAACTTTCAAAATACTGTATAAGTTGTGTCACGTGTACCTGTTATAAGAATGACTAGTATTTTAGTAAGCAGTATCATTGTTGTAGGTACTTTAAAAAAACTCAACAAGTCGATAAGCGTACACAAGTTCGAACAAGAAGAAAAACTCGGCTTATTGAAGCGGATTTTTAAAGTAATTTGGCTATCTGAGGTATAAGTTAATTTTGGTAAAGAGGTCTCTTGGCTAAAATAGTTTGAGAATCCTTGGTTTAGACAAATAAATGAGGCATTTCAGGTACAGACGGTAAAGTACCACAATTCCTAGTTTCCACATTAAGGTCACCAGGCGAACAGAAGTAATGAACAGTCATCGACCTCTACAAACACAATAGGCTAGCGAGTCCTCGAGCCTCACAGTTAATTGAAAATTTATGAAAACGACCATTTCTGATAACGAAATAAATTAGCATGATTAAAACAACAGTAGTTCTCGGCAAATGCTAGAAATTGCCGTAATATCACGCTTATATTAGTAGGGTCAGAGGTGTACCAAGTACACAAGTAATTCCAGATTTTGTCAGCCATGTTTTAGTTTCATGCGATAGGGGACGCGAGAAAATAATCCTAGTAAAAACTTGTCAGAAATGGTCACAAGCGCAGGCCCTGGATCCGACTGTGGACAGGACGGGCAGTGTTTTAGGGTTTTGCTAACAGGATATTCTCAAAAGCAGAAGTTTTATTTTGGGAACACTTTTATCATACGTACAGCTAAGGAGTGGAATTCCCAGCCGGAGTCTGTGTTTCCCGATAGCTACATACAAGGGTACTTCCAATCAAGAGTGACAAGGTTTCTTCTAGGCAAGCGTGCTGCACCGGCGACCACATCATCGCTTACCATCAGGTGGTAGAAAAAAAAGCAGCCCGGAGTCTGTATATATTTCGGATGAGTGGTAATAGGCCTTACCCCCTGTTACTGAAAACTTCTCTTTAAAATTAGCGATGTATGGAGTGCTACCGAGAGAGCTAAGAGTTACAGGGCTACCGTTTTACACACACATCCTTCATAATGGTGTAATGTTTCCGAACGCATTCAGCTCGAATCTCTTCAAAATTAGAGTGAACAGGCTTCTTCTGTGTAAGCTCACTCCATCATCGACTCTGTCTCTGTCACATCTGCGCCCCTAGCCAAGTTGCAAACGTTTCGTATCGAATCTCTTTCTACAATCGTTAACGCCTTCTATTTGTATGATCTGACCACGTGACTTAACGTTCAGATGTGCCATTCCCATACATTGATTCGTTTTCTAATAGCGTTACCGATTGTAGATTGTCAACTTGGCTACAGATGCTGACCTAGACTAGAGTCAAGAGCAAACCATCTCAAAAAAAAGACGGTACAATTTAATAAAGTTGCCGTATCTCGACAAAATATATGTTGAACCCATATAGTAAATGTTTACATAATCATTTGTGAACTCACCTATGTTCAAACCGAAAAAAAGCAATGAATAAAAGTTCTTTCAGAGAAAACATGCGTTTTTAGTTCACTTCACAATACGTCAGAAACTTCCTACACTCATTGTAACATAATAACTATTACATACGGTAGAATTCACATCAGCAACCAGCGCTGTGACCTTGGCGGGCAATTTGGGCTAAACTCGTTATACGTCAGATTTTGAGTGTATACCACTGTAAACGTACAGTGCAGAAGGTCAAATGTGTACGACAGAGGTTCCCAAAGTTTTTTGTCACGCTTCCCTACTGCGAAAAAAAAACAACGCCCCTTTAGGTTTTGAGTTTGTATTTAGGTAACAAACAACCTTAAACAAAACTGCATAAGATTAAGAAAGGTTAGAGGTTGTATCCTTATGACAAGATTCCGAGTTCTGGGTTGAATAGAAGAAATTGCAATATCAAGATTGCGAGGACGACGGAGTACTAGCCACTCACCCCGCGGACCCAGGGCCTACTCTAAATTTTGTCGTGCCCCCTTTAGTGGGGCGCGCCCTCCAGTTTGAAAATCACTGGTGTACGAAGTTTAAAAGTTAAAACCAACATATTATATTGGGCCCGCATGGTGCCTACCATAAGTATATCTCACAAAGAAACGGCATTAGTCCCAGCAGGAATATGCTATGTTATGCTTAAATATAGGGAAATACTAAAGACAATATGATGATAAGTGATAGTGCGAAAGTTTATTTATATGTGGTTGAAGAAGATACATCGCGCCGCGCCGCGCCGGTCCCAATTTAATTGGGCTAAAGGCAGGAAGGAAGATAAAAATATTTGGGCCAAAAATATTAGATCTTTAACACGGAAATTTTAAGGAGTCATGGTCCCTTTGTAAGTTGATTCTATCAACATACCTGTTTTGGTAACAACTCGGCTTATTTAGAGTTTATTGATAGGTAGTGACTGACCCGCACGGGTACAAAGTTTTATCCGATATGTTTCATCGAGTTATTCAATTTTCAACACAGCGAATGTCGAATGTGATTATTCTTTACTTCAACCATGACTGAATCAAAGCCATTGATAATTTAGGGAACCTATTCTTTGTGCAGTAGATACAGACTCACTAACAAAAATCCGATCGCCATCTTGGTTCTTCTGCATTGTCTATGAAGTGACAGCACACTACCGCCACAGCAGCTAATGATAGCTATTAAGTTTTATAATCTGTGGCAGCGTATAATCTGCGCGCGTTAAGTTCGAACTGTTAGAAATTTGAATGAGAATGGAATGTATTCTGAAGGCGATGCGTATGGCCTTTAGAAAGATGAAATTGTTTAATGGTCACGTTTAAATGCTTTCTTTGAGGTATAATCACCTTTTTTCAAGTATGTGACTTCCTAACAAAGAAAAAAGTATTTACACAGAAACCATACAAACTGTATGCCCTGAAGGGTTTAGGCAGACGTGTTGCCATATTATGGCCAGGAAGGTAAGAATTCGGGTTGTTACAGCTGAGAAAATCTGTGTCTGGAATTTTCTGGATCACACCAGTTGTTTTTTAATTATTATTAATGGGTTTGCGAGGAGCTTGTGGCTAAGTAATAACAGCCGCACGGGTCGATCATCAAGGTTAAGCATCGCTTGACGAGGTCGGTCCGTGGATGGGTGACCATTTCAACATACCGAGTTTCCTCCGTGCCTCGGAAAGCACGTTAAGCCGTTGGTCCCGGCTGTCATTTGAAGATCTTTGACAGTCGTTACAGGTAGTCAGAAGCTTGAGATGACACCAGTCTTGCCAAGAGGTACCGTGTTACCCAGTTACGGGGTTGTGGAGGTCAGATAGGCAGTCGCTCCATGTAAAACACTGGTACTTAGCTGAATCCGGTAAGACTGGAAGCCGACCCCAATATAGTTGGGAAAAGGCTAGGCAGATGATGATTAATGGGTTTGCTCTTGACTCTAGTCTAGGGCATAGGTGACGGAGACAGAGTCGACGATGGAGTGAGCTTACCCAGAAGAAGCCTGTTCACTCTAACTTTGAAGAGATTCGGGTTGAATGCAATAGGAAACACAGACGCAGGTAGTGAGTTCCATTCATTCGCCGTGCGCATTATAAAGGATGTTTGGATGCACTTGGTTCGAATTGGTGGAATGGCAACAAGGTAAGGATGATAACTTGCAGTGCGTCTAGATGTCCGACGGTAGAAGGGGGCTGGTGGGATGAGGTCATGGTATTCATGAGCACACTCACCGAAGTACAGTCTGTAGAAGACTGACAAGCAGGCAACTTTGCGGCGATGAGCCAAGCTGTGAAGCTTGGCGTCCACCAGTTCAGCGTCGCTAATGAGCCTCTTGACTCTGCGTTCCACCGAGTCAAGCGCGGCAAGTTGATACTTAGCTGAGCCATCCCAAAGGTGGCTGCAACACTCCATGCAGGATCGGACTTGCGCTTTGTATAGGGTTAAAAGCTGTCCAGGCGTAAAGTATCGCTTCACTCTATTTAGGATGCCCAGTTTTTTGGCCGCTTTTTGGGCTTTGTACTCAATGAAGGCGCCGAAGTTGAGACTGGATGTCAACTCCATGCCTAGGAGCTCGAGCCGATCAGTCACAGGAACAGACGCACCCCGAAAAGTAAGCGTTTGATCGAAAAGACTCCTTTTAGCGGTAAATAGACACGCCTGTGTTTTGTTGGCGTTAAAAGAGACCAGATTGTCATCACCCACTGGGAGACAAGGCTTAAGGTAAAATCTGTCCGCTCCACCATAGCCTCTCTCAAGGAAAGAACTTCATCCACGCTGGTTCTTGCGCTGGACAAGTATCTCTCTGAAACAGTACTGTCATCTGCGTACCCAACAATACCAGGCTGAAGTAGGTCATTGATGTGCATCAGGAAAAGAGTTGCAGAGAGAACAGACCCCTGAGGAACTCCGGCATCAATAGCCATAAGGTCAGAGGAGCAGCCCTCAATGACTACTCGGATCGACCGTTTGCTAAGGAAGTCTGATTTACAGCTACAAAAACCATCTGATATCCAATTACAATAATAGGCCGGCCTACCATAGGACTTGAACATAATTGACAAAATAAGAAAAAAAAAAATAGTAAGTACCTAAAGGAGTACTTAAGCAACGGACTGCAACTGCAAGCTTGATGTTATCCTGCAAACTATCACTTTAAATGAAAAAATATCTGATGGTGCTTTTAACAACCATTTTGCCCGTTAAATGGTTTATGATTACCATAAAAATAGTTTCCTATATTGACCATAAAAGCAACGAATAATATGGTGGAACAGGTTTATGTATTTTTAGTTTCACTGATTGATGTAATATTATTGAATGAAATGGAAAAACTTGTATTACGGGTATGTAGATTAACATCAGGGTCAATGTGAATAATATTTATGTCATCACATCAACGAATAATTTACTTTCGTTTACATTTCTGGGACAAAGGACGTAGAGCACTTTTTATCTCGAAAAATCCCGAATAATCTTATATCTCGCTCGGGTGGGCAAAGACTTTGTATTATTTGATTAAAACTTTGGAACCCTGGACTTACCCCGCTTCGGGCAATGTGATATAGGTTTTTTTATATCAGAATATCCTTTTTATAAGAGTATAAATAGTAAGAGTGTGCCAAAAAGGATGGACACGACCTGGAACAGCTTTTTTTTGGGACAATCCCACCGCACTATTCCAAACCACTGCAACTCTTGAAAGCCAGAATCAACGGTGGCGACCACCGAGAAGCGCCGAGGCAATGAAGCTCGACGAAGTCCCGGAGAATGAATTTAACTGTCTTGGAACTCGCAACGAAATTAATCAGAAAAGAATAAAGGAGGAGTAGGAAAACAAAAACATAATTTCCACTGCCCTTCATATCAAGCAGGAGACAGAACTAACAAGGCCAATAGGCACAAAAGGTCGTTTACAACTGGGATAAGCCCAGTTGCCTAGCACCACGGATAAAAATTAACATTAATAATAATGGGTTCTAACATTGTAAGCTTTTATATTTGATTCCAATAATAGGTATGGCAAAAACGCTTGAACTCACGTAAATTTGTTCTAGTTTCCACAAGGTCCGTATAATAAATATCTCCTGATGCAGCCTGTACGTTATCTAACATAATATTGCGTTCATTCTGCCAAAGAATACACTCCCATAAGATATGATGTGCAGATTGTACATATTCGCAGTCAGACGTGGAACATTGACATAAAGGCAAGGCAACAAGCTTGAAGGAAAATAATTCACTTTTACCTGGAACAGCTGGAACATCTGTTGGTTACTGCCAAGATTGAAGGGAAACTTCCTAGAGGTTGCAGTCCAATAAGATGGTTAGACTAAGTCCGCACATCGTTGAACACCAAACTGCACGATGCTCGCCACGACGCAAAAGACAGGCATAGATGGCGCAAATGAGTGAAGGAAAAGTTGTATCCAGGACCACAGGGGAAGCACAACCCTGAGTAATGAGGAACACGACGCGAGGAGGGAGAGAGGGCAGAGTAAGACTAGACTGTGTGAAGATAGTATGAAGAAGAATACATGTATATAGCGCTGGCCCCAAGTAATTTGGTATAAGGGCGAATAATGACTATAATTCTGGACTACTAGCAATACACGCGTGCAACGGAGACGCCCTAATGCCCCAAGCCATCGCAGGACACGCCCTGGGCTTAGGGAGTCACAAGCCAATTCCCGGCCACCGCGCCGGCTTGCGGGCGGCGATAATGGTTAGCTTACCATCCGATAAGGACCAGGCCCGAGTCGACGGCGCGTAGTGTTCCAAGCGCGCCTCAAATAGTTGTCACTAAAAACTGACGGAGTCCGCTAGGATCGATGCCTGTCTGTGTCGCGGATAAATTTGAAGGAGTTACCGCGGCCCTGGCACAAGCAACTGAAGGAACACGGGTGGGTTTTAGTCAGTAAAGGTCTGACACGCCCTCAAGAGCGGGAGAAGTCATTGGAAGATTTCCCAAACAAAACAAAATGAATACACCAGTAATGTACATTATGTCTTTCACCGATTTCTACAATAAGACGTATACAAATGACAACATGACATAAAAACTATGTTACTGTCTATCACACAGACATATTTATCGTTTAGCCAATAAATTAAAATATGTATTACATAATATAAAGATTCGCGCCAAGACTTTGACATTTTAGCTGTCAGTCATGTTTTAGTCGAGTATATCAATTATTAATATAATATAATATAAAATATATATCAAATTTTTGATTTATTTTACATGAACTAATTGCAAGACTGGGTGTACCCGTAAGGACTTTTAAAGATCTATAATTGATGGCTGGAACCAAGGGCTAAACGTGGCTGGACGGTCACCCATCCACAGACCGACCTCGGCAAGCATTGCATAACCTGGAAGACCGACCCTTGTGGATGTTATAACTTACCTACGACTCCTACGAGCTTCTCTAGCTAAGTTTTAGCCATGAACTGCAAAAGATTTTGTTCATATAGGCAAACTAAATTGAAACGCATAATATTTATAATTTTTAATTTGCGTAAATCATAATTAACAAATCGACAGAAATTCGTCACAGTTGTTAACTGTAGTTATTTTTATAAGCGTAACTTACCCGGAACGAAGTTCTAAATTATTTCATGTGGTTTGTTTTAATTAATTTTTCTCTCATGGTGTTGTCTCAAAATTCACAGTTACTTCCTTACATAGATCTTAGCTGGAATTAGGTCCTATAGATTCCCATGCCGGTTACAGGTGCCAATACCAGCTCAAGAAGGTTTGGCATCCTTCTGGATGACTAAGGCCTAAATTTAGTGTCTTATTTCCAGCAGTTGACTCCAATAGGCAACTTGAACCGGAGAACTGAAAGTACCTACCAGGAAAACATGAAATGAAAAAACATTAAATTTGGACAGCGCTTGAGTGATCATTAGAATTTTATTGAGACCTATTAAAACGCTCTTTGAAAACAACACTAGCAGTAATTAGAGCTCATACAAATTACAATAATTTATTATCTGTTTGTTTATTGTTACAGAAAACAGATCGATTTACATGGATGTGACGACTGCGCAGGATTCACACGCGAACGACGCAAAACAATAGACATAGAAAAAATGTAGCAAAAAGTTTCTAAGGTCAAGAGTGAGGTTGTTACATTATTATGCGAGCCTGGTATTTGATCTCGAGTTACGTTAGGATTTTACGCGTTTTGTAATCTTCACGCTATGCTATGGGGATAAGCAGAGAGCGTGAATGTAGAGCAAAAAATTCTAAGGTTTTATTAGTATGATGGTGTGTGTTATTGCTACATTATATGCGAGCCCAGTAGTTGATCTCAAGTTATGTTAGGATTACATGCATTTTGTAGTTTTCACGATTTTCATGGCGACAAGCAGAGTGTGTGAATGAGGAGCAAAACAATCTAAGGTTAAGAGTGAGGTTACATCATAATATGCGAGCCTGGTACTTCAGCTTGAGTTATGATAGGATTACATGTGTTTTTTTAATATTCACGCTATGCTATGGGGATAAGCAGAGAGCGCGAATATGAGGCAGCCTGGTACTTGATCTAGAATCTTGTTAGGATTACATGCGATTTGTTATATTCATCCTGTGTTTTGGGATAGGCAGGCCTTTTTTTTTCCTTTTTTTAGGGTTCCGTACCCAAAGGGTAAAAACGGGACCCTATTACTAAGACTCCGCGATCCGTCTGTCTGTCTGTCAGTCCGTCTGTCACCAGGCTGTATCTCATGAACCGTTATAGCTAGGCAGTTGAAATTTTCACAGATGATGTATTTCTGTTGCCGCTATAATAAAAAATACAAAAAACAGAATAAAATTAATATTTCAGGGAGGCTCCCATACAACAAACGTGTTGTTTTTTGTCGGAGCAACCGATCGTCCTGATTTTTGCATATAAATACAAAGTATATAGCCCGGAGAGTGTCATACATAGGCTACTTTTAGTTCCGGAAAAGTACAAGAGTCCTGAAGAAAACCGCGGAGCGCTTTTTTAAATTAAAATGTAGAACAAAATGTTGGAAAGTAAGTGTAATGCTTTCTCTTTCTCATGTTAGCCTAGTAGCAGTCAGATTACATTACCATTTTGTCAGTGAGGTAAGCTGAGCCAGCTACTTAGTGTAACAAGAGGAAACACAACACAGACGTAATAAATTGTAAAGTCAAGTGTGAGGCTGTTAAGTCATTATGCGAGCCTGGTACTCCGATTACATACAATTTGTAACAAAATACTAGAAATTCTTTGGTATATGTGAGAAATTAATGAAATTCCTTTGTAATTTAAGTAGAGGTATGAAAATAACATCCATAGAAACTTACAGCACCTTTGGCTTTTAGGAAATGAATTTTCAAAGACCCGAACCGTCTTGCAAAAAAAAACCGGCCAAGTGCGAGTCGGACTAGCGCACGAAGGGTTGCGTACCATTATCGCAAAAACCAGTCAAAAAATCATGTTTGTTGTATGGGAGCCCCACTTAAACAATTACTTTATTTAGTTTTTAGTATTTTTTATTATAGCGGCAACAGAAATACATCATCTGTGGTAATTTCAACTGTCTAGGTATCACGGTTCATGAGATATAACATACTAAGATTTGATTTCTAAACGAATAAAATATAATTAATGAAGAAATCAGGCCATAAATTGTAAAAAATAAACGTTAAACAACTAGAAGCGTGTAAACTGATGAAATTATGTAAATCTTATGTTTTTACTTTCTGTTTCTAGTTCAGCGGCTGTGAACATCCGCTGAACATTAGGTATAGCACTGTTTGTATGTTAGCTATAGTAAATAGCTATGTAGCGTTACTATAGACCTAGTAGAGTGTGTTAATATGGTAATACACTAAACGTCAATGTCAATTTTTCACTGTCAGTGTCAAATGGTCATCTGACATTCCGCCATTTTTGGGATGATGGCTTTGTAGCTTAAAATTGTAGGAATCCTCTTTTTAAACGACTTCAAAAGGAGGTTCTCAGATTGTTCTGTATGTTTGTATGTTTGTCCGCGATTTTCTTGCGTTTGACTAAACCGATTTTGATCATTATTTTTATTGGGGTAAGTATCTCTCAACTTAGGTCATAGTACAAGTTTCATCAAAATCGTTTGGGCAGTTTTCAAGATATGGAGTATACGACCGAACTCTTTAGCGAAACACTTTTTAGCATTTAGTGTTTTTTTTGAAGTCGGTAAATTTTTTTGTGAAAATGGTTTTTTTTGAGTTGTTGAAAATGTATCTGTTGCAATTTTAAATTCTTAAATCAGTCAAGTAAGTTGTAGTTACATCTAATCTCCACACAACAGTGTTTCAGTAATAAATGTATTGTATCAACATAGAAGGCTTGTCGTGCCGACCCCAAATAAATTGGAGGTTTTGGTAATGATGAATGTACCAAAGCAAGACCTAAAACGAAGCCTGAGCAATTCACCATCATCATCTGCCTAGCCTTTTTCCCAACTATATTGGGGTCGGCTTCCAGTCTTACCGGATTCAGCTAAGTACCAGTGTTTTACATGAAGCGACTGCCTATCTGACCTCCACAACCCAGTAACTAGGTAACACGGTACCCCTTGGCAAGACTGGTGTCAGAACTCAAGCTTCTGACTACCCGTAACGACTGTCAAAGATCTTCAAATGACAGCCGGGACCAACGGCTTAGCGTGCTTTCCGAGGCACGGAGAAAACTCGGTATATTGAAATGGTCACCCATCCACTGACCGACCTCGTCAAGCGTTGCTTAACCTTGATGATCGACCCGTGCGGCTGTTATTATTTAGCTACGAGCTCCTCATCAATTGTCACCTGAGCAATTTATCATGTGTTGTTTTATTTGTACATGTCTTATTTTCCTTCATAAATACTTCTACATTAGTCGTCTTGTCAGCGGTCACCTTTCTAGAACATTGGTTCCCAACCTGTAGTCCGTGGACCACTGGTGGTCAAACACATGGTCCGCGAAAGGTTTAAAATTTCAAACTTTTCAACTCAAAAATAACTGATGCAGACTGATTATAAGTTTCTATCAGAATGTTATATGTTTCCTAGATCAATGTTCGTTTCCTTTCATTTGAAAGAATAGCCTAATATGCGACAAGAATTTATGAAATAAGTTTTAGATTAATGCAGTTAAGTATTTTTTCCTGGACTGCTGGTCCCAGCTATTAACAAAGAAATCAAAGTGGTTCTAAGTTACTGGCACCCTATTATTGTGCGTGCCGGGCCACGCACAATAATAGGGTGCCAGTTGCACAATAATGCGAACTAAGAAGAGGGTTTTTGTTGTTACGAACATTGAAACGGTATCAGCGGCTCACGTCTAAAAACGGGCCCACATATAGGACGATGGTAACTGAAGAAGGAGTTATAAAATCCAACTTCACAAGTGAAGTTAGAAAATATATTATCTAAGTATTTGAGAACCACCGCGTGTAGAGGCAAGCGTTTGTAATAAAGATTGATAACCAGCGTCACATAATAATTTGAATACTGCAGTATTGCCGTTACGGAGATAGCCTTCGCTAAAATCTCCAAATATCAGGTATGGTGCTTCGCTGTTATTTAGGCGATAAAAATTACGTACGAAACATCCTGCGACTGTGTTAGGGCATTTGCATGATCTATAGACGGCTATTATCTTCACATTGTTTACTTCGACAGATACTCCTCTAACTTTACAGGAGTATCTGTAGTTCCTTGTTGACTCGGAACCCTAAAAAGGTTAGGAACCACTGAATCTAGACATATCATCTTTCACACCTACTCTTGTACATCCACCCACATTCACACCCAAAACTTTTCGCATGACATTTTAGAATAGTAATGTACCTATGAACGAAAGAAAGACTTGAAAGCCTGAAACATTGTTTAATGGTATATCAAATGATCAATACATCGTAGTACCGCCTGAGCAAGCGACCGAGCGCCGCTATCTGACCCACATCTTACAAGTAAGACCAAAATAAACTATCATTGCTATAAATTTTAGGCTTTAGACGCTATCGAACTCATAACTGTAAATTGGAGCTAGGCTGTGTACTAGCTGACGAAAATAAAATATTTTTTAAGTCGGTAGGTAAGTAACCTAGTATACGCGTAAGCAGTTTTATAAAGGGTTTTTAGGTTTCCGTACGCAAAGGGTAAAAACGGGACCCTATTATTAAGACCCCGCGGTCCGTCTGTATGTAACTGGCAGAATGATACTGAACCTGTTACCTCTCGGAAAAGCGCGCGTTGACTGTGTGTATATAGTCTGTGGTTTTTAGTCTGACCGTTTCTAATAAATTGTTGTTGGAACACGAAATGTACTATGTATTTCGTAGTAGGTTAGTTTATTTAAAAAATCTTGATTACTGCTTTATTACCTATTGGCACAGATAAATAATACTAGTACAGGTTACAAAGTGGTAGCTGGGACAAATTGGTGGAAGCCTGCATCCGGCTGTGAGATGCTATTTCGATTGATTGAATTATACCTGCAGTCGCTCCACAGTGGAGCTTGGCTATCATCGAAGTTCCTTTGAAGCACCTGATAGTAGTCAGTGATAGATTATAGATGTAAACGACACTCCTGTATTTCCCTTGCCTTTAATAAAATTTTTTTTTAAGTCATTATCAGTACTCAACTTAATCAAATTGACATTTATAGCTTGTTGATGATTGATGTTAACAAGCTAGATAAGGTTCTTTTCGGTTCGGTTGAGCTGAGTGGTGCCGATCTATGTGTCATGTTCGTGAACGGGCGCCATCAGTTGGGATTGGTCATAACTTAGCTGCCTCGGCCTGTTTTTAATTACCTATGTATTGTTATTTTTTAAATGTTTGTTTTACTTTAGACGCTTTTACGTGCACGTCTTTTTACATCGTTCTCACATATTTGTATTTTTGCAACAAGAAATGATGTAACCAAATACTTGTAAAACACTTTTTATTTTAAAAGAGTAAGTGTGAAGTTTCTTGTCCATTCTTCTCCATAACAAGCTACATTACCGAATGGACGGTAGAATCAATTATATTTACTTTTAAATTAATTTTTTTGACGTTCAAAAGTGCTGCTTAATGGCTTAATTGAATAAAGAAATTTTGACTTTGATTTTGATTTTGTTGTCATGACGTCTGAGTCGATTGGAGTGTTGTGGAGTTCCTTTACAAGGTCTTAGAATAAAGTGTGATATAACAGTACCAGCTAGGATCATACATAGAATCCAAAGACTATATGATTCAAATATTTATATTAAACTATCATATAAATATGACTGCAGCAGTGGTGGCCCAGTGGTATCGCCCGCGACTTACAAGTTGTAGGTCGTGGGTTCGAGCCCAGGCAGGCGCTTTACTTTGTGTAAATTATTTCATCACCACTGCTCTCAAAACGGTGAAGGAAAACATCGTGAGGAAACCGGCATGTCCTAGAACAAAAATTAGAAGACATGTGACATCCACCAACCCGAACTGGGCCCGCGTGGTGGATAACGGCCCATTCCCTCTCACAGAGAGAAAGCCTGTGTCCCAGCAGTGGGAATATTAATAGGCTGATGATGGTATGTGATCATGTGATAAATATGACTCATGATCCTAGATATTTGATAGTGTAATACCCACTTATGGCGTCGGGATTTGTCAAAACACCAAGGTTTTTTTAGCAAATCCGAAAATGTAGCGTAGATAGACGAAACTTTGGAGACCCTAGTTCCACTATAATAATAAATCTTTATTCAGAAATTAGAAAAGGTAAAAAATACAGTTTCAATCTTAGATAACTAATGTAAGATGCCTGTACTAGGTAATCCTGTATCACAGGCTGTAGGTATTTGTAGGGTACTCGCAGAAGAAGGCGTCGGAGAGGCAACCGCCCCGATGCCTAAAACGGTGAAACCCCGCCTGCAATATAAGCAAGTGGGACTCTGGGGTCACGGGCGCTTAGATTGGGGACTCTGCCCTTCCACCAAGTGACTCCAGGCAATAGGTGGCACAGTGATCACGTGCTGCCGTGCACAGCGAGGCTCAGGGGAGGCGCTCTTTCAGTCTCCCCAGGGATGTGCCCTAACAGGCGATGCACAGAGGGGTTCCGGAGTGGTCTTTAAAGAGGTAACGGGGCCCCTTCTACGTGCTGATGGTGATCACCCGGGTGGTTTTAGTGAGGTAAAAATCCCACACTCCCTGGTCTTTTCCCCAAAAGTCCAGGCGCGTTTTGAAGGTTTCCCCCCGTAAAAAAAAAAATTGTTGTTCTTCTCCAGACAGTGCAAGCATTTGTCAGTTATCATTTTATAGTAGATAGATCTCTACATAGAGGAATGACCGAATGATACATGCCATACTCTCACATCTTTTTTAGGGTTCCGTACCCAAAGGGTAAAAACGAGACCCTATTACTAAGACTCCGCGGTCCGTCTATCTGTCTGTCACCAGGCTGTATCTCATGAGCCGTGATAGCTAGACAGTTGAAATTTTCACAGATGATGTATTTCTGTTGCCGCTATAACAACAAATACTAAAAACAGAATAAAATAAATATTAAAGTGGGGCTCCCATACAACAAACGTGATTTTTATGCCGTTTTTTGCGATAATGTTACGGAACCCTTCGTGCGCAAGTCCGACCAGCACTTGGCAGTGTTTTTTTTTTCCTATGAGGCCAGGCATAAAGTTCAGAATGACACCTGGTAGTGCTATGCCCCTTACACATTCCTTTTGCTTCGTCTACGTTCAATGACCGAATGATCCTGCACATATATCCAATAAAACTAAACAAAGTATAAACTAGTGTTACTGTAACGCAGTAAACTCCTCTCACTTGTAACATTAAGTGCGGTGCGCCGCCATTTCCCTTAACGGCACTTGTTTGACAGTTGTCGAACGTTGAACGACGCGTCGATACAAGTTGTATCGAGCGCTTTGTGTTCTAAAACTTACATTGTTTGATAGTGTGGTGGCTATAGGAAAAGAGGTGGACTATTATAAAACATAGAGAGATGGTGTGGATGAAGAAATAGAGTGAGTTTTAACAAAAAGATTCATAGCTTAATCGTAAACAACGAACGTCTACGGTTTGCTTACAGCGTATTTTGACATACTTTGGCCATATAATGCGAAAAGGAGATAACAGCCTTGGAAAGCTGGTCATTGTTGGCAATACCGAAGGAAAGAGAGCACGAGGCCGGTCGCCAACATGATGGTCAGACCAAGTGAAGGAAGCTACGTCCTCAAGAAAATTCCAGCAGGTGGTGATGGCAACTTTGGACCGGAGTCGATGGAGGCAGATTTTCCGCTTAAACGGGTCCACGATCCTCAGTAATGAGGGACCGGCTGAAGAAGATGAAACAACGAAGATGAATATTATGAACGTTGATTAATTGATAATTATAAATGATGAACACCAATAGCGAACAACTAAATTCAAACCAAGTTCGGAGGAAACAGAATCGATCGAAACAATTTTTTTTCCAATTATCCAGAGAACATTTTTCGGATGTCCAGCTGTTCTCCTTTACAGCTCGCATTTCCCAACCGAATTGTTTTGTTAATTCAGTTTTTGCGTTTTTTTTTTGCCTTCGCCATTTTAATAAAAATCCAATAACTGAACCATCAACAATATCAAAAAGACAGACTCGCGAGGTCTACTGCTCACAGAGCCGTGATTAATTTGAATATCTAAGTAATGAATACAGTGTAAATGTTTATTTTTTATTTTCTCAGGAAATTCACTAACAGTTTCAGTTTTCACCCGGATCTTCCAAAATAGCCTACTCAATTTCAATCAATGAATAAATAACGAAATAATTGCTATTCTTTCATATCCAACTACCAGGCATTCAGCTGTCCTTGAGTTTTCAATCAAGCCAGTGGGTCGCGACCTTCGCTGTACGATAGTAAGTACTGCTTTTCAATTATTCAGCGCGATCGACCCGCACTCTCTCTAGGACTTCAGAGTTTTGTGTGACTTTAGTGACTTCTTGCTGTCTTATGAGATCCTGGTACTAGTAAATCATCCTCATCAAGTAATCATCATCATCCGCAGCCTGACTTCGCCTACTGCTGGGTATAGGCCTCTCTTTTCTTATGCTTAAACCCACGCTCCTATGCCACCCTTATCCCGGTTCCTGCAGCTAGATGGGCAGACGACATTGTTATCTTTATCAAGTGCTGCTTCTCAATCATTCAGCGCGATTGACCCGCATTATTCTAGGACTTCAGGGTTTCGTGTGACGTTAGTGACTTCTTCGTCGTATTGAAGATTCCAAACTGTTTATTTTATTTAATATTTATTTTTTCGTAAATTTAATTTATTTTGACCAGCCATGTCGTGTTGAGAGCGTTATTGAAAAAGTAATTGCCTCGTAAAGGACTTTCAGGATGATTTTTTTTGCACAGGGAGCACAGGAGGTGCGGCATTGTTTGAGACGTAACTCCGCAATCGCATTGTGGCTCATTCGATTACCCCCATCTGACTAAGTTGGCCCACCTGGCTTCGCAGTCGGTACAGAGAAGTACTAGTAAAATATTCGTGAAAAATCTCAGAAAGTCATCCTATCCTCGTCGGCTTCAAAGAGACTGTATTCTATTAGATACAGAGCTATAGCTTTTTGGTTTCTGAACCAATTACTTTACTCATTATGACAGGTGAAGAAGGACAAGCAAAAATATTTTGAAAAGTCTTTCTTTTAAACAAGCTTTTATTTAAATAAAAAATCTTTTTATTTAAATTTGGAAGTCGGTAGTATTTTTTAGTAATAAATGTTTTTTATTTTTCAATTTTTAGTTGTACCTACCTAATAGGCAAGTTATTTAGTAAGTTGCCTATAACGCCAGAATAGATTACCCGAATATCATGAAACTTGAACAAAACCGATCACATGAGAGATCTGCTTACCTCTTAAGAGCTTACTGGCGTGATGTTATGTTATGAAATGGTATAAACAATAAACAGACATGCGATTGCAGCAGTCCCGAGAGATTTGCCGTTATGTATTGAAGAGTTCTGTTGTATATCTTCGAAGTTCTTCATCAGATCTTCACCAAATTAAAATGGGACCAATTTCAGAACATACTTTTTCAAACAAAAAAATAATTTTCAAAATCGGTCCACAATTGACGGAGATATCGGTGAACATACATAAAAAAAAACTTACAAGAAGTCAAACATAGAACCTCCTCCTTTTTCGAAAGTCGGTTAAAATTGCATTGCCGCTAGCAAGATTTACGATTACTTACAATTAAGTAAATAAAAGCTTATAAAATAGTTCAGCGTGCTTACCGAATTACTGTAACATTTTGAGATGACTAACAGTTGCTTTGAAATCATTCTGATGTTTGTTCTTACCTGTAAAAGAAGAAAATAAATTATTAAAATGACAGAAAACTAACTGAAAATTCTGTGCCAATTTCTAGTTTTTGCCGATACCGGAGAAGAAGATTAGCTAATCACGTATGAAACCTATTTTTTTAATCATTCATTCCCAATGGTGGGCAAGAAATACTAATAGCTGGACTTCATTGTAAAACCGGATAAGTGCGAGTCGGACTCGCGCACGTAGGGTTCCGTACCATTATCGCAAAAAACGGCAAAAAAATCACGTTTATTGAAGTGGGGCCCTGTTCGCGACGAAGCGTCATCAACCATACTAAATGGTTCATAGAAATTGAAGTTTGTATGTGTAGACATGTCTGCTTACCACGGCGCGCCACCTGATACTAAAATGAATTTTAGAGGCACGTTTATATTTATACTAAAATTTTACCTACATTTTTTGAGATAGTAGTATAATGTTTTTAGTGTTTGTCAGTATGTTATAGGGTTCAATAGTTCACCCTTAACAGAGTAAAATCATTAGAAAGCATACTGATAAGAGTTATCATAGTAAAAAACATAAATTTCTGTCATACGATACGTCTGTGCTCGACGACGGATTAGTTCCGAATGACCCGTGAGAGGGAACCACACGATATTTATAGTTTTGGTGGTTTTTGAAAATATTATAGTAATTAAAATCATGTTTTTAAGGGCTTATCCTATGTACTGGACATGAAATCAGTACATAATGATGAAACTATGTGAAGACCACATAGTTTCTGCTATGTAAATAGGAATATTGACTTGATATCTCAAACACCAAATATATGGTTTTAGGTCATTTTAGGGTATATGGGGGACCTAGACCGAGACAGGAAGCCTATATACACCTCATAGTTAGCGTAGTCTTTTATATAAAGCCCATTTACTTGAGATATCAAGTCAGTATATAATAGAAAAACTGCTGTTTATCTGGTTTTTGGCAATCGCTTACGGTTTTAGGTGCCCTAAGTACCTAGAAACATATAGGTGTACTGGTAAAAGTACTACCATTGGAAAGCTTGCTAAAAGGGCTTCCAGGCGGTTTCTAGATGGGAAGAATCGCTTGGATAGTCAACGAGATAAGCAGTCGTGAAAAATGTAAACAACGTAAAACGTTGAAATTTGTAGACCCTTCAGGTGGAATAACTCCATGAAGGGAATAGATGTACTCATGGTGTAAGTACTTTCGGATGGCTTGCTGGACTAGCTACCAAGCCATCACTTTGGAGCGAAAATCGCTCAAGTAGTTTAAGTACAATTCCAGAAAATAGGTTTCTGGAAATGTAATTTTTAGTCAGTTTTTGGCATTCCCCGGGACTATACACCCCTGGGAATTCCGAAAATAAGGAATTTTTGGGGACCTCCCGATGGCCCGTTAAACGCACCATCGTGTTGTCCCAATCTTATTAGTGTTTTTATATCTAATTTCTCTGATAGCTGGGCGCAAAGAAAGTGACCAGCTATCAAATTTGTACATATCAAGGCACCTTATGTGCATATGACCTAGATAGACTTACATAAACACTAGAAATGTAAAGTGTGGTCTATTGGCTACCAGAATCCCCATAATAGGCGGTGATTGTCTGGTTAGCCTAAGTAGGAAGTCCTAAAGTCGGTGAAATGACTTAGGAATTTATAGATTCGTTACATAAGGGATGATATCCCATAGAAGATTCCCGAAAATAAGCTTTTTCTAGACGTCAACAGACAGCCTGCTATTGGCACCAGCAGGTCAACCCAACCTATAGATATCCTTAGGCTAGGTTAAAAGCTATTAAGGTTTTAACTGGGAAATAAAGGGAATTGTCCTTTCATTTCATGGAAATAGTCTAAGGAAGCTATCAATACCTGGAAATTAGGTATATTGATTAGATACATAGATAGGGGGCGTTACTGTGTTACAGTACGAAGGAATCCAGCTATTGATAGCACCATGGAAGGGGTGCGGTAACCCTATTTACCAAATATGTATAAGGGTTTTTTACATAAATAAAGATTATTTTCGGCGAGAATTTGCGGGGCTCTCAATAATGGCACGATGCGAGGGTATAAAGAACCCCCGGGCCCAAAATAGAATTTGTAGTCATCCAAAGCTAGTCGCTTGTACTTGTCTTAGTAAATAAGAAGTAATTCTTATATAGAATCACGTCTCAGAAATTGTTGAGAGCCCTAGAATCGTGCCGTGTACTGAATAACTTAGTGTTTCATTTAATTCATCAACTTCAACCCTTATGAAGACATCCCTTTTCGATCCTGTCGAGCTGAACCTCGGAACCTGGACACCAGGAGTGCTGATCCAGAAGTAGGCAACCCGGAATCTGGAAATAACTCAAGTACAGCCAACGCATCGTTGAATCGTTAGAGTCGATTTGCAACCCTACGTCACTGCTGCAGCTAGGCATCCAAGAACCTTTGTTTTCGTTGATGTGGATGGGGCGTTCAGCGGCAATGGCCAGAAGGTTTACGCCCTTCTTTTCTCGGGGCCAATGAACACGCTACGTCCTGCACATTTAATGGTCCTTGCGAGCCAGATTTTGGAGCCTGGCGTCCCGGCAAATTCGACGACGGACACATTTAATGGTCCTATCGAGCCGAATTTTGGAGCCTGGAGAGCCCCAGGACGTCGGGAACAGTAGATCCAGAAAAAACAACTGGGTGCCTGCATATTAAGTCGGCTACGTGCAACACAACGTTGACCCGTTCGAGCCGAAATTCGAAGTCTGGAGCGCCCCAGGACGTCAGGAAGAAACAGTGGTGGAATTAATTTTTCGAATTTTGGAGAAATTAATTTCACAAATAAACCAAAAATCGACGTGCACTGCAGGGAACAAGTCCTACGTGCCCTATTTGCCGCTGGATCCAAGAGGTAAAATTCTGGAGACAGTTATTGAAAATACCCTATTTTTCAATAATTGTAAGAAAATAGAAGAAATTTTCTGTGAGCCGCAAAATGCTGTATGAAGACAGATGCGCATCCTTGAAGCCCCAAGAATAGTTCCTGAAGACTTATCGCTGAAAACTACCCTTATGTTTTTAGCGATTTGTTTAAAAAACGAGCGCCCGTCAGAAAAATACAAGACGTGCGTTTAGAAGGCTGATGTGCATCCTTGATGATTGAAGAATAATTCCTGAAGCCTTATGACTGAAAACAACCCCTATGTTTTCAGGAAAATTTTGAAGACTGAATTTTCGTCAGTGAATGGAAGAAACGTACTCTGAAGACTTAGATACGTTTCGGATGTACTGACTATGCGGTTCCTGAAGCACTATCACTGAAAATAACTTTGACGTTTCGGTGATTTATTTGAAGATTGAATTTTCTTCAATCAAGCAAGATACGTGCTCGGAAGATTGATGCACGGCTCTGATGCTTTGGACAAGCAGTTCATGAAGCATCACCACCGAAAAGTAACCTTGACTTTTCGGTGATTTAGAATTTGATTGAATTATAGTCAATCAAATAGAACATACACGTTTATGGGAAAAATAAACTTGTATAGCAAATGCCTGAAGTTTCCTGAAGACTTATCACTGACCGTAAGTTTTTAGTGATTTTTTATTTGAAGATTGAATTATAGTCAATCGAAGTGGAGGTTAACTTCTGGAGATCGTCGGTTTGAACGCTGAAGCCCGGAACTGGGACTTATCTTTGAAAACTAACTTCGAGTTTTCAAAAGAAAATATTTCAACAACAATGCCGATAACCAGATCCAAAGGCAAGACGCCGGAGGCATGGACCGTGGAGTTGGATCAGCCAGCTGGCATCAGACATGAGCTGCCGCCGTGTTCACCTTCCACAACCGAAGGGACCGAGCCGTCGGACGAGCAGCGCCATCTAGCGCCTCAAACTGAAAGCACTCCGACGCATCAACCAATAGAAACTGATCAAGCGGTTTCTACCAGAGTAACCAGATTAGAAGGAGCTTCAGACACAACATTGAAACCTTCTCAGAAAGAGAAGATTTCCGAAGAAGACAGACGTACAGCGATGCCGATGACTACCCGGGGTGACGCCCGTATCGAACATAGCCGTCCGCCGTCAACTAGAGTGACTCGGTCACGAAAAAACATAGACAAAGCTCGCGAAGACTTACTCAAAATTAAGTTGGAGCTTGCACAACTGGCACTTCAGAGAGCGGAGGAAGAGGGTTCCGAAGCTGAATACTTGGATGACAGAAACTCGAATGACGAGTACGTGCGTTCATGGCTAGAAGAGGCACCAGAACCTCAGCCTGAGAAGGAGGATAACGTCGTTGAAGGGGGAACCAGAAATTCTATGCATAGACCCCTGACTGCGGCCGCCACCAAATCGCAAATAGAAGGTCAACATCCTAAGGAGAGAGAAGTGCGAAAGCCTCCAGTTGCAGCGTCAGCTGAGGGTACAGGAGGTCAGAGGGATAGTCTCCGTCCATTCTTGACGGAGTTGACGTCCGCTATAGCGTCGCTAGCCGACAGGAAAATAGAACAGCGGGACCAACCGAACCCCTCTGCGTCGAAATTCGTCATGACATTGCCGAATTTCAATGGTTCTCATACTGAATGGCTATCATTTCGGGCCATATATGAGACAACTCGAGCGTACTTTACGGACATCGAGAATACAGCGAGGCTGAGGAGAAGCTTACATGGACGTGCAATGGAAACCGTCAGCTCAGAACTCATCGGACATGCCAGGCCCGATGACATCATGAAGGAACTCGAGCTGCAGTTCGGCCGTCCAGACTCCATAGCGCAAGCTGAAACAGATAGATAACGCGGACTGCCGCGCTGCAGTGAGTCACCAAGAGACATCTGCGCGTTTGCAAGTCGCGTAAGAGGTGCTGTAGTCACGCTCCGCGCGTTAAAAAAGGGTCATTACCTTATGAACGCGGAGCTTATGCGATTGTTAACAGAGAAGTTACCCAATTCGCTACGAGCACAATGGTACCGATCATATTCGGAGAAGTACCAATCGGTGCCAGATATTTCATTGTTCAGTAATTTTATATCTGAACAGGCACACTTCTGTAGTCCATTCGCCCCACCCGAAGGCATCGCTTCGGCCGAGGCGAACACCAACAGACGCGTCACACAAAGGACGCATATAGCTACGGACCAACCGGTAGGAAAATGCCGTGTTTGCGACGTGGGACATCACTACGCCACTGGATGTGCACAATTCAGGGGCGTAGCTGTCGAGAAAAGATGGGAGCTAGCGAAAAAACACAATCTATGTTATCGCTGCCTTCAACATCGACGAGGCAACCACACTTGTAAGAGAAAACAGTGTGGCCAAGACGGGTGCAGAGATACGCACCATCGGCTTCTTCATAGGAAGAAGCAACAGCAGAGGGAAGCCAACAAGAAGCCCGATGTTCCTGAATCCCGCAAGGATCCTCAGGAAACGGTGGCCAGTTTCGGGTCACCATCGAGCCAGGCATACCTCAAGATAGTGCCGGTCCGGGTAATCGGACCGGCGGGAGAGGTAGCAACATACGCTCTCCTAGACGATGGGTCCACCGTTTCGCTGATGGATGAAGACATCGCGAGGCAAGTCGGGGCAGAGGGCCCTGTGGACCCGCTCAAGATCGGTGCGATAGGCAACACCATGCTCACCACCCCATGCTCAAGAAGAGTCAAGGTGACGCTGGTTAGCCCGCAAGAGAGAAGGGTACAATTCAAAGCACGTACTATACCTAAACTCAGCTTGGCAAAACAAACAGTGAGCGATAGAGTTGTCGCACGCTGCAAGCATTTAACCGACTTGAGAAAAGAGTTGATGTACAACAATGGCGTGCCAAAAATACTCGTCGGCCAAGACAACTGGCATTTGTTATTGGCCAGCGAGATTCGCAGAGGTCCAAGACACCAACCAATTGCGTCACTTACAGCAATGGGTTGGACACTACATGGCGCGCACAGTAGTTTACTACGACAACAAGTACATCATGTCAATAGAATAACAACTGATGACAATTTGGATCATCAGTTGCGCGAACATTTCGCCATAGAATCGTTGTGCATAAACCCACAGCGACCCGCCTCTGACCCAGCAAGAAGGGCAGAGGACATTTTGAATCGATCAACTGTCCAATTAGAGAATGGACACATCGAAACCGCCATGCTTTGGCGTAATGAGCATGCTGAGATGCCAGATAGCTTTGAGACAGCTCTGAAGAGGCTCGTCTCAACAGAAAAGAAGCTGGACAAGAACCAGGAACTTCTAAGAAGATACTCAGACCAGATGGACTCGCTAATTGCGAAAGGGTACGCTGAAAGGGCACCCGCAATTAGCACGCCGGGCAAAACTTGGTACCTCCCACACTTCGATGTCTTCAACCCAATGAAGCCAGACAAACTTCGCATCGTACATGACGCTGCCGCCAAATCGAGAGGAATGTCACTGAATGACTTCCTGTTAACTGGGCCCGACCTATTACAGTCGCTGCCAGGCGTAATGATGCGGTTTCGCCGCCACTGCGTCGCAATAACCGGTGACATAGCGGAGATGTTCATGCAAGTGAAGGTGCGGAGCCAAGACCGAGACGCGCTTCGCTACCTGTGGAGGGGAAACCGCAGAGAAGGAGCGCCAGAAGAATATAGAATGACGTCCATCATTTTCGGCGCAGCCAGTTCGCCTTGCACAGCAATTTTTGCAAAGAACTGGAACGCAAACAAATATATAGAGAAGCACCCTGAAGCTGTGGATGCTATACTACGTAGTCATTATATGGATGACTACCTAGATAGTTATAGAACTATCGAGAAGGCGGCAGAGGTCGCTAGTATGGTGCGAAAAATACACCTACAGGCGAGGTTTGAACTCAAGAAATGGGTTTCAAATAGCTCGCAGCTCCTAGAAAAAATGGACCCATCGCATATACAAACTGAGATGGTATCCATTGGAGATATAGATACGTCGGAAAAGATACTCGGCCTCATATGGAGGCCAGGCGAAGACACGCTGGGTTTCAACCTCACACTCGCGCGTCTGCCTGAGGGTATCTTGGACCGAGAGGCGCCCACCAAGCGAGAGGCGCTCAGAATAGTAGCGTCGCTATACGACCCACTCGGACTCGCCTCACCAGTAACCATCAAGGCGAAGCAAATATTGCAAGAAGCATGGCGGCGAGGCGTCGACTGGGATCAGAGGCTAGATGTTGACCTAGCATTACAATGGAAAATTTGGGTACAACATTTACGCCAACTAAAAAACGTTAGCGTACCAAGATGCTATCCTGGATATAGCGACGCTATAGAAATGCAGGTGCATGTGTTCACTGATGCAAGCGAGATGGCATATGCTACCGCTATATACTGGCGGGCCACGACCGTGGAAGGCAAGCACTTAATAAGCCTTGTTATGGCGAAAGCGCGGGTGGCCCCACTGAAACTGCTTTCGATACCGAGACTCGAACTTCAGGCCGCGGTATTGGGAACCCGCGTAGCCGCAGCAGTGATGAGTGAACACGACTGCAAGCCCACGTCAGTAACGTATTGGTCAGATAGCAAGACCGTACTGACCTGGATTAGAAGAGGAGCGAGAGTATACAAACCTTTCGTTGCTCACCGAATAGCTGCTATTGAAGACAATAGCAAAGTCGAAGATTGGCGATGGATACCCACCAAGATGAACATCGCTGATGCAGCAACCCGTGACGTGCCACTGCGGTTCAACTCGGACCACGAGTGGTACTGCGGGCCGAGTTTTTTGTCTCTTGGGCCCGAATTATGGCCCACAGAGAAACCTCCGACTACAAACGACACGGGAGAAGAAAAAACTTTCGTTGTCACAGAAGGGGACAAGAAGAGCTTCATAGAAGCCGTTCCAGAGCCAAGCAGATTCTCCAGATGGGAGCGACTGCTTCGTGCGACCGCCACAGTTCTGCGTTTTATATCTCTTTGCAAAAATAGAACAGAGATAACGTCCTATAAACGGACGAGAAAAAACGCTAAAAAGGACCCAGACTGGCGCAAGAAGCCCGCTGTACCTGCACAGAAGCAGAAGCAGGCATGCAGAGCACCAACCCAGGTCAACAGACAAATCATAGAAGCAGAATTTCTCCAAGAAGCTGAGAAAATACTTGTCCAGGTCGCACAACAACAATCGTTCGCTTCAGAGTTAGCGAATGTTGAAGAAATAAATAAAAATAGCTCGCTGCGACCTTTACAAATTCAGGTCGTCGACGGCGTGCTGCGACTAAGAAGTCGCATAGCAGCTACGCAAGAGGTAGCTGAAGAAGTGATGCGCCCGCCTATATTACATGGCGACCATCACATAACGCAGTTGTACATAGACTGGACACATCGCAGTCTACAACATAGTGGCACCGAACTCACAATTAATGAGGTACGGCAGCACTACTGGGTCGTGAAGATGCGACCAACAGCGAAAAAGGTGATAGCAAGATGCCTGCATTGCCGTATACGCAAGGCACAGCCACCAGTACCTGCGACCGGCGACCACCCGAAAACGCGCCTCGCTCACCATAAGAGGCCGTTTACATATACCGGGCTCGACTATTTCGGCCCGCTATCCGTCACCGTCGGTCGGCAGCATCAGAAGAGATACGTAGCACTATTTACGTGTCTCACATCAAGGGCGGTGCACCTTGAAATCGCCGCCAGCCTTAGCGCAGACTCCGCCATATTGGCGCTGCGCCGATTCGCCGCACGCAGAGGATGCCCAGCTGAGATACACTCAGACAATGGCACCAACATGCACGGCGCCGACAGAGAGCTGCGAGACGCCTTCAAAACAGAGGCAAGTCGTAGAGGCATCGTATGGCGCTTCATAACGCCATCAGCGCCATTCATGGGAGGCGCCTGGGAGCGCCTAGTTCGTTGTGTAAAAAACACACTATACAATGTACTTACAGAAAAACACCCCACCGAAGAGGTGTTGTCCACACTGATTTGTGAGGCAGAGTACATTGTAAATAGCCGACCATTGACACACGTGTCGGTAGATGGTGATGATGATGAATCCATCACACCGAATCACCTTTTACTCGGTGGGTCAGCCAGACTACCTACACCTGGCACGTTCACCGAGCAAGATATAGACAGCAGGCAAATATGGCGACGATCACAGATCCTCGCTGATATGTTCTGGAGTCGCTGGGTCAGAGAGTACCTGCCGGAGCTCCAAAACCGGCGGGAGCCACATAGTAGTGGGCCCAGATTTAAAGTGGGTGACCCTGTCCTGATAGCCGACGGCCAGCTGCCCCGCAATACGTGGCCGCGAGGCCGCATTGTGGCCGTGTATCCAGGAATCGACGGAGAAATCCGGACCGCTGAGGTACGCACGCTTGGCGGTACCTTGAAGCGTCCGGTGAAGAAACTCGTCCCACTGCCCCAGTAACCAGAGATGCCGGAGCGGCGACCGTCCTCTCGGTGGGCCTGGCCGGCAGCCGAGAAATGCCGTCCGTCGCTCACCGAAGGAATGCAGCGCCGCGCCGACAACACTTCGAGTCGACACAGCGAGTCGACACAGCACTGCACGGCGGGAGATATGTTCGCGACGAAGCGTCATCAACCATACTAAATGGTTCATAGAAATTGAAGTTTGTATGTGTAGACATGTCTGCTTACCACGGCGCGCCACCTGATACTAAAATGAATTTTAGAGGCACGTTTATATTTATACTAAAATTTTACCTACATTTTTTGAGATAGTAGTATAATGTTTTTAGTGTTTGTCAGTATGTTATAGGGTTCAATAGTTCACCCTTAACAGAGTAAAATCATTAGAAAGCATACTGATAAGAGTTATCATAGTAAAAAACATAAATTTCTGTCATACGATACGTCTGTGCTCGACGACGGATTAGTTCCGAATGACCCGTGAGAGGGAACCACACGATATTTATAGTTTTGGTGGTTTTTGAAAATATTATAGTAATTAAAATCATGTTTTTAAGGGCTTATCCTATGTACTGGACATGAAATCAGTACATAATGATGAAACTATGTGAAGACCACATAGTTTCTGCTATGTAAATAGGAATATTGACTTGATATCTCAAACACCAAATATATGGTTTTAGGTCATTTTAGGGTATATGGGGGACCTAGACCGAGACAGGAAGCCTATATACACCTCATAGTTAGCGTAGTCTTTTATATAAAGCCCATTTACTTGAGATATCAAGTCAGTATATAATAGAAAAACTGCTGTTTATCTGGTTTTTGGCAATCGCTTACGGTTTTAGGTGCCCTAAGTACCTAGAAACATATAGGTGTACTGGTAAAAGTACTACCATTGGAAAGCTTGCTAAAAGGGCTTCCAGGCGGTTTCTAGATGGGAAGAATCGCTTGGATAGTCAACGAGATAAGCAGTCGTGAAAAATGTAAACAACGTAAAACGTTGAAATTTGTAGACCCTTCAGGTGGAATAACTCCATGAAGGGAATAGATGTACTCATGGTGTAAGTACTTTCGGATGGCTTGCTGGACTAGCTACCAAGCCATCACTTTGGAGCGAAAATCGCTCAAGTAGTTTAAGTACAATTCCAGAAAATAGGTTTCTGGAAATGTAATTTTTAGTCAGTTTTTGGCATTCCCCGGGACTATACACCCCTGGGAATTCCGAAAATAAGGAATTTTTGGGGACCTCCCGATGGCCCGTTAAACGCACCATCGTGTTGTCCCAATCTTATTAGTGTTTTTATATCTAATTTCTCTGATAGCTGGGCGCAAAGAAAGTGACCAGCTATCAAATTTGTACATATCAAGGCACCTTATGTGCATATGACCTAGATAGACTTACATAAACACTAGAAATGTAAAGTGTGGTCTATTGGCTACCAGAATCCCCATAATAGGCGGTGATTGTCTGGTTAGCCTAAGTAGGAAGTCCTAAAGTCGGTGAAATGACTTAGGAATTTATAGATTCGTTACATAAGGGATGATATCCCATAGAAGATTCCCGAAAATAAGCTTTTTCTAGACGTCAACAGACAGCCTGCTATTGGCACCAGCAGGTCAACCCAACCTATAGATATCCTTAGGCTAGGTTAAAAGCTATTAAGGTTTTAACTGGGAAATAAAGGGAATTGTCCTTTCATTTCATGGAAATAGTCTAAGGAAGCTATCAATACCTGGAAATTAGGTATATTGATTAGATACATAGATAGGGGGCGTTACTGTGTTACAGTACGAAGGAATCCAGCTATTGATAGCACCATGGAAGGGGTGCGGTAACCCTATTTACCAAATATGTATAAGGGTTTTTTACATAAATAAAGATTATTTTCGGCGAGAATTTGCGGGGCTCTCAATAATGGCACGATGCGAGGGTATAAAGAACCCCCGGGCCCAAAATAGAATTTGTAGTCATCCAAAGCTAGTCGCTTGTACTTGTCTTAGTAAATAAGAAGTAATTCTTATATAGAATCACGTCTCAGAAATTGTTGAGAGCCCTAGAATCGTGCCGTGTACTGAATAACTTAGTGTTTCATTTAATTCATCAACTTCAACCCTTATGAAGACATCCCTTTTCGATCCTGTCGAGCTGAACCTCGGAACCTGGACACCAGGAGTGCTGATCCAGAAGTAGGCAACCCGGAATCTGGAAATAACTCAAGTACAGCCAACGCATCGTTGAATCGTTAGAGTCGATTTGCAACCCTACGTCACTGCTGCAGCTAGGCATCCAAGAACCTTTGTTTTCGTTGATGTGGATGGGGCGTTCAGCGGCAATGGCCAGAAGGTTTACGCCCTTCTTTTCTCGGGGCCAATGAACACGCTACGTCCTGCACAGGGCCCCTTAAATTTTTATTTTATTCTATTTTTAGTATTTGTTGTTATAACGGCAACAGAAATACATCATCTGTGTAAATTTCAACTATCTAGCAATCACGGTTCATGAGATGCAGGTGACAGACAGACAGTCAGACAGACAAACCGCGGAGTCTTAGTAATAGGGTCCGTTTTTACCCCTTGGGTACGGAACCCTAAAAATCAGTGCCAAACCAATTCTCATCACATTTTCAGCTACCAGGATATCATAGTTAACAAGGAGGTCACAGTAAACATCGACACGGACGCGTCCATCGCTGGGCGAGTTCCAACTTATCGGACAGATATCCGCCGGATATCGCACAGTGACGCCGACTCAGGCGTGACCCATTTAGTAGATGTACTCTTTGCAGAAGTAAATAGGTTTATATAGGACTAAATTTTATTGGTAGGTACCAATTTGAAAAATTTATGTCAAAAAGTTCAGTCATCATCATCATCTGCCTAGCCTTTTTCTCAACTATATTGGGGTCGGCTTCCAGTCTTACCGGATTCAGCTAAGTACCAGTGTTTTACATGGAGCGACTGCCTATCTGACCTCCACAACCAAGTAACTGGGTAACACGGTACCCCTTGGCAAGACTGGTGTCAGATCTCAAGCTTCTGACTACCTGTAACGACTGTCAAAGATCTTCAAATGACAGCCGGGACCAACGGCTTAACGTGCTTTCCGAGGCACGGAGGAAACTCGGTATGTTGAAAAAAAGTTCAGTATCTACCAAAAAAGTTACCAAAAGAACTTTAATTTGCCGTATAAAATTTTTGTATACAAAGGTTCCTATGTGGAATATCTTCAGCCAAACTTAGTAGAAAGTGGTGTATTTCAGTAACTTTTCAGTCTGTTTGTATCGTATATACATGATAAGTAATTTAGAGAAACCAAACAAATTAACGAGCAGTTGATTTACTACCAATAGTTGGTAAGTCAATGAGAATTCATTGTAAACAAAATCATCATCCAATTTCTGCCCTTGTTCCACGTTACTTCGGCGTCGCAACACGTTTTCCTCTTCCATACCGTCCTATCCCCCGTCACACTATCACTGACTCTTATCTTTCATATCTCTCCTCACACAGTCCATCCATATTTTCTTTGGCCTTCCTCTCCCTCTCCATCCAACAAACAACATTGTGAACATTGAAAAATACAATGACGTTTATAAAGTAGGTATTTTCAAATGAAAAATCATAGATGATACCAACTTTAACATGTAGTAAAGCAAATCCAAACTCATGAAAGTCGACAGTAACAGTAGAAGTCGGCAGTGGAAGTCGACCGAAGTCCGTCTGTGTCCCGGCATCGTTGTAAGAGCAGCCGTGACCTATTTATATCTGAGACAGCTCGTCTTGTCACACCGACGCGTAGCAGCGACCGTAATTGTGAATTAATTTATCTCGTGAATAATTTATAAAATGTATTCTGTAGCAGAACTAAAGTATACTAGGGACCCGCCCCGGCTTTGCACGGGTGAAATTATATCACGAAGCTTCCTCGTTTATCGCTCTTTCTACATATTAGTGAAAACCGTATCAAAATTCATTGCGTTTTTGAGAAGAAGTTACCGGAGAAACAGAAATGACGTCGACAGACGCGGATTGAGTAGAAATTAGCGGAGAAACAGAAATGACGTCGATAGACGCGGATTGAGAAGAAGTTAGCGGAGAAGCAGAAATGACGTCGACAGACGCGGTTTGAGAAGAAGTTAGCGGAGAAACAGAAATGACGTCGACAGACGCGAGATTAACCCTATAACATGAAACTATTCATACCTGCGTACCACTTTAGACCGTACAGTGTGAAATTATGTTATATTTCATAGGTTTCATAGGTGTAAAGAATAAACAGACATGCGATTGCAGCTATCCCGAGTGATTTGCCGTCATTTATTGAAGAGTTCTGATGTATATCTCCGAAGTTCTTCATCAAATCTTGATGAAATTTAAATGGGACCACATGGCAATAACAGCTTTTAAATAAAAAAAGAACTATCAAAATTGGTTCACCTAGTAAAAATTTTGAGGTAAATATTTTACTGTGCGATCAGTATTTTTGATTGAAGTTCAGATTATTTTTGGATAAAAAAGTATTTTTATTTTATTTCCGTTTAAACACTACCCATAAAAATGTGTTGCACACACTTCGGTATGACAGTCGCCTGCTATTGTTCGTTGCCTACTAAAAGATGATCCGCTGACCATCGCGGTTTGTGTCGCGTTACACTTACGAACACGCGGCGTTAGCTGAGATCCAATTATTAATAAACAGACATAATGTTGCATCATCTGCTAGTAGATATTAGTTATAGGAGACGAGCTCGTGGCTAAATAATACGGGTTGATCTTCAAGGTGAATATAAATGTGGATAAACGGAGGAGAGGAAGGCCAAAGTAAATATGGATGGACTGTGTGAGGAGTGATTCGTAAGAAAAAGGAGTCAGTGATAGCGTGACGGGGGACACGACAGTATAGAATACAACAAAATTATTCATTAAAAAGTTTTTCACCCATACGCACAAAGCAAACATAAGCTAATACTTTCATTGTACGCACAGCTAAGGAGTGAAATTCCCTGCTGGGGTCTTAGTTCCCTAATAGCTACAACCTTGAATAGGTTACTTCTAGACAAGCGTGCTTCACCGTAGACCACATTGTCGCTTACCATGCAGGCGAGATAGTTGTTAAACGCGAGCGTAGGCTCGCGTTTAACAACTATCTCGCCGCCCAGTAATAAAAAGTAAAAAAACATTCCATCATATTTTTGACAGATAGCATTTCACTACGCGGTATTTACCAGACATCCATATTCACAATGATTAACCCAACGCAGCAAATGAATATAGCCATCTGTGGATATAGCTCAACTGTCAAAATGAAACATTGTTATTGGCATTACTCAACAATGTTGCCAGTGTTTAAGATTTAAGTTAAGTAATTAATAAACTCTCTTGTCATGCCTCAGACAGACGCATAACGTTTACAAGTAAATACACTTTTCAACGCCCGCAGTTCATTAAGGAGTTCATATTAATAAAAACGCCGGCCCGGTTTACATTGCGTGTTAAACAAACAATCGCGGCGATGTTTACATAGCGAGCGATCAATGTAAACAAAACTCTATCGATCCACGATTTTTTCTTGGAGATTGTAAATTGAATGCTTGAATCTATGTTCACAGAGTAGGTTGGCACAGAAGTATCAAACAAAGTCACTGTTGACATTTCTGTGAAAGATTTGAAATACACCCGAATATTCGAATTCTCAAACTGAAATATGTACTTTTTTGTATGGAAAATATAGTTCTATATTGCATCTCTCGGTGTAAGCTAACACAGACGGCAGTGGCGGCTGGTGGATCACAGAAGTAGTAGTGCACTTTGCCGTCTCACTGGGTAATTGTGTTAGATTTACTAAAATTCACAGGAGCCTATGTAAATTGGCAAACCATCTCGCTAGCGACTTCAAAATCGACGCCAACGCCATCTAGTTACGTCATTGTACAACTTGTAATGTTGCTACTCGACCCGAAGATAAATTTCGTTCGTCAAACCTCGCCCGCTCTCGGTAATCTTCGGTTCGCTGGTGCGGCGCACGAGAGTGGTCATATTTTGCCGTACATTTTCTATTGAACTATCTCTGTCTCACGCGCCAGGCGTTTTCGCTTGTTTCTCGTAGAAGTTGTATGAACTCTCGCCGTGCGCTTTAGCCTACCGCACGGGGAATATTTTTTACAGCAATATACGTCTTATTACTTTAGCAAAGAGCTTAAATTGGTTCGTCATAATTTCGTGAATATTGAATAGATCGTTAATCAGATATTATTAAACATTTTTATTTTTTTCTAAACCTATTAAAATCTGGCAGTTCAACGCACGAGTGAACTTAAAGTACAGCCGCCCCTAACAGACGGTAAACATTGTAGTTAGGTGCAACTTTATTCAAGGGTGTATTTAGAGTTTGTAACGCTCAATCCTGTTTTTGTAAAAAAACGTCGGAACTTTTAACTCTAGTATCTCCACAGTCATAACTCAAACTAGATGACGCGATTGTATGTACATCGCTTGTCAAAAAACGGAGTAAAATTACGATCAATGATCGTAATTTGAGCTTTTCATTTAGCATTATCGCCACCGGGACTCCGGGAAATGTAGAAATATGCCGTTTTGTGCCATATTGAGCTGTAAAAACTGTATAGAAAAAGTTGGCCGAGGCATTGAAAATGTTTTCTTTCATTGGTAAGTAAATTTGTACACACCGAGTTTCCTCCGTGCCTCGGAGAGCACGTTAAGCCGTTGGTCCCGGCTGTCATTTGAAGATCTTTGACGGTCGTTACGGGTAGTCAGAAGCTTGAGATCTGACACCAGTCTTGCCAAGGGGTACCGTGTTACCCAGTTACTGGGTTGTGGAGGTCAGATAGGCAGTCGCTCCATATAAAACACTGGTACTTAGCTGAATCCGGTATGACTGGAAGCCGACCCCAATATAGTTGGGAAAAAGGCTAGGCAGATGATGATGGTAAGTAAATTTGTTTTTTAATTGTGTGTCAAAGTGGCACGCTTGGTTTCATACAGAAGGAGGAACTTGCGTTATCGAATTAGATTTATGTCTCTGTGTAAGCGTAACCATAAGGTCACACCATAATACGATCCAGTATAAAAAAGAAAACAAGGAACTCTCGGCTTCACTAAGCATCTTTTTCGACCTTCACGTACAGCGAGTGACCGGATTTGTTTCAGATTGCCGCGTACGTACGCGTCTATGTGTGCGTGCGTTTTCACTGATTGTTTAGAGCTAGCCTTCTGTACCTCCTATCTATTCAGTTGTCCTGGTACATTGTGAGTGCCTGAGTGCTTGTTAGATCGCTTATTAGCGCTGATTGATGCTGGCTGCGCTGATCAATCATTTTGTAAGCGATGGCTGATGGATACGCCACTTTGTGTGGATAAATTAGGAACTATCTGTCTGTATACTCTGCAATATGTTTGGCCATTGCTTGGCCAAACATATTGCAGAGTATACAGCATGGCATTGGAATGAAATAGTCGATGGAAAATGTGATTTTATATGATTTCAATTGAATCAACTCTTCATCTCATTTGCCTAGCGTCTTCCAATCTTGTTCTCTCTCTTCTTCCAATCTCTTTCATTTTCAGTTCCAATACTTGCAATCTAACAGTATGTAGCTAAAAATGAGCATTTGATAGACTTTCGGGTTTCCAATTTCCCATAACGATTTTCAAAGATTTAACGTGCTCTACGAGGTACGGAGGTGTCTCAATGTGACATTGACTGTTACACATTTACAATCCTTGTGTCTAAATCGGCAAGCGTAGATTAACCTTTGTTGCGTCCCGTACCGTGTGGCTCCTCTAACAAATTCAACCATTTGTGAAGCTTATTTTCTATACATAAATCTTTCTTGTAATTCTGTAAGTACGTTTCCATATTTTCTGGAAGCAACTATAAGTTTAACTTACTTGCCCAAACTGCAGTCTTCCTCAAAGTAAATTAACTGTAACCTTATTAGTTTCATTTCAACATCAAAGCATTTCGTAGATCTCTTCTACCCACCCCGTACCCCTTTATAAACAGTTCCTAGTTATCATAATTCTCATTAAAGTTACAGAGTATTGCGGACTCGGGTACCTCTTCACAACCTCTGCCGCCCTGGTACAAGTTTGATTAGATTTTTACTTTGCGAAATGGTTCAAAGGAAACTTGTAAAAAGTCGTAGGTGTCAGCAGTCAGGCAATTAATTAATTGAAATGTAGTTTTAATGAGCTGGTTATTTATATCAGCAATCACCAAGTTCATAAAACTGAAGATGCTATTTTAAAATTTTATCCAACAGCGTCAATTTAAATTCCACCATTTTTTTTTTTAAACTTTGCCCCACACTAAGAATTTCTTCCTGTATCGTGGGTGCGTTTACAAACATATAAACTCACATACACAACACCCAGAGCCGGAACAACTATCTGTAGGTCATACAAATATTTGTTCCGTGCGGGAATCGAACCCGCGACACGCAGCGCAGCAGTCAATCGCTCAACCACTGCCTAGGTAGCCTTTTGATAACTCAATTAAATTGGGGTCGGCTTCCAATCACACAAATGTAGCTAAATACCAGTGATGGGGCGACTGCTCATTTCAAATCCACTACCCATAGTGTATCGTGTTACTGGGTAACAAGTTGCTGGGTAACACGATACCCGTGAATAAGACTGTTAGGCTTTCGGCTTCCGAAGTACGCGTAACGACTGTCAAATCCAAATGTCAGCCGGTACCGTCAGTTTCGTGTTTTCTGAGGGTCCGAGGGATCCTGTATGTAATATTAAGGGTACACTAGTCGAGACGGCACGAACTATTTTGTGCGCGGGGTTAAAACGCATTTTATATCAACCGACAACACGTGTGGAAGAGATAGATGCTGTGATGAGCAGTAGGAAGCTAGTTCGCGTAGGAATACACACTTTTGCAAACGTGTAGCGAAACGGATAATGATTTAGGAAGAAACCGAGCGCGCGAAATTTTATAAACAGACCTTTGGCAGTCTAGATATCATGAAAAAATGACTAAATCTATCTGTTCAAAATAAAATTATTTGCATTGTTGAACTACTAATCTATCCCTGTATGGAGGCCGTTTTGCAATTTTCCGACTTCTTATGGTATTTATTCGCGCCCAAAAATGCGTTAAAATTGGTGTCGAAATGTGGAACTTTCGACGCTAATAACTTTCAAATATAATCTTTTTTTACTTTTTTGCTTCCATACAGGGCTAGATAATGATGAGACAAATTGATATCACTTTTTATTTTGAACGTACGTCGTCAAACAGTGGAATAATCCCTAGACTACGTTTGTATGGAAGAATTTTCGACTAGTGTAACCTTAACGTTTAAAATCAACCCGTACGGCTGTTATTACATAGCCATTAGCCAGGAGCTCAGGAGCCATGACAAGACTGCGTAATTTATCCCTTTCCTATAATTCTTAAAAGCATGAAGGCCACATAACATAATACCGGTAGTACAGCAGCCCCGTGCCCCTGATATACTTACCTACTTGCCCCGATCAACCCTAATTCTTCGCTACTCGTCACTAGCTTGACCGCTTGCATTCAAGTCATCTGTTTTTTGTCTCACTTTACTACATACATTTTGAGATTCCGAATTTGTTGTAAGAGATATTTTCAGTATAAAAGATATTGTTATGAGTACTTCCAAAATCGGTACAATATTTTGCTGCTTCTATAAACATTTTCCAATATGAAAACATTTTACTTTTCTTTACAAATTCATTCATATCAAACGTAAAGTGCTATCGCATCCGACTGCTACCGCACGCATTTCATAGCGCAATAATCATCGAACATCATCTAACGCAACGTTACGAGCAGTTCCGACGCATGCCTTCGACACGATAGCGCCACCGATCTGACGTCAAACACATCTGTTGTGCCTATACACACCTCACGGAACTAACCCAATTTCTCCCCTCTCACTTACACAAGTGAAAGGAACAGGAATTTCACGTCAAGAATGAAAGAGACGGACATACCTGTTGGGTGTCCCCCAGGGAACGATTCTTGGGACACTTTATTCTCGTTTTATACATTGTAAAAGTTTGAAAGGGTTGTTTTGGTAAAGCGTTTTGTTTCGTCGAGTTGCTACTTTTTCTTATTGTCTTAGAGATTGGAGTCCTCGTTTGTGGCGGTTCTGTGCTAATTAATTTTCGGTAACAAAGGAGTTTTTTGAGTAATAATTGTGAGAGGTTGTTTGTAGGTCATGCTTTTTGTGATGCCACTTAATTATTCTGTGTTGTGAGATGAAAATTTGGGTCATTTTAGTGAATGTTAGTAATGAACACTGGTTGGAGTTGCTTGTTGTAGTTCTTAGTAAAAAATCTGTTTCCTTTGTCTTTAATAAAAGATAGATTTCTTTATTTTACCCAATTTTCACAAGCCCGAACTCTTGGGTTAGATACTCAATAGGGAAAAGTGTTTTTGAGACCAAATCTCAAAAAAAATTGAGAATCAAGCATACTTTTTCGTACCTTGAAGTATAATCTACAAATTATCACACAAATATAAAAAATCTCAGAACTTGTCGAGAGGTAAGAACGAACATTCCTGGCAGCTTGCAATTGAATGGATATTTATGTTTACAATCGACGCGACGGCTGACGATATTCGCGTGACTCGCCTCACTCGTAGTCGACATACGACTCCAGATGGGAAACAAATAAATATTGATGACACGCGTGAGATTCCACTGATTTTCATAACATAGAAATTTATAAGTAGAAGTAGTAGAACTTCTTGTAAAAGAGTTTGTCCCTTGGAGAACTCCTGTCTTCTTCTGTTCGGTTTGTGTTTGTTTTGTTTTTGTATGTCTTTGTTGTTCATTTCACTTGTGATTTTTGCCGTGCCGTGCAGCACGACACACAAAAGTGCCTCTGCTGTATATAATTCTTTATCATTCCTGATTCTGGCGAAACAAGCATTGCTGTTTTCAAGTTAGAAGAGCAATGCTGATGAAATCAAAGGTTTATTATTTGTATCTATAAATCGGTCAAAATAAGAAAACACCACTTTGGGGTCTTTGTCGAAAGCCATTCTATTTTTTTCTATAGTTTTATTAATTCGTAAGTTCATCGATTAGTCATATTGGTTGACTTACTGCTTACTTAACTTTAAATCTGCTTGCAAAGTCATACAACTCGCACTATACATACAAACATTTACATTAGAGGGCCTAAATCAATATTCTAAAGAAATCAAAACAATTTTCTGATTTTCGAATTGATTATGATGACTTAAAATTAAAATAAATAACATCTGATTATACCAGGGCCACAGACAGCGCAGGATACCCACTACTGCAGAACAGGGAACCCGACACCTGCGCGGTTGCCGCTCCGCCAGCGTGCACGCAGCGGCAACCGCGCGCAGGTGAGGGGCTGGCGCCCCGGCTGACGTTCCTATTCACTGTTACTTGAATCAAGGGGGTTGGTCATTTAATTATACATAATATATATTTCTGTACGCGTGCTTGCTTTTTGCATGCACATTTTGTTAATTTTTATAACTGGCCAATTTGTTTAAGAATTTTAACTTGTACAGCATTTGATTTAGTAAATATATTATTTTTTACCAATTGTGAAGTTGTGCCTGTCTATAGTTACTGGATTGGGGAGCTCAGATGATCAGTCGCACTCTTTAAAATACTGGTATTCCGCTGCATCATAATTTAGTTGGGGAAAGGATCGAGAGATTTATTGTGATACTGTGACTGTAGCACCATTAAAATTACATAATTCAAGTTAATGATAAAGTTGTCCCGGCAGCTCCTGCGGAAAGACGCGAAGCAACAACAAAGATCAACAATCGACTATGACCAAGCAAGAAAAATGCTAGAACGGGGAATACTGATATCACAACTAAATATAAGAAGTATGAAAGAAGAAAAGTTAATACGCCAAACACAATTAATTCAAAAAATCAAAAAACCCGACCGTTTAGAAAGCGAACTAAAAATATGTAAACATAGAGAAAATCAAGCTGTGCAGTCGGAGGATACTTCTTTTTAGTTCGCTTCTTAAGCAGTCGGGTTTTTAGAATTTTTTGTGTCAACTTATTTTATTTATTACTTTTTTTTTCGAATAACGTACATTTAAACATATATGTGTTGTATATTTTTGAAATCACCTCTTAAAACGCTTTATACCGCACGCGATAAAAAAAACCCCTACGAAATGGCGGCAAAATCCGCCATTTTTTCTTTTCCAATTTTAACGGGGTATACTGATATAACAACTATAAGACGTATGAAAGAAGAAAAGTTACTACGACAAACACAAAAGGAAATGAGTTATGATGATGATGATACTAAATACCAATAATTATGTGTAACATATTGTCTTTAAATTGCCTAATCAAGGTTTTGTACCTACTGTCAAGTCTTCATTGCTCAACATTACCGTCTTGTAAAGTTCTTGTTATATTTTCACAAAGTCTGAACACCGTAAAACTTTGGCTCATGAATATTCATAATTTAAGCTCGATTAGCCAAGTTGATTCGCGATTATAAAGTTTGATTGACTTAGATTGTTTCTTCTGGGTAATAATTATGTTTTTATAGCTAGAAATAGTTTGAAATGGGTCATATTGAGTTAAAATAAAAATGATTTAGACCAATCATACGTCATACGTCAAGTTTCAAACGAACTAGTCAGATGTGACGCTCGTGTACCGCCTCTTTCAAATTGATAAATAGTATTCGCAAAAAAAGTATTAAAATCAAAATAGATTTGATAAATGACGAACATAAGTTATTATAAACTTATATAAAATTCATTTGTATACGTCGGGAGTCGACCTCGGGACATCGCGGTGTCGAATTACTAACCACTGAGTTATTCAAGGCTATAACAATATTTATTGAATGAAGATAAACAAAGTTCATCAAAACTGAAAATTAAAGAAACGATGGGTAGTTTGTTTGAATGATAAATGGCTAGAAAGGAAATGGCTATTGAGATAAAGAAGAAAAAGAAAGAAAAGGCATTTAGTGCCACAGAAGTCGACATGCTTATAAATTATGCTTAAACTAAAATCCTTAAGGATAGCTTTAGTAGTACTTAAATTATCTTGTAAAGAAGTGCACAATACATATATTTGATACTAAGAAAGAAAAATGACGAACAGAAACCTGGTAGATGCACGACATGACTGTGACAAGAAGGCTCAGCATGATGCTGTGCCATGGACCCACAGCACAGCGGCTGATACAGAAGTACGGAAGAAGAAGACAGGCATCGCTGACCCTAAATAAGACAGGCGGAAAATGATAATTTAAGAAAACTAGATATGAAAGAAGTTACATGAAATGTTTATTTGCCGTCAAACTAACTTCAGTTTAGTAGAGTTGATGTTTGTATGGAATGCGCTGACTCATGCAAGTGCTACGTCCGCTGTCAAGGCCATGTTTTGGTGCGATAGTATTTATTTTAAAGAAATATAGTTTGAAAGTGTATACACGATAAAATTGACTTGGTTACTACTGAACCTTTAGGAGTAACATTGATTCTAGGTACGGAAACCACTAACGAATTGTGGTAAAGACTGGTTACTAAGAGTTTAGCCTTTCATTCAGCATTCACCTATGAAAAAATGGTGGAATATGAGAAATCCATGATGCAATGCAGAGATGCAAGCTACCTTAATATCTATCCTATACAACTATTATAAATGTTTGTTATTCTTTCACGCAAAAACTGCTGAACGGATTTTGATGAAACTTTATAGAAATATAGATTATACATCGGCATAACACATAGGTAGGCTATAATTTATCAAGATGTTGGGAGAAGTACCACGCAGGTGAAGCCACGGGTGGCAGTTAATATGATGATATTTCAATGCTCACAGTAAGAAAGTTACTGACACGACTGAGTTCCAACATAACATAATACATAAGGCCCGAACACGATTAATAAAACTTATTGAAGAAACATTAAAATGGATGACGATATTTTAATTAATATGACTGTATATTATGAAGGCAGAGAGGCAGCAGACGTACCAAATTAGGAAAATACTGCAAAAAATCTACACCGGAAAATACAATGCTTTACAATCATAATTTTTTCACAGACATAATTTTTTATGCAATATTTCTCACCTTGAACCGTAGAATCGGTCATACAGTTACTAGGTGTTCATAAACTAAAAGGAACTCAATCAATTCTCATTATGCACAATCGTACGCAACCTATCGACTAATTTCCGAGAATCGATAACCATCGCTTACAAATCGATTGTCAGGTAATTGCGACTCGCTAAGTTTTTAATTGGGTTTTGTGCTGGAGTTCGTCATACGTGTAGCTATTAGGGTAGATTGGTGGTGAGGAAGTTGATAAAGATTTTAGATAAAGGCGATAAGGGACCCTTGATTTTAGTGTCGTCATTTTCTAAAAGCCTTAGTTGAAAGGAGATAGAGATATAAACATTGTGAGACCTGTCACTTTGTTTTCATAGTCTTGTTAGGTTCGTGGCCCATCTTAAAGGCAAATCCCGTTTCTTGGTTATTTTTGTATAGAAGTAATTAATTTCATGCCTGTCCTTATCCCATATATATTTGCAATCGGCGCACTACGTCTTCTTCTTTCAAAAATACTTGTACATCTTTATCAGTCTCCATCTCAGTGTTCAATTCCTCTCTTGCCTTAGTATCGTCATCTTTCTTTCACACAATCTATCCATCATCCTTTGGTCTGCTTCTTTTCTTTCAGTCATCCACAAATCCATGTTCGTACTGTGAACTATTTTCTTCTCACATGAAACGCATTCTTCTTCATCTCTAGTATATAGATTGATTACTCCGTTCCTATCAACGGCGCTACTTTCATCATCTGGACCATCATCTTTTAGTTTTTGCCCAACTTTTTTGAATTCGGCTTCGTATTTTATATGGAACGACTGTCTAACCTCAACATCTACGTGTTACTGGATAATACGATATTCCTAGCTGCTAGATTCCAATATTGTTATTGAATAAATCTAGCTTATTTCCATTGTTTCTTCACACAAAAAGATGGCTGACTATCAACAACCTATCTCTATTCAATTCCAAGAGCCGCCATCTTTCATTGTCCAATCTCTCTAAAAATCTATTCTCAATAACAAGTTTAATTCAGACTTTAATAGAATCTTTGCAGAGCGATAATTAAAACTAGACAACTACAGAGTGGACTTTCTATCGATAATAGTAGTGACTCTATACTATTCATAGTCGGTTATGGAAAAATAGTGCAGGTGTTGTTATGACCGGCTGGTAGATCAGCTTCAGATAGAAGTATGTTATGAAACAAGTAATATGTTCGTCTAGCAGTTTCTAAGTACAATCAAAAATCCTGTGAAGCTAGATTCCTAGGTTATGTATAATTTCAGACTGGCTAAACTAGCCTCATCTTTCAAGGGGTACTGTACAAAATGTTACAATAAAATTCCTCCCCACATTCTTGAACTGAATGAGACGAAATTTAAAACTTGTATAAAACGCACACTATGCAGGCTGGCATATTATAAGTTGAGGGATTACATCACTGATAAAAAAGCTTGGCTAAATGCTAGTCCTGCTCCACATCCACTAGGGCGCAAAAACAAGTGATATGCAGAAAATTATTGTTTTGAAGTTTTGTTGGACCTTCTGAAGACTGTATGAATATATTTGTCTTGTATAAACTCAATTTCATTCATCAAGGTATGTACTTCTGTACCTAAATATAGTAAAAAAATAATTTTTTTAATGATTAATTATGGAGTTTCTTGTGCATTACAAGCTACTTTCCGAATGCACGGTAGAATCAACTATTATTACTTGTAAATTTTAATGTACCTGTGTCTTTGAATAATTATTTCTGCTATTAAGTATCATTCGATTTGCAGGCTTTTTTGACAAGGTCTGGCATGAAAGCCTCATTGGTAAGCTTCCTTCATTCGGTCTGCCCAGTGGTCTATGCGATTGGATTGCAGACTGCCTGAGGGACCGGTCCATTCGAGTGGTTATTAATGGCCGCTAATCTGAGCCAGTGGATATTAATGCCGGGGTTCCTCAGGGGTTGGTACTCTCAGCAACAAGAATTGATCGGATCCGAAGAGATTACCTCATACAAACAAAAAATCACTTGTTTCTTAAAATTCGTTCAGAACAGCTTTATCTGTAGGATGTACACGACCTCTATCCCTTTTTGCACAACTCTATCTGTAGTTATAAAAAAACTATTCCAAAGTACAACATTAGCAAAGTGCTCTCGTTTCGTGCTGACCGACGTTTTATTTTTTCGTCGAAACGAATTCGCGAAATCGATATTACTTTCTAAACCGTCACCGCATAGCTCTAGTAATAATGAGATTACATTCAACCTGCTTGCGGTTCTGTGCGCCTGGTACCCGAACGCAAATTGTATTTCGTTTTTTGCTTTGAATATTCACGCTTAAATCGTTAACGGGATAGGTAGAGATAGCCAGATAAAGTTCAAGTAGAGTTTAGTTGAATACCAGTAATTTTACATGGAACGACTGTCTTTTACACATCCACAACCCAGTAACTGGGTAAATACAATATCCCTTTCTTAGACTGACAAAACTGGTGTCAGATTTTCTGGGTTCTGACTGTAAAAGATGTTCAAATGCCAGCCGGCGACCAACGGCTTAACGTGCTTTCCAGTGCACGGAGGAATCTCGAAACCCACCCACAGACCGACCTCGGCAACAGTTGCTTAACCTTGAAAATCGACCGTTCGACTATTAATATTTAACCGCGAGCAAGGATAACCCTAGACACCAGACATTAATTCTACTTATTTGGTTGCCCAAAAATACTTGACACTCCGTCTAACTTTTGATTTTTCAGTCTAAATATTAGTGAACATCATCAGTATTTTATTTCTCAGGTAGTAATACACCTGACCCCTGCGACCCGACTCGCGAACTAATTCGGTTTCGTCCGAAAACAGCACATTTTCAACACAGACTCGATGCATAAAAGATTGGCTAAAACGAACTCTCCAACGAAAAAAGATTAGTTTTTATCTTTTGCTAAATATACATAGGATCGATATAGAATGTTTTGTGCTTTTATTTAGGGTCTTACAGTCTTACCACGGGTTATCGTGTGATCCGGTTACTGGTTTGAGGAGGCCAGATTAGGCAGTTGCTCCAAGTAATATACTAGTTCTCAGATGCATCTGGTAAAACTAGAAGCCGCCGTCAACATATTTGGCGAAAGTACACATAACCGAAGCGTAAAGTAAACTTTAACAACGAAGTATTCTTAACCGTTGAGCGTGTATGATCAGATGTATGAACGTATTAACGTAAAGAAGCAAAACAGAACGCCACCTGCAGTGCTACTAACGTACTCCGTTAGTAGCACTGCAGGTGGCGTTCTGTACTTTCTGCTTACTCCCAAGGGAAAAAGGCTTTTTAGTTTACGTATATATGTACATACACAGATATTTTAAAGTCATGCTATGATTACATTTGAAACTTCCGATTTCTGAATAGCCGTAATATCTCTAGGGTTATTCGAAAAACAAACTTGGTCCCTGACCGAGTTCCTGGCGTTCAAACTCAAGGTTTGCCAACTAGAGGGCGATGAAGCGAAGTTTATTGGAAGTTAAACTCAATGACCGAATTCTTACATTCACGATCTATGATCCAATTTATTACAGGGATCGCCTATGTGGCCAAAACTAATTAAGGAATAACCGATTCCTTAAAGGAGCAACTGATCCCAAGAGTGAGACAAAACTTAAAAATCTCGTCAATAAACCCCCATCTTGTGGTTCGACCGCTTAGAAATGACATATGTCATTATTATGACATGCAGTGTTTTCACACTCAACACTGAATTCTTCTCAACACAAAATGAAAGTACTACATATTATAGGTAAATACCTAATTAAAGAGTAAAACGTATCCGAAAGAAATTAATCGAGGTCGCTTTTTTCGCTCATTTTCTTCAGCTTTATAGCCACAGAACAGAGTATATTCTAAACTACAACATTACTTCTCAACTACATACAGTGGTGAAGGAAAAATGGATCAGAAAAAACTGGCCAAGTGCGAGTCGGACTCGCGCACGAAGGTTTCCGCACCACTATCGCAAAAATCGGCAAAATAAATCACGTTTGTTGTATGGGAGCCCACTTAAATATTAATTATATTCTCTTTTAGTATTTGTTGTTGTAACGGCAACAGAAATGTATCATCTGTGAAAATTTCATCTGTATAGCTATCACGGTTCATGAGATACACCGTGGTGGCAGACGGATGGATCGTGGAGTCTTAGTAATAGGGTCCCGTTTTTACACCCTTAAAAATCAATTGGGGGTTAGCACCTTGCAACTCGATCTATTCACGCTGATCTTATTCTATTCGGCCATTGAAACCGAAGTTTCTTTTTTTAACACGCTTTTATTTTATTGTTGACACGACCTTACGTGTTTGACTACTATCTCATCTGATATTAAGTGATAATGTGGTCGACGATGAAGCAAGGTTGCCCAGAAGTAACCTATTCACACTAGACTTAAAATACCCCCAGATTGTAGCTATCAAGAAACACAGACTCCCATCGAGAGACAGAGGCCATCGAGAGGCACGGGGAAGCGCTTGCTGTCTCCCTTGACATCTCGAAGGCTTTCGACAGGGTCATGCATGAGAGCCTTATTGGTAAGCTTCCTTCCTTCGGTCTGCCTAGTGGTCTGTGTGACTGGATTGCTGACTTCCTGAGGGAGAGGTCCATCCGAGTGGTTATCGATGGCTGCTCGTCCGGTCAGCTAGGTATTAACGCCAGAGTCCCGCAGGGGTCGGTGCTCTCGGCTACACTGTTTTTGCTGCACATTAATGACCTGCTAAAACCCGGAACCTTTGGGTACGCAGACGACAGCACGGTTGCTGAGAGATACGTGTCCGGCGCACGGGCTACTGGGACTGAGATCCGGTCTCTCCGGGAGGCCATGGTTGAGCGCTTGAATCTGTCTTTGGAGGCGGTCTCCGAATGGGGCGATGCCAATCTAGTCAATTTAAATGCAGCTAAGACCCAGGCGTGTCTTTTTTTCGCAAAAAAGAGCCTATTCCACCCGGCTCCATCTTTCCGTGGTGTAACCGTGCCGATAACGGACCATCTCGACCTTCTGGGTGTTACTTTCACATCGACCCTCAATTTTGGTCCATTCATTGAGGCAAAGGCTCAGTTGGCTGCAAAAAAGTTGGGGATCCTTGCAAAGGTGAGACGGTACTTCACGCCTGAACAGCTGCTCAATTTGTATAAAGCGCAAGTTCGGTCATGCATGGAGTACTGCTCTCACCTTTGGGACGGATCTGCCAAATATCAACTTGATGCACTTGAGTCGATTGACAAACGGGCCAAGAGGCTTATTGGCCACGATGCACTGGTCGCCTCAAAGCTCCAGAGCCTTGAACATCGACGCCAAGTGGCCAGTCTGTCGGTTTTTTATCGGTTACATTTCGGGGAGTGTGCGATGGAACTGCACAATTTGATTCCGCCTAGCCCTTTCCATCACCGGACAACAAGACGCACGGCAATGCGCCACCGGTACATGGTGGACATCCCACCCATACGTACAAAGCGTTTTGCGAATACTTTCATTGTACGCACAGCTAAGGAGTGGAATTCCCTGCCGGAGTCTTTGTTTCCTGATAGCTACAACCTTGGGGTCTTCAAGTCAAGAGTGAATAGGTTACTTCTAGGCAAGCGTGCTTCACCGTCGACCACATCATCGCTTACCATCAGGCGAGATAGTGGTCAAACGCGAGCCTATCGATAAATAAAAAAAATAAAAAAGTATTCCCAAAACGTTTAGTGCATATGGGATCTCACTCCATCGGTACACGGTGTCCAGTTTCGTCTGAGACATTGATAAGACCCTCGATTTCACAATCTTGTGACGAATGAGTCATAATTCCCACCTGCTCGTATTGACCACCTGCGGGATGATTCAATTAGCTTTATTTAGAACGTTTGATTTGATAACGAATTAGCATCCTTATGGGAGTTAAGTTCTTTGATCTCTATAGCGTCTTTATCGTCTAGTAAATGGGGTAGGCAGAAGTTCAAAATACACGTCTATTATATTTTGCTAGTTATGTTCAAGTCCCCATGTAGTAGGTAAGCCTATTGCACTTACACTTTCACCAACCTGAACATCGATCCTGAAGGCTTCTATCATTTACACCAATGTGGAAGACTTTGAAAGCAGAAATACCAGCAAAATGCATCGTTGAAGGCTGAGTGCTGAGTGAGTCCTACGATCAATCGGTATTTCTCATGAAAAGTGTTTTGGCATTCTCAACATATTATAAGGACTGCTTTCTGGGTTCGATGCCCAGGTTAGTTAGCTGTAGTGTAGCTCATTTACCAGTTAAAGAATTTTCGTAATGCGATTTCTTTACAAACAATAAAAACAATTTCATTTCTTTGTACATACAGGTTGGCTAAATCGGACGTATACAAATTTATTTTGACACCCTTTCGATTTTTGGGCATACATTTTGCCATTAATTGGTATTATTTTTTTATAGCCGCAATTTTGTTTCGAATATTTGAGCTTTAAAGTCTTCAACATTGGTGTGAATGGTAAGAGCCTTAAGATCGCCTTTCAGAAAACAAAAAAATAATGATATTTTTATAAGAATGAAAACTCAGTTCATTCTTTGTCTCTTCCAAGGGAAATAAAAATAATATATCCACAAATACTTCGAAACATTTTTGTGTCAAAATTCATTGTTTTCGTCCCTTTTGTGTGAACAAAACTGTGTATTGGGAAAATACGTTATTTTGGCAACCTTCGCAGAAACAGTTACCTTTGCGTGAGAAGGATGCAAATGCATGAGTTATCCATTGTCTGGGTAAACGTAATACTGTTGAAATGTTATCCTTGAATTTTAAATTCTTGCTAATCTGCCTTTAAAATGCTGTTTGTCATACGTAATCAGGGCAGGCTTGTGGTCAGTCAGATGCAATCATGCAATATCAAGCGGAAAAGCAGAAACTGTCCTATTGGTCTCGTCGTAGCAAGTGCAACTACTGTGTGGATCCTGGGTTCGATGTCCAGGTCGGGCATTATTACATGGGCCTTAAGCAAACTGTTATTGAGTTTTTATGATTGGAATTTCAGTAGTGTACTAAATCTGTGCCCCTTTGAAGGCAATAGAACTCTTTACCTACCAAATGGGGCTTAAAATAACTTGTGTGTGGGTGATCTAATGGTGGCCATACACCATGCTGCCCATCGTCCAATCGGTATGACGCTGCAGGCTTGATCCAATCTGCAGTTCGTCTATATACACCACACACGATCAGTTTAAATTGTCTAATCGGCAGCGACATTCAGTTGAAGCCATGGCGTCACCCGTGACAGACGACGATGTTTTAGCCGTTTTGGTCATTTTACTCGTGAAAATGAAACAAAAAAAGAAGAAAAGTTCGAGCAGAGTAGTGCAAATAGTGGTTAATGAAAAAAAAACAGTATACTCATACAAATATATTAAAAGAATTGAGGATTACGCCAAAAGATTTTTGTAATTATTTACGAATGAATAAAGAAACTAACATAAAACTTCCAACTTTAGTTACTCCTCTAATTGAGAAGCAAGACACGTTATGAGAAACGCAATCTCGTCTATCACCGACAAAAATCTTGACCTGACGCTAGTATTATATTATTTGTGACCTGACTGAACTGACGATCGTCGATCACCAAACACGGTCCAATCGTCATGATCAAGACAAAAAAATCGAAATTCGATTGTGCCGTCAAGTATAACTGTCATTCCAATCCAGTCCCATACACGGTCAGTTCTAACTGATCCAATCGGTAGCGTCATGCCGATTGGACGATAGGAAGGATGGTGTATGGCCACCATAAGCTCTCTGCATAACCCTTCAAGGAAATAGGTACAGGCGTGATATTTATGTTGTAGGTATTTTAACAAAAAAAGATCCTTCTGCTACTAGGCTAACATGAATGAAAAGAGCTTTCACAATCATTCTCTCCACCATTGTAGCCATCTGTCATCCATTGGACCGTGGCACAAAACATTACATTCTGCCAAATATATTAGCGAAAATCATTAATTACATTGTACCACAAATTGTTCTGTGAAACACCGCCGTGGCTCGCTCAGCAGATGTACGGTTTGACAATGAATTGGCACTGGTCGGGGCCTTACAGGAATTATTATTATTTATACCTTCATCGGCGTCTGTCAGCCTGGTAGCATTCATCACCGTGTACTTTAATATCAGCCCGTGAACGTAGATAGAGTATTTAACTATTTATTGTATTGCTCATTACTCATGTCATACTTTGCCTACGCCCGTGAATGCCCAGTGCTGGGACAGCCGGTTTCTGAATTGAGAGTTTACTGTTAAGAACATGACTGTCAAACGCTGCTTTAATTCCAAAGTTTGACAGGTTTTCAGGCTAATGTCGAATTTGACAACTTCAAATTCATCATCATCAGCTAATTTTCCCGCTACTGGGACACAGGCCTTCTCTCTGTGAGAGAGGGTCGATGTTTTCCTTCACCCTTTTTAGAGCGGTGGTGATGAAAGAATTTACATAAAATAAAGCGCCTGGCTGGGCTAAAGACAGTTTTTTTTTTCCAGGAATGGATGCAACTGGTTTCATATCTCCTTAGTTATACAAAACATACGAATGCTAAATCATCTGCCGTTGACTACTATGTGGCTCATAGCAGTCACTTAGACGTTGTAATCAATTCGACGTGTGTATGTATGTGTGTCTGTCTGTGTATACTCACACAAAAATAATGTATGTTGACAGCAGTAGTCTGTGTTTAGAGATTGAGGTACAGTAGACTAGAATTCAGAAGTACAGCTTGCTTCAATCTAGTAACCAAAATAAACGTAATACATTGTCAACCACGTGTTAGCTGATGTCAGTCAATTGGTTGAAAAAATTGACAATTTGTCACTTTAATTTTGTGTTTCAGAAGCTGGGTGTTAGTCGTTTGTAGGGTCTTGATTTTGCAATGTACCTATGTGTTGCTTGTGGATGTTTTTGAAGAATAATGGGCTCAGCTCGCAGAAACAATGGATAGTGTGGAATTCGAAAAGAGAATTGTCACATTATTATGTACTTTGGACCAACTTAAATCAACTCATTTTGTTTTAGGAGGCCTTTGCCCTGTAGTAGCACCACACATACTAGACTGCTAAATATGTAGCAGATAATAATAAGGGATACATTTAAGAAAAATCTTACAAAAAGTATAATTTCAACCCTAACTTAACTTAAATAAAATAATTAAGACTGTGCCGAGCAAAATAATCCAAAACGATCGTCACAGTTATAGGGATTTAATCAATATTATTACCATAATTACCATAAAAAATATGTAATGAACACCACAATGAATGTGTTAACGATTCTATGTTGGCAAAAACAAAAAATATTGTTTAGTTTAAATAACAAAAATACGTAAAGTTGGACAAAAATATTAAAATAGCATGCTCGTGTTTTATTGAATATTTATAGTAAACTGTTGAATTTTTTCACAAACTTTAATTCATATTAATCTCTAATTGTCATACCACAATTTATAGTTTTAACATTTTCGAAAAGACTCTCGGTTATTTTAGTTTTATTTTTTTTCTTAATTGTTGCGCTGTTTTGAATCATACGAAAAGTAAAACGGTCGGCAATTCAGTCGCCCACGAGAGCTCGGAGAGTGGTCACGTCTCATTGTGGAGCGACGCGCCGATAACGATAATTCGCGATCTTTTGTGTACGTATACCTTGCTGCAAATAGTTGAATAAGGTAAGTTATATATTTTGTTTTTTGAGTATGACTTTTTATGCATAACTAACATTTACTTTTTATGTTTTTACTATTCAATGCATATTTCTGTAACATTTTTTTTTAATATTTGTTTTAGTTATATTGGGAAAGCGTAAGGAAACATATTATAAGAAGAAAGTTGGCGCTCATTTCCGAAAAGAATCTGTTCTCATAAAAAGTACATATTTCTATTTTGTGACCTTATTTCCTTTTTAACCGACTTTCCAAAAAGGAGGATTTTTTTTGTGTATGTTCACCGATTACATCAATTGTGGACAGATTTTAGAAATTATTTTTTTGTTTGAAAGATTACGTTCCATTTAAATTTGGTGAAGAGCTGATGAAGAATTTTGGAGATATGCAACAGAACTCCTCAACAAATACGGCAGATCTCTCGGGAGTGCTGGAATCGCATGTCTGTTTATTGTTTACACCATATTTTCATAACATAACATCACGCCGGTAAGCTCTAAAGGGGTACGCAGATGAATACAGTAAACCCTGGTACACTCTAATTTCATTTAGGCTATAGAACTTGCCCATTATGTACACAACTAAAAAGTGTAAAATAAAAACTTTTTTGCCAAAAAAACAACCAACTTCCAAATCAAAACACTACAATAATATGTAAAATAAATTTTATTTCGTCAGTCAGTGTCATAAAACGAAGATTCAAAAACAGGAACACCGACTTCCGAAATAGAATTTATTTTCACTTTGTAATATTTTTATTTGAAAGTCGGTTGTATTTTTTTGTAAAAATAAATTATCTAACATAATGGCGCATGTAATCGTTTTTTTTTTCAATTGGTTCTCAAACATTCGATATGGGTATCGTGTAATGGGTTTTTGGGGATGCCGATTGCAAATCTGACATTATTTTTAAAATCCAAGATGGCGGACGCAACTTTTTCGCAAACATTCGATATGGGTATCGTGTAATGGGTTATTGGGGATGCCGATTGCAAATCTGACATTATTTTAAAATCCAAGATGGCGGATGCAACTTTTTCGCAAACATTCGATATGGGTATCGTGTAATGGGTTATTGGGGATGCCGATTGCAAATCTGACATTATTTTAAAATCCAAGATGGCGGATGCAACTTTTTCGCAAACATTCGATATGGGTATCGTGTAATGGGTTTTTGGGGATGCCGATTGCAAATCTGACATTATTATTAAAATCCAAGATGGCGGATACAACTTTTTCTCAAACATTCGATATGGGTATCGTGTAATGGGTTTTTGGGGATGCCGATTGCAAATCTGACATTATGTTTAAAATCCAAGATGGCGGAAGCAACTTTTTTGCAAACATTCGATATGGGTATCGTGTAATGGGTTTTTGGGGATGCCGATTACAAATCTGACATTATTATTAAAATCCAAGATGGCGGATGCAACTTTTTCTCAAACATTCGATATGGGTATCGTGTAATGGGTTTTTGGGGATGCCGATTGCAAATCTGACATTATTATTAAAATCCAAGATGGCGGATACAACTTTTTCTCAAACATTCGATATGGGTATCGTGTAATGGGGTTTTTGGGGATGCCGATTGCAAATCTGACATTATTTTAAAATCCAAGATGGCGGATACAACTTTTTCGCAAACATTCGATATGGGTATCGTGTAATGGGTTATTGGGGATGCCGATTGCAAATCTGACATTATTTTAAAATCCAAGATGGCGGATGCAACTTTATCGCAAACATTCGATATGGGTATCGTGTAATGCGTTTTTGGGGATGCCGATTGCAAATCTGACATTATTATTAAAATCCAAGATGGCGGATGCAACTTTTTCTCAAACATTCGATATGGGTATCGTGTAATGGGTTTTTGGGAATGCCGATTGCAAATCTGACATTATTATTAAAATCCAAGATGGCGGATACAACTTTTTCTCAAACATTCGATTTGGGTATCGTGTAATGGGTTTTTGGGGATGCCGATTGCAAATCTGACATTATGTTTAAAATCCAAGATGGCGGAAGCAACTTTTTTGCAAACATTCGATATGGGTATCGTGTAATGGGTTTTTGGGGATGCCGATTACAAATCTGACATTATTATTAAAATCCAAGATGGCGGATGCAACTTTTTCTCAAACATTCGATATGGGTATCGTGTAATGGGTTTTGGGGATGCCGTTTGCAAATCTGACATTATTTTAAAATCCAAGATGGCGGATACAACTTTTTCTCAAACATTCGATATGGGTATCGTGTAATGGGTATTTGGGGGTGCCGATTGCTATTCTGACATTCATTTTAGAATACACGATGGAAGATTTTTTTTTTCGCCGTTGTCAGTTATGTCCAAGATAAACTTGGAAAGTAAAAATTAATTTGAAAAAGACGCATTGCCTGGATTTGAACCCAGGACCTCAAGCACGAGAAGTGAGGCCAAGGGGTCACCACGAAATTTTAAATTCATTATACTTATTTTGTTGCTAGTGTTTGCTGGCAAGTCTTTTACATGGGAAAATATTTATGTATTATGTATACTATATTTCTTTTAGTCTGTTCACAACATTTTAAGAGTTAGGTTGATAATACATCTGATAACTACGTCAATTTAATAATTTTATTAAATCATCATCAGCCTATTAATGTTCCCTCTGCTGGGACACAGGCCTCCTCTCTGTGAGAGGGAATGGGCCGTAATCCACCACGCGGGCCCAGTGCGGATTGGTGGATGTCACAAGTCTTCGAATTTTTGGTTCTAGGACATGCCGGTTTCCTCACGATGTTTTCCTTCACCGTTTTGAGAGCAGTGGTGATGAAATAATTTACACAAAGTAAAGCGCCTGTCTGGGCTCGAACCCACGACCTACAACCTGTAAGTCGCGGCCGATACCACTGGGCCACCGCTGCTCTCAATTTTCTTAAATAACTTACAATAACTATATTTTATTACGTTTTTAGGAAATGCTGACCAATAAAGATCCTTGCCTATACGTTGGTGAAAAACCTTTAGTTAGTGATGATATTCCATTCAACAATCTCGATGTAAGTTAATTGTTCTTAGATACATTTTTAAATGTGCCTTAGTACTAGTTTCTGCCCGTGGATTAGGGACTACTTACAATTATCTTATTTTATTTCAGGATTCTTCAAAACATACGGATTCATATTCAAAGATTTTGGTAGAAGAAGAAACTAAAGACAAAGCCGAGATCATAATAAATGGCAATAGAATAATAGATTTCGCATACCTCTATAAACAAATGCAATATATCGCATGAACACGTAACACGTTCTTCCATAATGCACCAGTGATTGAAAATAACAAACATGTTTTAAATGAGAATGATATTACCCTTCTTGTCTCTTTTCCATTTCCATTAGTTTTTGGGAAATGCCTTTAGACTTCCCTGGAGATAGTTGTTCATTTACAGAATTAGAAGCAATTTTTAAAATATGACGTTTCTGTTACACTCTGTATAATAAATATACCACGTTTCCCTGGATTTTGTGTAAGATTTTGTAAAATGGGAAAACACGCAAGGTATTACATTAGGTAAATAAAGATTTTTTATTACAGACTGGTTTTACTATACAATACACCCACCCATCTAACTTACTTATCAACTCACCTAGCCTACCTACTTACCCAGTAAAATGCCCGGGCTTACAATCCACAACGCCAAAATTTCATCGCAATCGGATGAATAGTAACAGAACGGATAATGTACTACGATAGTACAAACAAACATTATTTTCTATATAATATAGATTATTAGATTTAATTATGTGCTTTATGTACCTACATAAACATCTAAATAATCAATATTCGCCTTTTCAAGTCACTCAACACAACGCCTCAAATTTTAAAAATCCTAAGTTACCAACTTTTGTCGAGCAACTGCAAGCGGGACTCAAGCGAACTTGTGATTGTGTGTGTGACGACGCACACGACTAGCGCGCTGTAGCAAATACCTAATTGCCGCGCGCCTCGTTCGCTCTGCGCCGTCTTAATAGAAGGGATTTTCTTTGGTTTGGAAGATTAACTCCGATCTCATGAAACGGTTGTCAACTTAATTATGCAGATTGATTGGACAACTTGGTCGGCTCGGGTACCAGGGGTGCATGTCTCAATGGAGCTGATACTTTCAGTTTCAGAAATCACTGAGGATCGATTTCTGAATTAAATATTTCGACATAAGATAATAATGCCAAAGTTTGACAGGTTTCAGGCTAAAATAGAGATTGAAAAATACTTAACTTGAAAATCGAAATTCAGAAATCGAGGGCAAGTGTAGAATTCGTTTTATATTTTTTCATTACTCATACTCTGAAAGTAGGTCTTAAGTTGCCTGAGGAGCGGGTTGAAAGTAATAATTTTCAGCCCTAGGGAGAATCGCTTTCAACTGACAGCTGTCAAATTATTTTAAAAAAAAAACTAGTTCCTTTTCACATATTATCTATTGAACCATGTTCCAACTTTCTATACAACCACGAAGTAAAATTGAAATAACTTAAAGTTAAGTATTGATTAAAGAATATATATTTTTTAAATAACTTTATTATAATTTAGTTTCAACAATTTCTTTAAAATAACTTAGATTTGGGCAAGATATTTACCATTTTTTCAATGATGAAAATAAAAAATAATGGATGAATAGCAGGCCGGCCACAGAAAAAAAAACAAACAAAATAGGCGGGCAAGCGGCAATAATTTTTTCTTTAGCTAATTCATGTTTTTATTTTTATTTCCTTGTATTTGTAATGAAAAGCACAGTGTTTACTTCGGGTTAAAGACTTATTTAGTCCCTCGAACTATTGGCGCCCTCACTTCGTTCCGGGCGCCAAACCCCGTCTCGGGACTAAATAAGTTACTTTCACCCCTAGGATAACAATGTACTATTACTTTCTTGAAACGACGACTAATGCCAACGAAATTGAGGTAACAAAACGCGCACTCGTTTTGCACCCGCGCGACCCATTTAGTAGTTTTTTGTACTTTCCTTCTTATTCTATGACTTTCAAAAAAAGCCTCATTTCAAAATGTAGATAATTAAATTGTCTTTGAGATGGTGCCGATTTCATTAAAATACGCCCAGCGGTTTTGGTGGGATTGTCGTGTTTTTGTCAGTTTTAGACATAACTTTACAAATTAATTACACTATGTTATACGAATAAAACTCAAAATTTTCTTAGATCATATTTTTAAGAAAATGGTCTAGTGCAACATATATTTTTTCCAAAAAATTAGGACTAGCCGTTTAGACGTGATTCTCATTTTAAAATCAGCTACTCAAGGGAATCTGCGCCTTAAGTTAAGTAATGTTGACAAGTCAATGTGGCGTGAGCCAGTAGACAGACAGACAGATGATAGGTAAATTACAGTTAGTACAATAAAATCTCATAGGTATTACTTATAAAGCAAATTTTACGAAATAAGAATTTGCATGGTGACAGATTGTAGTAGGTACTGATTATTAAGAAAATTAATAATTTGGTGTTTCACATATCTCGAAGAGCACGCTAAGCCGTTGGTCCCGGCTGCACTTGCAGATCTTTCACATTTGTTACGGGCAGAATCCCAAAAAACACAAGTCTTACCGAAATTTTTTGAAAGCCAAAATGTTTTTTAGTTTGGTTTATTCCACAGAGCGGTAATACTGTTGTGCCCACCGTGTGGTCTATTTCGGCGGCGTACAATTAAATAGATTGTATTGATTCGCGCGTTCAGCCAGTTGGACCAGATTTACGGTACATAACATTAGTTCTATGTACTCTAATTGTTTATAACTACCGATGATAGGAATTATACTTGCGTTTATATGTAGCTGAGTCCGTATTCCGTAACAGCTACAACCTAGGGGTTTTTAAATCAAGAGTGAATAGGTTATTTCTAGGCAAGCGTGCTTCATGCATTCGTCTTCTTCATGTATTATGCTGAGCGATGACCGTTTTGCGTAGTTGTGACGCATATTTTGTTATTTAAGTTTTTTCGTTCTTTTTGGTATGCGTCGTGCCTGGATAAACAATTTTTCTTTCTTTCATTCTTTCTTTCTTCACCTTCGACCACATCATCTCTTACCATCAGGTGAGATACTGGTCCCTTCACACTAATATTATATACGTTTGTGAGTGTGTGTGTTATGTATGTTTATTACTCTTTCACGCAAAATCTACTGAACGGATCCGGATGAAATTTGGTACAGAGATAGATTATAGTCTGGCATATCATAATAATAAACAAATCTGCCTCGTTGTTCTAGTGAACTGTAGCGCTTCTGCTGAGCATAAGGTGCTGGGTTCGATGGCCGCGTCGGGCTATGTGTCATTAGATTTTATTCAAAGTATTTTTTTTTCTTCAATTATATGGTATTAAGCGACACTTTTGAACATGAAAAATTTAAATATAGAAGTAATTTTAATAATTGATTCTACCGTCCATTCGGAAAAGTAGCTTGTTAGGGACAAGAACGGATAAGAAACTACACAGATACTTCTTTAAAATAAAGTGTTGTACAATATTTACATACATACACTAGCTGTTCCACGCGGCTTCGCTCCCGTGGACACGACCCACAGGACGCGTTTTCGGGATAAAAAAATAGTCTATGTTACTCAGGAATAATGTAGCTTTCTATTGGTGAAAGAATTTTTTATATCGGTCCAGTAGTTTCGGAGCCGATTCGGTACAAACAAATAAACAAACAAATCTTGCCTCTTTATAATATAGTTATAGATAAATTCATACACGTGAGGACGATGCACCCAGAATAACACTACTATACTACGTATAGGTATAAAGTATTACAAGCACTAACAGGTAAATTCATTCATTTGATAAATAGGAACATGGTTCTCACATACTTAAAATATTGGAAACATAGTTAAATTACCTAATTCAACAGTGTGGGAAGTGTGAGTCAATTTCTTAAAACAAAAAAAATATGAATTCATATGTCTCTTCATCATTATTTTAGCAGAATGATGTCCACAGCTGAACATAAGGCCTCTCCCGAGCATTACCACATCAACCAATGGTCAAACGCGAATCTACCTGGATGGATGTAAACCACTAAACGGATTTTGATGAAATTAACAGTAATATAGCTTCTACATTAGTCTAACATACAGGCTGTAATTTACAAAGTTATAAGTACAAATACTACGCAGAATTAATAATCACAAAAAAACAAGGCTTCCAAAAAAAAAACACTACAAAGCGAAAAATAACTTCAATTTCGGAAGTCGGTGTTCCTGTTTTAGTTTCTTCGTTTTTTGACATCGACTGCCGAAATTGTAATTATTTTTCGCTTTTTAGTGTTTTTTTTTTGGAAGTCGGTTGTTTTTTTTTGTAAATATGTTTTTTATTTTTCACTTTTTAGTTGTGGTATACATAATGGACCAATTCTATAGGCTAGGTAGCTATAATGCCCAAAGGCATCAGCCAGAATAGATTAACCCAATAACATGAAACTTAAAAAAACCAGTGGAATAAGAGTATACCAGTGTGAAATGTTCACACCTGCGTACCCCTTAGGAGCGTACCAGTATGATGTTATGAGATGGTGTAAAGTGTAAACAATAAACAGACATGCGATTGCAGCTATCCCGAGTGATTTTCCGTCGTTTATTGAAGATTTCTTTCTCCGAAGTTCTTCATCAGATTATGACGAAATTGTATATAAATGGGACCACATGACAAACACCAGCTTTCAAATAAAGAAAAGAATCATCAAAATCGGTTCATGTAGTAAAAAGTTCTGAGGTAACACACATAACAAAAAATACAGTCGAATTGATAACCTCTTTTTTGGGCAGTCGGTTAAAAATTGTTGACAGTGCTATACCTTTGTGATGATTGGAAAACAGGAAACTTGAGAAATCCTTTAGCCGTCTTGTGCATGCTTGAAGTAAATAAACACAGTCGTAAAGTTGATCCGCTAACCGTTCGGCAATTTTACGACCTCAGCCGAACTCGCCCAAGCGCTGACATACTTTATGATATTATTTTACTTGTTTCTGATAACTTGCTGATGTTGGGAAACTGTGGCGAAGATTATGAGCTGTTCTTATTTTTGCTTGGGGCAGGAGATGGTTTCTTATACCAATAAGTGTTAGGGTTCCTATTTGGTAAACGTATCTTGTAAGAGCAAAATATTCTCAAAATACTCATTTCTCACTTTATCCATTCTCGGAGTGACGAGAATCGATAAAGTGAGAAATGAGTATATTAGAGGAAGATTGAAAGTGGCGCCAGTGACAGAAAAGTTGAAAGGAAACCGTTTGTCCTGGTATGGTCATCTGATGAGGAGGGATGAAGCGCATGTTACTAAAAGAGTTATGAATATAAATGTGGATGGATGGAGACGGAGGGGACGGCCAAAGAAAATATGGATGGACAGTGTGAGGAGTGATATGAAAGAAAAGGGAGTCAGTGATAGCGTCACGGGGGACAGGACGGTATGGCAGAAGAAAACGTGTTGCGCCGACCCCAAGTAACATGGGACAAGGGCAGGAAGATGATGATGATCTTGTAAGAGCAAAACGATAGCGATTTTTGCGGCAATAATATTACTCTTCAATACACAATAGAGTTTTTGAGATATAAAAAATAAGTACATTTGACAAACAGCGAGCGATTGGCAAACGATTGTGTAGGATCTACCATACCTACACTGTAGATAATGCCGACTTTTATTACAAAAAGCGTTTGATCGCGCGATGATTTCGTAAGTAAAAGGTCCTTTGAGCCAATAGTGTTGGGAAATGCTTTAAAATGTCGGAATAGCTGCCGCCTGGCTTCAGATTTGAATTCAATAATGAATAAGCTTTAGACCCTCTAGTCCTCGGAATCGAAGTATTCAAAATCTTTGGTTATATTAAGGACTAGCTGCCACCCGGCTTCGCTCTGGTTAACATAGATTTTGTGACTTTCTACTTCTTCATGATTCTGATTTCCTGGTAGTTCGAGAGTTTTTACAACACATGATTCCATTCCCCGAAAATACTTCTTTTTCATGTTCCTATTCTCTTGGTTGTTTTAGAGTTTACCATTAATGATTCCAGCCCGGTTTTTCCTAACTGCCCCCCGCGTGGTATTAGTACTTTGCCCAATATCTTTTTATATTCTAACCTACTAGCGACCCGTCCCGGCTTCACCCGTGACAAAATTTTACACAAAAGTCTTCCACGTTTCTCTCTCTTTATATTGGTGAAAACCACATGAAAATCCGTTCAGTAGTTTTTGAGTTTATCGCGTACAAACGTGGCGTTGGACGTTATTTTTATAATATGTAGTGATTAGTAAGATTACACTCTGATGTATAAATAAGCTATCTTTCTATAATATTCATCAAAATCTGTTCAGTAGTCCATCCTCACAAACTTTCACATTTTTAATAGTAGTAGGTTATGATGACAGGAAATTCAGGCAATTCTTGAAAGTATTAAATAGGTGCTCACTATTTACCTAACTTTGAAAGATTCTGTTGGGAAATTTTGTTTGCTATGCCCGGAAAATGGCAATAGGCAGACCTTAGCACTATTATCGATGGCCTATGTCCTACATCTATACATAATTATTCTAGTGTAATAATTGTGTGAATGTGTGAACTTTGTTTTAACAAAGAAAATGTCAAACTTCTGGGAAAATCGGCAAATGACACCGTGTTTAGTTTACAAGTACTAGGAAAATATGAGCGTAAAACTTAGTCTGTTCGTTCTTAACTATATAATCAGTTTAATAAACAGTAAAAAGAAAATGAACAAATCGGTTCAAATCAGTTATTTTTTTCCTTCCCAAATCATCATCATCTGCCTAGCCTTTGCCCAACTATATTGAGGTCGGCTTCCAGTCTTACCGGATTCAGCTAAGTACCAGTGTTTTACATGGAGCGACTGCCTATCTGACCTCCACAACCCAGTAACTGGGTAACACGGTACCCCTCCTTCCCAAATAGGATTTGATAAACGGTGTGCTACTTCTGGACTCGTTATAATATTAATGCTAAAAGATTCAATGCATTGTAGATGCAAGAGCCCAAAAAAAAATCCTTATACTTATTACTTTGACAATTTTGTCGGAAATTGTTGGTTGTTTTTGCTCGTCAATATACTGTCTAAATTCACATATATTATATACTAGTTGTGCCCGCGGCTTCGCTCGCGTCATCTGCCCACCCTACCCTACTTACCTTCCTGCCTACCCTAGATACCTATATACTACATACATTTTTTTTTCTAGTGTCATTCTTTCGCGTAAAATCACCGCGATTCAGAAAATGACTTTAAATGCACAACGCCATCTATCGAACAGCGAGTTCAACTGTCCGAGTAACTGGATTGCGTGTGCTGAGATAATTTTACTTCTTGAACACTTTAAATTCATCTAACTTTTGATAGAGTGAACCGATTGCGATGAAACAAAAATTAAGTAATTTTTCAAGTTACGCACAATTTTTATGTATAAAAGTTATCTACATTGGTTTCGTACATTTCACGTGATGCGTGCACAAATAAACAGACAAACAGACAAAAATTCCAAAAATGCTGGAAATGGGTTCTGTTGGTTATCCTTTAACACCCTGGCAATTTTTTTTTTTTTTCGATATACAAAAATTATTTTTCTACAGATTTATTATATGTATTGATGATATATATATATTCATATTTAATTTCTAGGAAACCCATGGGCACTTTAGAAACGGAGACTTAATGTGCACCGTTCCAATTGGTCGATGTAAAAAAAGAAGAACTGGCAAGAAACTCCACGATTTACAACTTTTAAAAAGAAAATTTGTTTGTTCGAAGTGGTTTTCATAATTATTTGATCTATACTAATATTGAAAAGATAAAAGAGGAAAGATTTGTATTTTTGTATGTAACTTTTAAACTAAAAAACTACTGGGCCGATTTCAAAAATTCTTTCACCGTTGGGAAGCTACACTATCCCCGGATGACATAGGCTACTTTTTATCCCTGTATTTCCACGGGAACGGGAACTAGTCGGGTAAAACCGCGATGCGTCCGTCCGCTAGTTTTCAATAAGACACAAGCATTATCCTTTTATATCCATAATGATGTTACCGAGACTGTCCTCCACATTTATAGAACAATCAGTCATCAGGCTTGTAAACTAACTCCTATTGTTTCTGAAGCGCTCGCGTTATTTAGTATTTTCTCTATTGTGTGCGCAACTTAAGCATAACATACGTGGTTATGATACCTTGGTATCTGGACGTATTATCAGAAGTACAAAACATAGGTTAGTTCTCCAAATGAAATCATGAATAGAACAATCAACTGTAGTGGGCCTTCCAGCGGTCAGGTAGGCTCCATGTCAGGCGGTGAGCCTCGAAGCCTCTCTCAAGATATTTGAGAAAAGGCTACGGCTAGGTAGATGATTGTGACGATTCTGAGAGTACCTGCATATGCGTTCCATGTCTTGTTTGTCCTTCTAACTGTGTCTAATATACAATTTTGTATATCATCATCACTTATATCAGCTAACTTAAGGTTATACTAGTCGACGGCACGAACTATTTTGTGCGCGAGGTTAAAATGCATGCTAACTCATCCGACAACTCGTGCGCAGTAAGAACGTAGTTCACGTACGAATTAGCAGTTTTGCAAAATATGTATCGAAATGGATGATAATTTAGGGTGAAAACGAGCGCGCGAAATTTTATAAACAGACATTTGGGAGTCTAGATATCATGAAAAAACGACTGAATGTATATTTTCAAAATAAAATTATTTGCATTGTTGAATTATTAATCTATCCCTGTATGGAGGCCGTTTTGCAATTTTCCTTCTTCTTATAGTATTTATTGCCACCCAAATATGCGTTAAAATGAGTGTTGAAATATGGAAGTTTCGACGCTCATAACTTTCAAGTATTTTTTTTTTACTTTTTTGTTTTCTTACAGGGCTAGATAATGATGAGACAAATTGATATATTTTTTTATTTTAAACGTACATCGTCAAACAGTGGAGTAATCTAGGGATTACTACTACTACGTTTGTATGGAAGAATTATCGACTAGTGTAACCTTAAGCGTTTTGGTTATGCGGAGAGCCCAAATAACCACCTCGAGTGCTGATACCCGCGTACTCCGGGGCCCCAATATGCAGTAAATCCTGATGTCATGTTGCCGACCTACGCTGACTAGTAATCTTTTCACGCAGACGTGAGATATTTGCGAATAGATTGTAAGTGAAAAGATTTTTTTGCAAGTAAAATTAAGTTTTTGTTTGCAAGTAAGTTTTGACATTGGATATCGGTTCTTTGCTCTCATTTTCTGCTATAACAATTTGTATTTTAGATTCCTTCTTTTCTTCTCATAGTTTTAGAAAAGGCAGTATTTTTCTTGCGTCGTATTCCTCAGTATTGAGGGTCGTGACCTCCCTTCTGCATCACCTTCTCTCGAATGATCTTTCTCCATCTGTTTCTGTCTCTGGCGGTGTGGAGGGCGTTGTAAACTGTAGAGCCAAGAGCGGTGCGGATCTGGTCAGACCAACGTATTGTTCCATGAGGCCTTTTCCCATCTACTTTTCTGGTCACGATGGACCTCTCGAGGTTGCTATCGCTGTATTTTTAATCAACATGAAAAAACAAAAATGGTACAAAAAATTGGTCCTTGTAGACGGAGATCCTGGAACCCACAACTCGTAAACAAAAACGGGTTTTTAATGTAGTTTTGAAGTAAAACCTTGTTATTTCATTCAATTGTTGTTATTGCGAGTTACATTTTTAAATACCTAAGCCTTTTTTATGAACAAAATCATGTTTGCAGCAATAGCATCCTGATATTATGTGCTCCTGGTACCTCGTGCGCGGATACACTCACTTACACACATGTTTATGTACTACATATACATTGTACATAGTTAGATGTAAACCAATGCTCATTGAATTATCATTACACAATCACATCGGACAAATTCATTTACCGAGTTATGGAAATATACCTAATTTCATTCAGGATTTGCCAAGATTTCTGTGTGCCTAGGAGAGAATATTTTTCAATAAATTGTTACGTAAAGTTTTACGGTTAGGTAGGTATACGTTTTGAATCGGATAAACTCAGTTGCCGTGGTTAGGATTTGTAAATGTATTGGCAACTGTCTCAACAGCGTCATTTTCGCCAAGGGAAAGCGGATATTAGGGTAGGTTGGTTACTTAATATCAGTAATAAGCTGATGATTCATTTCAATTAATTCATTCATTACCATAATGTATGTTCTAGTTTTAACCAAGGAGGTTATGCATTCGACGAAGATTTTTCTTGTAAGTTCTAAGGATTAATATAAATAAAATTAGGTTAATTTTAGTTTACGTTCAATGAAAACGTCGAAAAAAATATAATTCAAATTAAAAACAAAAATTGTAGGGTGAACCACCCAGTTATCGGCGTTCTATTTTTTTTTGTTTTTTAGTAATTGCATATTTTTTTAATAATTATGTAGGGTATTTTCATTTCGTTTCAAATCATGTAGGGTGAGCCAACCAGTTATCGTTTATATGAAAAAAATACAATAATCTTGTTGGTATGTATAATTTTTCTGCTTTTCGAAGTTGTAACCCCTAAATAGGAAATCCCTAAATAGGTTGCGAAGCCAAGTGGGCCGCTGTAGGTACAACCTGGTCAGATGGGGGTACTCCGATCAGGCACAATGTGATTGTGCAACCACACCGCAAACGATGCCCCATCTTTTGTCCTGCTTTATGTGCACAAACACCTGCACCATGAGGGACCTGTGCGAGGCCATCGCTAGGGCTGTGGACGTGGCTCAGTTCTGGTCGCAGCAAAACATCTAAATTTAAATTTAAAAATGGAATCATCGACACGATGAAGAAGAAGAAGAACGAAGTCTGTACATAGTTTCAGTTTTCGTTTTTGTTACAACCAACCACTGCTACAATATAAATCGCAACATCAGTACAAAAGAAGTCAATTTAAACCACTGGTCTTTTTTCGTGTTTTTCCTTAGAATCATTTTATACGGTCTAAATGGGATAATTATGTTTTTAAAGGAGTGAAAATCGGTTTCGATCGACCACAAAAGGAGTTGCGTATTCAAGTCAAGTTACAAATTGGTTAATTGATGACAAGCTTAGATTAGACGGAGCTCACTGTCCGAAACCGTTTTGCCGAAACTCAGAATTATTAAATATCTTGCCGAGAACCGTTTAGTTATGGGCGTTTAATTATAAGTTTAGTCTAAATCGAGATCTTTTAGATAATTTGCATACAATGCAACATTATTTTTGGGCGTCTAGTTAAATAGTAGCTATTAACTTCATCTTCACAAGACTATGTAAGTATATAAAGACGTCAAAATTAGAAACGTCTTACTTTTCCTTGCCCGAAAGACTCTACAAATTCCACAATGACCTTATTATCTTTGTAACCTACCACCTAAGTTCCATAAATATATCTTTTTAAAGTATTATCCACCTATACCCACTTTACAATGGGGTCCAAAACAACTGTCATAAAATTTTCTAAGTGGTCTCTAACAAGTGGACGGCTCAAAGATAAACATAAATAGCAACTGTTTCGGTTCTAGTTATAAGGGTCGTTTGAATTAGCTCTCTCCGAGCGGCTCGGCCCTTCGGTCAGAACGTACACAAAGCGAGCACGATTGTTAACAAAACGAAACAATAAAAAAGTGGTTTGGACGAGGCTTTGTTTAGCCAAATGAGGGAATTGGGCTGCGGAGGACGAGGGAGCACTTCATTTTACTATAACTCTCGGCTCGATTGTAAAACCAGATACGCTGGGCTTGATGGGTAAATGACCTCAAAAGGATCGCGGTAAAGACCTAGTTGTCATGAACGCAGGACGATGAATGTTGGGACTAAGAGCAATGGTTTGTGGAGAGGAGGATAAGACATAGGTGTATCTCTTGTTAGTCAAAGTCTGTATCTAGTCTGTATCTATACACATTGATTTATGTTACTTCGTTTTGGGGTCCTTCTTGGCCCATAGTTAGTGCAGGGGCTCGAGGGATGATAAACGACTTGTCAAGACCCCTAAAGGTGCTTCCTACAGTCAGAACAATATCGCAAATGCAAAACTTAATAGGAATACATAAATTACAGACGGCGGGCGCACGAATCGTTGCCCAACCGCAGTGTTCTAACGATTTGCTCTGGCTCTGGCACAACTAAGTTAAGCCCTGTATAGCTGAGCTATGCGGCTCGGCGCAACAGGAAGCCGCCGTGTTTACAGCGACGCGACGTGCCCGACACGGCGACGACTCGACACGCTTCCACGAACCGGTTCGGCGACATCACACATCGATTCGTGCGAAACGATCTGTTGACAGACGGAGTCCATTCCGACTCTTGTTGGAACAAGGTCCTAAACAACAGTCACAAAATTGGATCAAGAAATCGAAGCAACAGTTTTCTCTCACGTTTCTCGTGTTTTTGCAACACAAAGCAATCAGAATCGATTCCCGTTTCGACTTGAACTCAGCCCTGACACGAGCGAATCGATTGTCTCGATCAGTCGGCAATTGAACGGAATTTAATACTATTTATAGTAGACGGTAGCTCTGCTTCCGATGCGATTGCCTTGGATATCGAGACGAGATGAGACGCCATCGGTCACGATTGTGCGCCGTACATCAGCGTGTTTGGAGTATTCACATTGAGATCACTCGGAACACAATAATGGTTGGTTTTGAGAAAAAAATTAGAGCGGCGACGTCGTATCGACGTTTCATTCGTCGGTCGCTGGAGCGTTACTGGACAGACGCACTGTCGCGGTTGCGGCGCGCCCGCCGTACATAACAACACTTTATAGGCATTTTTTATGGCTTCGGCAAAAACTAAGAACACTGGCACTTGAACACAACGTGCGCTGGTCGCAGAGCACCGGGCACACACTGCTCACCTGAGCCTCACGGGCGGCGGGATGTTGAACGCCGGGTACAGTTTCGCGTTGGGACTCTCAAACAGCATCGCGATTGTTTTTTTCACCGTGCACGCATCGTGCATCCGTCCGCGCGAGTTAGCGGCCGGCCGTATACTGCCGGCGCTGCGCCGCGCCACCCCGCGCCCCTCCGCGAACCCCGCGCCGCGGTGCCCCGCGCCCCCGTGACGTCACGCCCGGAACGCTAAGCTAGGCTTCTTCGTGTCGGCCGTAGCGCCCCGTCCCTGTCACGCGTTCCACTCGTGAGCGGGACGTAGCATGTCTTACAAAGGATATTGCGTCGATGCGTATTAGCAGCTCGGGCTGTGAGTGCCTGGCGGCTGGCGGCCTCTGGCAGCCCCTCTACGGTAGGGCTTCGCGGCGGATGCGGAGCGCAGGCAGCTCTCTGACTAGTTTATTTAAGCTTGTGTGACCTCCACGCGCGGGGCGCATGAAATATGAACGTTTGCCTCAGCCTAAGGGTGATGTAGATCAGCCACGGAGAGATCAGCTGTGTGTGTGTGAGCAAGGTCGAGGGTACAGACTACCTCGAGGTGCTCGCAGCGCCTCGAGCGGACAACACAATGTCAAGTAACATGGAATAACTTTCATACATTTGTTAACTTCAAACTAGATTGCCGAGGAAGAAAAAACTTAGAACGTGCAAGTCATGAGCATGACAGCGCTCAAACAGAATAAAGTCCGTAATAAAGTCGTGGGTGGACAGCCCTCGCGCACTCGACTGTACTCCAGTAATGAGATACTGTAACTTCTGGGGACAACTTTGGCGAGGCTTACAAGTATAGCAGATGAGAGGACTTTAAAATGCCGTAGATACTCACAATAATAATAAATTACAATTTTATACACCTCTTATTTAAAAAGTAAGATATCTAGCACTCGTATATCATGGCCACTAACTAAAGGTTCCAAATCATCAATAAAAATCTTTGCAATTATCGCCAAAATCAGCAGACAAATTTCTGAAATTGGTGTATTTTTTATTGGCAGACAGGACGACGCCGACGCTACTACAATACCACTTTGCGCAGTCTCTTAGTCACCATTCAAGACAAACACGGATGAAAAATCTCACGAAAAATACTTTCCATATCGAATCGAGCTAGAAAGGTAAAAGCGACCACCTTTTTACATTGACGATAGCTTAGTATACCTAACATCGCCAATTTGCCACAGGCCTGTACCTCTGCTCACCTACCATTAACATAGCGGCAGCAGGAAATATCCATGACCATGAAGCTGACGAGCAGAGCTGCGGGGCGTCATCAATCCTAATGACAGGTAATTGTTTTCAATTTTACTATTTGCAACGTAAACAAAGCGATATAATAGCTCTGAAAGGTTATTGTGACGCCTGTGAGAATCTATCGAACAATAACAGCGTACAAGAAGAATATGTCAATGACACAAGCATTCTTTTTCAAAATAAATTCTTTAAAAATAATTATTATTATTTTAATTGTGAGACGAAAACTGGTGTTGTCACCCTATTTTTGTGTGGAAGGAAGTATTCGGCGGCAATTTTTTTTTTTATTTGATTGTACTTTGATACGAAATACATTATACTTAGTGTTTTACAGGTATATATTGTGCTTATATATTGTGTATCTATGTACTACTAATAGATTTAGATAATTAGATATACTTGAAATTAATATTCAAACCAAGTGCACTTTTTTAGGATTCCGTACCCAAAGGGTAAAAACGGGACCCTATTACTGAGACTCCGCGATCCGTCTGTCTGTCTGTCTGTCTGTCTGTCACCAGGCTGTATCTCATGAACCGTGTTAGATAGACAGTTGAAATTTTCACAGATGATGTATTTCTGTTGCCGCTGTAACAACAAATACTAAAAACAGAATAAAATCTATATTTAAGTAGGGCTCCCATACAACAAACGTGATTTTTTTGTCGTTTTTTGCGATAATGGTACGGAACCCTTCGTGCGCGAGTCCTACTCGCACTTGGCCAGTTTTTTGAAGAATGATAATAACTAAAGCATGCACTTATGGAAAGTTCGTATTTTATGTGGTTGTCCGTAAAGGAACTCATTAAATAACAATTAGTACCCTGTTTGCATATTTTAATCTTATTTAATGAAAAGGTAAAATTGTTTGTTTGTAATGTTTGTTACAGATTATCTAAAAATCTACGAAAATACTCTCACTGCTAGAAAGCTACTGTATTCCTGATTGAGACTCATAATATGCTACCCTGCATACGTTAGGCAATGACCTACATACTTATACCACAGAAGCAGTGCGTTTTTTTTGCTCCAAACCCGAATCTATCCTTTAACTTTCCTGTTTGCACAGGAATATCTATAAAATGTAATTGCGAATGTTGTTATGCCTTATTGAAATAAATAAATAAATCTCCACTTAAAATATTCGTAAGCAAATCTGGATTCCGCCAGATGCGAGATTTTCAGGATTCCGAAAAACTTAAAAGGAAATTTTATTTAGCAACTGTAGGTAGATTAAACACGTACCTAAACAGAAATAACGATACAAATGCGGAACATTTTTATTTGTCCGTTGCCACACGGCATTTTAATATTGGCACGGGGCATTAAGGTTACACTAGTCGAAAATTCTTCCATACAAACGTAGTCTACGGATTATTCCACTGTTTACGATGTACGTTTGTTTCATTTTATTTTGAACGTACATTGTTTCACAATGTACGTTCAAAATAAAAAGTGATATCAATTTGTCTCATCATTATCTAGCCCTGTATGGAAACAAAAAACTGAAAAAAAGTAATATGAAAGTTATGAGCGACGAAAGTTCCACATTTCGACACTAATTTTAACGCATTTTTGGGCGCGAATAAATACCTTAAAAAGACGGAAAATTGCAAAACAGCCACCATACAGGGATAGATTAGTAGTTCAACAATGCAAATAATTTTATTTTGAACAGATACGTTTGTGCGTTTTTCATGATATCCAGACTCCCAAAGGTCTGTTTATATAATTTCGCGCGCTCGGTTTCATCCTAATTCACTATCCATTTCGCTACAAATTTGCAAAAGTGTGTATTCGTACGCGAACTAGCTTCCTACTGCTCATCACAGCATCTATCTCTTCCGCACGTGTTGTCAGTTGATATAAAATGCATTTTAACCCCGCGCACAAAATAGTTCGTGCCGTCGACTAGTGTAACCTTAAATGATCATCTCAGTCAGTAGTCACCTCTTTCTAGTCGTCTTTCTTTCTCAGTAAGGGAACCATGACTATTATAAATCTAGGCAAATAAAGTATTCTGCCTAGCCTTTTCCCAACTATATTGGGGTCGGCTTCCAGTCTTACCGTATTCAGCTAAGTACCAGTGTTATACATGGAGCGACTGCCTATCTAACCTCCACAACCCAATAACTGGGTAACACGGTACCCCTTGGCAAGACTGGTGTCGGATGTCAAGCTTCTGACTACCCGTGACGACTGTCAAAGATCTTCAGAAATGACAGCCGGGACCAACGGCTTGACGTGCTTTCCGAGGCTCGGAGGTAGCTCGGTATGTTGAAATGGTAATCCACGGACCGACCTCGTCAAGCGGCTGTTATTATTTAGCCACGAGCTCTTCTAGGCAAATAAAGTAATAAGGCTTAATTCCGGCCATTTAGCAGGAATTAGGAACCCTGCGTCCTGCCCGCTAAAAGCCACCTCAAAGTTTTTACAATCTGTATACGATATCTTTGTAATTTCGTTCATGAACGTGCAAAAATGTAATATTTAAGGCTGGCTTCTCAATTGAGAATTAGAAGTTAAATCATAGATTTTATTGGCAGTTTTTTTAGCTATAGTTGAAATTGAGTAATCGAGGGTTAGAAAGTTTTAATCAACGATAATTTTGCAAAAAAAAACATTGTTTTTAGGGTTCCGTACCCAAAGGGTAAAAACGGGACCCTATTACTAAGACTCCTCGGTCCATCTGTCTGTCTGACTGTCACCAGGCTGTACCTCATGAACCGTGTTAGCTAGACAGTTGAAATTTTCACAGATGATGTATTTCTGTTGCCGCTATAACAACAAATACTAAAAACAGAATAAAATAAATTTTAAAATGGGGCTCCCATACAACAAACGTGATTTTTTTGCCGTTTTTTTTCGTTAATGGTACGGAACCCTTCGTGCGCGAGTCTGACTCGCACTTGGCCGTTTTTTTTTATAATTGTTACTACGAGTTACCAGGCTGTCATAAAATAGAAGGATAATGCTTGACATTCCGTGTTGCGTCCTCGCCGTTGTCCCGGCAACCAAGTTTCAAAGATGGCGCTACGAACCCCCGACAAGTTTTATTAGCTTTTTAACAAATCATTTTCATAAAATATACATTTAAAAGACGTTAGAAAAGATTGTAGAATCAATGAAAGGCGATTAACAAAAGGAATACAGGCTCGGTGTCTTAGTAACGGCAGGGGAATGAGGGATTACTTTGAAGGACAAAACAAGTTATTGATGTCCTTCGAAAAGGTCAGATGCGTAAGGTGAGTTGCGTAGTGTAGTACTGGTTGGTGGTACTCACTCGTAGCTGGCACTGAAGAGATAACATTAAGGGTACACTAGTCGACGGCACGAACTATTTTGTGCGCGGGGTTAAAATGCATTTTATATCAACCGACAACAGGTGCGGAAGAGATAGATGCTGTGATGAGCAGTAGGAAGCTAGTTCGCGTACGAATACACACTTTTGCAAATTTGTAGCGAAATGGATAATGATTTAGGACGAAACCGAGCGCGTGAAATTTTATAAACAGACCTTTGGCAGTCTAGATATCATGGAAAAACGACTAAATCTATCTGTTCAAAATAAAATTATTTGCTTTTTTGAACTACTAATCTATCCCGGTATGGAGGCCGTTTTGCAATTTTCCGTCTTCTTATGGTATTTATTTGCGCCCAAAAATGCGTTAAAATTAGTGTCGAAATGTGGAACTTTCGACGCTCATAACTTCCAAATATTTTCCTTATTTACTTTTTCGCTTCCATACAGGGCTAGATAATGATGAGACAAATTGATATCAATTTTTTTTTGAACGTACTTCGTCAAACAGTGGAATAATCCCTAGACTACGTTTGTATGGAAAACAATTGGACTAGTGTAACCTTAAGTGTGCGATGCAAAAGGATTAATTTATTTAAGTACATGTATAACTCTACAGGTCACACCAAAGGCAATACAATGAAGAAAAAAAAACACAAACGAAACATATAAGAATAAGGCAAAATTAAATATAAACAAATAAAAACTAATTAAAAACAAAAAAAGCGATGTAACTAAAAACATAGATGAAAAATACAAAAACGAAAAAATAACAGAAAAACTTACAGAAGTAAAACATGTACAAAGAATACATAATTATTCACTAATCTAACTTTCATCCACCTTCTCACAAAAACTTAAACATCACAACATACGTCTATCCATCTCCCAGCAAACAGGTCACACTCCGGTGCTGATGTCAGAAGGGCATTTAGCATTGTGAGCGCCCGAACTAGAGGCGAGTTAGCTCGGGACACCGTACGTGCCGAAGGTACGGCCAAAAGCCGGTGACTTCGTGATCTAAGCTGTTGTTTGGGCACCACAGGAACAAACAGCCTCAACAACTGCGCCACGAGCTCCTGACAATCGGACTCTCCCCGCATAATACGGCAGGCAGAGATAAGCAAGAAGTACTTACGCCTTACTTCGAGAGAATTAAAATTTAAAACACCAAGTAAAAAATGTCGATAGATCCCAGCTAACTGAAACGAATGTTTCGCTCTGAAACTGTATCCCGTAAATGCCTAAGCCAGTCAATATTCAGGGGAGGTTCATAGCCAATTAATACAAACTGCTGTGCACATATTAGAAGTAGAATCTAGCTAGAGGCAGTCTCGTTTTAGCCTGTTGGAGGCCCTGAGTCACTTATGCGAGATAACGCAAAGCAAACTCAAAAATTTTAGGACACCTCAAGCGACAATAACTAATACAGGGTCAAGGAATTGCTGGTTCACTTGGCTAGATAGAGAGTCAGTGCAGCGATGGCCCTGTCTTGAGGGTCTTCATCATTCCAAAGTCAGCTTATATTCCACCTTTCTACAGCCGACAGTCCATGGTTAGATTTTGGACTTCCTCTTTGTTTCGTAGTAGAGAGTTCATAATATTAAACAATTGCAAACCCAACTGTCTGATAGCCAGTCTGAGGGTACAACGTTTGAATTTGCCGCTGGTGTAGAGCGAGGTCTTCAAAATGTCAAATTTCATAGTTTTTTGGCATTTAGCGCGAATTGTATGTACTACTTTTTTATTATTTATGAATATTTTCCAAATATGGCAGACTACCTGTTCACCGCGGCTTGGAACACCCCACAGTATCCGTTTTCGGGATTAAAAAATAGCCTGTGTCACTCAGGAATAATGTAGCTTTGTACTGGTTAAAGATTGAATAAGTCGGTCCAGTAGTTTCGGAGTCTATTAAATGATAAATTATTTTAATTCTGTAAGCGGATTTGTAGGTACAAACACTTTTACATGTCGATCATATTTTTTTAAACTAGATGAGGTCGGCGTTTTCTATCTGACTACTCTGAGAAGTGAAGCCTAAACAAACGTAGAGGTCACAGTCTCTTTTAAAGTCCAGACAAAATCTTGCTCTTATCATGTAGACTAATGTCTGAAATGGTCTTTTGAGGAAAGAACCAGCCAGATTGAGTGGACCTGTCCAGTCAGTGTACGTATTTGTCAATAACCGAGCAGCTCAACTCAGAATTTTAGGAGCTCAACGATTCGACGAACAATACCAAAGAAATGACATTCGGGTAAACTGGCTGTCTCTATGTCAGTTAAATTACGAATTTAATTTATTTTATTAGGTACAAACAAAAAAATCTTTCCTCTTTATAATATTAGTATGATTAAGTTAGGTACGGGTTTTACCAACCACTGTTTCAATAGAGTTCTTAGTTTTATAAAAAAGAAATCCTCCTTTTTTTGGACAAAAAATCGAGTATGCTGCAATTTCATGCAGCCCCTCTGCTTGAAATTGCAGCATACTCGATTTTATATAGTTATAATTAATCGCACTTCTACGGTATTAGAAATTATTTTATAATTCAAACTTTGCTTCCGTGCGCGTAATAACAACGTTTAACAGCTATATTTAAGGGTACACTAGTCGACCGCACGAACTAATTTGTGCGCGGGGTTAAAATGCATTTTATATCAACCGACAACACGTGCGGAAGAGAGATGCTGTGATGAGCAGTAGGAAGCCAGTTCGCGTACGAATACACACTTTTGCAAATTTGTAGCGAAATGGATAATGATTTAGGCAGAAACCGAGCGCGCGAAATTTTACAAACAAACCTTTGGCAGTCTAGATATCATGAAAAAACTACTAAATCTATCTGTTCAAAATAAAATTATATGCATTGTTGAACTACTAATCTATCCCTGTATGGAGGCCGTTTTGCAATTTTCCGTCTTCTTATGGTATTTATTCGCGTCCAAAAATGCGTTAAATTTAGTGTCGAAATGTGGAACTTTCGACGCACATAACTTTCAAATATGCTTCTATACAGGGCTAGATAATGATGAGACAAATTGCTATCACTTTTTATTTTGAACGTAAATCGTCAAACAGTGGCATAATCCCTAGACTACGTTTGTATGGAAGAATTTTCGATTAGTGTAACTCAAGGACCTTACTCGCTAGTGGCGCCAACTGGTGAGCACAAAAACGGAAGCCCCAATTACTAGGTTACGGAGTTCAGATAGGCAGTCGCTCCAAGCTACATACATGCATTCAGCTACATCCAGTTACACTGAAACCGGCAAAATTCAGAAAGGGCTCGGTTGAAGAAGAAGGCTAAGTAGGGTAGGATGATGAAGTGTTATGACGTAGTCACTGCTGACCCTACTAGGTTACCATCGGCAGCAGTAGGTCAACTTCAGTTGAAATGACGAATGTTCCGCCTCGAGCTATAAATCTGGCACAACATATCAGCAGCACTGGCGATAAACTGCGCATATCTTCATAAATACAGCGTGTGTCCCCAGGGAGCAGGGTTTATGTAAACGGTTCACCCGCGCCCGGGCCGGTTGCCATAAAAATTGTTGCTAAATATAAGTACCAATATAAGCCTCGTTGATACATTGGTTTCAGGTTTTTTCTTCCTTTTTGATAATAGCTGATATGGCCCATTCTGCCAGTATTGCCGGTCCCAAAGATTTATTCAAATAAATTTTATATTTTTTTCCTCTAGGTGGACCGATGATCTTTTTGTGCGCCGTGACCACCCCAGGGACGACCCCGTTTATGGCACCCTTGTAACGAGTCAAGGTCAATGGCCCCGACACCTACCATTTTCGGCCGCAGGGGATAGGGAGAGCGGCCAACGCTGTACCGACACTTCTCCTCCCCTGCGGCCCACCGTGTCCGCCATCAGATGATAGCGACCCCGTCCAGACCTCCAAACCTCAGCCGCGATATCTTATGGGTATGGGAGGCCCCATACGACATCATGGCTCGCCTCAGTTGTGATGTCACTCAGGCAGCACCACAACCCACAATTTACAAGCCCCCTCCTCGGGTTCCTCTTTGCTTCACCGTGGGTGATTGACCAAGCCACGGTTACCGAGTCCCCCCCGCCTCGACAATGTGGGAACCCACCGGTGGGCAAGGCGGACCGATGACCTGTAGACATCTCACCGTGATGATTTAGGTGAAAGAGCTCGAAGTGAGCTGTGAATCCCTAGTGTCGTAGATTGATATGCTAGCTCACTTAGAGCTTAATTCACCTTGGTCATCACGGTGAGATGTCTACCGAATCAACCGGCTGGTTAAAGTTGCGAGATTCCGCACTGGACCGATCGGAGTAAAGACGCTTGAGTTAGCTGAAATAACGATAACGACATTGGCTGTGTTGTATATAGTCTAAAAATTCGTGTGGTCAGTCGCGCATCAGTACGTCTAAAAGCAAAACCGTTTTACTGATATATTTGGTGCCGGGGCAGCGAAAATTAGCCTGCAGCATATGCAGAAAGGCTTTAAAAATAAATGATTTAAAAACGGAGCGAATTGAGATCGAAACATTTTGCAGCCTGACGTGGGATAAGTTTTCTTTTATCTATTTACACAGATTTATCTCTTGAGACCTTGACTTATGTAGAAAAAGCTTAAAGATTTAATAAAGATATTAGTTAATCAACCGACCCATTTTGTCTGCGAGGTCAATCAGGAAGATGCTAAAAGTTTGTGAAAAATACGCCGCATCGCATGATCTTATCTATAGTTTTGTAAGGAAAACCGAGTCCATGGTTTTCAGGGCCGCCGACAAGCGCCCTGACACCATTCCTTCAATTACTTTGAACGGCGCTAATAAAAACCAGGTGACCAAGTTTAAATATCTTGGCCATATACTTGTCGACGACCTAAAGGACGATGATGACGAGGAGAGGGAGCGCAGTGCGTTGGCGGTCCGCGGGTACATGTTGGCACGCAGGTTTTTCTTTGTACCGATCACGTCAAAATAACATTGTTTATAGCGCACTGTCAAGATACACGGGATTCCTGTGATTCAACTGTTCGGGGGACGCTAAGTGCCTTGCGCGTCCTATATAACAAATGTTTTCAGGATGATATTGAAACTCCCACTCACAGATAGTTTCCATGCTATCATCTGGCAAAAAGGTGGTATCACTTGTGAGGAGGATTCGGGGGAGTGGCAATAGCATCCTGAAAGTCATGGCTGAGGACTCCAGAGCTCCTGTGCTGAGACATTTCATGCGGAATCATTGTCCGCATGAAATGCCTCGTACGTACATGACTCACTAAGTTGTCTGCTGTTCTTAAATTTGTTACTTATCCTAGTGTGTAAGTTGTAGTATCTAAGGTGTGTACTAACACAAAATGGTTCCTATGTTGTCCCAAAAACAACTTTTTTTTTGTGTAAATTTTTGCCCATTTCTCGGGTAGGTTAGGGTGTCCCGAAATAAAAAAGGCTTTTTATTTCAAGCTAAGGCAATCTCTTAAACCCGACTCCAGTCACCAAAACAACTAAAAACGTCAAATGAAAATGTGTTTTTATTTGGGAAAATTAGGGCGATTCGAACTCTTGAATAGATTTTTGTGCTCGCGGCTGTTCTCGCGTGATCTACAGGTTTACTCATGGTTGTTGTGATAAATAGACCGTACCTATAAAAATCGATTGCAATCAGCTTGCGTCTCCTATATTTTTGCGCCCGGGTTGTTTGCACTCCTTGCAGCATCGGCATCGGATAGAGACGGCCCTGTCCAAAAAAAAACGCCTAAGTATGACAAAAAACTTTAGGTGATGTTGTTTCAAATGTTAATTTACTGCATCCTGTTATAGTATAGTCGCTCTGTGTTAAAATACTAATTTATAGCAATCGATCTATAGAACGATTTGCAATAGTCAGCTTAATTTAGTCGGTGGCTAGGTGGCAAATAGAATTCTAACATAAAATCTCCTTTCTTTCACTGTCGCAAGTACCAGGGTAGCACAAAGTCAAGGATGTTGACACGAACACGACGGGAAACTTTTAATTCAGCGGTTATAAACAAACTCTTTCACTCTGTCGTCACATCTCGGCGTTCGTCGCAGAAATAGTCGCAACCGCTCATTGTGTCGCCCCGTGACTTCGAATATAACTATAATTGGGAAACTTGGCTGATGAAGGGTTGTCGGCAACGTGCAGCCCTATCGATCGAGTTCCTGGAGCAGCATGCAAATAGCTGTGAAACAGCGGGCGCTCCGGGAAGTAGGTACCAGCAGTCAGACTGATTCGTTGTCGCGATTATTTTCAAAAAAATCGATTCTTGAAACAATTCGAATTGAAATAAAAAAACAACGATCCACAAAAAACCGAGGTCTAATATGTTGATTTTCCAAAAATTTCTAATTTATTTGATTTTCTTTTCGGGTTTATATTTTCAATACAAATATAAATCCAGTTGTGCAAATAGAAAACCATAATAATAATCGATCTTTTAACATTTTTAACTAATTAAAGTTATTTTTACATCAAAATGAAAGTATCAGGTATAAAAAAGATAATATTTTGTTTACAAGGATATTGAAATTTTTTCTTTTATTTACACCTACTTGTTGAATGTACTACACAAACACATTTGTGTAGTACATTCAACTAATTTTAAACAACATTTTAGTTCATATCAAAAGAGAAAAATCGGAACTCGTTTCTCTAGCGTGAAATATCGATTAAGTACTAAAAAATCTGTATTTTTGGTAGATCAAAGAAGTAGGGATGGCGATCTGAAATCGATTAATCGACATTCCTACTTCTTTGATCTAGTGTTCGCAAGCGCTCCTGCTGTGTATGTGGTCCTGAGTTCGATTCCCAGGTCAAGCCAAGTGTTATTGGGCATTCGTGCTCGTTTGATGGCAATAGGCCCGCCCTGATCTGTTAGCCGGGCTTGCTTATAACTGGTGAAATGTACTGTTGGCGCTCCTGCCTTTCCTTCCGGAGTATACCGGCGTAATGTTGTGCTGTGTATTCATTTCATCTTTTGGAGGGTAGCCATCTTTTGGAGGGTAGCCGTGTTAGCTCGTTCAAAAAAGCATTCGCTCCGTAAAAATTTTTTTGAAAATAGTCAATGTTTGCTTTCTGTACACTGTGAATAAGGAAGTTCGCTAATTACCTCGTGAACCATATTATATATTGTTTGTGGCAGGAAAAAGTGCATTCTAGTGGTCGAAGAAAAGGCAAAATATATATTGAAACAAATCTGTAAAACCAGCTTATCTATTGTCATAAGAAGTAAACTACATCACTGTTACTACAAAACTAAGAAGAACTACGCAGAAAATCAAAGGAATAAACCAGAAAACGTGAGTGTATTTTAAAATATTGCACAAAAACTGACCGTTGTAAACACAAAACACGGCTTGTTCACCTGTCAGATTTGTTGACCTTTGGACTACACTGAGTGACTAGCACTATTTCAAAGTTTTGCGCTAACATTATAACAACGTATTTCAACACAATCGATAAGCGACCAGACAGTCCAGCGGTGGCACCGTATGACTTACAAAGCTTAGGTTGGAGGATCGAATCCGTGATTGTGAAGTTCTTTTTGTGGCATATTTGAAATCTAAGCATTCAAATTAACCTAAATAACGACTGGTCTATGGAGATTAATAAATAAACAGTCAAGAAATGCTTTAAGAGGAAAATTGTACATAGAACTAGAATAAATAAATATATTATAGGCAGTCCATTGTTCCGAACACACCCGAACAATACGTAAGAAGATTTGCACTAATAATATTCTGCGCGTACGCCGCGCGCCGCCACCTTCAGGAGGTCGAGTCCTAATTGAACGCGCACCGCCTCCCGCACGTCCCCACTCATTAGGACACTACCTCCTTGTATTATCTGCTTGACTGATACTAATGGATCACTCAATGGATAAATCTGTGTCGGACACTGAAATCAACACAGCGGGCACGCATAAAACGCCCGCTAAATATGTGTTTCCACGCGTCAAAAAAAGGCGCGGTGAGGAGTTGGAGGATTCGCTTGGTAAACAGTTGGATGAATTTAAGGAGGAAATGAAAAAAATGCTCTCGACCTTTAATGAAAAACAAGCGAAGGAGACACAACAAATTAATTTGAAACTTCAAGAGATTCAAAAATCAAACGCACACATAGAAACATCTCTTGAATTCTTAACTGCACAAAACAAGAACCTTCAAGAAAAGATAACCCGACTCGAAACGCAGTCCATAGAAGACAAGAAGTACATCTTCAACTTAGAAAATAAGATTGAGGACATGCAAATAGGCAGTCGAAAAAGTAATCTAGTTATAAAAAATGTGCCGAGAAAAACAATGAGACTAAAGAAGATCTTCTGGAAATGGCTATGTGCCTCTTTCAAAATATACAATGTAGCATCAACAAATGCGACATTAAAGATATATATAGGGTACGCAGAAAAACGGCGGAAAAGCAAAACACACCTATTGTAGTTGAAACTGGCTCCACAATCCAGAAAACTGAAACTTTGAAAATGGCCAAGGCATTCAACGTAAAGCATCAAAACAAATTAAGTTGCAAACACCTAGGATTCAAAACCCAAGAAGACACTCCAGTCTTTATATCGGAACATTTAACCGCTAAAGGATCCCGCCTCCATTTCCTTGCACGTGACTTAATTAAGTCCGGAATCTACAAGTTTTGCTGGACTGCCTACGGCAAGGTATACATTAGGAAGGATGAAAATTCGCCAACTGTAATCGTAAGAAGTGAAGAACAGGTACATAAAATGCTGCTGGACAAATGACTATTTTCCCTTAAACTTTTAAGTGGCCTTCTTGTAACAGTAATATTATTGTGTCATCAGATTTTTTTTGTCATCAAATATTGCTATTATATTTGTCCAGGCTACATACTAAGCTATTTTGTCATAAAACAAAACACTACTATACATAAACACATACAAAACCTTATCAAACTTATACACCACATATCTACAAGAACACACATACTTGTAACAGTATTATTATTGTTTCATCTTAATCTCTTTCCTAACAAATATTGCTATTGTATTTTGCCAGGCATCATATTGTGTTATTTTGTCAAAAAAGTAATCACTATTGTACATAAACACATACACATCCATATAAAACTTATATACCACGTATCCTATACCACACACATACATAGCACACATATACTAATCCTCTCACACATTTCAAATTCCTGTAAAATAAAAATGCAGTACACCCAAAAAATACAATATCCATTTTTATTACATGGCTACCTACATTCGAAATACAAAACTCCAATATTAGTGCTTGGCTACCTACATTCGAAATACATTGAAATAATTACTTACCTAATCCTGACCGTTATTCAAACGATACTAAGTACAAATGGCTAATACACTACACACTGTCTCCGAAATTGATAACATCGAAACAGCCCGTACAGTAGAATGCGACTCTGCAGAACTCCATAAACATATCTCTGTAAACAAGAACGATCTCACAATAGTATCGCAAAACATAAGGAGTATTTACTGTAATTTTGATAACTTTGTAATCACTCTATCTACTTTTAAATTCGAACCAGATATTGTTATCCTGACCGAATGTAGATTGAATGCCAATAAAGCGATTCCACATATGTACAACTACCACTCGTATATGACAACTCGGCAGATGAACCAGAATGACGGTGTTGTTGTATATGTTAAAGATTCCTTAAAACCTAAAGTGGAGGAAATACAGCTAGTCCAAGCGTCTTGTCTACGACTAGACATATTGGGCAATATTGTCTACTGTATCTACCGTTCTCCCTCTAATTCAAACACCGATAGCTTCATTGACTCTCTCAGCTCGCAGTTAAACTCACTTACATCACAGAAAAACATTATTATTGCAGGCGACATTAATATTAATATCAAACACAAAGAGACCGAGTCGTCCCAGGATTACAAGAGTAGAGTTAACTACCTAGATATGTTGTCATTTTTCGGTATACTTCCTGGACACACTTTACCCACTAGGGAACAAAGCTGCCTTGACCATTTCATGCTTAAAATACACAAAAAAAAGTTTTTGGCATCCATCGCTATCTTGCATACTACAGTGACTGACCACTATACAACATTTATCTCTTAAGCAAAATTAAAAAATATCCAAATCGCAAATAAAATCACCACTACGCTAAACTTTGAACAAGCTTTAAAAGATGTACAGGAAAGGCAATTGTCAGACTTATTATTTTGTAATGATCCAAATTTATTAATCGATACTTTTATTAATATATTAACTAACGTTGTAAACGACAATACCTGCATAAAAAATGTTCCAAACAATAAACGCATCATAAAGCCGTGGATTACCACGGGACTCCTACGCTGTATTAATAACCGTAATAAATTGCAAAAGCAAAGTCGCAAGGACCCGTATAACGAAACCATAAAAATCACTTACACTAGATACAGGAACTACTGTAATAATTTAATTAAAAAAATGAAAAGAAAATATGAAAGAAATTTAATTGCTCAATCAGTATCTAACAACAAATTACTCTGGAAAAACATAAAAACCATCACATATTCAAATAAAGTAAAAAGTCAAAACATTGAACTATTAAACATAAAAACAACTCCTACGGAATCAATAAACCACATCAATGAGTATTTTGTTAATATTGGAAAACAACTTGCTCAAGAAATTAATCCGGGATTAAGTAATGTCTCTAAAAACCGATTACATGCATTACGATCACAACTCAATACTCTCGTACTACTAGATACTGACAATACTGAAGTGGAAAGTATACTAATGAACCTGAAATCTGACAGTGCCCCTGGTTGGGACAACATCTCGACAAAATTCTTAAAACATATAAGAACGGAAGTTGTTCCCATTATAGCTCATCTTGCCAATCTATGTCTTCAAAAGGGCGTATTCCCGGCTCCACTAAAACAATCTATTATTACCCCAGTTTACAAGGGAGGGGACAGAGACGATATCAACAACTACAGGCCCATTTCCGTCTTAACATCGATATCTAAAGTGCTTGAAAAGATTATAAATAACAGACTAACGCAATATCTAAAAAAATATAATATTATATCTAATTCACAATTTGGCTTCAGAAGAGGTGTATGTACTGAGGATGCAGTAAGTGCGTTAAGCTCTTTTGTAACCGAGCACCTGGACAAGGGAAACAAATGCCTGTCTGTGTTCTTAGATCTCAAAAAAGCATTCGACACCGTCTCTGTCCCAATCCTTGTGAGCAAGCTGGAAAAAGCCGGAATAAGAGATACTGCGCTCAGTTTACTCAAAGACTATCTTACCAATAGGAAGCAAAGAGTAAAAATAGGACAGTATACCAGTGGTGATGAGGATGTGTCATTCGGCGTCCCACAGGGTAGTGTTTTAGGGCCTACCCTCTTTCTCCTATATATTAACGATCTTTGCAATATGGAAATAAAAAATGCAAAAGTATTTTCGTACGCTGATGATACATCTATTGTCTTCGTGGGTTCTTCCTGGCACGAGGTTAAACTGAGTGCAGAGGCGGGAATGGCTCGGGTAGCTGAATGGCTAAAAAGCAACTTACTTTCACTAAACACTAATAAAACGAATTACATATGCTTCAGTATCACTACCAGAACACAGCCTATTGATGACCTACATTTGAGGATACACATGTGTGGAGACTGGACAAGTGCAGGTTGTAACTGCCCTTGTATTGGGAAGGTCACTAAGACTAAGTATTTGGGAGTTGTGGTAGATCAAGCACTGTCCTGGTATCCTCATATTGAGCAAACTTCTGGGAGATTAAGAAAACTCAGTTGGATCTTTAAAACCCTCAGACATATTGTTCCATGTAAAATGGTGAGCACTAAGAACCGTCTCAGAAATCTCCTCAATGAAATATATGTAGCACTGGCCCAGTCTGTGCTTCTATATTGCATCCCAATTTGGGGTGGTGCAGCTAAAACAAGGTTTATCAATGTGGAACGAGCACAACGTACATTAATAAAAATCATGTATTTTAAAAATAAAAGATTCTCCACTGAAAGCTTATACCAAATAAGTGATTTACTCTCTGTTAGAAAACTTTATATAACCCAAACCGCTCTTAAAAAACATAAAGCTTTACCGTATAATAATAGCCAAGAATCAAAAAGGAGAAAAGATTTAGTTTCCCAAATTCCTCAAACTAAAACTAGATTTGCAAGTAGGCAATTTAATAAACGTTCGGCACAACTATATAACAGAATTAATAAACATGTATATGTTTACAATAAAAATTACCGCGACTGTAAAAAAAGTATGATAAGCTGGATAAAACCACTCACCTACGAGGAAACCGAGGCACTTCTGGAACACGATGAGTAGCCGAATCTCATCACATTTAATATACCTTAATCTAATACACCACATCCAACACACCACACTACATTACACCACACACACTACACACAACACAACACACTACACTACAGCACACATACCACATAACACTCCACGTACAAAAACATGAAATTGTGTTATTTATTGTTAGCAAATTCATTTATCAATTTAATTTGATTTTATTTTCAATCATATTTTACTTTTTAATATTTAAAAAATAGAAATAATTATTTTTTAATATTCAATCAATGAACAAAAAAAATTTTAATTAAATAATCTTAAATGTCACATCACATTACATTATTTAATGGTAAATCACAGTTAGTATAAGTAAACACGGCAATGTTATGAAAGATCGGAGTCTCCTAATACAGGCATTGTTTGCTTAAAGGGAGGCTCCAAACACGTCTTAATGTAAAATATTCTAATTGTGACAATAAACGATTTTGTATTTGTATTTTTTGTATTTGTATATTTGTATTGTATGACTCTATCGATCGAGTTCCTGAAGCAGCTTGCGTGTATTTGTGACACAGGCGCTCCGGGCAGTACCACCATTCATTGTGGTGCTTGTGAAACTAGTTCGCAACTTCACAAGTTAGGTACCTATTTACCTAGCCAGATAATTAGGAATTTCTGCTACCAAACCGCATTGCTTTTTGAAGGTGTCAGTAACAGCCGGGGACCTAGATGCATGCCCAAAAGACATTACATTAATATTAGAGTTGAACTTATCAGCAAATCCGACTACCAACCATATTTAGTCGGCGACTAGTCGGCCATTTGAGCGCCAACTAGTTGTCTAGTTTACCAAGTACCTACAATATGTATACATACATATTTTTCCTAATTCTCCGTTATTCTTTTCAGATTTATTTCGATGCAGGTTCCAAGACAGTTAAATTCATTCTCCGGGACTTCGTCGAGCTTCATTGCCTCGGCGCTTTTCTGATGGTCGCCACTGTTGATTCTGACTATCAGGAGATGCAGTAGTTTGGGAATAGTGCGGTGGGATTGTCCCAAAATACCTACATACATAGATAACCCCTCTTTGCTTTTATCTTTTTACTTAGTATGAGAGATCTTTGCCCTGCTGTGGGACAATTACATGCTGGTGTTATTATTGTGGTGTTTAAACTTAAGCTTCTCGCTAGAACCTGGTGTTTTTCCCTGCAGTGGGACAGTTACGGGCTGGGGTTTTTAAAGTAGTGTTTAAACTTAAGTTCCTCGCTAGAACCTGGTGTTTTGCCCTGCAGTGGGACAGTTACGGGCTGGGGTTATTAAAGTAGTGTTTAAACTTAAGTTCCTCGCTAGAACCTGGTGTTTTGCCCTGCAGTGGGACAGTTACGGGCTGGGGTTATTAAAGTAGTGTTTAAACTTAAGTTCCTCGCTAGAACCTGGTGTTTTGCCCTGCAGTGGGACAGTTACGGGCTGGGGTTATTAAAGTAGTGTTTAAACTTAAGTTCCTCGCTAGAACCTGGTGTTTTGCTCTGCTGTAGGACTGTTACGGGCCGGGGTTATTAAAGTAGTGTTTAAACTTAAGCTTCTCGCTAGAACCTGGTGTTTTGCCCTGCAGTGGGACAGTTACGGGCTGGGGTTATTAAAGTAGTGTTTAAACTTAAGTTCCTCGCTAGAACCTGGTGTTTTGCTCTGCTGTAGGACTGTTACGGGCCGGGGTTATTAAAGTAGTGTTTAAACTTAAGCTTCTCGCTAGAACCTGGTGTTTTGCCCTGCAGTGGGACAGTTACGGGCTGGGGTTATTAAAGTAGTGTTTAAACTTAAGTTCCTCGCTAGAACCTGGTGTTTTGCCCTGCTGTTGGACTGCTACGGGCCGGGGTTATTAAAGTAGTGTTTAAACTTAAGTTCCTCGCTAGAACCTGGTGTTTTGCCCTGCTGTTGGACTGCTACGGGCCGGCGTTATTAAAGTAGTGTTTAAACTTAAGTTCCTCGCTAGAACCTGGTGTTTTGCCCTGCTGTTGGACTGCTACGGGCCGGGGTTATTAAAGTAGTGTTTAAACTTAAGATTCTCGCTAGAACCTGGTGTTTTGCCCTGCAGTGGGACAGTTACAGGCTGGTGTTATTATTGTGGTGTTTTAATTAAGTTGCCGGCTTTTACAGAATTGACAAGCAAAACTCAACAAAAATATCTTCAAATATGTTCTTATTTCAATCACTTTCCTAAACTAAATAGTTATCTGTTGCCAGTTTCATAATAGCAAGGAGGTTGCCTCTAAATAGGTGAGGAGCCCTCACAGTACTTAATCTTAAATCTCTACATAAGTCATCGGCTGAAATACGTATACGAGTAGGTCGATAAGAAGAATTATTTTGTCTCTCTAATGATGGCTTTCTCGAGAATTTAGTAAAGAAAATAAACTCAGGGAAATAGAAAAACGACCTCCTCTGAAGCTGGCTGATAAAAAAAGTAATTCTATTCAGATTCAATCCATCCGAGAAGCTCTGCTATAATCACTATAAAGTAATATAACATCATAAATGAAACGATTAGCCACCGACTTACTCCTTGTTTATGCCATCTTGTTCATGTGTAACCAATTAAATGAATCAAGTCGATCAATTGTTCAGCAAGCAGTACTCGTCACGAGCACGACGCCGGCCATTACAGCTACATTAAACAGTACCACAAGTTACACAGGGAAACGAGCGGACAGTCCGATACTTGCGACATCTTGCTTGATTTCACCGGCCACGCGTCACTCCAGTGATTAGTTTGTAGTTACACAATTATACTGTTAATTGTAGGTCGGCACCGCTATCAATTACAGGCTTTACCCTTCAGTGTTAGAAGAAAGCGATAATTTGGTCGTTTCCGTGCGTACTACGAAAGCGAACTAAGCCGGTATCTCTACCCAGCGTGTGGCTGCATAATGGTCCCAAAATATCTAACTTGTTTTCCATCGACTTCAAAAGAAGAAGCTCTGTACTTCTTTGCAGTTGTAGGTGAGTTACGCAAGACAGGGGAAAAAGTAGGTAAGCAGGAGTTTCTCGCCTGATACTGGCAAACTAAAGCTTCTACTTTTAACAGCAAATGCCGCAATTATAGTTCTCGCCAAACTTCTTGGCCGCCCTGAAGTTGGCTACAATGGCTGCGCATTAGTAAATCTCATACAAAAACAGCACCGTTTCGTGCCTCGCACATCTGGTAAACCAACTTCAGGGCGGCCCAGAAGTTTGGCGAGGACTATACATCTTGTCTAGTTATGTAACTTTGTCTTACAGAGCAGGTCGTAACAATTTCAAACATCTCTCGCTGCGAATAAATTAATATAGAATAATGTTTAAGATAATTACGTATCGAACTTCCAGAAATTGATGCCTAGATCGATATACAATCTATATTAGACTCTCACTCGTTACGTTGTGGTAATCTTCGCTTGCCACGGCCACAAAGAGCAGTGGTGGCCCAGCTTACGAGTTGTAGGTTGTGGGTTAGAATCCAAGCAGGCGCATAACTATGTTTAATTTATAAGTTTTTAAACTGTCATGGTCACTAACATTAACATTAAAAGCGGGCTATTTACCATGTTTACTGTTTGTTGCGAGTTCCCGATATTTCGGTGCTGTTGCAAGCACCATGATCACGGATAAACTGAAGTCATTGCGGGTGGGTGTTTATGAGGAGACAAAACGGTCTACCCTCTTTCTTGTTCGTTTTTTGCACTCAGTACCGCTACCATTGTCACTCACAACTCGATTCTGTTCCCGACACACGAAACTCACTGTGTCCGCTCGCGAACTTTTTTCGGCACTTTTTCGGGTTTTACACAGCTGAACGAAAGCTCTCGGCAGTTGAAACCCATCCTCCCGGTTGAAATTTTTATATTTGGTAATCTCGATAGCTTCCCTCACCAGTCTAGGGATATAGTGGCGTTCTGTCGAAATGACCTGCGAGGGTTATGTAACTCAATCCAGTGGTTCAATCCTGATTCCAAAAGATGTTGAGCTATGGCCGATTTTTGGGTGTCGTTGTTCTTTACCGCCCTGATATGCTCTGAAATTCGACAAGCAACCGATCTGACCTGACCGATGTATGACTTACCACAACTACAATCTACTTTTTAAACACCGGGCTTTTCCAGCGGAAACTTGTCCTTCGGCGAACGCAGCATCTGTGACACTTATGTTTAATTTACTTCATCACCACTGCTCTCAAAACTGTGAACGAAAACATCAAGAGGAAACAGGCATTTCCTAGAACAACAAATACGAAGACACGTGACATCTACCTACCAACCCGCACTGGGATATTCCCTCTCACAGAGAGGCCTGTGTCCTCCTGGGAGCATTATACGCTGAATAAGAGAGTACCTGTTCTTGTAAGTTCACCATTACAAATAACAATTAAGCCATCATCAGGTGAGATAGTGGTCAAGCGCGAGCCTACCTATAATAAAATTTAATTACAAATTTAAAAAACCTCTAAAAATCAAAAACTAAACCTGGTACTCGCGTCGGGGAACCGCCCCGTTTACAGCAGTTTATTTAATTTACTTAGCGGTTCCCCGACGCGAGTACGAGTTTTGCTTTTTAGAGGTTTTTGTGTCGAGGGTTTTATAAATTTGTAATTTTTATTTCATGCTTTTTAAACTACAATTTACCAAGTAGTAGTCACGCTTTTAATCGACAATCTATCGAAACACGTAATAATGACACGATATCTTGCGAAAAAATCCAGATTCAAAGAGCAAAATGCGAATAACTTTTGAACGGTTTAACCTATTTTATTCAGACATAGCTCTCGACAAACCCACCTTTCAAACAAAAAAAACAAATTCGTTTCATCCGTTTACGTGCTATGATGCCACAGACAGACACACAGATACACAGCAACACACGTCAAACTTATAACATCCCTCTTTTTCCGTTGCGGAGTTAAAAATAAAATAAAACCGGCCAAGTGAGAGTCGGACTCGCGCACGAAGGGTTCTGTACCATTATCGCAAAAAACGGCAAAAAAAAACACGTTTGTTGTATGAGAGCCCCACTTAAAAATATTTTTAACCAACTTTCGAAAAAGGAGAAGTCGAACATAGAACCTCTTCTATGTTCGACTTCTTGTATGTTTGGTGAAGATCTGATGAAGAACTTCGAAGATATACAACAGAACTCTTCAATAAATAACGGCAAATCTTTAGGGACTGCTACAATTGCATGTCTGTTTGTTGTTTATACCATTTCATAACATAACATCACGCTAATACGCTCTTAAGGGGTAAGCAGATCTCTCATTTGATCGGTTTTGTTAAAGTTTCACGATATTAGGGTAATCTATTCTGGCGTTATAAGAAACTTACTAAACAACTCGCCTTTTAGGTTAGGTACCTACAACTAAAAAGTGAAAAATAAAAAAACTTTTTTACAAAAAAATACTACCGACTTCCAAATAAGAAAACTACAAAGTGAAAAATAACTTTATTTTTGGAAGTCGGTGTCCATAACGCAAAAAAATGGTATCTACGAAAGACACCGACTTCCAAAAATAAAGTTATTTTTCACTTTGTAGTTTTCTTATTTGGAAGTCGGTAGTATTTTTTTGTAAAAATGTTTATTTGTTTATTCTGTTTTTAGTATTTTTTGTTATAGCGGCAACAGAAATACATCATCTGTGAAAATTTCAACAGTCTAGCTATCACGGTTCATGAGATACAGCCTGGTGACAGACGGACAGACAGGCAGACGGACCGCGGAGTCTTAGTAATAGGGTCCCGTTTTTACCCTTTCGGCACGGAACCCTAATAAAGTAAGTTGTTATATGTCGGATACCACCTACTATCATCGATGCATGTACGCTTGCACTTGGACTCGGTCGGGCGACGCTTCCGACCATTACGAGCCAACATAAATATTGTAGAATCACATCGAACTGTCTAGTTCTGTAGTATTACAGCAATCAGCTGATTACTGACACCTTTGTTATGATTAATTTATAGCTTCATTATTGTTGCACCGCTAATTAAGCTAACAGGAGTCATGAACATTGCGTTGTTCCGTTTGAGTTAAGGTTTAGTATTCAACAAATGTAGTTTCTGCAATTTTAGCCACTAGTTAGTACAATATCGCACTTGACCACCAAGGCAAGAACTGATAAATAAAGAATGAAGACCTGGACAGAACTGAAGAATGGTAAGAATAAAAGGATTATTTCTGCATTACGGCATCAAGTAGTACCTATGTCTGTAGACTGTTAGCTCTTGGAGCCAGGTGCTGCAGCCTAATTGCGTAAGTGAATTCTGCAAAGCAAAATCATTTCATTTTGTTTTACATAGACCTACATGGGCACTTCTAAAACGTCGACTAAAGGTGCACGGTTCGGGTTAGTCGTTTCCTATGGAGAAAAACCGGCAAGAAACTCCATGGTTACTCTTTTAAAAAATTGTTTGGTTTTACAATATTTCCATGTTACAGCATTAGTACTTGGATATGGGGGGACAACGTAGGCCCGACAATAAATCGTACGAAATTAAAAAAAATACAAAAAAAATATGTAAAACGAAATAAAAAGTTAACAAATGTTAACAATCATCTAGAAATCTAGAAGGCCTACAATGTTCACACATTCACAAAACCATCGGTAAAAGAATCTATACAAAGGTAAAAAAAAAACAAATTAATAAAAAAATAAAAATAATGTCTAACACTAAATTTAACATGTGGCACAAATGTTGTTATCAGTGCTGTAACTATTCGTATTAATATGCAATACCTACTTAAAGTCGTTTTTGGGAAAGAATCGACTTGTTTCCTTTGCAGGATTCACTTACGCAATTAGGCTGCTGGGTCGAAACAACGCCTGTCCTTAATATTTTCTTTAATTCAACCTCGCATAATAATTTTAAAGCAGCCAGAAGAATTATTTGCCAACCGACATCGACACGCCGCAATATCCTTTACAACAAGTGACTTGCACATGTATTGCCTGCTCTTAATTTTTGGCATCGAGTAGGTAGGTACTTATACACACTAGTGTTCACTTCAGCAGTCACGGTAAATTCTGCAGTATATCAAGATACGCGACAGTGGCGGCGCCAGATCAAAATTTGATGTGGGCAGAGAACATTTCGCGAGGCCCTCTGACGACGTAAGAAAACGGATTCTTCGGATAAAGTACTTTAAGTAAAATTTATAGGCAACGTTACCCTTCAGTTTCTTTTTTAGCATAACTCTGCTTAATATGCATTGGAGCTTAATGCGGTACAGAGACGCAGCAGCGAGCAAAGCGAGCTCGAAAAATTTTAGCACCCGCCAGTAGTGAGGTTTACTTTCATTCATACTTTATGAATTTTTAATATTATTTATTGTTCACCAGGGGAAAGAAGCTAGGATATGTTGTGGTGGGAATCGCTGTTGCTGAGAACAGCATTACCTACAAAATGCCAAAACTACCTTCTGCTGTACTCGTGGCGGAGTACCGTATAAAGCAGTCCCGAGCCAGTCCGGGTCATCCACGTCCCCGTCGTTCTCCCAGGGACCTTTTTTTTTTCTTGGTGGAAATCCTCATTGTATGTCCTCCGCCCTGGGGAGGGCGGAGGGGTCTGTCAGACTCGTGCTGACTAAAAACCACCCCGGTGTTCCATCTCACACCTACGCCGGGGGTTGCGGGAACAACGATACCCCCGGCACCTGCTGCAACCGCACCGCCGCGCGTCCACCACCCCGAGCAGCTAAGCTGACTAACAGATGCAGGGCGAATGGCGAATATTCTGCGCCTTAAAACAGAATCGTCTCACTAGGGAGGACAACCGAAATAAAACCGAGCACATCCGAAGGCTCTAAGGCGGCAGCCCCGCTATCGGATTTAGGCACAGTGGGCTAATCACCCGCTTGCCCGACAATATATAATTGATTCCTGAAACTAAAACAGATAAAAACCGGATTGATCTTTTACAGACGACTTTTGGAATGAAAAAATGGACACGAATTGCTTATTGGAACGTACGCACGCTTACTGTTTATTACCGAGCTGGTAATGTTGGACTAACACACATGTGTGAACACTAATAGGGTTAAAATTGAAATAAGACCAAATTGTGTCCAGATCTAAGCTGGTATTTATTTTCGAAAGTACACTCGAGTACAACTAAATCGCGGTAACGAAACCATAGCGAGATCTAATTTGACGCCAACGCCATCTATCGAGCTTGAGGTCAAACTTTTGAATTTTTACAAATTATCACTACGGTTTCTGCATTAACACTTACCGATGACAGCCGACTAGCCCAAGTAGAAGCAGTAATGCTTAGCTACAACCTACAGATACTAGGTCTAAGCGAATTGAGGAGAAACGGTTTTGAAAATTGTATGTTCTTATTTAATCAACTCTCCTAAGTACAAAATTATGGAATATTGGGCTCTTAATTCACATTTCAAAGATTTTTTGAACGGATCATTTTAATTGATGCTAATAGATGAAGCATTTTTAAATTTCTGAGACATTCCACTCGATTGTTATTTTTTTTCATTGTAAACATTTTAGTGCAAAAAAACTGTAAAAACGTGCAAAAATACTATAAAATTAACCTTGACTGTATTTAAAGAAAAATATTCACGAACCTAGTAAACCCTTTTACTTGCAAGTCGCTGCTAACACCATCTATTGCCGTGCGTGAAACAGGCTCGAACGCGATTGATATACTTACAAAAATAACAAGATTAATCAGATGAAGAACGCTAGTCACGTCGGCACGGTTTCTTTGTATGGGATGAGGCATCTGTATGCTAGTATTATATTATCTGTGGCAAGAACAACTACGCATTGGCGCACTTTTTCTAACCGCTTGCGCGGTGGAGACCGCAGAATATGGCAGTTTCAGTCGAGTACTGACAGCCTTAGAGTTTAGACGTCGTAGAATCAGTGTCGATCCGTAGCATTAGTAAGCAGGACTGTAACTTGTGTCTTATTTGAATATACTCAGTGTATCGAATAATTTGTGTGATAACATTTTAACCTGCCCACACACGATGTCTTAACCTAAGGGAATACTTCCTGATTTCCCGATGCATCTATCGGCCAGCCCTGATGCGACATATTATATGAAAATAAAGATACAATATTAATGAAGATTTTGATGATGATTCGTCCGTTGTCGAATCTACAGTAGTAAAGACAAAGCGCGGGACAATTTATTAAATTATTTACTCTAGCAACACAAGTAAATTATATTTTACTGTTTAGTTAAAGTCCACACAAAATAGGGCGGCGGGCGGCCCTGTTCCGGACTGCAGTCCGCCATTTGGTGACCCCTGACCTGACTTTTCTGAACAATATCACCATTACGATCGTTGTATGTCCTTCTAGATCCGTGTGTTTGTCTTCTTTCAAAATTACACTTAAAGGCAAATTCAAGAAAAACAACGGAATAGTCAAACCAATTAATATTTTATTAACGCCATCGACCAACAACTCAATTAACACTAAGTACAAGATTGTACCTCAGATAATTATTACTCTATTATTATTATAAACATCACCTTTATAATATTATTATTTATTGCAACATTTCTTCTAATAAAATGTTAAAACAGTAGCGGAATAAGGCATAGGATATGAGATATTTGATAACAACTGTATAGTAGATAAAAAACAGAATAGAAGAGTGCACAGTACAACTCTCTGTCTCTATTTATCTAACATTGTACAGTGATTTTATTTATTTTCAACTTTATTACAATGACAACAAAGTTAATATTCTTTTAGCAGTAAAACTTCGTCAGGTTTGATGATGGATGAAGTTAGCATAATTCTGGATGGCTGTGAAATAGTCATCCTCTAGTCATGGGATGGATGAGTGGATGTGTGTTTGTCTATCGTCCGCAGCCACCACCACCGCACTTGGACTTCTTGGGCGGTCGGTACGACGAGGTGGATGCTCCCGCGCTCAGGGGCATGTAGTCTGTTGAGAAAGAAAGGATATTTTTAGTCAAATAAATGATGAACACAAAAACCATACTTAAGGTTGCCCTAGTCGACGGCACGAACTATTTTGTGCGCGGGGTTAAAATGCATGCTCCCTCATCCGACAACACGTGCGAAAGAGATAGATGCTGTGATGAGCAGTAAGAAGCTAGTTCGCGTACGAATACACACTTTTGCAAATTTGTAGCGAAATGGATAATGATTTAGGACGAAACCGAGCGCGCGAAATTTTATAAACAGACCTTTGGCAGTCTAGATATCATGAAAAAACTACGAAATCTATCTGTTCAAAATAAAATTATTCGCATTGTTAAACTACTAATCTATCCCTGTATGGGGGCCATTTTGCAATTTTCCGTCTTCTTATGGTATTTATTTGCGCTCAAAAATGCATTAAAATTAGTATCGAAACTTTCGACGCTCATAACTTTCAAATATTTTCTTTTTTTTACTTTTTTGCTTCCATACAGGGCTAGATAATGATGAGACAAATTGATAAATAATGATGAATTAGGACGCAAACGAGCGCCCGAAATTTTACAAACAGGCCTTTGGGAGTCTAGATATCATGAAAAAACCACTTAATGTATATTTTCAAAATATAATTATTTGCATTGTTGGATTACTAATCTATCCCTGTATGGAGACCGTTTTGACTAATGGTGACTGTTTAGCAATTTTACTTCTTCTTATGGTATTTATTTGCGCCCAAAGATGCGTTAAAATTTGTGTTCAAATATGGAATTTTCGACTCATAACTTTCAAATATATATTTTTTTAACTTTTTTGTTTCCATACAGGGCTAGATAATGATGAGACAAATTGATATATTTTTTTTATTTTGAACGTACACTGTCAAACAGTGGAGTAATCCCTAGACTACGTTTGTATGGAAGAATTATCGATTAGGGCAACAGTCGGATGAGATAGCAGGCGTTTTAACCCCGCGCACAAAATTGTTCGTGCCGTCGACTAGTGTAACCTTAATAAAACGAACCTGCAGATCTGACGTCGACTGCTTTTAAGAGCAAATTTTTTTTTTCCTCGCATGGTTCACATTTTGTCAGATCCATAATTTCTGGTGTAAAAAGCAAGTTAACCAGCATAGAAACTGAAATAGCAGTAGTTGGATATATCTTTCTCACTATTATTCTGCAGCTTCAGGGCGTATGATACGCCATAAATTCTGTACGAGGGAGTTTATGAACGTAATAGTTGTTCATGGTTTTACTTACCATCATCCTTCTCCCCGCTGCCGAGCCGCTGTCCGCCGGCCGCGGTGCCATACTTCTCCAGGCGCTCCGCCAGTTCCTGACGTTTGCGTTCCTCACGCTGTAACACAAGTAAACATACATACATCTACAACATACAATTATGGCTTTTCCCTTGGGGGTAGGCAATCTACAGAAAATCACCTGCTGCAAGTAAACAATTAATAATAAAGGTTTGTTCTACATACACAATAGTTATTTAAGGGTACACTAGTCGACGGCACGAACTATTTTGTGCGCGGGGTTAAAATGCATTTTATATCAACCGACAACACGTGCGGAAGAGATAGATGCCGTGATGAGCAGTAGGAAGCTAGTTCGCGTACGAATACACACTTTTGCAAATTTGTAGCGAAATGGATAATGATTTTGGACGAAACCGAAATTTTATAAACAGACCTTTGGCAGTCTAGATATCATGAAAAAACGACTAAATCTATCTGTTCAAAATAATATTATATGCATTGTTGAACTACTAATCTATCCCTGTATGGAGACCGTTTTGCAATTTTCCGTCTTCTTATGGTATTTATTGGCGCCCAAAAATGCGTTAAAATTAGTATCGAAATGTGGAACTTTCCACGCTCATAACTTTCAAATTTTTATTTTTTTTTCGTTTTTTGTTTCCATACAGGGCTAGATAATGATGAGACAAATTGATATCACTTTTTATTTTGAACGTACATCGTCAAACAGTGGCATAATCCCTAGACTACGTTTGTATTTAAATTTTTTCGACTAGTGTAAAGCTCCAAGCAGACCAGGGGAAATTAATTGACTGACTAACAATGAATATAGGACTTAATTTACACTGTCATAGAGCATAAAATCATTGTATAAAAACACAGATAATTAATTACTGCTCGAATGCTTGTGTGCTAGTTTATACTTATAGACGATTATTACAAGGTATACTATTAAAATCAATAAAAACTGTGCACTAAGCTTGTGTGTAGCAACCTCAGGTTCGATCTTAAAGAAACTAATTATAAGGTTTATTATTCAATGAATGTCCGTACCTCTTTCTGCTGCTCGAGCGCTCTCAGCGAGTCCTGGAGGAGCTTCTGTTGCTGCAGCTCTCGAGCACGCTGCACCGCCTCCATGCGGGCGAGGGCTACGTCCGGGTCTGCAATGTCACAGGTGACACGAAAGTCATTACAAGGCGTGGGTGAACTAACAGACACAAACATACGCAGCATTCCAACATCCTAATGACTTGAGTAGTCTAGAACACAATGTCAATATGAAAAAGAAAAATACCCTGACCGAATTACGGTCACAGACTCACAGTAGCCAATCTCAACAGAAATTAGCCAGGGAGATGTGAGTGTGCACGCAAACACAGGTCCACTCTCTTTTATTTTACCAGTGTGAATTTTTCAAGTGGGTGTGGTTGGACTAAGTCAATATAGTCAAATATATTTTTCAATACAGTTGTTAAACATGGCGTACTTTCAGAGGCTATAATTATGATTCGAAAGTTAAATCTTACGCATAGGCATCTTTCTGTTACGCGGTCGTGACTTTTGTCTACGAGCTCGATCATTATGTTTGCAGTTTAGTTTTAAATTTATAAGTGAATTTAAAAAAGCTTAGGAGCAAGGAGTTTTCAAACATAGAATAAAATGGGATAGATTTTCTCAGAGGAAAAATGAATGATTCCGTACGTTTTAGCATTGAATTCTCAAAAGTCTTATAAATGGTTGTTTAATATATTTAATTACCAGTTTTAATTTAATTATTTTTACATCAACATTTGTCAAAAATCGAATAGGCTGTATAGGCTATTTCTTTGTAAAAAAAATATGTCCAGTTGCAAAAACGCGCCATATTGAAAATTTTATTTTTTGTGAATAAACAAATCTAATTCTTTGATTTGTTTTTACTGTTTCTCACAACTGTATTGAAAAACGTCGTGTGATACACGGGTGTGTAGGTTATTGCAAACGAGCTGTCATTAAAAACCCTCGCCTTCGGCTCGGGCTTGTTAATGACAGCTCGTTTGCAATAACCTACTTTCCACCCTTGTATCACAATGTACTATTTCAACACACTTGCTCATAAAGTGGCTCTAATTTCACCGCAATTAGGCACATAATGATACCTGTTATCAAACTGTGACTTTTTCATTGCTATTATTCACAAGTGAGTTAAGGTTTTTTTTTTAATTTATTGGTTAAGTTGCTTTGTTCTTAAAAAGGTTTCGATACAAAAAAGATCGTGCTCAATAGTACAAATAAATTAATCAAATCAAATCATATTTATTCGTAAATGTAGGTTTCAATACAATAGGATGTTATAATAAGGTGGTCAGTTCGCTACATTTTACTCGAAAGCATTAATGTACCTATTGCTTGCTCATTTCATGCAACTTCGTATTTAAATAGATGTAAGCTTTGTACACTGTATATTGTGGACGTAGCCTAATGTACGAGCATGTGTACGTCGCCTAATGAGCATGACGTTGCACACGAAGAATGACAGTGACAGGAGACTCGAGAGGGAGAATTTCAGCCTTCTCGTGAAGTAGTTATTTCTCATTTTATAAAAGTAATAAGGAAAAGAAGTAAAGTTTATAAAATAGCTAGTTTAACTAAATAAAGTAATACTGTGTCGACCTAATAAAAGATTGGAAGTAAAGAACCTTTAATTGTCGATTTTTCTATTTTTAGGTTAGTAGGCCAGAATTCACGATGTGTAAATTATTTTGAGTATTTTAATTTCATATTAACATTAAACCTTTCTATTTTTAGATAAATCAAATTGTGCGTTATTTACTCCCGTATCATCTTACATATTACATAGATAATTTCAACTTGTAGGTACGTACTTAATAAATAAAACTTTCACTCAAATATAAATTTTATTTGCTCTGTAATAAAGAAAACTTGAAATTCGCTATTTTGTACGTGGCTAAAACACTATCCACGAAAAGCCAAAAAAAAAGAAACCTCATTCTTTTAGTCTATGGCCGATCGCCATTGTTAAATGCGCGCGCATAGGAAAACTGATTAATTATGCCCGCAATTGCGAAAAATTTTCACAACTCTTTTTCTTCACAAGTGTGTTGTAAAACGTCGTATGATACACGTGTGTATTGATGATTACCGTCCTTGGCTCTCTTAAGACCCTCACCTACGGCTCGGGTCTCAATGGCGCCTCAGCGGTAATCACCAACATTGCGCACTTGTACCATAATGTACTATATTTCAACTCTGCCATTAAGCAGCACTTTTGAACGTCAACAATTAAAATTTACAAGTAATAAAAAGTGAAAAATTAAAAAACTTTTTTATAAAAAATACTACCGACATCCAAATAAAAACACTACAAAGAGAAAAATAACTTTCTTTTTGGAAGTCATTGTCTTTGGTAGGTACCAATTTTTTCCGTTATGGACACCGACATACAAAGAGAAAGTTATTTTTCTCTTTGTAGTGTTTTTATTTGGAAGTTGGTAGTATTTTTGTTCCTATTCCTCCGTTATTCTTTTCTGATTAATTTCGTTGTGGGATCCAAGACAGTTAAATTCATTCTCCGGGACTTCGTCGAGCTTCATTACCTCGGCGCTTTTCTGGTGGTCACCACTGTAGATTCTGGCTTTCAGGAGTTGCAGTGGTTTGGGAAAAGTGTGGTAGGATTGTCCCAAAAAAAAATGGATCATGTACTTACTCTTGTGGTACTCTGCGTCCTCCCGGGCTTGCCGCCACTTGGCCAGCATGGGCCGCAGCCTATGCAGAATGTACAGCACTACAGCCGCGCACGCCACCAAGTACCAGCCGTAAGAGGCCACGAGCTGCAGCACTGGAACATTTAGTAGGAATAGTTTACAAACAATGAATTATTAGGCTACATTAATCCATATTTATTGTAAAGTCGTGTATTAAAAAGTCGAGATTTTAACATGAGCGATGTAGCCAATTTTTAGTTTCAGTATCATTCTGCAAATTACATAATGACATCAAAACTCCATACAAAAGTCATTTCATAACTGTTATTATGTCAATTGGTTTTTTTTTATTTTATTATTTGTGGCTTCGCCTACAAGAACCGCATGTTTTTAGGGATACAAAGTAATCTTTTTCCACTACCATGTCTATTATGTAACGCATAAAAACATGCGGTTCTTGTAGGCGAAGCCACTAAGCTAATAAACAATTCGCCTCTTTGCAAGAACAATGTGATATTTCAGAAAAGTGTTTTTTTTTTATTATCCGATAATAAATAAGCTATTGCCGCGTTCAACTTCATTTTCTACTAAACCCTGATGAGAGTTTAGGCGGGAACGTGATGGCGTCTATGTAGCTTCTCTGTTTTATTTTCCTATAATTGTGTTAAATTGAATATTAATAGTGTGAAAGTGGTGGTTTTTTATTCTAATAATATTAGTGAACGTGCACGAGTATGGGCAAGTAAAACACAGCAGTAGAACAAGAGTTTGTACATGGTGTCGACAAAACTCCGTAGAAGCTTCCAATAAAGTTACCGCCATTTTATTGGGGCCTAACTTGAACTTGAACGACTAAAATCTAAAGAAACTAGAACTTCTATTCTAAACTTAACCCTGGTGAGAGATGTTATGGGTGATTTTTAATTGTCTCTGGTTATAGCATGTTTTAAAAGTAAGTTGTTTTCAAATTCAGAGCTTTAGAGTTTTTGACAATCCAATGTAAGAAAATTTAATGTGTTGAGTTTGAGAAAGTTTTTGAGTGAAGATGATTTTATTTATTGTATCTGTTTTGTGTGGTTTTGATTAATATAAGTATTGCCCAAACCCCCCTGCCGTATTTTATAGAACAACAAGAGACAGCAGCATTATGAATGAATTGTGTTCTCACATGTTGTCATTCAAATTTGCTTCATGAAAAATTTTTTTTTTGAGATACACATTGTTTTAGCAGAGAAGCGTATTAATATAAATAGGACCGATGTGGACAAATTTTTTGATGCACAATAAGCCCTTTTCCCTCTCCCCTTTGTGTTTGTATATAGCCTTGTTTTTGTTTTTAGAATTGACAATTGTATATTAAATTAAATATATTATATCTTGTAGATGTAAGTCCTCCAGTTATATATATTTATCAGGATCCAGGATTGAAAGTTCTTTAATCTATTCACACACTCAATTAATTCATTATAAAACAATACCTTTTATATAAAACCTACATTATTCTAAACAAAGAAATTTTTTACTAAAACATTAAACTGATACTTTAAATAAAATCCATCTTGACTCAATGCAACTTTCAAAACGAGTGATGTGAAATATTCTTTCATTAGAATTGTCAAAACTCTAAAGCTCCGAATTTGAAATCAACTTACTTTTAAAACATACTATAATCAGAGACCATTAAAAATCACCTATAACATTATATAGTTAAACTGTTTGTTTTGTTATCAGGTGCCATTCCAAATAACTAGACACATGTTTTATAAAAATAATTGACATTACAACAGACAGCTCCCAGACGGTAATTGTTATAAATGTATTATATTGTACCTATTGTTATTGTGTTTAAGTTGTTATATGTATTGAACACCATGTTTACTGTATTCAATACATATAGTTTTAAATGAAAATAACTTCAATTTAATACCTATTAAGTTTTCAAGGCAATCATGTTGCATTTAGTGTTGGCCTTACCATCGGCCATTCTGGTAGAAAATATTAAATGTGAAACAACTGTGAAAAAAACAAAACAAAAACATTTTTAATTGTTTTTCATGATAATAGTAGATTGTTTCACAACACAATTATACTCATAATGATTTTCGGCAGTTAACAATGGCTTTAAGATATCAAGTTGATGCACTATTGCACAATTTACATGTATTTTTACTCTGTAGGTATGGGGAAAAAATATTACTGATATAAGTATCATGAAGTAAGTGTACTTACTGACGCTAAGCTGGGTGAACATGCTGAGCGACTGTTCCTCCTCTGCCATAATCTCTTCCTCATACAGCGGATCCATGTCACTGATAAAGTCCTCGGTTTGTACTCAAAACAGGATATTTCTCAATATCACTACCCACACAAGTTCGATACGGTACTGGGGTATAGAAATATTTCAGAAAGTAAATTTGTGTAAATTACTGAGATTCCATGTTTCTTAATACTTTTGAAGTAGTAATTAACCTTTTACTGAAGAAATTCTAGAATATTTTCTTCCAAATACGCTTCGTTTGCGATCAAAATGACGTGTGTCACTGTTGATCTGCAGCTGTCAGTCAACTGTCAAAATGAAGTTTTTAGTTTGAAAGCTACGTGGTTCCTATTAGATACTGAGCTTTTGAGCTTACCACATAAAAAGCTGTAAACGTACTTTCATATCATATAATTATATCACTAGCTTCTGCCAGCGGCTGAAGGAAGTCTGGTACTATCTGCCTTGACCATTCTCTAGGATCGCTGTAGACCAGAATTTATTAAACCATGTCTTTGGAAAGTTCTGGTCTTAGTACTAGATATTATGAATGTCAGAGCAACGACCACCGCACAGCCTCTGATGCTGTATAGTGGTTGTGCCAAAGTAATTGTCTGTTTGTAACATTTTCACGCTTAAACCACAGTATAAATATGGACAAACAGTATGGAAACTACTTACAAACGCTCGAAAAGGCATAGGTACTCACACAAACATGTGCATCGACGAGACCCCTTAGCAGTTGTCGCGATACACTCAGTAGTGCGAGCCACTTAGGCTCTTTCCGCGGCCTGGATAAGATCGCCACCGTCTGATAGCGGACGCGGTGGGGCCGCAGGGGAGGAGGAGTGTCGGTATAGCGTTGGTCGCTCTTCCTATCACATGCGGCCGAAAAATGGTAGGTGGCTGGGCCATTAACCTTGACCCGTCACTGGGGGACCAAGATCAAAATCATTTATTTTTATTTTACATAGGCCTAAAACATCGACAAAAAGTTCACGGTTCGGGTTAGTCGTTTCCTATGGAGAAGAACCGGCAAGAAACGCCATGGTTACTCTTTTAGAAGAACCGGCAAGAAACTCCATTGTTTCTCTTTTAAAGGGTGCCATACACGGGGTAATCTGGCGCCCATGTGCTGGTTTGGTCCCTGGGATAGTAACGGCTTCCGTTCTGGTGCGCCGGTGATGGGGGGTACTCCCCAGAGGAAGGTCCGGTGACGGCGGCACTGGACAACATCGTGGAGTTTTAGTGGGTTGGAGTTCCACATAACTGCTATCTCCCCGTGGTAGTGCAGTATGCATGAACATTTCTCCACGCAAAATAAAAAAAGCTCCACTAGCTGCTCGCTGATCGTCGGCAGTGGAACAAGTGCCCAACGCGGACAAAACGTCTAGCAGAAACTATTCAATAAATAAAACAGCCAGCGGATTTTTTCGAAAATATTCATTTAATTCTGTTTGGTATCAACTCGGCGCCGCATCGCGGTCGCAGACACATCCCACACTTGTATATACATAGGTACAATGTACACGACGGCTTGAGCCGCACACACTAACACAACACTTATTCTAGACGCTACTACTAACAAACGAGCCGGCTGTTCACGTCGAGCGTGGTTGAGCTTAGTACGACTAAGTCGAGCACGGTTGAGCCTTACTAAGGCTCTGTTGAGTATACAGGGCCCAGGTAAGCAATGTTGCCCTTATAAAACAAAGTCATTGTATAAAATGTTGTCGGTACAAAAAAACACATAGCTTTGAGTTACAAAATTATTGCTAATATTTACTATTTAGAACTATTACATTGTTTGTATTAAGTAAGCATGTCAACTTTATCTTTTTCAACACACTGGCAACACAGCCTTTAAATAAGGATTGGAGACAAAATATAATCTATGGTATTGTGTTGCCAGTAGTACGTCATAACTAAATACAGTCTTGCTAGAGAAGGCATAATTTGCTATTTTCTTGGTGTTGCCATACATATAGTTATAATATTACGCTAAAATTATGATAGCGTAGTTTTGTGCGTTTGTGCTTTGTTCAGACATGTCACAAATTGATAGTATTAACTAAGAATGATTGCTACTTATCTCAGTAAGGTCACTGCTCACCGCTCGCGCTCGTTGCATACTTTATATCACAATGATGAAATAATAATAGATTTGTTACATTTTACAAAAATATTCGCATCGATTTAAAATAAAAACCCGACTCCGGTGTTGCCATTACATGGACAAATAACAACAATATTAAAAAAAAAATAGTTTGATTACACATTATGGCTAGGAGTTATAAAAATACTACTGACCTTACAAGTACATACTTTAATATCTTATAGTAATAACACTAACAAGTAGATTGATCTAAGAGACACAAAATAAGAAAGATGGCGGCGCTACGACTGACCAATCAGAACGATTTGTTTCACATTGACACTAAAATAAATACCTTTTAACAAATAACACGAGAATGAGACATGGTTCCTTCTCTTTCTTTATCCATTCGCAAGAAAGAGATAGCGTTACTTCCCTAACCCTTGAGCACTTGAAAGTTACAATAACTAAATAAAAATAAAACTACTTACAAATACATTAAATGATAAATTCTGATCAAAATTTTGTCAAAAATATTCCTAGTTCATACATAAGTACATGACACCGTCGCCGGGTGAAATGCTTTCATTAGACTACATAAATAATTATACAGGTTGAGTTTTTTCAAGTGGGTAGTTTCGGCTTTCGGTGTCCATGTGTTCTTAAAAAAACTCATTCTGTATATTCACATACAAATAAATAATGTCAACGTTACTTAAGAGGAAACGGGGGCAGAGAGCGCCGACTAAATTTCCTAAGTAAAAAGTCGTAATTCGAGGTTTGGTTCTCGTCTATTTCCTCCTCCAATATTGGACCAATTTAAAAGATATTCTATAAACTGAAAATTAAAGATATATACTATGCCCCTATGTTTTCCTTTTTGATGATACATTATCTTTAGAAGCACTAGAACACTCAAAAAATGCTCAAAATTGCGCTGTCAACAGAGGCTTAGTGTACAAATTTGACAAATATAAATGAAAAAAGGAAAACATAGGGACATAGTATATATCTTACTTTAACAGTTTATGGAATATCTTTTAAATTGGTCCAATATTGGAGGAGGAAAGAGACGAGAGCCAAACCTCGAATTATGACTTTTTACTAAGGAAATTCCGTCGGCGCTCTCTGCCCATATTTCCTCTTAAGATAATGCGGTACAACTAAATTAGACGCAGGTACATCACTAGTACTTGAGTACAAACTCACAATTTATATTGTTACATTATTAAGCACTTCAGTTAAAGTTGTTATGCACGTTCAATTCTGTCACTAACACCCAGATTCTGTAACGAAAAATATCGAAAAATACAAAAAAAGACAGCCAATCGCATAAATTTGCGTTTAAATTTTGAGGTATTAAAAGTTTCGTTCTAGAATTTCGGTGTAATGCAATCATCGCACCTAACGTTTTTCCAACAGATAGGCAACGCTGAGGCAGCGTCACAAAATATCAAATGCGAAGACTCTTTCAATAATTGTTAGAAAGGACAGCACTATAGTGACCCAGTGCTATGACTAAAATATCTTGCATACATTTCAATGCCAACATTAAAAAAAAAACCGGCCAAGTGCGAGTGGAACTCGCGCACGTAGTGTTCCGTATCATTATCGCAAAAACGGCAAAAAAAAACACGTTTGTTGTATGGGAACCCCACTTAAACATTTTGCTTTATTCTGTTTTTAGTATTAGTTGTTATAGCGGCAACAGAAATACGTCATCTGTGAAAATTTCAACTGTCTAGCTATCACGGTTCATGAGATACAGCCTGGTGACAGACAGACAGACGGAACGTGGAGTCTTAGTAATAGGGTCCCGTTTTTACCCTCTGGGTACGGAACCCTAAAAAACAACCCAAATTGAGGTTTATTCACACTATTGTTCGTTTTGCTAGTATAATCTAGTGATTTGCTAACGTACCGTTTCCCAGACCCAGCTTCGAACCTGTTACCTTTCACTCTACACTACACGGCACTTACACTCTAGATTTACGTATAGTGGTTTTATACGCGACAGAAAAGGGTCTACACCAATTGAAGGGTACAAGGCAAAGAACATGGAATGTCACAATTTTTAATTTTTCTATTTTTATTGGCAAGCTTTATCAATGGTAGTTTTATTCTCAATCACTAACTTTTCTTAAAAGTAAACGTAAGGCGCCAATAAATAGTTTTTGTTTAAGCAACACCGCAAACTTTAAATAAATTCTAACCTCCAAATCACACCTGTCACTTTGGACAATCATTCTTCTTTACCGTATGTCATAGACATTCCCGGTTCTTTTCTTGTTCTAAGATTATTTATTTAGTTTATGTTTAATTTAAATATTTTTTATAACTAAAAAGTCCACTGTCAACAACACAATTATTTAAATACATCTATAATATAAAAATGAATCGCTGAATGTGTTGATAAGCGCAAATTTCGAACCGATTTTGCTAATTCTTTTTTGTTGTTTGTTATTGTTAGGAGAAGGTTCATAAGAAAAAAAAAACGTCGGGTAGGGTAGGTAGGGTAGGTACGGTAAGGTAGGTAGGGTAGGGTAGGTACGGTAAGGTAGGTAGGGTAGGGTAGGTACGGTAAGGTAGGTAGGGTAGGGTAGGTGTAGGGTAGGTGTAGGGTAGGTGTAGGGTAGGGTAGGTAGGGTAGGGTAGTTAGGGTATGGTGGGTAGGGTAGGGTAGGTAGGGTAGTTAGGGTATGGTAGGTAGGGTAGGGTAGGTAGGGTAAGGTAGGTAGGGTAGGTAGGGTAGTTAGGGAAGGTATGGTAAGGTAGGTAGGGTAGATGAATGTTTGGTGTTTTTAAGTCAAAACAAAGTTCGCCGGGTCAGCTAGTAAATGCATACATTTAATAATGTTTAAGTTAAAGTTACTGCCAGCGTATAATAATCTCAATAAAAATTACATACTTCTAAACTTTTCATTGCGTATTTCGCAAAATCTTTTAATTAGGACATTCCCTGTTTTTTGCCTGTACCCTTAAATTACTAACGCCCGATTTCCGTATAGAAAAATAACTGCACTTCAGTGAAGCTATTGGCTGTTGAAATTGAAAATTTGCTACATTAATTTAGGCGTAATTTTCTTTGCAGAAACTGGGCCTAAGACAAATAATAATCTTCAATTATAAGTCAGTTAAAAATGGCGCGTATAAAACCCTTCTATACCTCAAAAAAGTGTCGATTTACATATCACTAAAATAACACTAAATCTGTGCGTTAAGTACAGTACGTACAGTATTGACGTGAGTCTAAATATTTACAATAATAACATTAATTCTTATTTTTACATTGTTCTTACGTTACATATGTAAGGGGCGCTACACACGTCCACGTGAGAATGCTTCCTACACACACTTGTGTACAACCGGAGAAGCACTTCACACTCATCGAACCATTTGATGTGTATCAAATGGTCGGATGAGTGAAGTCTTATATTATGGACTATATTGAGCTAGAAGACTTTTCCTATAAGAGAAGAGTGGTTACAGGCCATATCATTTATCTACCTGCCCTTGTCCCATGTTACTTGGGGTCGGCGCAACACATTTTCTTCTTCCACACCGTCCTGTCCCCCGTCACGCTATCACTGACTCCCTTTTCTTTCATATCACTCATCACACAGTCCATTCATCTTTTCTTTGGCCGTCCCCTCCCTCTCCATCCATCCACATTTACATTCATAACTCTTTTAGTAACATGCGTTTCATCCCTCCTCATCAGATGACCATACCAGGACAAACTTTCAACTTTTCTGTCACTGGCGCCACTTTCAAACTTCCTCTAATATACTCATTTATCACTTTGTCCATTCTCGTCACTCCGCACATCCATCTCAACATTCTCATCTCTGCTACATGCAATCTCTTTTCATCCATCTTTTTCACAGCCCAACATTCTGATCCATACAGTACCACAGGTTCATGGACTTTTAGCTTTAATTTGAGGGGCATCCGTGGGTCGCAAGTTGTTCCAGTGACCTGTCGCCATTTCATCCAGCCCGAGTTGATCCGGTGTGTTACGTCTCGTATGGTACAGGCCATAATAGGCTGTTTATTTATGGTTTCAACAACCTGATGGTCATGTACACACAAAATTGGTTCTATGTGTACATAAATGATGAAATAAATAAAATTCAATGTGAGCGATCTAATAGCAGAACGCAGGACGACCGATTGAAAAAAGTATCAAGTACTTTTGCTTATTGAGCAGTACACATACATACAGGTTCAGTTGAAAACCAATGTCAGGCAACTCTCAGTTGTCTGGCATTTTGCTGGACTGGACCTTTTTGGCGCAGCCGCGGGGCACACTATGTATGTAATTGTTTTAAAATTAAGTTCCCCTACATTGTGTGTATCTGTGTGTCAAATTAACTAGTTTTTTTTCTTTCTTTATACATAAACTCATGTCTATTTCCCATGGGGTAGACAGAAACTACAAAATGCTGCCTGCTACGATCCTTACACATTCCTTCGGCTATGTCTATTATTATCTCAATACAATAAGTACAAAGAGTAAAAAAACTGCTTCTTCATACACATTTTGATACTATCGCCTCACGAAAGGTACTATGTAAGTCAACCACAAAATCAGTTCGTTACAAAACTAAAAGAAGACTGAATACTTGAACTGTATAGTCGAGCTCACAATTGCTTCATCATTATCAAGTCACCGGTAAACTGTGTGTGTCTGTCGTCAAGGGCGGATTTAAGTGGGGGGCACGGGGGCACGTGCCGAGACGGTATTTTTGTGTACTGTGGAGATTCCATCACAGTACATACTTAGAAGCAAATCAAATTATCAGAGTTGTTAAAATATATGAATAAAATAACAGAAAGAACATGAGTGCAACTCTTTGTCTATTGCTGGCTGGAATTGCGAATTTTGTTCGTTTCCAGTGACTACTAGCACTGCCGAGCGATCTTTCTCCACCTGACGCCGATTATAGTCATATATTCGCAACAGGATGACAGAAGAGCGTTTGAATGGATTAGCTTTAATGCGTATCCATCAAGACGTTGCGGCAAAAATGGACGCTTATTAAGTGCTGGACATCTTTAGCAGGAAACATAAAAAGAAAACTGTTTTTATTAAACACTAGCTGTCCCACGCGGCTTCGCTCCCGTCAACTGGCTACCTACCTACCCATCTACCCTACATGCATGATTGTTGCGTAACTTAAACAGTTTATGCAGCGCACGCAACGGAAGCTCTTAAAATGGAATATTTTGCCCGTTTTTGCAACCTAATTAATTTATGCTCCACTCCTACTGGTCATAGCGTGATGTTATATAGCCTATATATAACCTTCCTCGATAAATGGACTATCTAACACAAAAATAATTGTTCAATTCCAACCAGTAGTTCCTGAGATTAGCGCGTTCAAACAAACAAACAAACACTCTTAACTTTATAATATTATTATAGTATAATAGATTAAATTTTATTTCTATTGTTTTGTCACTTTCATAAACCTTCCTATACATACTTGAACTTGTACTTGTGATACTTCAAGTTTATATTTCTAACGGCTATTGTTGATTTTTTAGGCCGTCCGCCCCTTGTGCTCTCCCCAGAAAAAAATTCCTGGGTCCGCCCTTGTCTATACTAATATTATAAAGAGGTAAAGTTTGTGAGTTTGTGACGTTGTAAAGGGTAATCTCTGGATCTACTGAACCGGTTTTATTAAAATTAAAATTATTTCACCAGTAGAAAGCTACATTATTCCTGAGTGTCATAGGCTACAATATATTTTCAAAAAAAATTAGAGATCCTTATGAAAATTGCAATATTGTAACCCAAGGTAGCAAAATGTTGCCTATAAAATTCACTCTTTGGCGTGCGCTGAGAAAACTATTGATGACAGATAAAAATTAGTAGGTAGGTAGGTAGGGTAGGCAGGGTAGGTAGGTAGCCAGTTGACGGGAGCGAATCCCCAGGGTTCAGCTAGTATATCATATTGTTGTAATATGACGTATTAGACGAGAGCTACAGTTTCAACGTTAGTCAATTATTCTGCTGACCATTCCACCTGTCTGACTTTATCCAAAGTCAAAGCATCCAGTCTATAGTAAGATGCAGCTAAATACCTGCAGTATATTACAAGGAGTGATCTAGTTTCAACCTTATTAGAGATCCAATAAAGTAGGAATTGTTGTAGCAAAGCAATTATAAGTTCAACTACACTCTGTATTAAATACTTATGACACAATACACTCTGTTGTTCTGATAACTATTATCACTAAGGGCAGGTTCCTGAATATCCGAGTTAAGAACTAAAGTGTTTTAGTCTTCTTTAATGATGAAGTTGTCAGGTCTTGAGTTTGAGATAGCACATTTTGTTCACTATTTTATATATTACTATAAGTACAAACCATAGTTGAGTAGTGAAGGAAGGCCTGTGTTCTGTAGTCACAGCACTAGTCAGTCCGTGCGCTGTAGTGCGCACGTGGCCTGGCTCAGTCGCGCAGCAGGCCGCGTGCCTTGGCCGTGAGCTTGCGCACGCGGCCGCGCATGGAGATGGACAGCACGGGCGGCGCGCCCGCACTGCCCGACCCGCCCGACCCGTCCAGCGTGCCTGCAACACGAACATCTATGTCAAGTGGCCCCGTGGCTAATACCTTGCTGAAGAGGTTTTGGGTTCAATCCGGGCAAGTAACTAGTATATTAACTTCTTTTTACTTTTTTAGGGTTCCGTACCCAAAGGGTAAAAACGGGACTCTATTACTAAGACTCTGCGGTCCGTCTGTCTGTCTGTCTGTCCGTCTGTCACCAGGCTTTATCTCATGAACCGTGATAGCTAGACAGTTGAAATGTTCACAGATGATGTATTTCTGTTTCCGCTATAACAACAAATACTAAAAACAGAATAAAATAAATATTTAAGTGGGGCTCCCATACATGATACAACAAACGTGTTTTTTTTTTGCCGTTTTTTCGATAATGGTACGGAACCCTTCGTGCGCGAGTCCGACACGCACTTGCCAGTTTTTTTTCATATCCATCCATACAAAAGTCATTTCGTAACTGCTATTATGTATTTTTTTTTTTGTTTTATAATACATACATACATACATAAACTCACGCCTTTTTCCCATGGGGGTAGGCAGAAACTACAGAACGCCACCTGCTACGATCCTTACATACTTCACGTCTGCCTTGTAAATACCTTTCGTTAGTCGCCTATCATTCATCCTCTCAACATGGCCAAACCATCTTAACATACTCTTTTCAATTTTAGTCACTACATCTTCTTTTAAACCACAACGTTTTATAATCTTGTGTCAAAATGTTCATATTTCGAAACGAATTTCTTAGGCAATGTGTTACATAATAGTGGAAAAATGACTATTACGTACCGTTTCCATTGGTGCTCGTGTGTGCTCTGTGAGACACGTGCGGCGCGTGTGATGACGAGTGCGACGCGTGCGATGCGTGCGCGTGTCCGTTGAAGTAGTTGTGGTCGCTGGTGTGCGCGGCGCTATTGCTGCCCTCCGCGCTCGCGCTCTGCGGACACAAACGTCAACTATGTCACGACTATACGATGAAATACTCGCCACACTTAGATGGACCGCAATAACATTAAAACAGACTAGATGCGGCTAAACTTGGGAGTGGCCTATGAGTAGAAGTAGACCGCAACAAACCAAGATTATGTCAATGTCTATACTAATATTATAAATCTGAAGAGTTTGTTTGAACGCGCTAATCTCAGGAACGACTGGTTGAAATTGAAAAATTATTTTTGTGTTAGATAGTCCATTTATCGAGTAAGGTTATAGGCTTATAACATCACGCTACGACCAAAAGGAGCGGAGCATAAATGAAAAATTTGCAAAAACGGTAATAAATATTCCATTTCGGGAGCTTCCGTTGCGTAAACGATTTAAGTTACGCAAAAATCATGCATGTAGGGTAGGTGGGTAGGTAGGTAGCCAGTGGACGGGAGCGAAGCCGCGTGGGACAGCTATAGTGCGCGCGGAACTAGTTGGCCGCGCCTTAGGTATGTGAGCGGTGGGACGGAGAGGCGGGGGCGCCAGTAAAACCCGGAATGACCCATTGACAATGACTGTAATGACCCATTGACATTGTCATTGTCCATTGTCCTAACCCGCCCCCTAAGGCGCGGCCAACTAGTTCCGCGCGCACTATAATACTACAGGATATATACTCTCTCTCTCTCTCTTGGTCGTTCCCTCATGACTGAGGATCGTGGTCAGCATCAGGGTTGCACCTGGAGCGTATGATCTACCTCCACCGGTTTCTGTCCAGCGCATCCCTTACGACCGTGTAGAATTTGAAGGCCGAAGAATCTTTCACTTGATCGGTCCGTCTTGTTGGTGAACGACCGCGCGATCTTTTGCCTTCGGTGTTCCCAACCACAATCAGCTTTTCCAAGTTCTCGTCGCCTCTGCGCATTATGTGACCGAAATACGAAAGAATGCGTTGTTGGCAAATAGTGGACAAGCGAGTTATTATTCTGAGCTGAGTCTGGATCGATGCTTTGGTGCGTTTCGCTGTCCAAGGTATTCTTAGCATTCGTCTCCAACACCACATCTCGAATGCATCTGTAGGGACACATTATATGTACAAGCTAACTCAGCAAATATAATATAGTTGGTGACGCACGGCTGCGCCCGTGAGACAGAGAAGTTTTCAGTCGCAAATAAACTACAGTCCTAATTGATCGTTTCTATTTAACCTGTCACCTCAACACAAAAGGTGGAGCACATAAAGTTATACATACATAATTACAACAGGCATTAATACAATAATAATATAGCATTATAAAAGCTAAAGTGGTGACCCCGACGTGATCATTTTATTTTGGGTGAGGTACACGTATAGACTGAAAAAATGGACGGAAAAATTAATCCACCGCAAGGAGTTGCGCCGCGGGCGCAAGGTGTGAAGGAGGACATGTCCGGAGATGCCAGCGAAAAGGCGCTGGCCAGCATAACTGTCTCTTCGCGCATTCCTGAGTTTTGGACAGACCAAACACGACTCTGGTTTGTCCAGTTCGAGGCCGCGGTGGAGAATCAAAGGCTGAGTGATGCAGCCAAACAAAATCTGGTGGTTACAAAGCTAAACAAGGTCGCTATACAGCAGGTGAGCGATTTGTTATTGGCTCCGCCTGAGTCTCGGAAATATCAGACGCTGAAAGAAAGGCTGTTGGAAGTGTTCGAGGAGTCGGAGACGAGGAAATTGCAGAAGCTGATCAGTGAAATGGAGTTGGGAGACCAGCGCCCATCACATTTGCTACGTCGGATGCGCGAGTTGGCCAGGGAGAAGGTGGCGGACGATACCCTGAAGTTGATGTGGCAATCACACCTACCGAAATCAGTGCGTGCTGTGCTGGCAGTGTCCGACTCGAAGAAATTGGACGTGCTCGCAACCATAGCAGACAAGGTGCTGGAAAGCATAGGAGAGGGCTCAGCAATGGTAGCAGAGGTCAAGGCAGTGGAGGTACAGACCAGGAGTGAGGGATCATCAAGCACCAGCCAAATCCTGGGGGAGCTAGCGAAAATCAACCTGCGTCTCGCAAGTCTGGAGCGTGGCAGAGGCAGGGAGCGTTGGGACGGCGGCAGCCGAGGTTCGAGATCGGCATCGAGACATGGTGATGCGGGTGGCGAGAGAAAAAGTGCTAATTGGTTGTGTTTTTACCACTATCGTTACAGGGAGAAGGCAACAAAGTGTGTGAAACCCTGTAATTGGAGCAAGGACCAGGAGAAGTCGGCGGGAAACTAGACATGGTGCAGCCGACGGCGGGACGTTGCACGGTTTACAACCGCCTAATTGTATGTGATAAGAAAACAGGTATGAGATTTTTGATAGATACGGGAGCTAATGTATCCGTAATACCCGTGAGGAAAAATCGTTCGCGTAGTTATTATGATAGTAATAGGTCTAACTTTACTTTATATGCCGCTAACGGTACAATAATAAAAACTTACGGTATTGAAACATTAACTTTAAGTCTAGGATTAAGACGGCCGTATACTTGGCATTTCATTGTAGCAGATGTGAATCAGCCCATAATAGGCGCAGATTTTTTAACAAGGTATAAATTGCTAGTAGATGTAAGCGGCCGACGACTCATAGATGAAGTAACGAGTTTAAGTGCAGTAGGTTTAATTGTAAAGTGGAAGGGACCATCCTTAACTACGATTGATAACGCTTGCATTTATTCGGATATTCTAGCCGAGTTTCCCGAGATCACTAAACCTGTGTCTTTTAATGGGGAACCCCCGCATGCGGTGTTACATTACATTGAAACACACGGCCCTCCCGTATTCGCTCGAGCTAGACCATTAGCCCCAGAGAAATATGTAAAGGTAAAGGAGGAGTTTAGACGCATGCAGGAAATGGGTATTTGTAGGCCGTCGAAAAGTCCTTGGGCCAGTCCGTTGCATGTGGTACCCAAAAAGGACGGGCAGATTCGTCCCTGCGGTGATTATAGAGCCTTAAATGCAATAACAATACCGGATAGGTACCCCATTCCGCGGATAAATGACTTTACGTATATTTTAGGGAATAAGTGTATATTCTCGCGTTTAGATTTAAACAGAGCGTATCATAATATTGTGATTGCACCTGAAGACGTAGAAAAAACCGCGATAACCACACCCTTTGGGTTATATGAGTTTACGCGCATGACCTTCGGTTTACGGAACGCCGCGCAAACATTTCAGCGATATATGAATAACGTGGTATTACAAGGCTTAGATGCACAATGCAAAATAGGTTCAGAAGGCCAAACCGAGTCTAATTTCTACTTTTGTTACATAGATGACATCATCGTAGCTAGCGAGACGCCCGAGCTTCATAAGTTACACGTAAAGGCGATATTTGAGCGATTAAGCCGATTCGGCATAACTATCAATATGGCAAAATGTAGTTTTGGAAAAGAGAAACTAGAATTTTTAGGTTACGAGGTTACGTCATCAGGAATCAGTCCATTACCGGATAAAGTTCAGGCAATCATTGATTTCCCAAAGCCCGAAACGGTAGATCAGTTACGGCGTTTTTTGGGAATGATAAATTTTTATAGGTCCAGTTTACCTAGGGCAGCGGAATATCAATCTGTGTTGAATACGTATTTACAGAAGGCTAAGAAAAAAGATAAGTCTATAATTAACTGGTCGCCAGAAGCAAACGTTGCGTTTGCAAAATGTAAAACTAGCCTACAGAATGCGACCATGTTATCGTATCCGGTGCTAAACGCCGAGCTTGCAATATGGGCGGACGCGTCGAACGACTGTATCGGTGCCGTGTTACAAGTTAAGGTTGGCTCACACTGGGGCCCCTTAGGTTATTATTCTAAGAAACTCAGTGACGTGCAGCTTAAATATAGTACGTACGACAGGGAGCTATTAGCTATTTACTCGGCGGTTCAGTATTTTCGTTATATGGTAGAAGGCAGATCTTTTGTAATTTACACGGATCATAAACCATTAACTTATGCGTTCACACAAAAACCTAGTGACAAAGAAACAACTAGACGCGTTAGACAACTTATGTTTATCAGTGAATTCACAACAAATATACAGTACATTAACGGTAATGAAAATTCGGCAGCGGATGCACTGTCTCGGGTTGAAACTATCACATGTCCAACAACGCTCGATTTCAGCGAATTAGCGTTGGCGCAACGGATGGATGACGAGCTGACGTCGCTCTTATTGAAAGAAAACAAAGTGATGCAATTTAAGCGAATTAATTTACCCGACTGTCAAAGCGAGGTGATGTGTGAACTATCTACTTCGGTTGCAAGGCCATATCTACCAGTAGCTTTTAGGAAAAGGGCATTTCAGGCAGTACACGGTTTGTGCCATCCTGGAGTGCGTACTACTCGGAAATTAGTGACGTCTAAGTATTTTTGGCCAGGTATGAACACAGACGTAGGACAGTGGGCCAAAACCTGCGTTCAATGCCAGAAGTCGAAGGTTATACGTCATACGGTATCCGGACTGGGTCAATACGAAAGTAGTGGCCGCTTTGAACATATACATGTCGATCTAGTAGGACCATTACCTACGTCACCAGAGGAGTATAGATATTGCCTTACGGTGGTTGATAGGGCGACAGGATGGCCAGAAGCTTTTGCAATCAGAAACATGTATGCTAGTACGGTAGCCAAGACGTTGTACGAAGGTTGGATTTCAAGGTACGGTTGTCCGGTAAGGGTTACTACAGACCAGGGCAGACAATTCGAGAGCAGCTTGTTCAATGAATTAATGAAATGTTTAGGGATAGATAAATTAAGAACTACAGCGTACCACCCGCAGGCGAATGGCACTGTAGAAAGGTTTCATCGCGTGTTAAAAGCAGCACTGATGGCCAGGAGGGACAGTGGCGCGTGGGTGGAAGAATTGCCGACAGTTCTGTTTGGGTTACGCGCAACACCGCGGAGCGACACTGGTGTCAGTGCCGCGGAATTAGCATTTGGAAAGACATTACGGTTACCCGGGGATTTTTACGGGGGCAATAGCATAAGCGTTAGCGATTCAAACGAATATGTAAACAAAATTAGAAATATTATCGAAAACCTTAGGCCAAGACCGACTAAACAGAGAGACGCGAGGAATATATTTGTTCATTCTGATTTAAAAACTTGTTCACATGTTTTTGTGAGAGTAGATCTGGTTAAAAGATCCTTACAACCTCCCTATGACGGTCCATATCAGGTTTTAGAGAGAAAAGAGAAGTATTTCATGTTACAAATAGCAGATAAGCGTGTGAAAATATCAATCGATAGGTTAAAACCGGCGTACGTAGTTAATGACGGAACCTTTCCACTAATACAACAAGAAAAGGATTGCGTAGTAACTAAACCTAATAACAAACTGTTTAATGATAAGACTTGTAATACTAAGCGTGTAACTTATACCACCCACAGCGGTAGAACGGTTAAGCAGCCGATAAGGTTTGCAGAATGAAAACTATGTATGTTATACCTTATGGTACAGTAAGCCAGAGCATTACGGGAAATGGGTTCGATTCCCGGTTTTTTTTAAAAAAAAAGTGTACTCTACTATAATTGTATTGTATTCATGTAATTAAGTAAATAAGTTAATAATATAAGTTACAGGTGATATTCAATAAGTAGGTAACATGTAAATTGGTTAATATTGTGTCAACGTAGAAGCATTTCGTAATAAACAATGAATTAATGCAACTCTAGCATATTGAAGGATGTTTATTTAGGCCAGCCAAATGCGAAGTTTCATAAAGAAGTGCTGACTAAGATTAAATTATAACTAAGACAAAATGTTCTGGTAGTATAACAAATAGCATTTTTAACATTAAACGTAATTTATCCATTGTTGGAATAAGTCCTTACGAACGTGTTTGTTTTGTTAATAGAATAAAAACCTCTGTAATTAATAATGGGTTGGGGACAAAGTAAACCACAACAGAACAATGTCGCGTTAGCACAGTCGGTGTCTAACGAAACGATGGGGCAAAGAGTGGGTGTATTGGAGATTATGGTGATTGTGTGCGCTGTGCTCATGGGAGTGTTGATTCTGTATTTAATCAGAGGCCAATGTAAAAAACGAGTACGAGGCTGGTTTCAAAAGGAAGCAGTCGCGGCCGGTTGGAGTCTGCCAGTCGTTAAGGTGCAAGCAGTGCCACCGCCGACCATACCCCGTAATCCAGATGTGTATTAATTGTAAGCATAGTGTGGTGTCACATGTGTCGTTTTCTTCTTCATGAAGAAATAGGATTATGAAGATAAAGTAGTGTTTGGACATAAAATAAAAAACCATGTAGTTAAAAAAAAAAAAAAAATTTTTTTGTATTGTTCTTAAAAAGCATACTTAGTGTAAGTTCCTTTTTTTTTTCTTCTTTAAGGAGGGGGCTACTGTAGGGACACATTATATGTACAAGCTAACTCAGCAAATATAATATAGTTGGTGACGCACGGCTGCGCCCGTGAGACAGAGAAGTTTTCAGTCGCAAATAAACTACAGTCCTAATTGATCGTTTCTATTTAACCTGTCACCTCAACACAAAAGGTGGAGCACATAAAGTTATACATACATAATTACAACAGGCATTAATACAATAATAATATAGCATTATAAAAGCTAAACATCATACTTTTGTCTCTCTCGGGTTAGGACTGTCCACGTTTCCAACCCATACAGGAAAATCAATCTCATCTTGGTTTTGATACCAATTCCTCTTTTCTTCCAGATGTTTTCTAGCAGTTGCTCAACTTGTATCAAGCACAAGTTCGGTCATGCATGGAGTACTGCTCTCATCTCTGGGACGGATCTGCCAGGTACCAGCTGGATGCACTAGAGTCGATCGAAAAGCGAGTCACGAGGCTCATTGGCAATGAGATTCTGGTCAAATCTAGGCTCCAGAGCCTTGAACATCGGCGCCAAGTTGCCAGTCTGTCGGTTTTTACAAGCTTTTAATTAACTTGCACTGTATGTATGTATGTTTGTTTGTATGTATGTATGTATGTAAGTGTGTTCGGGTCAAATCTTGCAGCAGAATTTTAAAGCAGTTATCCTCCACCGATTAAGATGAAATTTTGAGTACACGTTTAGTTTGGATGACAATGCATGGTTAGCTAAGTGACGTCATTCTAAATACAATATGGCGGACGGCTCAAGATTGCGGACTAGTTATTTTTTGTGCGCTGCCATGATATGGGTATCAAATGAAAGGGTTTACTGAGAAGAATACGAAAAAAGCTTGTTTAAAAAAAAAAAAAAATAATGAACAAAAAATTTATCGGTTACATACACTCCCCAGTGTGCGATGGAATTGCATGAACTAATTCCTCCTAGCCCTTTCCATCATCGGACTACAAGACGTACGGCGATATGTCATCGGTACATGGTGGACATCCCACCCATGCGCACTAAACGTTTTGGAAATACTTTCATTATGTGTACAGCTAAGGAGTGGAATTCCCTGCCGGAGTCTGTATTTCCTGAGAGCTACAACCTGGGAGTCTTTAAGTCTCTAGTGAATAGGTTACTTCTAGACTAACGTGCTTCACCGTCGACCACATCATCGCTTACCATCAGGTGAGATAGTGATCAAGCGCGAGTCTAACATTAAAAAAAAATAATGTTGTGTTGACGGGTCATAGCATCTTTTGCCATGGAGGATATATACATACATATTTAATTAAAGAAAAAGTAAAATTCCGCCACGAGTTTGTGTGTGATCCCGCTGGAGTTGGTAAGTCACGGGAAATCGATCACAAAACCGGTTGAATTGGCGATGCACACTTCAAGGCCTACGTCTAACAGTGACCCATGATGTTGGTGATCTGGACAGGTCCTGGTTGGTGGTGCTGCAGCCGCTTGCTGATGGCGGCCACGGAGTCCTCCTCGCTGTCCTCGTTGTACTGGCCGGGTCCTGGTTACCTGTTCAGCATGGTGCCTGCGCCTGCTAGCCTGGTGCGCGTGGTTGGTGCGCGCGTGGTGGTGGTGCTGCAGCCGCTTGCTGATGGCGGCCACGGAGTCCTCCTCGCTGTCCTCGTTGTACTGGCCGGGTCCTGGTTACCTGTTCAGCATGGTGCCTGCGCCTGCTAGCCTGGTGCGCGTGGTTGGTGCGCGCGTGGTGGTGGTGCTGCAGCCGCTTGCTGATGGCGGCCACGGAGTCCTCCTCGCTGTCCTCGTTGTACTGGCCGGGTCCTGGTTACCTGTTCAGCATGGTGCCTGCGCCTGCTAGCCTGGTGCGCGTGGTTGGTGCGCGCGTGGTGGTGGTGCTGCAGCCGCTTGCTGATGGCGGCCACGGAGTCCTCCTCGCTGTCCTCGTTGTACTGGCCGGGTCCTGGTTACCTGTTCAGCATGGTGCCTGCGCCTGCTAGCCTGGTGCGCGTGGTTGGTGCGCGCGTGGTGGTGGTGCTGCAGCCGCTTGCTGATGGCGGCCACGGAGTCCTCCTCGCTGTCCTCGTTGTACTGGCCGGGTCCTGGTTACCTGTTCAGCATGGTGCCTGCGCCTGCTAGCCTGGTGCGCGTGGTTGGTGCGCGCGTGGTGGTGGTGCTGCAGCCGCTTGCTGATGGCGGCCACGGAGTCCTCCTCGCTGTCCTCGTTGTACTGGCCGGGTCCTGGTTACCTGTTCAGCATGGTGCCTGCGCCTGCTAGCCTGGTGCGCGTGGTTGGTGCGCGCGTGGTGGTGGTGCTGCAGCCGCTTGCTGATGGCGGCCACGGAGTCCTCCTCGCTGTCCTCGTTGTACTGGCGCTGGGCGCGGCGTGCGCGGAGCGATACACCGGCGCCCTGGAAGGGAACCAACATTGCATTATTTACACGGTAAAATCAAGGTCTTTGTCGCAAAATAGCTGCTTATATTGCGACGAGATAAGATTCTTATCCATATACAAGCGAAAGTGCACGCCCAAATATACACGTCTATACGAGTTTCGTTATGAGCGCCATTTTGATGACTTTTGAGTTGAAAATGGATTCAAAATTGAATTTAAAGATGCACGGAAAACTGGTTACAATTAGGCATGGGTGTCATTTTCGAAGTTCAGGAGGAACTGTAGCAGATAAGCAAAATCCAAGATGTAGAAAAAGAGCTTTTTTTGTTATTGTCGTTTTACATGGATACTGATGCCGAATATGGGGTTGAGATCCAAATCCAAGATTAAGGTTACACTAGTCGACGCGACGGCACGAACTATTTTGTGCGCGGGGTTAAAATGCCTGCTATCTCATTCGACAACTCGTGCGAAAGAGATAGATGCTGTGATGAGAAATAAGAAGCTAGTTCGAGTACGAATAAGTACTTTTGTAAGTTTGTTGCGAAATGGATGATGATTTAGGACGAAAACGAGCGCGCGATATTTTATTAACAGACCTTTGGGAGTCTAGATATCATGAAAAACTACTAAATGTATATTTTCAAAATAAAATTATTTGCATTGTTGAACTACTAATCTATCCCTGTATGGAGGCCGTTTTGCAATTTTCCTTCTTCTTATGGTATTTATTGCCGCCCAAAGATGCGTTAAAAGTAGTGTTGAAATATGGAATTTTCTTTTTTACTTTTTCGTTTCCATACAGGGCTAGATAATGATGAGACAAATTGATATCACTTTTTACTTTGAACGTACATTGACAAACAGTGGGAGTAATCCTTAGACTACGTTTGTATAGAAGAATTATCGACTAGTGTAACCTTAAGGTTACTAAATTTAGATACGAGAGGTTAGTAAAAGTTCTCGTCATTGTTATTTTCAAGCCTTTGCGAAGGGGTACTGTTTTTTTTTTTTTTTATTTGTAATGGGTTTGCTCTTGACTCTAGTCTAGGTCATAGGTGACAGAGACAGAGTCGACGATGGAGTGAGCTTACCCAGAAGAAGCCTGTTCACTCTAACTTTGAAGAGATTCGGGTTGAATGCGTTCGGAAACACAGACGCAGGTAGTGAGTTCCATTCATTCGCTGTGCGCAGTATAAAGGATGTTTGATGGTTTAAGGATGCCGTAAATGAACTTGTTGCTGACTTACCGTCCGTCTCCTGTGTGCATGCGGCGCGGGCTCGCTGGCCGAGGCGGCGCCGGCGCCGGCGGGCTCCTGACGGCTGCGGTACAGGTGCAGCGGCGCATCATCATCGGACGAGTAGCGCGGCCGGTACGAGCGGTCCGACTCGTAGCGGTGCGCCGAGCCGCCACTGGAGCCGCTGCTGACCGACGATGAGGACGATGTCGCTTCTGTGAAGGGCTCGCGGAGGCTGCAACCACAAACATCATCATGAACCTTCAGATGAAATGGCAATCTAGTCATTCGCTCAAGAACACGTGTACGGTCTCATCACCGTACATTTTTCTGCATACTTGCAACCTACTTTACCAACGATGTGCGTGATAATTTGTCCGTATAAAACATCATAACAAATTAAAGTTAAACATCAACATAACAAGGTAAAATTTACAAGTCCGTGATTAGACCTGTCGTACTGTATGGATCAGAATGTTGGGCTGTGAAAAAGATGGATGAAAAGAGATTGCATGTAGCAGAGATGAGAATGTTGAGATGGATGTGCGGAGTGACGAGAATGGATAAAGTGAGAAATGAGTATATTAGAGGAAGTTTGAAAGTGGTGCCAGTGACAGTAAAGTTGAAAGGATACCGTTTGTCCTGGTATGGTCATCTGATGAGGAGGGATGAAACAAATGTTACTAAAAGAGTTATGAATATAAATGTGGATGGATGGAGAGGGAGGGGACGGCCAAAGAAAAGATGGATGGACTGTGTGAGGAGTGATATGAAAGAAAAGGGAGTCAGTGATAACGTGACGGCGACAGGACGGTATGGAAGAAGAAAACGTGTTGCGCCGACCCCAAGTAACATGGGACAAGGGCAGGAAGATGATGATAAAACATCATAACAAAGCAACCAACGTAGATAGTGATCTTATAGCTGTGTTGCAATCCAAACCAAGAGAGAGAAATAGTCGCCTACCATCTAAGTTATACTGTAGTTTACATAGCTCAAATATATTTAACTAGTGGATCTAACTGTGACGTGTTTCTCTCCAACCAACTAACGGCGAATCAGTGTACGGACTTACAAACCCGTACATTAAATGGTCCTTCGAGCCGGATAAAAAAATTCAACACGCATTAAAGTCTAGGTGCCCGTGCGTCAGGTAAGCGCAACAGATACATGAATTCATTGTTTTGTTACTAACTTATAAGTAGGATGTACTAACAACATAAACAAGTTTGTAACTAACATAGTTTTAAGTATTGTGTATACTAACAATATAAATAAAATAAAATGTGTCTAAGTGTCTTACTAAAATAGTTTTTAAGTAATTTGTAATACTAACAAAACTATGGACCTTTGGATCTGCAATTAAATATTTTTATTACTGTTTTATTTTCAAAAGCCCACACTACCTGGTCTTTTCTCCAAAAATTGCCCCCGTTTCCCCTCTGTTACCACACAAAAACAAGTCATATATATATGCTAAGCCTGAAAGATTTAGAACACCGAAACAGTCTGTTTAGACGCTTGCTCACCGCTTGGGTTTAGGTTTCCTGTGTTTCCGCCTTGCGCGGTGCGCCACACTGGCGCTGCTGTCGGAGGCCGCGCGGCGCCGCTTGCGCGACGTCCGGTGCCGGTGCCGCCCTCTGCTGCCGCCGCTCTGCAACGTACATACTCGTGATCTTAAATGCACATCAACTCACTGGGGATCGATACTGACTAAGTTCATTCGGCTTCCTTCCGACGACGTCTAAGGTATCACTTAAGACAGTGACCGATGACTAAATAGTTTTCTCAGCGCACGCCAAAGAATGAATTTTATAGGCAAAATTTAGCTACCGGGTTACATTATTACAATTCTCATAAGGATCTTAATATTTTTTTTTATAAATTGTAGCCTGTCACTCAGGAATAATGTAGCTTTCTATTGGTGAAAGAATTTTTTAAATCGGTCCAGTAGTTTCTTAGCCTATTCGGTACAAACAAATAAACACACAAACAAAAAAATCTTTCCACTTTATAATATTAAATAGTATAGATAATATTTTACAAAATGATTAGATCTTAAAAGCATGCAGTGCTACCGTTTGCACATTATAGTGAAGAGTTCAAAATAAGGTTCTTTCAATATAAGCATAACTAGTACATTTATAAATACATACGGTTTTTATAAGAACTAGCTTTACCTATCACCAAAGTACACAAAAATAGTACATTTCGTGTCAAGCATAAAAAGTCGAGATTTTAACACGAGCGATGTAGCCAAATTCGACGTGAGCCGAAGGCGACCGTCGAAAGCTACATGCGAGTTTAACACTCGCATGTAGCTTTCGACGGTCGCCTAAAGCCGCGAATAAAGCCTTTTTATGCGAGACACGAACGATTCTTTTTCCACCACCTGATGAGCTTACTTAATTAAATGCAAATAAGTTCCAACAACAATTTATTAGAAACGTTCAGACTAAAAACCACAGACTATATACACATAATCAAAGCGCGCTTTTTCGAGAGGTAACAGTTTCAGTATCATTCTGCCAGTTACATAATGATATCAAAACTCCATACAAAAGTTATTTCGTAACAGTATTTTTTTTTTTAATTTTATAATCTTGTGTCTAAACGTTCATATTTCTAAACGAATTTCTTAGGCAATGTGTTACATATTAGATAAGGTAGTGGAAAATCCATTTTAATTACGTTTTAACTCATTTCATGTAAACATGTAACAACAATAGATCCCAATGGGTCGAAGTGTCCGAGTTATTTCTCGGCCCCTCCATAAGATAACATGTGACAACGAAATCTTTTGAAGCCAAGTCGTAGAGGCCTCGGAGATGTTTGAATGAAATGTAACACAAACCGACAATTATCCCTGTATGCTTTACGTAATTGCACGCAACAATACCCGCAGCCTTATTGCCTAACTACATACGCTAACGCAAAGGGTTTGACCGCTATCAATCGACCAATCACACAGACGGACATCCACATCGCGTCATTCATCTCGCATGTGATTGGTCGATTTGATAACGGTCAAACTTTGCGCTTTCCCGAATCCACTTGTGAAATTTGGTTGCCGGTCGGTGCAGGACTATTGCAAAATAAGGAGATCAAATTTGCAATGGTCCTCAAATTATTGCCTATCTAGAACTATGGAATTATTATAGAGTACTGACCTCATAGGTGAGCTCGACCTCATCATCCTGCAGCTCTTCTTCGACGACCTGTATGTTGTCGTGCTCGCTGGACGAGTCCGAGTGTTCCCCATCCGAGTGCGAGTGTGAGTGTGAGCCGGAGCCGTGTGCGGATCCCTGCGCCGAGCTCCGGCTGGAGGCTGCGCCCGTGGAGCCGTTCGCTGCCAGGTAGCTCTCTGCAAGCAACAATAACAATCCTTGAAAGTTTGTGACGATGGAATAGAATAGAAAAGAATTATTTTTATTATGTACACCATACAAGTAACAGAAAGTTTGTTACTGTTTAACGCAAAGATTGTGATAAAACTTTACAGAAATATAACTTAAACATCCGAATAACACTTAGGCACAGATAATATAATACTAGCATACAGATGTCTCATCCCATACAAAGAAACCGTGCCGACGTGACTAGCGTTTTTCATCTGATTAAACCGATTATTTCTTGTAAATCGATCGCGTTCGGTTTCGTTCCACGGCGATAGATAGATCACCATCTATATCTGTGAAACGAACCGAACGCGATCAATGTACAAGAAATAATCAGTACAGTACGTCGGCCCGGTTTCTTTGTATGGGATGAGACACCACTGACTTAGGCTATAATTTATAATGATAATGGGAGAAGTACTAAAATAGCACGCAGGCGGATCCGGGGGGCGGCAGCTAGTCATCATCTGCCTAGCCTTTTCCCAACTATATTGGGGTCGGCTTCCAGTCTTACCGGATTCAGCTAAGTACCAGTGTTTTACATGGAGCGACTGCCTATCTGACCTCCACAACCCAGTAACTGGGTAACACGGTACCCCTTGGCAAGACTGGTGTCAGATCTCAAGCTTCTGACTATCCGTAACGACTGTCAAAGATCTTCAAATAACAGCCGGGACCAACGGCTTAACGTGCTTTCCGAGGCACGGAGGAAACTCGGTATGTTGAAATGGTCACCCATCCACGGACAGACCTCGTCAAGCGTTGCTTAACCTTGATGATTGACCCGTGCGGCTGTTATTATTTAGCCACGAGCTCCTCGGGGGCGGCAGCTAGTAAAGTTATAAATTTGTGAGACATAGAGTAAGGAAGACGGGGAATATAATCAGTTCAGCCGTTCAAAAGTTATTTTACTCTTTGAATCTGGTGTTTTTCGCAAGATATCGTGTCATTATTACTTGTTTCGATAGATTTTCGATTGAAGCGTGGTTTCTAATAGGTATATAATATTTATTTATTTAACTTACACACACTATCTTACAGGTTGAACCCAATACAATAGAGTGGTTAAAATCTTAATCTAAAATCAGACTACATAAATGTATAATCTATACTAACATTATAAAGCTGAAGAGTTTGTTTGAACGCGCTAATGTCAGGAACTACAGGTTGGAATTGAAAAATTCTTTTTGTGTTGGAAAGTCCATTTATCGAGGAAGGTTATAGGCTATATAACATCACGCTACGACCAATAGGAGCGGAGCATAAATGAAAAATGTTGTAAAAACGGGCAAAATTATTCCTTTTTGAGGGCTTCCGTTGCATGCGCTGCGTAAGCGGTTAAAGTTACGCAACATTAATGTATATAGGACTAGCTGTCCCACGCGGCTTCGCTCCCGTCAACTGGCTACGTACCTACCCTACACCTACCCTACACCTACCCTACACCTACCCTACACCTACCCTACACATACCCTACACCTACCCTACACCTACCCTACACCTACCCTACACCTACCCTACACCTACCCTACACCTACCCTACACCTACCCTACACCTACCCTACACCTACCCTACACCTACCCTACACCTACCCTACACCTACCCTACACCTACCCTACACCTACCCTACACCTACCCTACACCTACCCTACACCTACCCTACACCTACCCTACACCTACCCTACACCTACCCTACACCTACCCTACACCTACCCTACACCTACCCTACACCTACCCTACACCTACCCTACACCTACCCTACACCTACCCTACACCTACCCTACACCTACCCTACACCTACCCTACACCTACCCTACACCTACCCTACACCTACCCTACACCTACCCTACACCTACCCCAGCGCATGCAACAAAAGCTCTCAAAAAGTTATATTTTTGCCCGTTTTTGCAACATTTTGCATTTATGCTCGGCTCCTATTGGTTGTAGCGTGATGTTATATAGCCTATAACCTTCCTCGATAAATGGACTATCCAACACAAAAAGAATTTTTCAATTCCAACCAGTAGTTCCTGAGATTAGCGCGTTCAAACAAACAAACAAACAAACAAACAAACTCTTCAGCTTTATAATTTATTATTTATTATTTATTATAATTTATATATTAGTATAGATAGGTAGGGTAGGGTAGGTAGGTAGCCAGTTGACGGGAACGAAGCCGCGTGGGACAGCTAGTAATTATATAAACCTAAACTTCTAAAACTATTAAAATCATCTAAACTAATATAAAATAAAATTTTACTTATCTAAATTTTAATTATAACTAACAAAATTCAACAAAACTCATGCGAATTCACTCCAATTGCACGAAAATATGTCCAGACTCTCATGTAATTCATTGAGCACACAGATTGTGCGGGTGAGAAGTGTTTTTGCCAATATGTTGTTTATATAGCATGGAATAAAAATATAATTACAAATTAAAAAAAAAACCGACATAAAACCTCTAAAAAGCAAAAAATAAACCTCGTACTCGCGTCGGGGAACCGCCAACGCTTACAGAAGTTTATTTTATTTATTTAGCGGTAATTTTGTAATTTAAAATAAATTAATTTTTTTGTGCAAGTGAGCCTAAGTGGTGCTTTAATTCAGTTTGAGTGCAGATAGCAACATAAGACTGGTATAGTTACGGTCGGGCGGCGCTCTGCTGGTGGAGGGCACGGGCTCCGCGCTGGCGCTGCTGCTTTTACTCTTCTTGCCCACGCCTTTGCCTGCAATATTTGAAAGGTTTTGTTTAGTAAGTTGAACTCATAAGCCGCCTCACTCAGGTACTGTGTGAGTCTGATTGTCTCCAGATCACCGCTATGCGATCGGTAGACACAGGCATAGATAATCTTATCCAGACTTGTGTCCGTGTAATTTTAACCGTGATTAAAAAAACATTACCTCATTTTTTACACTACCTTGTCTATTATGTAACACATTTCCTAAGAAATTCGTTTCGAAATATGAACATTTAGACACAAGATTATAAAACAAATGAAAAACAAAATTACATAATAACAGTTACGAAATGACTTTTGTATGGATCATTATGTAACTGGCAGAATGATACTGAACCTGTTACCTCTCGAAAAATGGCGCGTTGATTGTGTGCAGTGGCGGCTGGTGGATCATAGTAGTAGTAGTGCACTTTGCCGACTCACTGGGTAATTGTGTTAGATTTACTAAAATTCACAGGAGCCTATGTAAATCGGCAAACCATCTCGCTAGCGACTTCTAATTCGACGCAAACGCCATCTAGTTACGTCGTTGTACAACTTGTAATGTTGGTACTCGACCCGAAGATAAATTTCGTTCGTCAAACCTCGCCCGCTCTCGGTAATGTTCGGTTCGCTGGGACGGCGCACGAGAATGTCATATTTTGCCGTACATTTTCTATTGAACTATCTCTGTCTCACGCGCCAGGCGTTTTCGCTTGTTTCTCGTAGAATAGTATGAACTCTCGCCGTGCGCTTTAGCCTAGCGCACGGGGAGTATTTTTTACAGCAATGTACGTCTTATTACTTTAGCAAAGAGCTTAAATTTGTTCGTCATAATTTCGTTAATATTGAATAGATCGTTAATCAGATATTATTAATTATTTTTATTTTATTTCTAAACTTATTCAAAACTGACAGTTCAGTGCACGAGTGAACTTAAAGTACAGCCGCCTCTGATTGTGTGTATATAATCTTAACGTTTCTAATAAATTGTTGTTGAAACTTATTTGCATTTACTTAAGTAAGCTCTTCAGGTAGTGGAAAAATAATCGTTCGTGTCTCACATAAAAACACTAGCATGTAGCACTTTTGGCTCACGTCAAAATTGTCTACATCGCTCGTGTTAAAATCTCGACTTTTTATGCTCGACACGAAATGTACTATTTTTAAATATGATAGCTTGTTTTACTACCACAAAAGAACCTACTATTACCAAACGGATTCAAGAACGTAGTAAACAAATTTCCTAATATTTATGTGGAAATGTTGTGGAGTGGCGACTGTGAACCGGCAGACGTTTCGTTGGAAGGCCTCCCGCTAGGTGGACAGGTGACCTAGTGAAGGTGGCGGAAGTCCGTTGGATGCGTGACGTACGGGACCAGCCAATGTGGCGACGCTTGGGGGAGGCCTATGTCCAGCAGTGGTCGTCTTTCGGCTGAAATGATGATGATGTGTGAGACGTACCTTTCCGATGCACGTGTAGCGGCGCGTCGCTGTCCCAGGAGTCTCTTGCGCGCCGGCCGCTGTCGGGCGCGGCGTGCACGCGGCGGGACGTGGCCGCCAGCGTCTCCGAGTCCGAGCTGCCCGAGTCGCCGACCAGGTGAGAGGTGGAGGTGCCGTTCATCTGTGCACCCGCTGTACACATAGTACGTTAGACAAACTATATATATATTAGGCTTAAATATTGAAAACACTACGCAACGCAAAAAAATGCTCAGAATGCACTGTGGCCTGTTACAAATGGCCACAACGCGAATTTCGTGTTGTGGCTTTCACAACATTCGACCACAACGCGTTCTGGTAGAGCAGAAAAGACAGAACGCGTTCAGAGCGCCAACAGATACGACCACAACCCGAATTCGCGACGGACAGATGGCAAGATGCGATGAGATGTCCAAGGTCAGTTAATGAATGGGTCAGTGTTTGACCTTGAGCGGCTATAGGGTGGTAACGTCCCCAGGTTAGCAACACTTACCAAGTTCGAGGTTGTGTTGGTGTTGTTTTCATGATCTTCGGGGTCAAAACCAAAATCCAAGATGGCATTGACGATAATTTGCAAAAGTTGGCAACTTTTCGTCAGCGACCCTGAATCGCCAATGATGATTATGGGGTCAAAACCAAAAATCAACATGACACCGGTGATAAGCTGTCAAATATTTAAAATTTTAACCTGGGTACTTCACCACCCCAGACGCTCAAGGTCAAACACTGACCAACCCAAAAACAAACCTTGGCAAGTGTTGCTTCACAACAATATCACCTGTCCGTCGCCATTTCGGGTTGTGGTCGAATATACCACAACACGAATTCGCGTTGTGGCCTGTTTTAATTTACCAGAACGCGTTATGGCCAGTTTTCGTTTTTGTAAGAAGCCACAACGCGTTCTGAGTTATTTTATCGCTCAATGAGAGTTTTCGATCTTTGAGCCTAACATATATCAAAAAAATGAATCCCTATTGGCCTTGGTCACGCCATAACTTGAGAACGACTTTACTTTACAAAAAATAATAGGTTTTGTTTTTTATTTGTAATGGGTTTGCTCTTGACTCTAGTCTAGGTCAGAGGTGACAGAGACAGAGTCGACGATGGAGTGAGCTTACACAGAAGAAGCCTGTTCACTCTAACTTTGAAGAGATTCGGGTTGTATGCGTTGAAACACAGACGCAGGCAGTGAGTTCCATTCATTCGCTGTGCGCATTATGAAGGATTTTTGGAAGCGCTTGGTTCGAATTGGTGGAATGGCAACAAGGTAAGGATGACAACTTGCAGTGCGTCTAGATGTCCAATGGTAGAAGGGGGCTGGAGGGAAGTAGATAGGGAGGTAGGTATGCCAGTTGACGGGAGCGAAGCCGCAGGGGACAGTCAGTCAAGAAATAATAGCCCTCTAGACCGAATCGCGGCCACGGCAGCCAATCTCAGTAAGACAGCCATCGGCACGGGTGTGTATGTCGGGTGTACGAGGCGTCTTAGTCGGGAGTAAGAGGTGTATGTCGGGTGTACGAGGCGTCTATGTCGGGAGTAAGAGATGTGTATGTCGGGTGTACGAGGCGTCTTAGTCGGGAGTAAGAGGTGTATGTCGGGTGTACGAGGCGTCTATGTCGGGAGTAAGAGATGTGTATGTCGGGTGTACGAGGCGTCTTAGTCGGGAGTAAGAGGTGTATGTCGGGTGTACGAGGCGTCTATGTCGGGAGTAAGAGATGTGTATGTCGGGTGTACGAGGCGTCTATGTCGGGAGTATGAGCAGTCTATGTCGGGGGTACCCAGTGCTTATGTCAGGCGCAGTGTACTCACAATTGCCGGGTGTACGAGGCGTTTATGTCGGGAGTACGAGGTGTGTATGTCGGGTGTATGAGGCGTCTATGTCGGGAGTACGAGGTGTGTATGTCGGGTGTACGAGGCGTGTATGTCGGGAGTACGAGGTGTGCATGTCGGGTGTATGAGGCGTCTATGTCGGAAGTAAGAGTTGTGTATGTCGGGTGTACAAGGCGTCTATGTCGGGAGTACGAAGTGTGCATGTCGGGTGTACGGTGCGTCTATGTCGGGAGTACGAGGTGTGTATGTCAGGTGTACGAGGCGTCTATGTCGGGACTACGAGGTGTACGATGCGTCTATGTCGGGAGTACGAGGTGTGCATGTCGGGTGTATGAGGCGTCTATGTCGGGAGTACGAGGTGTGTATGTCGGGTGTGCGAGGCGTCTATGTCAGGTGTACAAGGCGTCTATGTCGGGCGTATGAGCAGTCTATGTCGGGTGTACTCAGTGTATATGTCAGGCGCAGTGTACTCACAGTTGCCAGCAGTCCGGCGCGTGCGGCGCGTGGTCCGTCCGGCGCGCGCAGCCCGGCCGGGGCGCCTCACCGCGCGCGGCGTGCTGTTGTAGCGCGACCATAGAGCTTCAAACAGCGCCGATAGACGCACCGTCATCGAGTAGATCTGTGACAAACATCATTGGCTAACTCAAATTAAATCATTTATTACTGCAATTGCACATTCGCAAACGTTGGTAGGTCTCTATGGAGAAGAACGTGCAAGAAACTACACTGACACTCTCATCAATCAGTAAAAGTATTTGGTTACATCATTCTTGTTGGAAAATTACATATAAGTGAGAACAATTTAAAAGCGTTAGAGAAAGCGAAATTATTCAAAAACACATTTATTAAAACATGTTGAGGCGGTGAGGATGCGTCCGTTCACGAACATGACGCTGGATCGGCACCACTCAGCTCAATCATCATGGAGGGAACCGAATGATCCAAAGAGCGAGAGAACTCACAACTGTGTGTGTCTGTGTGTGCTACATACCCGGCTTCTCTTGTTGGTGTTGTAGAGGCGGCTATTGGAGAACACGAGGCGAACATCCCGTGCGAACTGTTCGGGACGCAAGTATGTGCCCTCTAGGAGACGCGTGCGCACTGTGCCCAGATCCATGAGATCGGACACCACGCGGCAGTAATCTGATGAAAGTAATTGTGAGAAATGTTACAAAGAACATCGTGTAGGTTAGATATATGAGGGTCGAGTCGATAGAAGAGTAACATCAATATTTCCAGTAAAATTTAAAATAAAACCTTGATTTGGATTGTCCCATCAAGTTTTTATAGTATAATCTTGATTCTACGCTATAGATTGAAAGTCTTTTTATTTTATTTGGGACAATCTCACCGCTCTATTCCCAAACCACTGCAACTCCTGAAAGCCAGAATCAACAGTGGCGACCACCAGAAAAGCGTCGAGCCAGTGAAGCTCGACGAAGTCCCGGAGAATGAATTTAACTGTCTTGTATCCCGCAACGAAATTAATCAGAAAAGAATAACGGAGGAGTAGGAAAAAATAAAAATTCCCACTTCCCTCCATATCAAGCAGGAGACAGAACAAACAAGGCCAATAGGCACAAAGGTTCGTTTACAACTGGGTTAAGCCCAGTTGCCTGGCACCACGGATAAAAATTTGTATTAATATTAATGGGTCCTAATATTGTTTATTTTCATTTGCATTAAGGCGCGACCCGAGCAAAACACCGCGCTAGTCGAATTTTGTGCAGTTTTTAAGAGCTATCTACTCCTTATTTAAAAAAAAATATCAATTAATAAAAATACATTAAATTTCTACATAATGTTGATTCTAAAATTGTAGTACAGTTTTTTTTTTAAAGAGGTATATGTGTCACTAATCTCTTTCAACAAAACCATAAAAATGTGAAATAATTATTGATAGCATGCATCTCCTCGTAAAGTGTTCATTAAATATTTTTTTATAATAACACTAATGGATAGACAATTTGATAACGAACATTTTGTAAGTTTTATTTTTTTCAAAAGACCAATATTCGATTTTATAAAGATTTTATTCTAAAATCTGGGCGTATTCACTACCGTAATTCATGCGCCACCGGTGCCGCTAGGCCAATAGGAATGCTGATATCTCATGCTGATTTTTTGGTCAGGGTACGGCCTTAATATTTGATTCTAATAAAAACGCTTGAACGCACGTAAATTTGTTCTAGTTTCCACAATGTCCGTAACAACTCCGGATGCAGCCTGTACATTATCCAACATAATATTGCGTTCATTCTGCCAAAGAATAAACTCCCATGAGATATGATGTAAGATAAGATCTCCAATAAGATTGAAACAGTTGTGAACTATTGACCCTCTTCTGCAAATATATTTATAATATTTTAGTTTTGCAGCAGCGCACTTTACGTGCGACTACAATAATGTACAGCATATATCAGAAATGTGTGGTCAATTTCGATAATCGTCGTATAAGATGATTTGTCTGGAAAGGGTACACAAGCACCAACCCCAATAAACTGGGATGAGGGCTGTAGAATGAGGTCGCCGTGGTTACCTGGCGCCTGCTCGGGCTCGACGGGCTGGCGGAATGGCTCGGCATCTGCGGACGCGGTCAGCTCCGTCAGCACGCCGCCGCACGCCGCGCGCCATGAGCCGCGAGCGCTCGAACCGCCGCGCCTCGACTGAAGGAACGAATACGTTACTATACTACATACAACGGAGTCTGAACTTGTGTCCGCGTGACGCCATTAGGCGAGCTATATTATTACATGGAACTCAAATAATTTTCATAAGAACAATGTTATTTTAACCGCATTTAGAGTTCGTGAGGTTACTGAAGCCAATATTCAGAATATTGAATCCGTGTTTCGCAAGTTTGTACATTAAATTTTCTGAGTCTGCTGAAAAAGTAGAACAATGTCATCAGCGTAAGATACAATTATGTCATGCTCTAGCTTTAGATTAACAAGGTATGTGTGTATACGAAAAATAGAGTTGGCCCTAAAACACTTCCTTGGGGAACACCGAAAAACGTGTTTTTAATTAGCGCTACGAACATTGCCAATATTTGCGCTCTGGGTATAATCTTCTAAATAACTTTTGAAGAGTTTCAGCTTGTTGAGTTGCCTCTTACACACATGGTCTCAAGGTTGCACAACAGAACGCGAATGGAAACTGTGTCAAAAGCTTTAGTAGGTCCAGGAAAATTCCGACTGTGTGATTATCCTCGTCAAGTTACTATAAATATCGAATCGATAGATACACAGAATATCGACATTTATCGGTAAAAGTATCGAGTTCTTTTAAGCAAGCCTACCTTGGCGGGTGTTCGCAGCGGCTCGTCGTCGGAGCTGTGGTAGGTGGCGGCCAGGTCGCGGTACATGGCCAGCACGTCCACGTCCCGCCAGTGGGCTATGATGTGCAGCAGCAGGTCGGTGACCAGGCGCGCCTGGCGCACGATGGGCGAGTGCGCCTCGTTGAACTGCTCCGCGTTGCTCGCCAGGTAGCGCACGTCGAACTGCGCCGCCGCCGCGCGTCTTGGGAGATAGAGAATTATATCAACTTGTGTTGCCTATATTTACGTTTACGGCCTCATAACGAAAATGCTTCTAATCAAAACTATAGGTAAAGCCTAAGGAAACTTGCGAGTCATTTTCATGGTTTACCAGGTGTTCTAATAACGAAAATGGCTCGAAACTAAAATCCAAGATGGCGCCAACAAAACTTGTATTTTTTTGTCATGGCTGTTACAGCTGCAGGTCCACGAGCGCTACGAAGGTCGCAGTACATACCTGTAGAACAAGTTGTCGAAGCGCGCGCGGATGCTGGCGAGGTCGATGGGGTAGGGCACCACCCTGGCGTACGCGGGGTACTGCTGCAGGTCCACGGGCGCCACGAAGGCTTCGGCGGCCGACAGCGACATGACGCAGCCGATGTGCTGCGCGATGGCGCGGCAGGCGGCCGCCCTGTCGCCGCGGGGAGGCCATTCAGAAGCCTCCGCGCGGTATAGCACGGCCTGGAGGGAGAGAGAGTAAAGTTATATTCTCAAACATGCATGGCAATATTGTCATTATTTTAGAAAAAAGAACACGCGAAGTACCGAATTTACATGTATGATCTCACCCTTAACTCATGTAACACCTTTATATAAAAGGTGTTACATGAGATGATTTATATACCATGTTTTAAGCAATAAAAAAAAAATAAAAAAAATACGGACAATGAAAATCAAATCCATTGCTGGAGCGTTTTTTGAATTTGGAACATTTCAACGCTCCAGCAATGTTGTATGAAACGGCGTGCTGGGTTTATTAGATACTCTTCGATTGGATCTCTTTTATCACTCTTTGCTTAATACAAATTTCGTTCACGTGGCTGTATAGCCATAAATGCGTTTGCCTTTCGGCACAGATGATTAATAGAAAATCGGCGGCAAAGCCGAAAATTCGTCTTGATTTGTTATTTAAATATTTAATAAATATAAATTTAATAATTAAAATCAGTTCCAACGGTTCACGGTCCATTAGATCAGAAGCCAAATTGGCAATGGAAAACCTGCTTCCAGCGAAGTCAAAAGAAAAATACATGAAAGTATATGAACATTTTATGATTTGGAAAAACGATAAAAAATGAACATATTCTCCGAAACAGTATTTTTGGCGTATTTTAATGAGATTTCTAGAACTAAAAAGACATCTACATTATGGGCAATTTATTCCATGCTGAAATGTACAGTTCATGTTGTTCGGTGTTTTCACCGAACAGCTTACCTTGCAATATCGGCCTGACGCGTTAACCTAATTTCATTATATTATAATCAGTGCACTTTTGTCTACCGCGTTAGCCAGGTGTATTCAAACATTCCTTAACATTTTGTAACATTTTAGTCATTAAGAACATTTGAGTTTAGAAATAAATAGTGTTTAATGTAAACCTTGTTTGCAAATGGACATAACTCGCTCACCTTCTGCCGGATACAAAGCAAGCGAACGAACGGGAATGACAGTGTGAAGGCTAGCGAATGCGCGGTGATTACTATTCGTTAGCGTTCGTTTGTTTGGTGTGCCCATCCATTACTCAGTATAAAACAGGCCAATAATCTACTGCCTCATTTAATAAGATTAACTCAATATATGGAACAGCTAATTATGTTTCGCAATTTATGACTTGTCCCATTGTAAAAGTTGATGTTAGTAAAATATTTATTAAAACAAGACATTTGACTGATGAACAAAAACGTTTTAGCAAAAACTAAACTATTAATATGGCCATAATTATATTGATTCACAAGTCAGACAGTAAATTTTTACCGAAATATAACAGTACGTTTAATCAACTGTGATATGTGACAAGCCTTTGACTTCGTAGATCACAATATCTTGCTTAATAAATTAGAAGCTTATGGAATACGAGGAAATATCCTATAGCTTATCAAAGACATATCTAAACAACGAAAACAATATGAATTCAAAAACAATTACACAAGTGAATTCAAAAACCAAAGAGTCGTATCGGTCGCGTGATAGAACAATAACATATGGTGTGCCGCAGGGGAGCGCGCTTGGTCCCTCTCTATTCTAAATAAAGACCAAGATCAAATGACCAGCCTAAAGTTACGAAACTCACCTCCAGTTCGTGCGGCAGTACAGCCACGGCGCCGCCCGCCACCTGCGGCAGGCGCTCCGGGTCCAGGGGCTCTAGGTCCCATGGGGAGAGCCGCTCCACCTACACGGAAAATACAAACAAAATTAGCTCAACGTGGAATGCTTTAGAGGGTTGAAATAAAAAAGACTACCAAGACTTGGCAGATGTGATGGATATCGAATGAATCGAAATTTAATGACGCCAAAAAATACATATATCGGACATGCGTCGGTTAGCTGACTACTTGAAATTTGGAAGCGTAATTTTTTACTTGTTTTAAGGGTTCCCTACCCAAAAAGGGTTAAAATGGGACCCTATTATTACTAAGACTCCACTGTCCGTCAGTCTGTCTGTCTGTCACCAGGCTGTATATCATGAACCGTGATAGCTAGACAGTTGAAATTTTCACATAAAAACAGAATACAATATATATTTAAGTGGGGCTCCCATACAACAAACATGATTTTTTTGCCGTTTTTTTGCGATAATGGTACGGCACCCTTCGTGCGCGAGTACAACTCGCACTTGACCGGATTTTTTTATTGTCATTCATTAGAAATATCGACGATTGTTGCTAGCTAATTTAATATGACCACGTATACGCAAAAATCTGTTTCTGTCGGACAACTGACCACACAATAGAATAACTAACTCAGCATAATGCTATGATACACACCTCGGAGTTGTCCCAGCGTACCCTGAGCGAGAGGAAGTGCGCGGCGGCGGCGTGCGCCCACGCCTCCGCCACCTCGCCCGTCAGCCCTGCCGCCAGGGCACTGTCTCCTGCTGAGGCGTCTCCCCCTGGAATGAAAGAAAACGTGTAAGCGCTACGGCGTAGCCAGGGTGACGTCACGGGAGCTACGACTTAGCGTACAATACCACAAATAGAAGAGTGTGAGCGGTGCTACGGCGTAGTAGCGGTGACGTTACGGCTGCTACGGCGTAGCACATGATCGTTCCAAGATTGAGTATAAGTGGTGCTACGACGTAGAAGCGATGACGTCACAATGTTTACGGCTGCGTAGCAAATGACGGGTATGCTACGCGACGACCTTCTGAACGATATGTTGTCCCTGTAGTACTAACCCGTGGTCTCGAGCACCTGGCCGGTCCACCAGCAGTCGTCGATCATGCAGCGGAAGCGGTCGCCGGGCCCCCAGCGGCGCGAGATGGCGGCGTCGTACTGCTGGCGCAGCACCAGGAAGTCGATGACGTCGGGCATGTCGTGGTAGCGCACGGTGAGGGAGCGCCCCCCTCGCGCGGAGCCCTCGGCCGCGTCCAGGGAGCACGCCAGGCGCAGGCACGCCACGCGCGGCGGCTTGATCACGTACTTGATGCCCACCACCTTCACCAGCTCACATTCCTGCAACAAGCAAAGAGGTTGAAGGCAGACTTCGAGGAATTCGTGGAAAGAAGGTTCTAAGCGCCGTGTAATACGCGTCGCTTACGCATTCGAATCAAACTACATCATATATATGAGTTTAAGTTTGTGACGTTGTAGGGGGTTATCTCTGGATCTATTTAACCGATTTTGAAAATTCTTTCACCAGTAGAAAGCAACATTATTCCTGAGTGTCATAGGCTATAATTTATTTTCAAAAATATCAGTGATCCTTATGAAAATTGCAATAATGTAATTAAAAAAATTCATTCTTTGGCGTGCGCTGAGAAAACTATTGATGATACATAAAAAGTATGTACTACATGATTAAAGTACTTATTAATACCTACAAAAAAGTCTGCGAGAGAATATATCTAAGTATCATAGTTAAGTCACAATAGCAGCTTTTATGTTCTAAATTTTAATTAGATCGCCGGAAGAAACAAAAGTTGGTTAAATTCGTATTGTAGTATAATTCTTATACAATTTTTTTTTGTTATAGGCTCACGTTTGACCACTATCTCGCCTGATGTTAAGTGATGATGTGGTCGAAGGTGAAGAACGCTTGCCTAGAAGCAACCTATTCACTCTTGACTTGAAGACCCCTAGGTTGTAGCTATCAGGAAACAAAGACGCCGGTAGGGAATTCCACTCCTTAGCTGTACGCACAATGAAAGTATTTTCAAAACGCATTGTGCGTATGGGTCGGATAAAACAATTAGTGTTGAACGAATTGGTAGGTAGGGTATGTAGGGTTGGTTGGTAGGGTAAGTAGGGTAGGGTAGGTAGGGTAAGGTAGGTTGGTAGGGTAGGATTGGTAGCGTAGGTGGGTAGAGAAGGTATGGTAGGTTGGGTAGGTAGGGGGGTGGTAGGTTGCCAATTGACGGGAGCGAAGCCCCGGGGGTCAGCTAGTACTTACATAAACGTGCGTCCTTTCCCAGGGCTTGTCTCGTGGATTCACTTTGTACACGTCCTTCTCTGCGACCGCCTCGAAGTACCTTTGGTGACCCTGGCGAATGAAGTAGAAACGACATTTATTACCCGAAGCTTTGATTAAAAGGAGTCACGATTTTAGTATAGAGAACACACAAGGTGTATAATTCAAACGACAAACCAAACGTTGTGAGTGATAAAAGTTAATTCAAAATATCAAACAAACCCGACTGTTTAAAAAGCGAAATAAGACGTAAACAAGATGAAAATCATGCTGTGCAGTCTGAGGATACACCTGGTTTTGGTGAGCCAGCTCGCAAATATGTATTCTCGGGTTTTTTGATTTTTTGAATAAACTTTTTATTTATAACTTCTTAGTTAAAATTTTTTTCGAATTAGGTACATTTAAACATGTGTTATATGTATTTGTGTATATTTTTGAAATCACCTCTTGAAAACCTACACCCCCACACGATGGGTATGGAAGAAAAAAAAAATTGTGCCCCACAATATGGCGCTCAAAATCCGCCATTATTTTTATTTTCCAATTTGAATGTAGCCAGTGACACTCGCAGGGTTAAGACGAATCGATTGACGTAAGAATCATCCAAATCGGCCAACGCGTTTGGTCTCTGGAATGCCACATAGGAACAAACATACATACATACATAGACTGATAAACACATTACCCTCCTTCGGCAGTCGGGTAAAAATACTGCTGAGATTACATAAAATGCATTGAATGGACCAAAACATTAATGTAGCGAGCGCACGCCATGAAAGCTAATCATGTACTAATTGCTCTATTAATTCTAATGAATGATAATACTCACAAGCCTGAAGTACAGACACTGGTCACCCATCTGCGGATGGTAGGGCGCCTTGCGCGGCGACACGGCCGTCAGCCACTCGCCCGGGCGGTACGCGTCGGGCAGCTCGGCCGGGGGCGGTACGGGCTCCGGGGCGGCCCCGGGCGAGCCAGGGGAGGCGGGCTCCGGCGCGGGGGCGGCTCGCTCGGCACGCTTCGTCACCACCGTGCTGGGGCTGTAACTGGACCATAGCTAACTATAGATGTCTGATACCAAAAACAAAAATTTGTTTCCCAAAATGATTAACACAATTCCATCAGAGCTTCATAAGATCGCAACCTTGCACAAATCTTAGTCAGTTTTAGTGTTCGGCAGATCGCAACCTTGCACAATTCTTAGTCAGTTTTAGTGTTCGGCAGATCGCAACCTTGCACAATTCTTAGTCATTTTAGTGTTCGGCAGATCGCAACCTTGCACAATTCTTAGTCAGTTTTAGTGTTCGGCAGATCGCAACCTTGCACAATTCTTAGTCAGTTTTAGTGTTCGGCAGATCGCAACCTTGCACAATTCTTAGTCAGTTTTAGTGTTCGGCAGATCGCAACCTTGCACAATTCTTAGTCAGTTTTAGTGTTCGGCAGATCGCAACCTTGCACAATTCTTAGTCAGTTTTAGTGTTCGGCAGATCGCAACCTTGCACAATTCTTAGTCAGTTTTAGTGTTCGGCAGATCGCAACCTTGCACAATTCTTAGTCAGTTTTAGTGTTCGGCAGATCGCAACCTTGCACAATTCTTAGTCAGTTTTAGTGTTCGGCAGATCGCAACCTTGCACAATTCTTAGTCAGTTTTAGTGTTCGGCAGATCGCAACCTTGCACAATTCTTAGTCAGTTTTAGTGTTCGGCAGATCGCAACCTTGCACAATTCTTAGTCAGTTTTAGTGTTCGGCAGATCGCAACCTCGCACAATTCTTAGTCAGTTTTAGTGTTCGGCAGATCGCAACCTTGCACAATTCTTAGTCAGTTTTAGTGTTCGGCAGATCGCAACCTTGCACAATTCTTAGTCAGTTTTAGGTTACGTCTGCGTCTGAAGTAGGAGGAACGCAGACGCTCGTAAAACGCCAGTGGGATAGCGGCCTTAGCCGTAGCTACGGTGACGTGAGAGCTGCTACGGTTTAGCACTGAACTGAACTGCTACGAAGCGAGTAGTGTTTCTGAAAGATATGCAGTCCTGGTACCCTCTAGCGATTACACTTTAGGTAAACACTAGGAAGGGTCTCAAACTATCTCCATGCCGAATATCATCTAAATCGGTTCAGTAGACCCAGAGATTACCCCCTAAAACCTTACAAACTTTAAATAATAATAATCTTTATTCAAACTTCAAATTGGTAAAATATACTAATAGGTCATCACGTGTTTATTAAACACGGAAGCCTGGCCTTAAGTGTGACGCTCTAGGCGCCCTCGTAATCGACAGAGTTGATGTATCTGAATTCCGCTATCTTCCTTGCAGGGCACTCAGGATCTCCTGTTTTATGATTGCTGGGCTTTTTAAATCGTGAGCAAGTTGCACATTTTGGTACATCAGGTTTCTTCGCGCATTCTGTCATCGAGTGCCCTGTTTCACCACAATGCCCACACGTCGAGTTGACCTCTCTGCACGTTTTTGCTGCTTGACCATACTGTTGGCTACTTTACCTTTACAATAGACAATAACACAAGGATCGCGTATATGTCCAGTCTGCAGTTGGTACTCGTATAAACAAAGCATACGCTACGTACCGGTTGGTGGGCAGCGGCCGCCTGCGCGCGCGAGCCGGGGGCGCCAGCGCCGCGCCCGCCTCCCAGTCCGAGTACTGCGACGACGAAGATGAGCTACAAAGACAGTACAATATTACTTAACACACTGCCTGCTGAACATGTTAAAGCGTTTAGCAAGTATAAAAAGACTTATCACCAAGCTGGGATTGACATATTCTTTTGAGATTTTTATTCGGGCGAATTTTTGTCCGCGTACTAAATTTAACTAACAGTCACAGCGGATAAAATTCCGCGCGATTTTAATCTCCTTCCACCTGTTCATAGAGTTCAAAATACTCTCGCGAATTTAATCCGCGCCGTGGTGCGGTGCATTCTGAGGCAAAACACGGCTTTCTTGCGGTATTATTTCCGCGCGATTTTTGTCCGCAATGCGTGCAGCTTCATACAATTCCATAGGTCGCAGAATAAGCGGAAAAAATCGCGCGAATATAAATCGCAGTGCGTGCTAAGCCTAAACGAACCTTACAAATGCACAACCATTTCATCAAATAGCTATGCTGTTCTGCCTTTCCATAACCAATGTTCAGGGGGATGACCAATAAGCTCTTAGAGTAGATTGTTTTGAGTACGCGTAAGGGACAGATGTATACAAGTCATATTCGGGTTGGAGTTGGTTGCGGGTTCGATGTCCGCACGGAACAAATATTTGTATGGCCTACAGATAATAGTTACGGATGATGTCTTGTGTATGTTAGTTTAAATATTTGTAAACGCACCCACGATACAGGCAGAAATTCCTAGTGTGGAGCAAAGTATAAAAAAAAAATATTAAAAAACCCGGCCAAGTGCGAGTCGGACTCGCGCACGAAGGGTTCCGTACCATTATCGCAAAAAAAACAACAAAAAAATCACGTTTGTTGTATGGGAGCCTTACTTAAATATTTATTTTATTCTATTTTTAATATTTTTTGTTATATCGGCAACAGAAATACATCATCTGTGAAAATTTCAACTGTCTAGCTATCACGGTTCATGAGATACAGCCTGGTGACAGATGGACAGACAGACAGACGGATCGCGAAGTCTTAGTAATAGGGTCCCGTTTTTACCCTTTGGGTACGGAACCCTAAAAAAAGAATATACATCTGTCCCTTACACACACTAAAAATAACCTTACTCTAGGAACTTATGGTCATCCCCCTGAGCAACATTTCATTGCGGGCTAAACGATTTACTCTCAGCAATTTTTGACAACAATAATTGTTAGTCTTCCCAGCAATTATTGGCTATAGTCCCCGGCATGTAACCTGGCAAGGTTTTGGCGTAGAGGGGGTAAGATCCACCTTATAGAGTGAACGGAACGTGGACGCGACGCGATTGGTCAGTCGATCCTTGTGTCAACTGACCAACCAATCGCGCGCCCGTAACGGTGCTAAACGTTCCCCGCGCCCCGCTTGGTAACCAAAGAGACCTAAAAAGCCGGCCAAGTGCGAGTCGGACTCGCGCACGAAGGGTTCCGTACCGTTATCGGAAAAAACGGCATAAAAATCACGTTTGTTGTATGGGAGCCCCACTTAAATATTTATTTTATCCTATTTTTAGTATTTGTTGTTATACCGGCAACATAAATACATCATCTGTGAAAATTTCAAATCTCTAGCTATCACGGTTCATGAGATACAGCCTGGTGACAGACGGACAGACAGACGGATTGCAGAGTCTTAGTAATAGGATCCCGTTTTTACCCTTTGTGTACGGAACCCTAAAAACGACTTGTGCGCATCTAACGACTCTTGCCAACTTACGTGCTGACAGCTATATTAATCTTTTCAATACAGTTGTTAAACATGGCGTACTTTCAGAGGCTATAATTATGATTCGAAAGTTAAATCTTACGCATAGGCATCTTTCTGTTACGCGGTCGTGACTTTTGTTTACGAGCTCGATCATTATGTTTGCAGTTCAGTTTTAAATTTATAAGTCAATTTAAAAAAGTTTAGTAGCAAGGAGTTTTCAAACATAGAATAAAATGGGATACGATTTTATACGAGGAAAAATTAATGATTCCGTACGTTTTAGCATTGAATTCTCATTTTTTTTTTAAATAGTTGTTTAATATGTTTAATTACCAATTTTAAGTTAATTATTTTCACATCAACGTTTGTCAAAAATCGATTAGGCTGTATAGACTGTTTTCGTTGTAAAAAAATATGTCCAGTTGCAAAAACGCGCCATATTGAAAATTTTATGTTTTGTGAATAAACAAATTTAATTCTTTGATTTGTTTTTACTGTTTCTCACAACTGTATTGAAAAACGTCGTGTGATACACGGGTGTGTAGATTATTGCAAACGAGCTGTCATTAACAAGCCCGAGCCGAAGGCGAGGGTTTTTAATGACACGAGTTTACTTCCCACCCTTGTATCACAATGTACTATTTTAAACTCAGTAAAATATTCAATTGTGTATGTTGGTTGTTCGATAAATAATTTCAAACTAAGCGCTCCATCACATTGACTTTATTAATTGGTAAATTTTTACTGAACACCCAACACACACACACACACAAATTTTATCGCTGTAAACCAACCTGTCGCTTTTACTCTTGTTTGTTCCAGAGTTATGCGAGCTACGACAAATCACATGTTTGGCATTAGTTACAAGTTTTATAATGCAAGCAAGAGAAGGGATGCTACCATTATTATTATATGTATTTGTCATTTGTATTTTGTTCACATCATCAGCCTATTAATGTTCCCACTGGGACACAGGCCTCCTCAGGAATGGGCCGTAATCCACCACGCGGGCCCAGTGCGGGTTGGTGAATGTCACATGTCTTCGAATTTTTAGTTCTAGGACCTTCCTTCATCGTTTTGAGAGCAGTGGTGATAAAATAATTTACACAAAGTAAAGCGCCTGCCTGGGCTCGAAGCCACGAGCTACAACTTGTAAGTCGCGGCCAGTGGTATCGGCCACCACTGCTCTGCGCTGTATTGTGTTCATACAAATTAAATTACATTTAAGTAAGAAAAGTCCCTCTCACAGAGAGGAGGCCTGCGTCCCAGCAGTGGGAACATTAAAAGGCCGATGATCGTGAAGTAAGAAAATAACAAATGAGAATTTCATTGTATAGAGAAGACAGTTCAGGTGATAGTTGTAATAAGCACGAAAGAACAAAAAAATATGGGCAAATAGACAGGCTTCCGTTTTACCTACTGGGCATGAAAAAGAATAAGTCGGCAACGGTCACTCGCATTCTGAAGGACCATTTTTATTTTGACCACTCATTCTGAAGGACCATGTTTATTTTGACCTCTCATTCTGAAGGACCATGTTTATTTTGACCTCTCACTTTTTATAGATATGGACTAGTGCACTCACCTAGTGTCAGTATCACTGAGCTCCAGACTGCTATTCCGAGAGTCAGGCGTGGACCTGTCATTCCGGGTAGCTCTCTGCACCCACTCGTCACTAGTATCACTACACGACGCCGACTCGGGCTCCGGGGGCTCCTCGTGTAGTCTCGGCCTGGGTCGGGGCCGCTCGGCGGGGCCCCGGGGGCGGCGGCCCGCGCGCCTGCGAGGCCCCCCGGAGCCCTCGGTGGCCGTGCTGATCATGAGCGGCCGGCGCCGCATCTCGCGCCGGTACCAGCTCTGTTCGAGAGCGTTTAGTTCTGAGCTGAAAAACAATTTACAATGAATTTAGATCTACATAGCGAGCCCAAGTAACGCAGGCTTACAGGTTCATAATCTAGTAAGTGGATGCAGAACTATACTTCTAGATAACTCATAAGTAATCTGCATAAAAACAGATAAAAACTTAAAAGTTGTACAAATTGCAATCAATTCTCCTCACGAAGCGTTCTTCGGAATGTATCAATCTACGAAATGAAACAAGATGTGAATTTCTGTATGAAAGTTCAGTCTCGCGGATGTTTTGCTAAATTGACGACGACACCTAAATTAATGCCTTCATAAATCTATTAATATTAAGTTTACAATGTTGAACGTTAGGTCTGCTAAGCGCCGAAAGATGGTCCGTGTTGGATTTTTTCTGACCTCTGATAGTTTCTTAAATAAGGCGTTTCCATTATATATAAACAAGGCGAAGTTAAAAAAAATATACATTTAAAAGACAACTGATAGCTGTGTTCCCGCTATCAGTTGTCTTAAGACCGCACATTGACCTGATGCATCGCTTCTGCAGCCTAAATACCTTCTCACTTTTAGTGGACTGCCCCCAGAAATAATGCAACACCACAAAACAGAGGAAATCAATTCATGATACACGGTCAGATGAGCTTGACTGTTAACTTTCTTTGAGATTTAAAAAAGAGCATATGCGGATTTGCTAAGTTTTTTACATAGTTCTTGAAAGAAAGAAATGAAAAGAACGACGCTTCTTCAACATGAGGTTTCCATGTTAGTTGGCTATCAATAGTTATGCCTAAGAACTTAGCCTTATTCGCTTCTTCAATATCACAGCCCTCGTAGGAAATGCTAACATTTGGGTTTTCACGGAGTTGATAAAACTGCATGACTTTTGTTTTGCTCAGGTTTATAACCAAATTATTATTATCTGACCAATGTATTATGTCACTCAAGCAAGAATTGATGTCATTATTATAATAATTTGAATAAGTATATTTTTTTATAGCTGTACTGTCATCTGCAAAAAGAACCATTTTGTTGGTTGTTGCTTTCGGGAGATCATTTATATAATTATCAAAAAGTGGCAGACCCAATACACTACCTTGTGGGACGCCATATTTTACATGTCTTGGTTTAGATATATACTATATATCCTAGTAATTTCCGTGCATTGAAGCCTATTACTCAGGTATGATTTTATCAACTTTTAGACATTACCTCTTATACCATAACCATTTAATTTGTGAAAGAGAATCTTATGGTCTACATAGTCGAAAGCTTTTGTCATGTCAGTGTAAATTGCACAGACTGGCTTTCTTTTATCGACAGACGGCATGATGTTAGCTAGCAAGGCAAATATTGCCGTATTTATCGTAGTGTTCTTACGGAAACCCTTTTGTTCTGTGCAAGGATCGTTTTCAATTTATCTGCGATTCCCACACAAAATCTCTAAGGTCATCAGATAACTTGCGACTTAAAATGCCAGTGCATTCCACAACTTTCATGGATAAATCTTTTACTGTCCAGGCTGCTCGTCTGTGGAATGCATTGCCTGACTCAATAAAACGTGCTCAGTCGTTGCCTGTATTTAAAAAACTTGTCAAAGAATATTACCTGTCTCTGTGATTGTATATATTAAGTATGTATGTGTTTATGTATCTATTATTTAGCATATGTATGTATTTTTATTTTTAGTAAGTACTATTGTATAAATATTATGTTTATGGTATTGTCGCACCACTGACAACCCCATGTCATGTCCAGGTAATCTCTGTCCATTCCAGGTTGCCTGGAAGAGATCGCGGAATGCGATAAGGCCGCCCATTGTATGTTTTTAGTATTAAGTTTCTTTTTTTTCTTGTTTATTATGGTGTACAATAAAGTGTATATAAATAAATAAATAAATAAATAAATAAAATAATTTATACTTTTCGAAATAGGCATAAAAAGAGTTACAGATTACCTTCTCGAAAATTGAAATAAAGTGTCGTGCCGTATAGTTCTCGCTAAACTTCTTGGCCGCCCTGAAGTTGGCTACAATGGCTGCGCAGTAGTAAATCTCATACAAAACAGCCCTGTTTCGTGCCTTGCGCATCGGAAAGCCAACTTCAGGGCGGCCCAGAAGCTTGGCGAGAACTATACTCGTATTTAGCCAATAAAAGTCTATAATGATATATGATGATACGTGGGCAGGGCACATTGCTCGCAGAACGGATGGCCGATGGGGCCGAAAAGTTCTGGAATGGCGACCGCGAACCGGAAGACGATACGTTGTCGGCCTCCCACTAGGTGGACCGATGACCTGGTTAAGGTTGCGGGAAGGCGCTGGATGCGAGACGCACGGAATCGGTCAATGTGGCGACGCCTGGGGGAGGCCTATGTCCAGCAGTGGACGTCTTAGGGCTAAAATGATGATAATGATGAATGAATACGTACCATGTCTTGTGAATGTGTTCCTGCGCGGCGTATGCTAGTGGCTGCACTATCGGCCGCGTGCACTGCGGCACCAGCAGGGGGTCGCCGCGCTGCCAGCTGCCCGCCGTGTATCTCACGCCTGACGAATTAAACATCATGAAGGTTACAGGCAAAAAACAGGGAATGTCTCAATTAATAGATTTTGAGAAAAACGCAGTTAAAAGTTTAGAAGTATGTAATTTTTATTGAGATCATTGTACGCAGTAACTTTTAATTGTAACTAACTAAATGTTTACTATTTAAATAATTGTGTTGTTGACAATGGACTTATTTATTTATTTAATACTTCATGCACACATACGTACTGAGGCGGACTTAATGCCATAGGCATTTTCTACCAGTCAACCTTTGGGTGATGCCAAATAGTGGTAATATTGAAAATAAATCACGACAAGATAGGTTTATTCAAATACAAATATATACATAAATACTATAAAATACAAAATATTAAAACAAATAAACTAAATACAAAAATATACTTAAACAGTTTGTAGTAGCAGATATTTGGAGAACATTATCGCTATGACGATACTAATGCCAACTTCTTACGAACGTGCTCCCGAGCTTTCACTTTGAATGCCAATCGGTTGGTTGCCATCCTGATTTCCTGGGGGAGCGCATTCCACAGAGAGATAGACTGAACGAAGAAAGAACAGTGAATGAAGTCAGTGCGATGAGTGGGACATTGAAGAATACGGTTATGTGAAGAGCGAAGATTTTTGCTGTGGTTGTCGCAAGTATATTGAAAGTGAGGGGCTAGATAACTTGGGGTGTTGGAAGAAGTTAGAAATGAAAATAAGGTAGTTAGTGCCCTTAGCTATAAAAATATTTAAATTAAACAAAAACTAAATAAACAATCTTAGAACAAGAAAAGGACTGGGCATGTCCATGACATACCGGTAAAGAAGAAGGATTTTCTAAGGCGCGGGCCACATAGAAATGGCGTCGGGCGCGGACATGGCACTGGCGGCTTGCGGCTTCCTATTCAATTCAAATTTCATACAAAATGCACGGAAATAAAGTGCAATTTAGGACACACGGTTGCTCGGACGTAGTTATGACAACATGACGTGTGTCCTAAATTGCACTTTATTTCCGTGCATTTTGTATGTAATTTGAATGGAATAGGAAGCCGCCCGTGCCATGTCCGCGCCCGACGCCATTTCTATGTGGCCTGCACCCCAGGTGACAGTTGTGATTTGGATTAGAATTTCTATAAAGTTTGCAGTTTTGCTTAAACAAAAATGTGATTGAGAATAAAACTACCTTAAATAAAGATTTGCTAGCAAATAAAAAAAAAATTGTAATTGTGACATTCTCTGTTTTTTGCCTGTACCCTTCACATGGTAAATGTATACCGATATTATAAAGAGGAATGATTTTTTTTGTTTGTTTGTACCGAATAGGCTCCGAAACTACTGGACCGATTTTAAAAACTCTTTCCTCTATGGAAAGCTACATTATGCTCGAGTAACATAGGCTATAATTTATTTCCAAAAAAAATTGAGATCCCTATGAAATTTGCTATAATGTAACACAAAGTAGCAAGATTTTTCCCATATAATTCACTAGCTGACCCCCGCGGTTTCGCTCCCGTCAAAATGATAGCCTTCCTTTGGGATAATTTTCGCTTTTCACGCAGGGGAAGCCGCTGATAATAGCATAATTATGATTGTATCTATTCTCATATTTATATACAGAAATGCCTTTGTTACAATACGTACCTTCTCCCCTCCACACCCCGCGTGACTCCCGGCCGCCAGCCACCGCCAACGCCTCAATCATGGCATCGATCCTCGACCTCGGGGCGTCAGCAGCCGGGATCAGCTGCGACAGCGCCAGGTTCTCCCTGCCCGGCACCAGCCTCTGGTACTCCGGCGCGTGAGGAGCCCCCTCCACATCCACCAGAAATGGGGGTGGGAGTAAGTGAGGCGGGGTGTCGGTCTGCTCGTCGTGGGCTCCCCCGTGAGCGTCCAGCACGACAGGGCGGTAGTCGGTGTGGAAGAACAGCTCGGGCGGCAGCGCTCCGTAGAGGCGGTGGCCGCGGCCCAGCCCCAGGAGCAGCAGGTGGCCGTGCGAGTCGGTGGCGGCCACGGTGCAGCCCGTGCCCCACTTGGCGTCGAAGATCGCGCCGTCGCCATGACCTAAAGAGAAATGGAACTATGAATCGACTATCATTTAAAAAAAAACCGGCCAAGTGCGAGTAGGACTCGCGCACGAAGGGTTCCGTACCATTATTACAAAAAACGGCAATAAAATCACGTTTGCTGTATGGGAGCCCCACTTTGATATTTATTTTATTCTGTCTTTAGTATTTGTTGTTATAGCAGCAACAGAAATACAGATCGTCTGTGAAAATTTCAACAGTCTAGCTATCACGGTTCATGAGATACAGCTTGGCGACAGATGGATCGACAGACAGACGGACTGCGGAGTCTTAGTAATAGGGTTCCGTTTTGCTCTTTGGGTAAGGAACCCTAAAACATTGACAAATTGTATGGCTTTGGGTCAACAAGACGCTTATACTGCGAAAATTTGAAGACTGTAGCTCCAACTGTTTAACTGTGAAACCTGTGTGACAGGACGACACACAGACAGACGGACATGACAGCAATAGGGCTTCGTTTGGACTGTTCAGATACGGAATCCTAAAAAGAAAACTTGTGTTAACACATACCATCAATCCTGTTGTGGAACTTGGCGAGCGGCTGGTCGGCCTTGGCGTCCCACACGAACAGCTGTCCGTCGTGGCCGGCCGACAGGAACACGCCGGCCAGGAAGGGGTGCGCCTCCAGCACGTAGGCCTCGTCGCGGTGCGCGGCCAGGGTGCGCACGCACGCCGCACTGCGCGCGCACCACACGCGGATGGTGTTGTCGGACACGGCCGTGATCACGAACGCGTCGCTGATGTCCCAGCACACCATCGTCATCTGGAGATATCAAATGTCAAAAGGAGCCACATCACGACACAACAACTCAAATAACTTGTGATATTAACTAGCAGACAATAAAACAAGTCAAATTTAAACGTATCTAAGAACATTTTCGATAATTTCAACTTAAGGTTACACTAGTCGAAAATTCTTCCATACAAACGTAGTCTAGGGATTATTCCACTGTTTGACGATGTACGTTCAAAATAAAAAGTGATATTAATTTGTCTCATCATTATCTAGCCCTGTGTGGAAGCAAAAAAGTAAAAAAATAAAATATTTGATAGTTGTGAGCGTCGAAAGTCCCACATTTCGACACTAATTTTAACGCATTTTTGGGCGCGAATAAATACCATAAGAAGACGGCAATTTGCAAAACGGCCTCCATACAGGGATATATTAGTAGTTCAACAATGCAAATAATTTTATTTGAACAGATAGATTTGGTCGTTTTTTCATGATATCTAGACTGCCAAAGGTCTGTTTATAAAATTTCGCGCGCTCGGTTTCGTCCTAAATCATTATCCATTTCGCTACAAATTTGCAAAAGTGTGTATTCGTACGCAAACTAGCTTCCTACTGCTCATCACAGCATCTATCTCTTCCGCACTTGTTGTCGGTTGATATGAAATGCATTTTAACCCCGCGCACAAAATAATTCGTGCCGTCGACTAGTGTACCCTTAAGGCGCCTCCCCGAGCAAAACGCCGCGCTAGTCATTTTTGTGCAGTTTTTAAGAGCTATCTACTCTTTATTTAAAAAGATATATCAATTAATAAAAATACATTAAATTTCTACATAATGTTGATTCTAAAATTGTAGTACACTTTTTTTTTAAAGCGGTATATGTTTCACTAATCTCCTTCCAACAAAACCATAAAAATGTGAAATAATTATTGATAGCATGCATCTCCTCGTAAAGTGTTCATTAATTATTTTTTGTACTTGGATAGACAATTTGATAACGAACATTTTGTAAGTTTTATTTTTATCACAAGCCAATATTCGATATTATAAAGATTTTATTCTAAAATCTTTATAAAATCGAATATTTTGGTCCCGTTTTTACCCTTTAGGTACGGAACCCTAAAAATCATATAAAATAGGTAAGAATACTGTAGTGTAGTAGAAATAAATTAATTACTTTCAATTAATGATTGGCAAAAAGACTAGTATCCAAGTCTAAAAAATATATACATTAGCTTGGTTGTTGACGACCACCTTCTGATACACGTCAAATTAGCTTAGTTTAAATAAATATACTCTTTGCCATGGTATAATAATATACTCCGTATACTTCGCCTGGTAGGCTCTTAACAGGATGGCCCAAGACTACGTCACGATAAGTGTTACCATTGATTGTCCTTTTCAGAAAATTTTGGTACTATCTCATTTGGTTAATGAAAATAAAATAAATTTCTAACTCGCTTAACTATTTAGTAACTCATGTGATTCATCTATTTAGTGTTAAATTAATTTATATATTGAATTATTAGTTCATAATTGCTTTGTTAAGTTAAAAAATGCATTTTGCTCGGATAATTCAATCACACACGAAACGAACAACACATCGAATTGACAAATTTCATACTGACAACTCGCCATTTCATCGCTATTCACACGCGTCGTGTCACTCACACCTATAGCGTTGTTTCGCTCGGTGAGCAAAATACTGTGGCTCTCAAACATTTGTGATGAACCCGTGCACTATGAAAGATATACAAGGAAAATTATTAATTGTTCCGTACTAAACTGTAAAAACAAAAGTATAAAAGACGGTGTAATAAGGTTTTTTTTTTTCCAACGACGAGACGCTATCATATGCGTGGCTTCAATATTGTAACTAACTTCAACAAAAAAACTGGTATGTGACCTTCTACATATTATTTCATTTATCTACGCGTTGTAAATTCCAAAATTTAAGGCATAATAGTGTCAATACGGCTGTACGCCCGAACTTTAACCTAACCTAATTAGTTTTTCACAAATTTTAGTCAAGTCAAGTTTTGTGGGTTTTCGTCCTGAACTAAATTAAGTTGGTCCATTTTATCACGACGCAGCGTGTGACTTTTACAACATTTGAGTTGTCAAAGACATTGTATACCTAGACCTCAGTTCAAATAAAAAACCAAGATGGAACGTTGCAAACAACAAGGTGATGCCGGTTAAAACTAGGTACGCCTTGCCGTATGACACAATGATACGTACAACGAAACAACGCATTAGCTTTTCGGTCGAGCTCTCAGAACAAATAAAAAAACTCGACAGACAAGCTAAGGCGTAGTTTCTTTTCGTGTCTCAGTAGCCGTGGCTTTTTCACCCACGGTGAAGCGAAGAGGAACCCGAGGAGGGGCCGCTCGTCAGGGCTTTGACCGATTAAGACGACGACGTAGCTGCCAACAAGTAGGTTGCGATGCCGCTTAGCAACAGGTGGCATTGCATCTGAGGCGAGCCGCGATGTCATATGGAGCGTCCCATACGATATCGTGGCTGAGGGTTGGAGACCGAGGCGGGAGAATAGTGCCGGTATTACGGTGCGCCGCTCTCCCTGCCTTCCGCGGCCTGGACGGGGTCGCCACCGTCTGATTGCGGACGCGGTGGGGCCGCAGGAGAGGTCCCTATTTACTGCGACCGACGGTAAAGTGGTAGGTGGCGGGGCCACTGACCTGTCCCGTCACAGGGGGACCAAGGGTGCCATACACGGGGTCGTCTGGCGCCCATGTGTTGGTTTGGTCCCTGGGGTGGTCACGGCGTGCGTGATGGGAGGTACACCCCAAAGGAGGGTCCGGTGACGGACAGCCGCGGCGGGTTCGCGGTGAGTGCTAACGCGTGCCCGTGTTCCCGCCATAAGCGACACAGAAGGACACCGTAGAGTTTTAGTGGGTTGGAGTCCCACATAACTGCGCTATCTCCCCGTGGTAGCATAGCATGCATGAGCATTTCCCCAGGCTAAAAAAAATAAAATTAGCAGGCACCGGCCTGTGATTGTTTATTTTTTGTATCGAGGGGTAAACTGATTTACCCTTGCAAAGAATTGATCAGGGTTGCTGATATAATGGAGAAACTATTTTATCAATATATAAATCACGGTCAAACGTTGCACAATGAAAAATTCAATTTCACAAATTTTACTCGGCTTTTGCATGATGTCACAGAGGACTTGTAGTTCAGTATGAAACGAGAACCTATCTAAAAGTCATCTTCATCTTCCTGACTTCGCCCCATGTCACTTGGGGTCGGCGCAACACGTTTTCTTCTTCCATACCGTCCTGTCCTCCGTCACGCCATCACTCATCATCAATCTTTTTTTGGCTTCCCCCTCCTCCATCCATCCACATTTATATTCATAACACTTTTAGTAACATGCTCATCATATTACCATACCAGGACAAACGGTTTCCTTTCAACTTTTCTGTCACTGGCGCCACTTTCAAGCTTCCTCTAATATACCCATTTCTCACAGCCTCCATTCTCGTTACTCGCACATCCATCTCAATATACCAATATCATTCTATCTACGCGTGAGGAAACTAAATAAAACCATAACATGCAATCAATTAAAAAAGAAGCAAAGCAAAAATATACAAAAAGTATCAAATATGTAGCTTTATTAAAAATGATAAAAATTGTATTATTTTTATCTTTTTCCCCACTAAAAAAAGTTTGAGAACCGCAACACAATTGATGACGTAGTCTTGGACCAATCACGTGACCCAGCTGTCACGTAAAGAGAATACCATGTGTTATTATACCATGCTCTTTCCAAACAATAAATTATACATTTCATGCTGTAATAACTAAGTAAAGGAAATACTAATGCGATATTGCCCTTTTACTTCAATAATATTACCTATTAAAAGTTACCCAGACATAACCTACAAAAGTTCACGACTGAATATCTATTATACTCAGCATTCTCGAACAAAAATTCTTGAACTAATTCAGAACATCACCCTGAGTTAAACCAGATATTTTTCATATAATGACGTAGAAATTTAATCTCAGCTAAAACAATGTATGGGCACCTGCCATTGTTCTTTAAGCTACCAGCAAATAAGTTTGCCGATTTCCTGAATCTAGGGACTTTTCTTTTTTATATTATTTTACAAACATTGTCATACCTTTAGTTTCTTCCCGTCCTGCTGCGTACTCTTAGGCTGCAGTAGTACATGCCTCCACTGCGTCGCGTGTAATGTCCACAATGCTGCGCTGCCGTCCTGTACACAAATGCACAAGTTTTGAGTTAAGGGCCTTCCACCGCTCTAGTGCCGTAAAACGTTTACTTTCTAAAGCATACTCCTTAGTAACGGCTAAAAAACATATATTTTTCCACAGAAAAATGTATGGCTGGAATGTCTTCATAACTGAAATAGCATAAATGTAAACCAAATAATATTTTGCAAACAAAACTTTGCCAAAAGTAGGTTCAATATTGATATTTTGGCATCGAGCGGGCGCACGGCCAGTACTGCGTTAACATTGGGGTATATATCGCCTTAATTGTGGTAAAAAGCATTCAGCATAGTTAGCGAAACTGCGACAAAGACTAGTCGTTTTCGTGATCAAAAGTTTTAACGTTTACATAATCAAATTTTGAATATAGCAGAACTCATTATTGCTTTGAATAATAAACTACGGTCAGAGCAGTGGTGGCCCAGTGGTATCGGCCGCGACTTACAAGTTGTAGGTCGTGGGTTCGAGCCCAGGCAGGCACTTTTCTTTGTGTAAATTATTTCATCACCACTTCTCTTAAAACGGTGAAGGAAAACATCGTGAGGAAACCGACATGTCCTAGAACAAATAATTCGAAGACATGTGACGTCCACCAACCCGCACTGGGCCCCCGTGGTGGATAACGGCCCATTCCCTCTCACAGAGAGGAGGCCTGTGTCCCAGCAGTGGGAACATTAATAGGCTGATGATGTGATGTGAATAAAATCTCGTTTTTTTTTTCCAAAAGCGGTATATACTATCCGGGTCAAACATAATCATAATGTACTATAAGGGTCAAAATTGCAGTCATACTCTACCAAAACAGAAAAGGTATTTTTTTTGTAGACAACAGAATTTCAACTTTTCGCGGTTAGTAGGAATAATCTATACTTTAATTTCTATACAAAATATTAAATCAGTTGTGAATAATGTTTAAATAATAATTTAACTTCTTCTACAAAAACTAAACATTAGAGTTTTGGGAGAGTATGACTGCACTTTTGACCCTTGACTGTACATAACATTATGTTTGTATTAAAGAAACCGAGTAATTTCTTTTGAGTGTATGAGGAAAGAATGTGTTAGCTACCTTACTACCAGACACGAAGCGCAGTCCCCGGTGTGCCCACGCGATGCTGTCCACCGCGTCGTCATGCACGGGAGTCTCCAGCACCTGCCAATAGTACTTGTTATAGTAAGCTCAACTATCTGCTGCCTAAGAATACCTTAGGAGTGGTAACTAATTGTATCTAGGAGCAGTATTATGACGTGTTAAAACCATTGAAGTACCATAACAAAGAACATTGGATCAATATCTAAATCCAAGATGGCGCTGATGAAAATTTGCAAAATTTCGTCATGGCTGTTATTTTCATGCTTGGGTCACTAATAAAGTACATGGGGTCAACATCAAAATCCATGATGATGGTGACAGAAATTTGTGAAATTATCGTCATGGGTGTCAATTTCATGGTTTCGGGGTCACTAATCAATACATATAATAAATCTGTAGAAAAGAAATTTTTGTACATCGAAAATATTTCCAAAAAAAATAGCCAGGGTGTTAAAGGATAACCAACATAACCTATTTCCGGCATTTTTTGAATTTTTGTCTGTTTGTCTGTTTATTTGTGCACGCATCACGTGAAATGTACGAAACCAATGTAAATAACTTTTATACATAAAAATTGTGCATAACTTGAAGAATTACTTAGTTTTTGTTCCATCGGTTAACTCTATCAAAAGTTACATGAATTTAAAGTGTTCAAGAAGTAAAATATCACCACACACGCAATTAAGATACTCGGACAGTTGAACTCGATATTCGATAGATGGCGATGTGCATTTGAAGTAATTTTCTGAATGACGATGTTAAAATTCTCCGCGAAAGAATGATGACTATAGAAAAAAAATAGTAGGTAGGTAAGCAGGGTAGGCAGGAAGGTAAGTAGAGTAGGGTTGGCAGTCATGACGGGTGCGAAGCCGCGGGCACAGCTATTAACGAATATGGGGTTAAAATCAAAATCCAAGATGACACCAAAGGAAATTTTTGTCATGGGTGTAATTGTCGCGGTTTTAGGGGTCACTAATAACGAATATGGGGTCAAAATCAAAATCCAAGATGGGGCTGACGTTAATGGGTGTAATTTTCATGGTTTTTTGGGTGTACTGACTCGCTTGGGCCCACCGGGCTCGTGCTCCACGGTGTAGATGCGCACGTGGTGGTCGGCGCTGCCGGCGGCGAGGAATGCGCCTCCGGCCGACCAGGCGGCGCAGATCATGTGGCACACACCGGGCCGCATGCGCTCCACGTACTGCACTGGCTGCGACAGGAAGTGCCCGTCGGGCGAGCACGTCCAGAACGCCACGGAGCAGTCGGTGGAAGTGGACGCCAGCCAGCGCACGTCCTTTCTGTAAGGGAGATGGTCAAAGCTACAACCTAGACGGTTTTAAGTCACCGAGGAGCCATCCCTTAAGTCTCCACAGGGATGTGCCTTGACAGGCATTGCACAGCCAGGGTTCCTAAGTGATATTTAGGTCATAGGGCTCCTTCTTGCTGACTGCTGATGTTGACAAAGACAGAGATATTTTATTTCAAGTAGGCCACCAAGCGGCACTTTTGAACGTTAGGTAGGTACATTAAAATTTACAAGTTATAAAAGTTGATTCTACCGTGCATTCGGAAAGTAGCTTGTTATGGAGAAGAATGCACAAGAAACTCCATAATTACTCTCTTAAAAAAAAATGTTGTTTACAATATTTAGTTACATAAGTACATTCATTAATAAATTCATATATATGAGGACAATGCACCCAGAATAGCACTACACACTATACTACGTACAGGCATAAAGTAATAAAAGTACTCACACATGCACTGTGCAGTTATATAATAGAAGCACCTTTTGTCGACGTTTTATAAGTGCCCATGTAGGCCTATGTAAAATAAAAATATTTGATTTTGATTTTGATGAAGCTAGAAAAAAAGCATTAACATACGAAGCAGTTAAGTTATGACCAATCCCAACTGACGGCGTCCGTTCACGAACATGACGCATGAATTGGCACCACCCAGCTCAACCATCATGAAGGGAACCGAATGATCCAACACACGCGCCACCATCAGAGAGACATTTGAGAGAGCATGACACACTCAACTGCCAGGGCACACACAAGTCAACGAACGACACACAGGTACAGTAAATGTTAGATTTACAGTTGGGTACATAGTACTCACACACGTGCTTTGCAGTTATACAATAGTAAGGAAATTGAGTTTATACAATACAAATATATTCAGTCTTCAGCAGTTCCAACAACACTTCAAAACAATAATGTTCTGCATATCACTTGGTTTTGCGCCCTAGTGGATGTGGAGCAGGAATAGCATTTAGCCAAGCATTTTAATCAGTGAAGTAATCCCCCAACTTATAATATGTCAGCCTGCATAGTGTGCGTTTTATACAAGTTTTAAATTTCGTCTCATTTAGTTCAAGAATGTGAGGTGGAATTTTATTGTAACATTTTGTACAGTACCCCATGAAAGAAGAGGCTACTTTTGCCAGTCTGAAACCTGGTTGAACTAATTGGTCCCTATTTCTAGTAACGTAATTATGTCTGTCGCCGTTTTTACTAAAAAGATGTAAATTCTTTCTCACGTACATGATGTTTTCATAAATATATTGACAAGGAACCGTCATGATGTTAATGTCCTTAAACAGTTCCCTTAGGGTATCACGCCGGCGAAGATTATATATTGCTCTGATGGCTCGTTTTTGCAGAATAAAAATTGACTCAATGTCTGCAGCCCTCACTTGATCACCAGGGTTTTCATAATGAGGTAAAAATGGTACCCTCACTGGCGCAAGGCCTTTTGAAGGTTTCCTCGCGATAAAAAATGTCTGGTCTTTGATTTAAGTCGTCTTTCTGGGCCATCATGTGCCAGTCTTACCATCAGGAGAGATAGTGGTCCTACGCTAGCCAATCAATAATAATAAACAGGCATCGTACCTGGCGGGCGGTGCCCAGTGCACGGATGTGATAGTGCCGGCGTGGGCCGCCAGCACAGCCCGGGGCTCTGCCCCTCCTAGGCCCCATACGCGCACCAGGCGGTCCACGGAGCCGCACGCCAGCAAGGCTCCGTCTGCGCTGATGCAGATGTCCGTAATCTCCGCGCCCACGCCTCGCAGAGTGGTGACGAGGCGACCGTCTATTGCGCTCCATACCTGACGAGTGAGAACAATGTTATAACAGGTGTAGAATGCCCTTTACAGGTCGATTGAGGTATATGAAACAGGTTGGCAAGTCCTGTAAGCTCCATTGAAGAGGAAGGATTCTCAGATCAGACGGTGTTATGTCTGCTTCGGGAACATTACAGTGTGTAGTGTATGTAGTGTACCTTGACGAGCATGTCGTCAGCGCCGGTGCAGACGTAGCGGCCGGTGCAGTCGAACACGAGGCAGTATACGGCCGAAAGGTGGCCCAGCGTGCGGCGCTGCAGCTGCAGACCGGCCAGCATACGCGCCGGGAACATGGCCTGCCCACCGCGCCCGCCCGGCCGGGCTGCCGCACCGCCGCCCAGCTCTCGAGACACCAGCCGACGCACTGCCCAACAGAGAAACTTATAAAGCACCTGAGGACCTAGATGAACTGCTGTAAACCTATTTAATCATGATCTTAGATATAATAAGAGGAGTCATACAACGCAACGCTCTGCTACAACATACCTAAGCTATGATCCTGTTTATGTGATGCATACAGCGGCTTTGGCCTGACCAGCGTCTCGCTGAGGAGCGACAGCCGCGCGGCCAAGCGGTCGGCGTCTGCCGGCGCGTCGGGTACGTCGGGCGCGGCCGGCGCCAGACGCGCCAGTGAGACTGCGCGCTCGCACACTGAGGCCAGGCGACGCCATGACACGTCTGAGTGTTGGGATGCCTGCAACACAACTCATGGATGGACAGGAAGTTCTCTGGCTCTGACCTAAGCCACAGGTAATATAATACTAGCATACAAATGCCTCATCCCATACAAAGATACCGTGCCGACGTAACTAGCGTTTTTCGTCTGTTTATTCTGATATTTTTTTGTACATCGAACGCATTCGGTTTTGTTTCACGGTGATAAATAGATGGTGTTAGCAGCGACTTGCAAGTAAAAGGGTTTGCTAGGTTCGTGAATATTTTTTTCTTTAAATACAGTGAAGGTTCGTTTTATATTATTTTTTTGTCAAGTTTTTACAGTTTTTCTGCACCTTAATGTGTTACAATGCAAATTTGCGCCATCTATTGGCATCAATTTTAAATGATCCGTTCAAATAATCTTTAAAATGTGAATGAGCCCAATATTCCATAATTTTGTACTTAGGAGAGTTGATTAAACAAGAACATAGAATTTTTATGTTCAATTCCAGAAAATATTTATTTTACACACATTCAATAACAAACACAGTGCATATCGCGCCATCTAGTGCGATTTATTTGAAACAAATTTTCTTTCTTAGCGCTGAGACCCTGTGCCCACATTCTTATGTGAAGGAACTGTCGAAGTGAGAGGGCGATAACAGCCTCGAAAAACTGGTCATTGTTACCAATGCCAACACGATGGTCTGACCAAGATAAGATCCACATCCTCAAGCAAACTCCAGCTGGTGATGATGGCAACTTTGGACCAGAGTCGATGTGAGATTCCACATAAATGGGTGTACCATGATCCTCAGTAATGAGGGAGTTAAACTGAGAACAAATTATCGGACGCGGCTGACGGACGCGACTGACAGCTGAGACTTATACAGTATCTGTGTAATGAATTTACATTACATTGTGAAAACAATCGGACGTAACTCGCGGACGTGGCCTAGGGCGTTCGGACACCCGACAGAGATCTGGCCCTTTGGATGTTTGTGTCAGCCGAAAACGTCCCCGGACGGTGTGCACGGGGTGCGGGACGTGTCCTGGCGTCAGAACAACTCAGACTACCTACAGGATATCTAGCACATGCGAGGTTATAAATAAAAACCGGCCAAGTGCGAGTCGGACTCGCGCACGAAGGGTTCCGTACTTGATAAATTGCGGTTTACGATTTATGACGTATTAAAAAAAACTACTTTCGGTGGAAGATTACATGGTAAAGTACATCATATTTTGTGTGAAAATCTTAATGCGGTTCACAGAATACATCTACTTACCAAGTTTCAACAGCATAGTTCTTATAGTTTCGGCAAAAAGTGGCTGTGACATACGGACGGACAGACAGACAGACAAGACGAATCCGTAAGGTTTCCGTTTTTTGCCATTCGGCTACGGAACCCTAAAAATGGAAGAAAAACTTATAGAGTGTGTTCGCAGCATAGAATTGCGTCCTCACTTTCACTACTCGACATGTTTCTACGTAAGCATAATCTTCGTTAAATGAGCTATACTCGTACTATCTATGGAATAAGCGCTCGGACGCGTCCGCAAGCCGCGTCTCAAACGACTGTGCCCACTTATCAGTCGCGGCAGTAAGTCACGTCCGATAATTTGTGACCAGCTTTATTAAAGAAGAAGGAACTAGACAGAAATGTGCATATTGTATGCCTCAATGGCCAGGTATAGCTGAAGCTATTAATTTGTTCTCATTGTAACAATGAATGATGAACCTGTGACCCACATTACGGTGCCAATAAAATTCTTCTAATGATGATCACAATCATCCTAATGTTTAAGTTCATTAACAATGCCGTGCAGGTGGCAAAGTTTAGTCCAAACAAATCGGAATTACTGTTTTGCCAGCGACATGAAGAACAATTCACTAACTTGAACATTAAGACACACAGTGGTCGGAAAAAGGCAACATTATACATGATGATGATGATTGAATTTAGAATATAAACTTATTTTTTAAATAATAAAAAATTGTAGTTCTAAAAACTGAAAAACACGCTTTAATGGTAAGGATAATAGGACAAACTGTTTAAATTATTGCATTGTCATCGGTCCTTGATAAGTGTGCAAAGTTTCAAATCAATCCAACGTTTTGAAGTGGGTGAAAATCACGTTCAAAGATTCCGTTACATTGATACATTGTTACATAGATACATACATACCAAGCTAATAAAAGCGTGTTAATATCGAACAAGTTTTCTAACAATTACAGTGATTGCTGCAATGATATCAAAAAGGATGTTTAACCTGCTAGTCCAAATAATGGAAATTCAAACAAAAGGCAAGTAACAACAGCAACAAGATCTACTTTAAAGTAAGAACTACTAATAGATGATAAATAAGATTAGTCACGTCATGAATGTTGTATGTTATTATATAATGTTGTGCAATATATATTTTTTTTTTAAGAGATTCAATGTTGAGTAGAGTATTTATATATTTTTTTTTATTTTTTTATTTGTGATGGGTTTGTTCTTGACTCTAGTCTAGGTCAAAGGTGACAGAGACAGAGTCGACGATGGAGCGAGCTTACCCAGAGAAATATTTATTTATTTAAGGACACACACCAAAAATACATGTTAAAGTACTCATATTTTTACATTGTATAGTGTAGCCTTAATTTAAGGCTGCCACAACATGCATTAAACAAAGGAATAGGAAACGTAGAACAGAAGATACACAGATTTTACTTTTTAAAATAGTTTGTTACATAAATACAGTTTATTGTAACTGTAAATGCGACATATATACAAAAACATATGCATGAATACTGGTTTTGCTCGATTAATCCAAACAGTGGTGATTGGTACAAGAAGAGAGAGGCCTATGCTCAGCAGTGGGCGAAATCGGGCTGGGGATGATGATGATGATGATGAATCCAAACAATTTTGTTCAATGTTGTGTCAACAGACAAAAAAAGAAAAAAACAATATAAACATATCCCAAATCTTTATATTTATATTTATGTAAGTGAACAAGACAAAAGAAAAACATATAAAAATATTGTTTTCTCTTGTATGAAGTATGGAGGAATGTATAAGCTGATAGTGAGAAGAACTACTTCTAATGCATGATTTTTAGAGATTAGAATAGATAGAATATATTTACCTAAACTTCAATAAAATTAACAACATAGAATGGATAACTTGGCGCACGGTTGGCGCAGTGGTTAAGCGATTGACTGCTGCGCTGCGTGTCGCGGGTTCGATTCCCGCACGGAACAAATATTTGTATGACCGACAAATAGTTGTTCCCGCTCTGGGTGTTTGTATATGTCAATTTATATGTTTGTTAACGCACCCACGATACAGGAGAAATTCCTAGTGCGGGGCAACGTTTTTTTTTAAAAAAAAAAAAAAAAAAAAAAAAAAAACTCCTCTGAAATTCCGGAATAATAAATGCTGTTCAATCTATTTTTAGGAATTTGGTGTCATATACACAATATTGCATTCTGAATATTAAAACTATTAGTAGCCATCATGATTTTATCAGATAACTATTACTAAATATCGTGTTTAGTTAGTTGACTGTTGGAAGGGAGCAACCCCTACGTAACTCGCAATGGAGGCAATGTGGAGCCATGTGTTCGGTATTTTCACCGAACAGCTTACCTTGCAATATCGGCCTGACGCGTTAACCTAATTTCATTATATTATAATCAGTGCACTTTTGTCTACCGCGTTAGCCAGGTGTATTCAAACATTCCTTAACATTTTGTAACATTTTAGTCATTAAGAACATTTGAGTTTAGAAATAAATAGTGTTTAATGTAAACCTTGTTTCACCTCGAAAACACCGACACCTCGCTAAGTACCCCGACACCATGGTTGGAATGTTCGAAGACAAAGGTGCAACGTTTGTGCTTTGGCGACAGTGGGACCGAATATACATAACGATATTAAATGATAATAAACAGAGTTGTTGATTTAAAAGGAGTTTTATTTTACCTAGTTGTATAGTCAAAGATTTGTTTAATTTTTTTTTTCTATCAGAAGCATACCGTGACACAAAAAAATAGTTTTGAGATATTTGTTTATACATTTTCTAATGCATTGCAAAAATAACAAGTTCCCCTTTTGCAAAGGAAATAAAAAATCTAAATATGGCGCCACAGTACGTCACGCAGCGCTCGTGACAGCTCGGGCCGCGATCGGATTCCCGCCGGCCAATCGCAGCTGAGTACTACTGCAGTCGATCGCTAAAACGAGATGGCACATGCGACGTAGCCACCGAAGCGTGTGAAGAAACGAGACAGAAGCTCTTCTAATTACGACACGGCTCCTTCCCGATAGTGCATGATATAACAATTTTTTCGCAAATTAGCCAAAAACTTTAATTTTATCACTGAAACACCACAAAAACATTTTTCACGATATTCCACCGTATTTTCACGATCGTTTTGAAGCATAACACAATTTAAGATTTTTCGCCGTTTTCGCACAATTTATTTATTGCTAGTCTCTAAACAGTCGACAAAACGTAAATAAACAAACTTTTGAGAGCAAAAGTCCGCTAAACTTACCAATTCATCGTAGGATTGGGCGTGCTCGCGTCCCTCCCAGTCGAGTCGTCGGGGCAGCACCTGCAACACCGCGAACTGTACAAAAACTTTTCAGCGAAGTTTCAGCGCGTTTGACAGCCGCAGCCACGTGCGTCCGCGACCAAAACAACAATATAAGCTCAAACCCGGCACTAGGAAAAGCTCAAACCTACCTCAATACTCTCGAGCTCTTTTAGCAAAGTCTGCAACAGAAACGGTCACAATTAGCTCACTCAACTATACAGGACAACAAATTGATCATATTCCGAGCCAATTTACCTTTGCAGTCTCTTTCAGGGGTCCGCCCGATAGAAATTTCGCTATCAGAAAGTAGAGCTCTGAAATCGGAAAAGCTAACATTACACGACCTCGCACGATATACACTCACATTTTCGACCATTAATTTCTTGGCACTGCACTTACCGGGAATGACCCTGAGCTCCTCGTTGGACTCCTCCATAACCCTAGTTTTTAATCCAAGGGTTAAAACTGAACTTCACATTACATTCACTATAAAAATCCAGCAAACATTTCACTTTACATTGTTGACGAACAGATAATGCAGCCTCCTGTAATAATAGCAAAATGGCGTTTCAACTGTCAGTCAAACAGTTCGTGGAGAATCTGTGTCGGTCCAACAGATTTTAATGTGGTTCGTTACGTTACTGCTAGATGTCACTGCAAGTCAATTAAATATTTATCTATTTTATCAAAAAAACACTTGCGAATACGCACAAAAGTCTTAATAAAATTGGATTGCCAGTTTAGTTTCTATCTATTTCTGATTTCATATCATTCATAGCATGACCTTTAACGTGGCCCCATTTACAAGTCCTTGACCCCGGGTCGGCCAGGGACTGACCCACATAAAATATTTCTTCTGGCAATTTTAAAGTTGTCAAACGTCAAAGTGTGCCGATCCGATACGCAAGTGTTGTTAAAAAATCGTAGTAAGATGCATAAAATCGTAATTTTTAACCATGGAGTTTGGTGCTGAGTGGTGTTTTGTGTGTGAAACATTGAGTGTAAACAGTAATTCTTGTGAACAAGTGGTGTGGTGGAGGACTTTCCCGCTTTTGAGCCGGGGCGGTGTCGGGAGTCCAGAGGCTCTGGTGCTAAGAGCGCGAACAGCCCGCGGGCGTGTGGAGCGCCCTAGCATGTCAGTCCGGCCATCGAGCTCAGTGCCCACATCAGTCTTATGTACGTGTAGCCGCATCTATTCGATTTAGGTCAGCTGTGTGTAATTGAGCATGTTATGGTCAGTGGGTATCGATTGCTGTCTATAAATACACGTGTCCCGCTGTCCTGCACACTGCTGGGGACACGGAACACTTCGAAAAAGGTAGTTAACAATATTTAGCCACTTAGAGCAATGTTCATTAAGGTACTTTAGTGAAAACAAGGTTCACAGAAAGTTCTGTTGTGAGTTATTTAAATTATTAACTATACAACAAGGATCGCCTTTATAATAAAAGTTATGAATAGGACCAGGTATTTTCTACAAAAATGTTTCAAGAAACGAGATGAGCGATTTGAATCATTTAACTCGAATAACTCAAATCAGTCTTTGAACTCGCCAATTCGGATGGAGTTTCTTCAAAACAGAGTTGATTTGTTTTATGCATTCGTCGTGCCGTGTACGAATGAACTGGCACGTCTAGCTTGGCGGTTTGAATAGGTGATTTAAGAAAGTGAGTGAGTGAGTGATACAGTGAATAACTGCGATTCTACGAGTTGAAGTGGACAAAAAATATTGTATGACTCACTATGAATTCTTGTGATTTGTGTCTACTCGATCAATCCTTTTTTTCTTGTTGATTTTATTTTATTATTTAAGAAAAATCAACAAATCAGTATGATTTATTTATCAAAGTTCAATTTGAAATTTATTTAATCAAAAAGTTTTACAAAGTTTAAACATTGGCCCCAAACTAGGCAAGCCTCTATCTTGGGTACCAATTTTGAGGGTACACCATTAACCATTTTTTAAATGTGGTCGGTAACATAAAAAAGTTAACTTAAATTACATTTTTTTTTTTAAACATTGCCCCACACTAGGAATTTCTTCCTGTATCGTGGGTGCGTTTACAAACATATAAACTCACATACACAACACCCAGAGCCGGAACAACTATCTTTAGGTCATACAAATATTTGTTCCGTGTGGGAATCGAACCCATGACACGCAGCGCAGCAGTCAATCGCTCAACCACTGCGCCAACAGTGCGCCCTACAAATAAATAAATAATTAGTTCCCAATAGGTAATATTATTTATTATTATTACGTTTATTCAAATATGTACACATTTTAAATTTACATTTTTAAATATTTCTTTATAAAAACAAATCATAAAAAAAAAACATTTAAAAATATAAAAAATAATGGTTGTCCGCCGGCATCGGGAACAGGGTCCAAGCTACCGGTGGTTAGGGCTCCAGAGACAGGAACCTCCTCACAATGCGAGCCGTATCGAGGAGTACTGCCTTCTGTATCAGACCTTTGATCCAACCGCCCAATGACAGCCTCGACAGATGGTCGTCGAGGCTCTTGGCCATCAGGCCGTTGGCCGTAACGACAATCGGCACAATGATCGCCGAGTCCACATTCCACATGTCGACAACCTCGTGTGCTAAGTCAAGATACTTGATTTGTTTCTCTTTCTCAGCTTTCACGAGGTTCTCGTCATGCGGGATGGTGACATCGATTATCATTGTGCGGCGCGCTAATCGGTCTATCACCACTATATCTGGCTTATTGGCAACAATAGTCCTATCAGTGATGATAGACCGATCCCAGTACAACGTGACATGGTCATTTTCGAGAACTGGGTCGGGCACATACTTGTAATACGGTACCTCCGATTCCACTAGATTGTACTTTAAAGCAAGTTGCTGGTGAACAATCCTGGCCACTTGGTTATGCCTGTGTAAGTACTCGCCGTTAGCCAGACGAGAACAGCCAGAGATAATATGTCTGATGGATTCACCCGGACGGTGGCATGCCCGACATATGTCAACCGTCCCGTCCTTCATTATATGTCTCCGGTAGTTATTCGTCAGGATAACTTCGTCCATAATTGCACAGACAAAACCTTCAGTTTCCCCGAAAAGGTCGCCGAAACGTAGCCAGGATACGGACGCTGGAAAATCTACATCGGGCCCATGAATAGCCCGATAGAAGCGCCCGTGTAGCTCCTTGCCTTGCCATACCTCTTTGCGTTCATCAGTCGATAGTATTACAGGCTTGCGCCAGTTCTCTTTAGCCATGGACAACGGGGTGAGTCCCTTGTCCACTGCGACCACATCCCGGTGCATACCCACTTCAGCTTTTGAAAAGTATTCTCTGAGGCTGCACACCTCGCGGTTGTGAAGAGTCTTGGCGTTTAAAAAGCCTCGACCCCCACACTTCCGCGGGATGTACAGTCTCATCACCGATGATCGTGGGTGATGCATCCGGTTTGCAGTCAGCAGTGTCCGGACCCTCCTATCGAGGGCGTCAAGCTCGGTCTGAGTCCATTTGAGTATGCCGAAAGAGTACATCAAAACCGGCATGACCCAACTGTTGAAGGCGCGCACCTTATTGCCGCCCGACAAAAGGCTATTTAATACCTTTTTCAGGCGGCCAAAGAAACGCTCCTTCAGCAGTTGCTTCATGTCAGTACTGTTGATGCCCAACGCTTCCGACATACCCAAATACTTGTAAGTTTCGGTCGAGGAGAGGTGTCTAAGGTGTATGGAATCAGAGAGTTGAATTCCCTCGGATTCCATAATCTCCCCTTGCTTTACATGCATGACTGCACATTTTTCCACACCAAATTCCATCCTGATGGAGTTACTGAAGTTTTCAGTTACCTTCAGTAGCTCCGTCAGTTGGAATTTATTGGGGGTAAAGAGTTTCAGATCATCCATGTAAAGGAGGTGAGATATGACCTGACCACCTCTTCTCAACCGATAGCCCAGTCCTGAATCCTCCAGCAGTGTACTTAGAGGATTCAGGGCTAAGCAGAACCAAAGTGGGCTCAAACTGTCGCCCTGAAATATTCCCCGCTTAATCCATATAGGCTCATCATCCCCCTGAATCGGTCGACATCCTGGATATCGAAGGACTGTCTTCCATTGCCCCATACATGACTCAAGGAAGGTGCATAGAGTTGCATCTATTTTGTACAACTCCAGCACCCTCATGAGCCATGTATGTGGTACAGAGTCGTAGGCCTTCTTGTAGTCTATCCAGCATGTGGACAGATCCTTGCGGGATCGATGAACCTGCTGGCTTATGGCCATGTCAATGAGGAGTAGCTCCTTAGTGCCGCGAGACCCATTCCTACATCCATTCTGAGAGGTAGACATTATTGAGTTATCTTCAATGTGTTTATAAATTTTTGCTCTCAGGATGGATGTAAGAAGTTTATAAACCGTTGATAAGCATGTTATTGGTCTATAATTCTTGGGTTCCGCGGGACTACCTGTCTTATGGAGCAGGTGGGTAATTCCTGTTGTTAAAAACTGCGGAAGCGACCCAGACTCTAAGCATGACTGGAATTGAGATGCCAAACATTATTATTAACATTATTTGATTTATTATTATTATTATTATAGGTAATAATAACCTTGAATTAAAACACTAGATTATTTGTATATGTATGAAAGTAAGTGTAGGTGTGTGTGTTTTGCAGATTTGTTTGTGAACATATGTGTGAGTGAATGTGAGTGTAAGAGTGAAGATATGAGTTAGTGGCAGATCTTTTTGTGAGTATGTGTATGAATGTGAGTATAAGAGTGAGGTGTTAGACCTGTTTAAGCTCAAAAAGAAATAAATGTGTTAAACATTCATTACTTTTTCAGCTTCATCATACGAAAGGTTCAGCAGCCAGGCAGTTAGTCTATTTTTTATTTGTTTCCGAGTGAGATTTCTGAAGTCGCAATTGTTAATCACCTCATTATAAACACAAGGGTCAAGAAAAAGTGGAAGCCTTTGGGCGAAAGTGGATTTAGCTGCAGGAGCAGGAATCTTAAACTTGCGTTTGGCCTGTAAAATACTTAGGTTATGATTTTGAAATGGTTTTTAAACAAAAAAAAAATATCGGGAACTCGCAACAAACAGTAAACATGGTAAATATCCCGCTTTTAATGTTAATGTTAGTGGTTTTTAAACAGTTGATTATTCAGAGTAATGGGTTTTAACAATCAAACTTAATCTCTATTTGCAAATATATTGGACATATTACTCGTGAATACTTTGCTCCACTCCATGACTTGGCTCATTCATTAAGTAACTTGTTGTTCTTGTTGTTCATTAAGTAATTAAGTCAATTCGACTCTCCAATATTGTAGTTTAACGAGCCCAACTCAGAGGCATGATTTGGCTCAATAATAATATATCTTCGAACATATGCTTCTCCTATCGCATTCACATCACCCAATTATTGCTGCTGTCGTCCGCATCGAATCAACTCGAATCGTTATTTGAATCAACAACCACTTCAACTTGAGTAAAAAAAAAATACGACTCGTTCCATTGCTACTTTACCCAGCTGTTGCAGAACACCCTGATGCTAACTATGTTGATGTTTAGTGTATTTTCTAAATAGCAGTCTAGACTTGTGGCCAGTTGATGACAATAGGCTCGTCCCCTATTACATGGTATTTAAATCATCATCATCATCATCATTTAACTGATGAACATAGGCCCTCCCCAAGCGTCGCCACATTGACCGATACCGTGCGTCTCACTTCCAACGCATTCCCGCAACCTTAACCAGGTCATCGGTCTACCTAGTGGGACACCTTCCAACGCATCGTCTTCCGGTTCACGGTCGCCATTCCGGAACTTTTTGGCCCCATCAGCCATCCGTTCTGCGAGCAATGTGCTCTGCCGATCACGCAAGGAAACTCCGAGCATTGTCCTCTCCATTTCCCTTTGGGTGACTTTAAGCTTTCTGATAAGGCCCATTGTGAGCGACCACGTCTCGGTCCCATAGGTAATTACTGGCAAAACACACTGGTCTTGAGAAACTGCGGTAAATTGGACGTGAAGATACGGATTCGACGGTTGACCTCCTTCTCGAAGTTAGACCTACCCAACTGGACCGTTTGTCCCAGGTAGACATAATCGTCTACAATTTCGAGTGTAGAGTCTCCGATCACACCTCCAACACCTTGGAGCCTTTATTTCGCTCGATCACGTCTTTAATACGCTCGGTATTAAAGAGACGGACCTCTAAATCCTTGAAAAGAGACCTCTTCTTTTCAAGGATTTAGAGGTCCGTCTATTGAGCTGCCGGTATTTGCACGCCTCATCTGAAAGTTGCGGTATCATCTCACGCCTCACCTTCATAAGCTTGAGAGTAGGGTCTTGAAGGACTTAGACCCAACCGTATGTACAGTTTCCACGAGCCCATCGTTGTAATCGTCCACGGCGCTTCCTAGGCACTCGAAACGATTCTGGAGTTCGAGCTGAAAGCTCTCGGGGTTTTGGACCCGGATCTGTGCTGGACGGAGCGTGGACTTCATCAATCGAGACCTTTCAAGCTTAATACACCTCATGCTTACCATGCGGTGATCGCTCCCGGTTTTCACCGAATTGATCACAGAGACATCATTGAACATTTGCTTCTTGGCTGACATGATAAAGTCGATCTCATTTTTCGTTGCACCGTCGGGGCTCTGCCAGGTCCACTGCCTGTGTTACCGTTTTCTGAAGAAGAAGTTCATCATGTTCCTCCTTCTCCATGGCCAGTAGGTGACCCCGGTGGTTCCGACGTCCAACTCCAAATTGCCCCAATTGCAACTCATCATCGTCTCGTTTGCCCAGTTTCGCGTTGAAGTCCCCCATGATAACGGTGAAGTGAGTTTAGAAACCATGCATGGCTCTAGAAATATCCTCATACAAGGTCTCCACCTCGAAGTCGGTGCCGAGGTCGGGGCGTGGACCTGTACGATCTACAGCGAATATCTCGAGGATATTCTGAGTATAAGGTATTCCACCCTGGTCGAGTGGAAGATAAACCCGACACCACCCTGGGACTGCTGGTCACCCTTTCGGAAAAGAGCAAGTTACCGGTTTTGAGGATCATCGAGTCCTCCCCCTCTCTTCGGACTTTAGATAACCCTAATACACCATCGTAACCTGCTCAATTCCTCTTCGAGTTCGGTGATTTTCTCGTCGGTCCAGAGTGTGCGCGTGTTGTACGTAGGTAGCCGGATCTCGCCCGGAGATTCTTAGCATACGGAGATTCCCCATGCCATGCCGTAACCTCGACGGCTACCGTAGTCGAGGGTAGGCAGGCTGCCGGGCACTAGGGGCCATTTTTATCAGTGCTATTTATGGAGAGGGAGGGGGGGGGGGCAGTTTGCCATAATCTCCACGATTGGCAGCCGGGTTGGCGATCGCAGTATGATTGTTACAAATGCACAGAGAACGCTACTGCCCATTCTCTGGTTTGTCCCTTAGTCGCCTCTGACGACACCCACGAGAAGACATGTTATGGTGAAATTCTTTACGTCCGACACCATACGGAACAACAATTATATACTATGACAGTTTTTCACGGTGTGATGTTAAGATGCCTATTTTAAAATCTGTTCTGGAGATGGAAAGCACTTGTTTTGGAGATTCAGGCAAAGAGCATTACTATTCTACCAAGTGACTCGAGTTCTACGGTCTATTAATTTCAACCTCTCTGGTACATTCTACCGCCAAAGATAGGTAATCCTTATACAAGAAGTGAGCGGCGTGTGCTGGTTGGAGGTTGGTGTTCAATTGTAGATTTTAAACTGAGTGGGTGTCAGCAGTTCAGCACACTGCCATGAGGAAACTATTTTATTTTTCGGCGCTGATTTAATCTGAATACTTAACCGGAACAAAGTATAAGTTAAAAACAGAAAATAACACAAAAGTAGGTAGGTAGTAATGAACAATGTTATTCTGTCCGCAGAGAGCCCACAATGTCGGGCGGCGCGGCGAGTGGGAGCGCCGTAGGTGCGGGAGGCGCAGGCGCGGGCGCTCTTGGTGGACTGGGCGGCTCGCTGGAGGACAAGGATTGTGACCTGCTGTGCCCCGTCTGCTTCGAGCTCATCGACGAGGCCTACGTCACGCGCTGCGGACACTCCTTCTGCTATGCGTGTATCAGTAAGGTGAGTAGCCACGGAATAAAACAACGTGTAACAGTTTTGTTTTTCAGAAAAACAATGAGAAATGAATAATCATTCCTCCGATGACTATAATTGTTGTAAAAATCTGCCGCAAATTAAATACCTAATTCTGTTTCCTGCCTAGGCGGTAGAGCTCCACCGGCGCTGTCCAAAATGCGGTGCCGCGCTCGCGTCTCGCGATCACATCTTCCCGAACTTTCTGCTCAACGAGCTGGTGGCGCGGCGCCGAGTGCGAGCGAGACACGAGCCCGTGCAGCAGCCTAGGGGGCCAACTGTGAGGGCGCTGGTCGCCGCTGAGGCGAGGAGGCTGCCCCTCGCCGACGTGGATGCTATGCTGGACCTGCTAACGCGGCGCAAGCGACTGCTGGAGGCAGAGTGCGCTGCCGCCCACCACCGGCTGCTGTACGAGTTCCTGGCGCAACTGCACAAACACCGCGCGCACCAACTGGAGCAGCTGGCGCGTGAAGCATCGCTGGTGCGCAAGGACATGGAGCACGTGGCCGCTGTACTGAGGGACACGGCACAGGGTAACCATCAGCTTCATTATCATCATCATCTTTCAGTGGAAAGATGTTCTCAGCCTGTCATAGACCTCTCCCAAATGTTGTCAAATCAACCGGTTCTGTATTTCTCGCATCCAGCGGATTCCCTCGTTCTTTAACCAGGTAAACGGTGCACCTTTTCCTACACTGCGTCTGCCGGTATGCGGTCACCACTCCGAAAAATTCTGCCCCCGTCGACAACCCGTTCTGCGAACGATGTCTGTCACCATATCCTTGTTCACATTTTTTGTTTTTATATATTTCGTCATTATACCTTCTGATTTCAAAAAGGCTGTACATTCTAAGCAGAAAAGAGAAGCCAAAGGCAGCTATATCGGTTCAGAGAAAAAAAAATCTTAAGAAAGAGCTTCTAAACTCAGTAAAAGTACAGAAGATGATGTTCTGTAATTAACTAGTATTCTTTCAATAAAGTAAAAGAGAAACTCAACTCTATACCATTTTTTCTTGATTTTCAAGGCTTTTGACACAGTCTCTTGCTCAAAATCTGCAACGAATTGGCATTAGGGGTCTGTCTCTCGATATCTTTAGATGTTACTTAACAGACAGTTATTTACTCCCTTTCTGTCCATTCTTAGATTGTTGCCACTAACTTTACCACTAAAGATGAGATCCTTAATTATCGGCATCCCACAGGGTAGTGTTCTTGGACCTGCCCTATTTTTAATTTATATAGACCTCTAGTGTAAATTATCTTTAAGAAACTCTAAAATGTTAATGCACTCTGATGACAAAGTAATACTTGTGAAAAAGGCGTGTGCGTGGCTTTGTGTGTAGAAGGCAAAAAACTATTAAACAAATCAGTTTTTAGTTATTCTAATTACTCGTTCTATATCTCCTTAATCCTTCTATCTTGTGTCCCAGGTGCGGCGGGCCTGGCTCGCCTGCCGGAGGCGGGGGACGCGCCGGACGCGCCCCAGGAGCCCGACGCGGGCGACGCCGTGCGCGCGCTCAAGAGAGAGCTGGCGGACCTAGCAGGGAGTGTTGGTGACACCGCAGCGCATGTCGATGGTACTGTACTATATTTAGTCTTTAGGTTTTTCTTCTAGGCTCGCCCCCTGTTGAGTACTATAGGTGTGGTAACCCTTTGTGATGTTACTTTTCTTTTTTTTCAACCTGTAATCGAAATTAAAAACATATTTTCCACTACCTTGTCTATTATGTAACACATTGCCTAAGAAATTCGTTTCGAAATATGAACATCACAAGATTATAAAATTAAAATTAAAAAAAACAAAATTATATAATGACAGTTGCGAAATTACTTTTGTATGGAGTTTTGATATCATTATGTAATTGGCAGAATGATACTGAACCTGTTACCTCTCGTAATAGCGCGCGTTAATTGTGTGTATATAGTCTGTGGTTTTTAGTCTGAACGTTTCTAATAAATTGTTTTGGAACTTATTTGCATTTAAATAAGTAAGCTCATCAGGTAGTGGAAAAAGAATCGTTTGTGTCTCGCATAAAAAGGCTTTATTTTATCAATCGTGTTAAAATCTCGACTTTTTATGTTCGACACGAAATGTACTATTTTTATGGATTCGTACACATTTATATGATAATATTGAACACAATGATACGAAAAAATAAACCAAATTAATCGATTGTTTTTGCTTTGAATGTTTTTTTTTGAACTTGGTAACTTGTGTGTGGCAGGCGGAAGCCTGGGCGTGGCGTCGGAGGAGGAGAGCTTCGCGGGCGGCGCGGGCGCAGCGCCCGGCGGGGACGCGCTGGTGGCGCGCTGGCGGCGGCTGCACGCGCACTTCGACGACTTCGTGCAGGTTCAACATTGTTATTATTTACAAAAGCGCGCTATTAGAAAATTATAAAGAATGTTTATTCAACTGCTCTGAAGATACACCAAAACGCACTCGGGAGGTCAAATTCGCTTTTAAAGATCGTTTTCAGATTTATATCGTGCAATGTTTGAGAATAATCGAGCGACTAACCGTGTTTTTCGCAAATAGTGAATTCCACTTGCATCAAATCAGACACCAAGCCCATGAGAATGTCACAATGTCACGTGTATCGCTTGCTTCGCTGAAATGTTACAAATGCGAGTGATACTGGGCACGGTACTTCATAATAAAACATTAAAGTACAATAAATTATTAATACACTAGCTGACCCTCGCGGCTTCGCTCCCGTCAACTGGCTACCTACCTACCACCCACCTACCTACCCTACCCTAACAACCCTACCCACCTATACTACCTACCCTACAATACCCAACCTACCCTACCCTACCCTACCTACCCAACCTACCCTACCCTACCTTTCTCCCTACCCTACCCTACCCAACCTTCCCTACCCTACCTTCTCTACCCTACCTTCCCTACCCTACCTTCCCTACCCTACCCTACATACCCTACATGCCCTACCTACCATATAGGTAACATTTTGCTACTTTGGTTTACATTATTGCAATTTTCATAAGGATCTCTAATACTTTGAAAATATATTATAGCCTATGGCACTCATGAATAATGTAGCATTCTATTGGAGAAAGAATTTTAAAAATCGGTCCAGTAGATGCAGAGATTACACACACACACACACACCATCACTCATTCGCATTAGTTAGTTCCGTGTTGACAATCTCTATTTAAATGGATGTAAGGGGGCCAGCACCGAAATATCGGGAACTCGCAACAAACAGTAAACATGGTAAATATCCCGCTTTTAATGTTAATGTTAGAACTAGCATACAAATGCCTCATCCCATACAAAGAAACCGTGCTGACGTAACTAGCGTTTTTCATCTGATTATACCGATAATATTTTGTAAATCGAATGCGTTCGGTTCCGTTCCACGGTGAAATATCACCATCTATATCCGTAGAATGGAACCGAACGCGAACGATGCACAAAAAATAATCAGTGTAATCAGTACAGTACGTCAGAACCGTTTTTTTGTATGGGATCAGACGCCACTGTTATTACTCTATGTCTCTCTAAACCGGACAAGGAAGTTTGCAATAAAAACGTGTTCCCCATAATAAAAGATGTTAAGAGCTATCTTGTCCCCCCCCCAGTGCTACTTCGCGCACCGCGCCGACGAGCTGTACTTCCCGGGCTCGTCGGCGGTGACGCCCGCGCCTGCGCTGGCCGGCGACTGCGGCGCCAGCACGCCGGCGCCCAGTGTGCACAGTGAGGCGCCCGCCGGGCTGGACGCCGGCGACCACGTGCCGCAGGGACCCGCCGATACCAGGACAGTCGCCACGCACGGTAAGAGTGACTACGGGGGGTCAAGTTGTCTACAAGTTGACTTACCATTGTCCTCCTGCTCCTGCCCTTGTCCCATGTTAGTACTAAGCGTCGGCGCAACTCGTACTCCGTCCTGTCATCCGTCACGCTATCAAATATCTGCCTAGCCTTTTCTATCTGCCTGCCTGTCATCCGTCACGCTATCAAATATCTGCCTAGCCTTTTCTATCTGCCTGCCTGTCATCCGTCACGCTATCAAATATCTGCCTAGCCTTTTCTATCTGCCTGCCTGTCATCCGTCACGCTATCAAATATCTGCCTAGCCTTTTCTATCTGCCTGCCTGTCATCCGTCACGCTATCAAATATCTGCCTAGCCTTTTCTATCTGCCTGCCTGTCATCCGTCACGCTATCAAATATCTGCCTAGCCTTTTCTATCTGCCTGCCTGTCATCCGTCACGCTATCAAATATCTGCCTAGCATTTTCTGTCTGCCTGCCTGTCATCCGTCACGCTATCAAATATCTGCCTAGCATTTTCTATCTGCCTGCCTGTCATCCGTCACGCTATCAAATATCTGCCTAGCCTTTTCTATCTGCCTGCCTGTCATCCGTCACGCTATCAAATATCTGCCTAGCATTTTCTGTCTGCCTGCCTGTCATCCGTCACGCTATCAAATATCTGCCTAGCCTTTTCTATCTGCCTGCCTGTCATCCGTCACGCTATCAAATATCTGCCTAGCATTTTCTGTCTGCCTGCCTGTCATCCGTCACGCTATCAAATATCTGCCTAGCCTTTTCTATCTGCCTGCCTGTCATCCGTCACGCTATCAAATATCTGCCTAGCATTTTCTATCTGCCTGCCTGTCATCCGTCACGCTATCAAATATCTGCCTAGCCTTTTCTATCTGCCTGCCTGTCATCCGTCACGCTATCAAATATCTGCCTAGCATTTTCTATCTGCCTGCCTGTCATCCGTCACGCTATCAAATATCTGCCTAGCCTTTTCTATCTGCCTGCCTGTCATCCGTCACGCTATCAAATATCTGCCTAGCATTTTCTATCTGCCTGCCTGTCATCCGTCACGCTATCAAATATCTGCCTAGCATTTTCTATCTGCCTGCCTGTCATCCGTCACGCTATCAAATATCTGCCTAGCCTTTTCTATCTGCCTGCCTGTCATCCGTCACGCTATCAAATATCTGCCTAGCATTTTCTATCTGCCTGCCTGTCATCCGTCACGCTATCAAATATCTGCCTAGCATTTTCTATCTGCCTGCCTGTCATCCGTCACGCTATCAAATATCTGCCTAGCATTTTCTATCTGCCTGCCTGTCATCCGTCACGCTATCAAATATCTGCCTAGCCTTTTCTATCTGCCTGCCTGTCATCCGTCACGCTATCAAATATCTGCCTAGCATTTTCTATCTGCCTGCCTGTCATCCGTCACGCTATCAAATATCTGCCTAGCATTTTCTATCTGCCTGCCTGTCATCCGTCACGCTATCAAATATCTGCCTAGCATTTTCTATCTGCCTGCCTGTCATCCATCACGCTATCAAATATCTGCCTAGCATTTTCTATCTGCCTGCCTGTCATCCGTCACGCTATCAAATATCTGCCTAGCATTTTCTATCTGCCTGCCTGTCATCCGTCACGCTATCAAATATCTGCCTAGCATTTTCTATCTGCCTGCCTGTCATCCGTCACGCTATCAAATATCTGCCTAGCCTTTTCTATCTGCCTGCCTGTCATCCGTCACGCTATCAAATATCTGCCTAGCATTTTCTATCTGCCTGCCTGTCATCCGTCACGCTATCAAATATCTGCCTAGCATTTTCTATCTGCCTGCCTGTCATCCGTCACGCTATCAAATATCTGCCTAGCATTTTCTATCTGCCTGCCTGTCATCCGTCACGCTATCAAATATCTGCCTAGCATTTTCTATCTGCCTGCCTGTCATCCGTCACGCTATCAAATATCTGCCTAGCATTTTCTATCTGCCTGCCTGTCATCCGTCACGCTATCAAATATCTGCCTAGCATTTTCTATCTGCCTGCCTGTCATCCGTCACGCTATCAAATATCTGCCTAGCATTTTCTATCTGCCTGCCTGTCATCCGTCACGCTATCAAATATCTGCCTAGCATTTTCTATCTGCCTGCCTGTCATCCGTCACGCTATCAAATATCTGCCTAGCATTTTCTATCTGCCTGCCTGTCATCCGTCACGCTATCAAATATCTGCCTAGCATTTTCTATCTGCCTGCCTGTCATCCGTCACGCTATCAAATATCTGCCTAGCATTTTCTATCTGCCTGCCTGTCATCCGTCACGCTATCAAATATCTGCCTAGCCTTTTCTATCTGCCTGCCTGTCATCCGTCACGCTATCAAATATCTGCCTAGCATTTTCTATCTGCCTGCCTGTCATCCGTCACGCTATCAAATATCTGCCTAGCATTTTCTATCTGCCTGCCTGTCATCCGTCACGCTATCAAATATCTGCCTAGCATTTTCTATCTGCCTGCCTGTCATCCGTCACGCTATCAAATATCTGCCTAGCATTTTCTATCTGCCTGCCTGTCATCCGTCACGCTATCAAATATCTGCCTAGCATTTTCTATCTGCCTGCCTGTCATCCGTCACGCTATCAAATATCTGCCTAGCCTTTTCTATCTGCCTGCCTGTCATCCGTCACGCTATCAAATATCTGCCTAGCCTTTTCTATCTGCCTGCCTGTCATTCGTCACGCTATGACTAAGGGGAATTATAAAACGATCGAATAAATAAAAACTTAGCGACTGATGATAAGTTACTGTTTTAATAACTTGAGCGGTATAAATTTGAATAAGCGAAACATTAACTAAACTAACGACGAATAATAAAATCCAAAACGAGCTTACAAAAAGTGGGTTGTGATTAATCCATTTCAGATAATAAAATTATAGCCATGCGACAAAATTACTAAGTGAACGACTAGAAATGCGCGTTCGGGTGTATTCATGTTCTTAACGAATTAGTCGAAGAGCGAGCGAAGCGAGCTCGGGAACTTAGGGCACCCGACACGGACAGGTTAGGTTCGAAGGGGATGACGGGAGCTAAAGTGAACGAGCAAAGCAAGCGAACTTAGCTCCCGTTATCTCTTTCATGTTAGGTTACTTTAAACCCTGCAGACAGAAAAAGGAGCCCCGCACACAATAACAACAATAAAAAGATTTGATTTGAACGATCCCCTGACACACTCGTTTCGCACTTTCTCTAAACGGGTTACTCCATGCAAAAGTTAAATATTAGTGGGCTCAGGACTGATCCCTGATGGACTCCTACGTCCACGCCGCCTGCCGAATGGCTCACTGACACTCACTGGGCTTTTGACGCGCGTTTTCGTGCCTGTGTACTAGTGCCACGTAGTACTCCGAGATATTTTGGCCTCTTATTCCCAGCCAAACAAGGATTCTGCATACTCTATCGAATGGCTTTTCTAGGTCGATGAATAGGGCGGCGGGTTCGCGGTGAGTGCTAACGCGTGCCCGTGTTCCCGCCATAAGCGGCACTGGAGGACACCGTGGTGTTTTAGTGGGTTAGAGTCCCACATAACTGCACTATCTCCCCGTGGTAGTGCAGTATGCATGAGCATTTCTCCACGCAAAAAAAAAAAAAAAGAAAGGTCGATGAATAGGAGGTATTTTCTTTATTTGAACTGTGTTGTTCCGTCACCACTCTTATGGTCTGAATGGCATCAATTTGTCGATTTACCCGGCGTGAAGCTTTACTGATTTTCAGTAATACGGGAAATGTTGTTCATGAGTTATGCAATAATAATAAGCATAGGACAAACATTTATAAAAACAAGTATACAATGGGCGGTCTTATCGCACAGGGCTATCTCCTATGCTTACAGGCGGCGACCAGCGCGCGCCGGACGAGTCGCCCGCCATGCCGGCCGCAGCGCACTCTGACGTCACAGACACCCTCACCCGCGCGGCGCTTCGCCCCCGGGGGCTGGACGCCTTCCGCGAGGACCTGCTAGCTTTCACGCGGTACCGCGCGCTGCGGCCGCTTGCCACGCTCTCCTACTGCTCCGACGCTATCAACTACTCCACCATCGTGTCCACCATAGAGTTCGACAAGGACGAGGAATTCTTCGCAATCGCCGGCGTCACCAAGCGCATCAAGGTACTGTACTATAATATACTCTTCGTTAGGCTTAGAAGCTTTATTGAGCATCGAGATCGATATGTTGGACTTTACTGTTTATAACATAGACATAAGATAACAACAATTGGGACCCATCCGAAGCTTTCGATACGGATTCGATCCCTATACTGATAACCCAGCTGGAGCGTTTGGGATGAGAGGTGTTTACTTTGGAATTTTTTAAGAGTTATCTCACTGATAGCTCACAGTTTGTCATTATTCATGTTCATGTTAGTAAGGAGGAGGGCCTTAACTTTGGAGTTCTACAGGCAGCGTCCTTGGACCAACTCTCTTTCTTGCCTATTTCAATGAAATTTCAAACTTATCTCTTCCTAAATGTAAAATATAACATAAGCTGACGATACTCGTACAGCTCTGTTTCATCTTTTGTTTTTGAGAAATATAATATAATAAAACATCCAGTTTAATATAGTATTGTTATTTGTGACAGGTGTTCGAGTACGAGAGCGTGGTGCGCGACTGCGTGGACGTGCACTACCCGTGCGCAGAGATGCAGTGCTCGCACAAGATCTCGTGCGTGTCGTGGAACGCCTACCACAAGAACGTCATCGCGTCCTCCGACTACGAGGGCACGGTGTCCGTGTGGGACGCGGGCACGGGCCAGCGCACACGAGCCTTGCACGAGCACGACAAGCGCTGCTGGTCCGTGCACTTCAACAGAGCCGACGTGCGTTTACTCGCGTCCGGCTCCGACGATGCTCGCGTCAAACTATGGGCATTAAACGCCGAGCGCTCCGTCGCCACACTAGAAGCCAAATTCAACGTCTGCTGCGTCCGGTTCAACCCGCGCTCGTCCTGCCACCTCGCCTTCGGCTCAGCTGACCACTGCGTGCATTACTACGACCTCCGAGCTCCGAGAGAACCGCTCGCCGTCTTCAAAGATCACCGCAAAGCGGTTTCCTACGTCAAGTTCCTCGATGCTCGTACTCTAGTATCAGCGAGTACAGACTCTGCGCTCAAGTTGTGGCGCGTGGAGTCTCCCAGATGTGTGCGCTCGTTCACGGGACACGCCAATGAGAAGAATTTTGTTGGATTGGCCACGGATGGGAAGTATGTCGCGTGTGGATCAGAGAACAATGCGCTGTATGTGTACTACTCCGGGTTGTCCAGGCCTCTGCTGGCGTACAGGTGAGCGAGTGTTGTTTTTGTTTATTTTCACCTTGTGTTGTAGTTATATTATTTTATCAATTCTTTTCTCCTGGAAGGAGGGTAATATTTTGTATTTCGTATGTAGGTACTTCGACAGATAACCCAATAGTATATTTCGTGTCGAGCATAAAAAGTCGAGATTTTAACACGAGTGTTAAAATCTCGACTTTTTAAAGCCCATATTTTCTTTTTCCACTACCTTGTCTATTATGTAACACATTGCCTAAGAAATTCGTTTCGAAATATGAACATTCAGACACAAGAATATAAAAAAAATTATATAAAAAACAAAATTACATAATAACAATTACAAAATGACTTGTATGGAGTTTTGTTGTGATTATGTAACTGGCAGAATGATACTGAACCTGTTACCTCTCGAAAAAGCGCACGTTGATTGTGTGTATATAGTCTGTGGTTTTTATTCTGAACGTTTCTAATAAATTGTTGTTGGAACTTATTCGCATTTAATTAAGTAAGCTCATCAGGTAGTGGAAAAAGAATCGTTCGTGTTTCGAATAAAAAGGCTTTACTTTAACACTCGCATGCTTTCGAAATTGGCTACATCGCTCGTGTTAAAATCTCGACTTTTTATGCTCGACACGAAATGTACTACTATGGAACTTAACTATGTATATAGTTGTTTACAATCGGGTTGTTCAATGTTCATACTTTGAATTTTTTTGCTATTATCATTGTTATTCAGTCATGTCTGAACAAATGTTTTACTTTCGTGCAGGTTCGACGCCGTCCGCGGCTTCCTGGAGCGCGAGCGCCGTGATGAAGAACCTTCGGAGTTCGTGTCAGCGGTGTGCTGGCGCCGCGCGTCCGACCGGCACGTGCTGCTGGCGGCCAACTCGCAGGGCACCATCAAGGTGCTGGAGCTCGTGTGAGCGGCTGAGCGGTATGCTGCCTCCATCTGACGTAGCCTGGCCTGCCAGCCTCATCATGTCGGATGTAAGAGTCAAGTGAAGGTGTACTTCCGAGCACAGTGGCTTTGCGTCACTGGGAATTTGTGGATAGAAGGTCCTAAGCGTGTGAAGACCTCGGAATCAGTGGTGTCTCATCCCATACAAAGAAACCGTGCCGACGTACTGTACTGATTATACTGATTATTTGTTGAACATCGATCGCGTTCGGTTCCGTTCCACGGATATAGATGGTGATCTATATATCGCCGTGGAATGGAACCGAACGCGATTGATTTACAAAAAATAATCAGTATAATCAGATGGAAAACGCTAGTTACGTCGGTTACACGGTTTATTTGTATGGGATGAGGCATCCGTATGCTAGTTTTATATTATCTGTGACGGAATGTAACTTGGCTAGATTTAGGTGTAGTGGGGGTAAGTTAGCACATAGTGCGCGAACTGACTAACCACAATATAGAGCGAACGGAACGTGGACGCGATGCGATTGGCCAGTCGATCCTTGTGTCAACTGACTAACCAATCGCGCGCTCGGAACGGAGCAAACGTTCCCCGCGTCCTGCTTGGTAACCAAAGAGACGTAAAAAACTACTTGTGCGCATCTAAGGCGCAGCGCACATAGAAATGGCGTCGGGCAGCTTCCTATTCCATTCAAATTTCAAACAATATGCATGGAAATAAAGCACAATTTGATCAGGCGCGGGCGCCGAAATGGCGCGTCATAACCAAGTCCGCATACCGTATGTCCTAAATTGAGCTGTATTTCCATGCGTTATGTATGAAATTTGAATGGAATAGGAAGCTGCCCGTGCCATTTCTGTGTAGCCTGCGCCTAACGATTCTTGCCAACTTACGTGCCGACAACTATAATATACGCGTTTGAGGCACCACTGTTACTGTTGCTGCGCTCAAACTATGTAGTTGGATTGGAACGCGTATTACACGGCGCTTAGGACCTTCTTCCCGCGAACTGCCACTATGTGCCATAACGCGTGTCCACCAACAACAGGCGGGTGGCTGACGCTGTGCTGTGCGGCCAGTGTCAGTCAGTAGCTTCAGATGTTCTGATGGCCAACACTTAACCGTCAAACGTCATAGACTGCATTTCTCTCCGACGTTATTGTACTATTTAAGAGGAAATCTGGGCAGAGAGCTCCGACTGAATATCATAATTCGAAGATTGGCTCTCGTCTATTTCCTCCTCCAATATTGCAATAAACTGGAAAAGTATGATATATACTATGTCCCTATGTTTTCCCTTTTTAACCGACTTTCGAAAAAGGAGGAGGTTCTATGTTCGACTTCTTGTTTTTTTCTTTTTTTTCTGATGTCTCCGTCAATTGTGGACCAATTTTGAAAATTCTTTTTTTGTTCGAAAGAGTATGTTCCGAAATTGGTCCTTTTTTTAATTTGGTGAAGATCTGATGAAGGACTTCGAAAATATAGAACAAAACTCTTCAATAAATAACGGCAAATCTCTCGGGACTGCTGCAATCGCATGTCTGTTTATTGTTTACACCATTTCATAACATTTACGCCAGTACGCTCGTAAGGGGTAAGCAGATCTCTCATTTGATCGGTTTTGTTCAAGTTTTATGATATTCGGGTAATCTATTCTGGCGTTATAGGAAACTTACCAAACAACTTGCCTATTAGGTAGGTACAACTAAAAAGTGAAAAATAAAAACTTTTTTTTTACAAAAAAATACCACCGACTTCTAAATAAGAAAATTACAAAGTGTCGGTGACATTTTTTTGTAAAAAAGTTTTTTTCCAATTATATTTGTCAAATTTGTACACTAAGCCTCTGTTGACAGCGCAATTTTGAGCATTTTATGAGGGTTCTAGTGCTTCTAAAGATAATGTATCGTCAAAAATGAAAACATAGGGGCACAGTATATATCTTTATTTTCCAGCTTACGGAAAATCTTTTAAATTGTTCCAATATTGAAGAAGAAAATAGGCGAGAGACAAACCTCGAATTATGACTTTTTACTTAGGAAATTCGGCGTTCTCTGTCCATAATGAGAACACAACATGAGGACTGTGTTCCCGGAAGGGTTAATCAGGGATGCGCCCATATTTCGCCAGATATGTTAAAATCTAACTAAAATTGACATTTGATTTTGAATTGTTTCAAATGGTCGACGTGCTGTTTTGGTACGTCTCTGATTTTTTATGTTAAATTCGTGCAATAAGATTTGTTTTGTGAATTTTCTTCTTGTTCTTGTATAATAGAGGTCAGTGCCCTCGGTAAACTTCGTGTTTCGTCAGTCGTCGGATTTCTATCAGTTGCCCTTTGCACTTGGTACACACTGGACGCTTTCAATCAACTTGGAAGTATATAGAGTTGTTAATATATATAGAAAACCACAATAGCACTGCCCGACCCAGGAATCGAAACCAAGGCCTCAAGCCACCCTGGTGAGCGTGTGACGGGTAATCCTGTACAGTGAAATTTATCTTTTGTCGACCTCCTAAAACAAGCGTAGTTTATTTCCACTGTGAAGTTACTGTGCTAAGAACTTTTAACTACATATAATAAATACTTAGAACTGATTGTCTGATTAAACTTTAGCGCAGTAAGTTTTAGCAGGACTGAGGCTCTTGTACTCAGTAAAACTCTTTTTTCATTACCTTGTCTATTTTGCAACACATTGCCTAAGAAATTCGTTTCGAAATATGAGCAATTTTGTTTTCTTTAATTTTTATTTTATAATCTTGTGTCTAAAACAATATTATAAAATAAAAATTAAAGAAAACAAAATTACATAATGACAGTTACGAAATGACTTTTGTATGGTGTTTTGATATCATTATGTAACTGGCAGAATGATACTGATCCTGTTACCTCTCGAAAAGGCGCGCGTTGATTGTGTGTGTATATATCTGTGGTTTTTAGTCTGAACGTTTCTAATAAATTGTTGTTGGAAGTTATTTGCATTTAATTAAGTAAGCTCATCAGGTAGTGGAAAAAGAATCGTAAATTGGCTACATCGCTCGTGTTAAAATCTCGACTTTTTATGCTCGACATGAAATGTACTATTATTGACCTCGTGTAAGCAGTCGGAGTAAGTGTCGTGCTACACTGGACTGGTCGTTGTAAGAAACGTAATGTAATACTGCCCCCGTACCAAGACGTGTGAAAAAGGGGCAGATGTATACAAGTCATATACATCTGTCCCTTACGCACACTCAAAATAACCTTGCTCTAAGAGCTTATGGTCACCCTCCTGGACTTAACTGTTAGAACATATTACTGATATCCTCGCCGGCTATTTGGTGAATATTCTAGAAGTTACGGTATCTGTATGTATGTGAAGTTTGTCCGTTGAAATTGAAATCATCTTTTACTGTGACATTAAGAGTGTTCTAATAACTCCTGTAAATATGGTCCGAGTTCTCAATTTAAGCTAGAAAGGAAATGTCTGTATTGTATAGAATTCTCGCATTTTCAGACTGTTCAAAAGCATCTGATTCCCAAAATGTTAACTTTGTTTGTCGTCTAGATGATTTTCGAGTTGAATTTGTGAATAATATACAGTATAATCTCACTAATCCGGCAGATCAATAGACCGACACGTCCAATTATCCGGCACCCTCCCTCGCCCCTCTACGCGAATGCGCTCCGGTCGCTGCGTCGTCGGCTGGCAGTCTAACCTCAAAACTCATCACGTGCACGTGCATACGTATTTACCTGTTTTTTGAAGTGAGAATAGTGTGTAGTTAAAAATGTCAAATAAGCGGAAACACAAGACATTAGATTTTCTATATAATCCAGTAAACCGAACATTCCAATAACCCTCTGGTTTTTAATAGAGCCGGCTTAGTAAGATTATAATGTAAATAAATCAACGACACACGTTGAAACATGAGGAGTGGGTTGATGTGGCAATCCGCTCACCAAACAGTCATAGTGTAGAAAACTGACTTTTCTGAATGGAGACTTTAATGCCCACACTATCTGAGCTTACCAAAGCTCAGATAGTGTGGGCATTAAAGTCTCCATTCAGAAAATTCAGTATCACATCTGTGCTGTGACAAATTGTTAAGCTTGTGTGATATCGATCCTGTCGACTCTGTGTTATTATTTCAACATTTCTATACCGACTATGTAATTATGTCATACAGACGTTCAAAATGCCTGGCATGCCAGTGCAACTATGGACGCTAATAAGTGCGCTCAAACTTGTAATTTTATCTGTCTACATTTTTAACGAGTATGTATGTAACTTTGGAGAAAATCTAAATAAAATGTCCCTATACTTCATAAAAGATAGCTTGATCTCTGCGACAGCTGTCAGTATCAATACAGTAACAATAGCGCTTGACAGGCTAACAATAAAGTAACCAATGAGGTAGGAAAACTATGGAGACGGCATATTCTACTATATGAAGAATAGTTACACAAATATCTATAATATCGAAACACGCATGTTAAAAAGCGTTTTGTCTCTTTTTAACTAACCAAGAGCTGAAAGCGAGACATTTAAATGTTTGTCAAGGACTAAACTTGGCAACGCTTTTGAGTGACGTCAAAATCGTGTCTATACGTAACCGGTCGCCATGTTGAGTGCCGAAAGTACTCTGCGGTTTTGTGGTAGTAGTTATCCGTATATATACCTTTCTCTGTGTAGTTGTGCTGTCAAACAGTTGCTTGCTCAAAATATTTTTGTTGTTTTAAAAGAGAAATACATCTAGAAACTAGGTATTTTGATGATCTGAGTTTGGAAATAAATAGGAAAATCGTGCCCTCGTGTTGTATATAACAGTGTGGTGCGAGGAAAAACAAAAATGGGCAGCCATCTTAAGTGACCAATTTTTGTAGGTATGCATGCTAATTTCGTAGGTATGGTAAGTCCATATGTTTCTAAGTCAGTTAACGTAACAATAACGTACACGTCAGTTTGACATATGTCGCAGAGATCAAGCTATCTTTTATGAAGTATAGTCGGTTCTCATTTAAATAAGTATTATTTAATTAAATGAGAACCGACTTGGGACAGATTCCATAATAACATCAAAATGTTAGATGTGCATATATTTTTGTCTGATTGTCAAATAAATTAGTGTTAAGACTAGGTGGAATGAAGTGCCAGCGAGTAGCTGTAGTGTGCGTACGTCCCGAGTTGTCATACGATGATGGGACGCTCCGTAAGACCGGCTGTGGATTCAACAGCCTTGTTTATAAAAAAAAACAAAACACTGATTGGCATATTCAAAATTATTATTTTTTCAAAGAAAGAAAAAATAATGAGCTCATCTGTGCTTAAACTTATCATTATGGTTGAAAAATGTTTTTGTAAATAAGGCCCTATAAGTGTATGGTGTATAGTTCGTACGTTAGAGTTAAGCGAGCAGTGCTGCAGACTTGTGCCAACGTGCGCGTGCGCGTGTGTGTACTGTGTACTGCGCGGTGCGCTAGTGAGTGTCTATGTACTATGTAACGTGTCCCCGAGACAGTAAAGTGTCCCTTACCACTCCAACCTGTGTTTTATTTGATTACTAGCTGACCCGGCAAACTTTGTTTTGCCATATAAACACCAAACATTCATCTACCCTACCCTACCTACCTACCTGCCCTATCTTACCTACCCTTCCTACCTATGTAGGTAAGGTTATATTTTTTTTTTTCATAAGGAGGAATAACAAACACAACAAAAAAGGAATAAGTGACATCTGTCCAGCTGTTCACGCGTGATGCCGTGACCAAAGGAAATAGGAATTCATTTTTATATATGAACATGTTTACACCCGACCTACAGAGTTCGCCAGGGCAGCCTAAGACGACCCACTGACCGGTATGACTCCATGAAAGTATACCACATTCACTTTTTTTTGGTATTGCCATAAACTATTGTTGTATTCTTTCGAAATGACTTTCTTCACCAATAAAAGCGATTGAGATTGTCAAATACTTGTCATTTTTAGGGTTCCGTACCCAAAGGGTAAAAACGGGACCCTATTACTAAGAATCCGCGGTCCGTCTGTCACCAGGCTGTATGTCATGAACCGTGATAGCTAGGCAGTTGAACACAGATGATGTATTTCTATTGCCGCTATAACAACAAATACTAAAAACAGAATAAAATTAATATTTAAGGGGGGCTCCCATACAACAAACGTGTTTTTTTTTCGTTTTTTGCACGATATTAATAACGACAACAGGAAGACGCTTGAAAAATTCACAGAATATTTAGTTGTATATTCACTTCAAAAAATAATAATTATTAAATTAAAATAAATTAAGGGGGGCTCCCATACAACAAACGTGATTATTTGCCGTTTTTTGCGATAATGGTGCGGAGCCCTTCGTGCGCGAGTCCGACTCGCACTTGGCCAGTTTTTCATTATAATCTGATTTTAATTTCGTAGACTAAATTGACATTTGAGGGGTTGTCACTTTATCGTTACATAAAAATAGTGTCGTACCCTGACTGTCCGGAGAAATCGATAGTTGATCGAAAATCGAAGTAGATCGAAAATGAACTATTTCACGGCAAAAATATTAAAACTGTTAAGAAACTAGCGGCCTTTATTTAGTTTCTACTCATTTATGTCAGACTTCATTTTATCGGTCGCATTTATTTTATTGTTGATTTCATATTTAATACAATAAAAGTTTACGTACTATGTGTATAAATATTAATATTCATAAAACATTTATTTACACCAATTGGTAAATTAAATTGAGGAGTGATGTCACATCGATTCGATTAATCAACTATGGTTGAGCCTTACCTACAACACTATGCTCCGCAAATGCTACATAAAAAAAAAATAACTTCATTGTCAGTTTTAATAAAAAATCACAGTATAGGTACACAATTACAATATTTTAACGTTTTCTTTCGATTCTTCCGCTTTCGTTCACTTTTTACATTCAATTTATACGTCACACATCCTTTTCTTGTTACGTCGCATGACTTAAGCCCTTTCGAGTGTATTACGATTGCGAAAGTCGTTATTTTAAAGGAGTCGCAACCCTTACCTATACGTGTCCTTTGCTGAATTCACTTACGCAATTAGGCTGCTGTTTTATTATTCATCTGATCGCTAACCCGAATCTGGGTTGTGGAGGATGAGACGGAAAGCTGACCTCAGACGTTTTCTTTTTATTACTATAGTTAGGCTCGCGTTTGACCACTATCTCAGCTAATGGTAAGCGATGACGTGGTCACTCTTGACCTATAGTCACGTTGTAAAAGACAGGGAGATTTGATACTACCCGACATTGAAACGGCTACCATTCTTAACAGATGGCGAGAAAGGCTGATTGTGCCAAGGTTTTAGATCCGAAAGCAAAATTATGCAACATTGTTTCTATCACGTGAGGTGTTGCTAGGAACATCCTAACGTTCCGCGTTCATAGCAAACTAAAGCCTCGTATCCACTAGGCAATATTTGACGCGCAACACGTGACGCTAAACATGTTCCGCGACGTTGTAGCTGCGCATAATATGACACGACGAGAAAATGTTACCTACTAAAGTTCCTCATTGCCGTTTATCATTATGAGCAACATGTCGCGCGTCAAATGTTGCCTAGTGGATACGAGGCTTCAAGAACATCACAACAGCGCGATTATTGCTCACTACGAGACATTCAGAAAGGTAAGGCTTAGCACGCGCGATTTTTTATACGCGTAATGAATCGTAACTAACAAGCAATGCGGATAAAACACCGCGCGATTTTTGCACCGCATTGCGCGCAGCTTTATAAAATGCCATAGGTCACAGAAAGGGCGGAAAAAAATGCGCGAATGAAAACCGCAGTGCGTGCTAAGCCTAAGGATGACGAAGACTAAATGAAAGCACTGAATATAAAAAAAAAAACATATTTATTTAAAAATATAACATAATCTTTGAACATAAAGTCGACGACATTCATCTTAACTCGAGACCTTGTTCTTACAACAGATACATTATTAAAATCGCGACCACTATCGACCACACACAGTGGACCAACTAACTTGAATACAGAATCTTAAACCAGTGACTTGCCTGGATAGGAACAGTGGACTCAATAGAATAAGGATGAGGAGGGATGAAGCGCATGTTACTAAAAGAGTTATGGATATAAATGTGGATGTATGGAGAGGGAGAGAGAGGAAGGCAAAAGAAAAGATGGATGGACTGTGTGAGGAGTGATATGAAAGACAAGGGAGTCAGTTATAACGTGTGGGTTGACAGGACGGTATGATAGAAGAAAACGTGTTGCGCCGACCACAAGTGACATGAGCCAAAGAAAAATGGAAGGACTAAGTGAGTGATATGAAAGAAAAGGGGTCAGTAATAGCTTGGCGGTTGACAGGACGCACAGTATACGATTTGACCAATCTAGCTGGACAATAGGTATTTAAATAAAATGCTTAAAATAACGATTTACTGATCTCCTTACATCCTTGAATATATTACTTAACTGACAATAACAGTAACTTATCCCTAGACCACGCGAAACTGGTTATAACAAAGGGCGAAAGTACTCAAACCCTGCAGCAAGTCGGCCGACCCGCTCCGTGTGACCGTTAACGCTAAAGAGTGTACAAGTTTTTTTGTGTTTTGAGCAACTTCGAGTAGTTTTTTTCATGGAGTCTTCAAATAGAGATAATTATTTGTATGTTAAGATATTAAAATAATCAATATTCTACTTTGACGAATGTGTGCCGTTTGTTTAAAAATACATAGAAGATTTCGTATTTTTTCCTCTACTTAATTTTGACTTGGAGTTGTACTTGGTAGTCAAACGCAGTCAAGCTGTGATAATAGTCTTAATAGATTACGTGTTTATTATACTTTGATGTTATAGTACTCAATACTTGCGATTTTTTGCGACTATAATATATTTTTCATTTTCCTTCATAGACGCCTAAATGTCTGGAGAGGCTTCTGAAGCCAAGAATAAAGAAATTAGGAAGGCCAGATTAGGCCATACAATGAAAACATCAAGATACAGAACCAATTATGATTTAATAAAGCATTTACTGATATCCTCAGACCCCTACATCACGCTATTACGAAAACTTCCAAGAAAATAGTACATCGAGACAAGACAAAAATGTACTTATTTTGTTAAAAGATTAAAATAAATATTGTTTACATTCCATTTGGCCTTTTTTATTATATTATTCTTTTAAATGTAACAAACAAAGCATTTTTTTAGTTACTGAGTTTTGTCCACCTAGATTAGTCAAATCGTATACTGTGGGACGGTATGGAAGAAGAAAACGTGTTGCGCCGAACTCGAGTACCATGGGACAAGGGCAGGAAGATGATGAAGATTCATAATTGTGAGCAGTGGTGGCCCAATGGTTACCCGACTTACGAGTTGTAGGTAATGAGTTCGAACCCGAGCAGGCACTTTACTTTGTGCAAATTATTTCATGACCACTGCTCTCAAAACGGTGAAGGAAAACATCGTGAGGCAACCGGCGTGTCCTAGAACCAAATATTCAAAGACATGTGATATCTACCAATCCGCACTGGGCCTGCGTGGTGGATTATAGCCCACTCCTTCACTAAGAGAGGAGGACTGAGTCCCAGCAGTGGGAACATTAACCTCTTGTATGCCGGCATTCGAGACACAATGAAAAACCCATTGTGTCTGGCTTAGATCTGCGTTCCGGCATACAAGAGGTTAATAGGCTGATGATGATGACTCATAAATTATAGCTGGAAGCCTCCCTAACATAGATAGATTGATACATCTATACTAATATTATAAAGAGGTAAAGTTTGTGAGTTTGTGACGTTGTAGGCGGTAATCTCTGAATCTACTGAACCGATTTTGAAAATTCTTTCACCAGTAGAAAGCTACATTATTCCTGAGAGTCGTAGACTATAAATTATTTTAAAAAAAAATAGAGATTCTTATGAAAATTACAATAATGTAACCCAAACACAGGTTCAACCTAGTTCAGGCAAATAAGCAACTGTCTTCTTTTATATTTTTAAGATATTTTTATTGTAAAATGTGCCTTATGTTATAAATAAACGATAAACGAAAGTAGCAAAATGATGCATATAAAATTCATTCTTTGGCGTGGCTAAGAAAACTATTGATGATACATAAAAATGATGTACTACATGATTAGGTAAGGTAGGGTAGGGTATGGTAGGTAGAGTAGGGTAAGTAGGGCAGGGTAGGTGGGTAGAGTAGGTATGGTAGGTAGGCAAGTAAGATAGGTAATTGACGGTAGCGAAGCCCCGGGGGTCAGCTAGTTAATTATAAGGTTATTCCATCGCCACTTGCTCCTAACTATTAGCGCGAAGAAGACAAATGATCTAAGATTCTGAATACAATTACATAAGATTTAGTTTGGTTCGCACGCAAACAGCGACAGCAACAGTTGGCATGCGAAGCAAATTATTATATTGGTAAATTTAATTGTTCACACGTAGATAATACTAGACACGAGATTACGAGAATAATACGTTCAACCACAGATAAAAAAATATTCTTTGTATGGAGCGAAGCTGGCCGTTTGTGACGTCTCTAAAACCTGCGGTCAACGGTCAGATTTTGAGCAATTTCAAAGCATAATATTTCGCTTCTATACAAAGTAAATAAACATTGTGTCCGATAGGATTTCCTATTGCCGGGAATGACGACCTTCGATCCCTTATTGAACCCCCATCATCAGGAAAATAATTTGAAAAAAAGTCATACTTCTAGAGCCAGCGGTTTAACTCCCTCGCCTGCCTGAACGTGGATCCACGCGGGACACAATGGCTTTGTAATTGTTGCGGTAATTACGGCATTAAACCGGTCAAGCTATGAGCTGTCCATCCGTTAAATAATTTAAAGTAAAAAAGAGAAGTAGATATATGGTTGAATGCGCAATAAAATGTAGTAAACTTATTGAAATAAATTTATTATTAATTTCAGCTGAGTATAGTTTATAGGTAAGTACACAATAATATCGCTGTCGCCACACAGTTACAGTTCAACTATTTTCTTAATGTCCCTCGGCAAACTTCGTGTTTCGTCAGCCGTCGGATTTATATCAGTAGCCAACGAACCAACCCGAACTGTGCACCTTTTGTCGACGTTTTATAAGTGCCCATAAAGTGAAAAAAAAAAAAAAATATTGAGCCCTTTGCACGTGGTGCAGACTGGACGCTCTCAATCAACTTGGAAGTATATAGAGTTGTTAAATACTCTTTTAACTTAATGTAATTTATTTAAAAAACGAGATGGAAGCTGCTAAATAAAATAGTTTTACAGTTCTATACAGTTAACACGGAAATCAAAACAAAACAACAACACAGATAATATAATACTAGCATACAGATGCCTCATCCCATACAAAGAAACCCTGCTGATGTAACTAGCGTTTTTCATCTGATTATACCAATTATTTTTTGTACATCGATCGTGTTCGGTTCCGTTCCACGGATATAGATGGTGATCTATCTATAGCCGTGGAACGTAACCGAACGCGATCGATGAACAAAAAATAATCAGTACAGTACGTCGGCACGGTTTCTTTGTATGGGATGGGACACCACTGACAACAATAAAATACTTAGTTCTGAATTCAAATTATTATACACGATAAATCTAATAATAGATGGATATGGAAATTAGCGTTCGTTTGTAATCGAGGGACATTAAGAAAATAGTTGAACTGTACATTAATTTTACACTGTGATATTTTTACTCTTCATTATAATACTTGTCATTGGACGACAATCAGTCAGTAGCGATACAGTATAAATATACAAACAGTATGAAAACTACCGTGAGTGTGCCCTTTCAAGCGTTTGTAGTTAGTTTCCATACTGTTTACATATTTATATTGTGGTAGCGATGTTTTTTTAGGCTCAAGGGACATAAACATACCGACATAACGTTACTAGAGATTAAAAAGACTGATATCATTACGTTGTGAAGGTACGCTCATTGTGCTGTCACCTCGAGTGTGCGTCAGTGGACAGTGCCCTTGAGTCACAGGTTATAATGAAAACATTAAATGCATATTAGTATGAAGAATGCGAGTGTTTCCAACCCTTCACAAAACTAATTATCTTATTTCCCATGGAGGGTTCAGAAACGACAGAACGTCCTCCTAATTAGTACTCCATGTACATAAACACTTCAAGATTATGAGCAAGGATTAGCTGGCCACGGTTACAACGCCTTTATGTCGTAGTTGTAAGAGCGATTTTCTTAGCACTAACATGCGTTTGATAGTACAAACTATTTAACATAGAGAACGTGAAATGTATAGTGCCTGGCACGTCAGTTGGCAAGGTTTTGGGGTAGTGGGGGTAAGTTCGCGAACTGACCAACCACAATAAAGAGCGAACGGAACGAGGACGCTCGGCGATTGGTCAGTCGATCCTTGTGTCAACTGAGCAACCAATCGCGCGCTCGGAACGGGGCTTAACGTCCCCCGCTTCTCTTAGGGAACGAATAATTCAAAACTTAAAACCGTAACAATGCGAAAACGTACGAACTACGAACAAAACGCAAACTTCACAAACGATAGGAACCATATGCGCTACCTCTCTTTCTAAGTATGATATATTCTTTTGAAGGTATAAAAGAGATGCAGCAAATACGAGGTAACTCCATTTGAAATAACCACGGAGCACACAACCAGTGGAGAGAGCGTGCGGAAGCTACCGCGGGCGCCAAACGTATGCAATATCAATCTCATGCGGCGGCATTTTGGTCAGTACTCAGTCGCAGCATTTGTATGCTAAACGCACGAACGTCACGCGCTTCCGTCTTTAAAACAAATAAAACGAAAAGTAATGGCTAGTTTTGTAATTAAATGGTGTGAAAAGTGTACTACTACTTCAAATTACACAAAAGATTGAATAATATTTCAGTTATGTGGTTTTCTACTCCATTTAATCAATTTCATCAAGTAAAATCAAATATATTTATTTCTGGATGGTTCGCTTTGCTGTCTCTTTCTCGTACACTGATTTGCACATTAGCAGTTGTCTTTTTTTCTCGATAGTGCTGTTTGCAGCATCACGACAATTATATCGATATGTAAGGCTTAATAAGCTTATAAAAAATAATGAGAACTGCAGCTGTGTACGTTCTTTTGTTTGTTATTGTCTAGCCCGTATTTACCTTATCATAAATGTTTATTATACGTACCGAAGATTCTAAGAAAATCGTTTTTTTTGTTTGTATCCCAAAGAAATCCTTATAGACTAATAATAAGTTAAAAAATAAGTATTACTTACTTATTGTTTAACTTCTTAGTACTAACTATAAAATAAAAAAATAAAAACAATATCGATATCGATAAATAAAATTATCGATATCAATTTTGTTTTTATTACTTTTTTGGAATCCCTAGAGAATCAGTTGTCATTTGGTTGTCAATCTGTCACCCAATCACAGCGGTAGAAGGTTACCCCTGCCCCCGCTGTTTCTTGGTGACTTCGATTTAGAACAAAAACGTACCGATGCTCTCTCCACTGGTTGTGTGCTCCGTGGAAATAACATTAGACATTTTTACATTCCGTTCAACCGATTTTGAGTTCTATCCCATAAATTTAAGGATGGCATAAAAAGCTTAAACCTGTTACCAAAACTGTTTGATACAGCTGCCATTTGTCTATAACTGTAGAAGTGTGAGTTTGCGTTTGCTTTCGTTCGCGTTCGTTGTTAGTTTGCTCATCTAAATAACATTTTAACTTTTGCTAACTGTACTACTGATATCAATATATGAAAACCGTTTTCGATATCGATATGAAAACTGTATATCGGTTATGATAACCGTTTTCGATATCGATATAAAAACTGTATATCGGTTATTAAAACCGTTTTCGATATCGATATGAAAACTGTATATCGGTTACATAACCGTTTGCGCAAAAAACCGAATCCAGTCCCGCTTCACTACCAAAGATACCTAAAAACGACTTCTGTGCCTCTAACGAGTCTTGCCAACTTACGTGCCGAAGATTATAATGTACATTTGACTGGATTTTGACACACAATAAAAATCACTTGAGATGATCCTAAATGGCAGATATACACAGTACTATGGGCCAAAGCTATATCTGATCACCGTAAGGACTATTTCTGCTTGCAGGGCTCGCCCGCTATAGTAACGCTGACTTATACTCATCAACCAATAGCATCGCAGCATTGGGTGACTGTTTCTCTAGTACCTGTCCGCCCCTTGTTTTTGGAACAAAAAAAGACGCCAAAAAACAAACGAGTCATGTAACACTTACATTATAATACCATAAGAGAGTACCTACTAGTGAAGAGTATAAACATCTCCTACTCTTATTTCCTAAGTTATCTTTATTATTCGGCTCGCTAATAGGCAGTGCGACCGGTAGCGAACGTTTTAGAACATTCGTTTCACTTCGCTATTCCTCAGCTGACTCGCTAGGCTTCAGGCGCTAAGCGAGCCGCCAGCCAGCGCATTTTCAACCTTACATACACACATAATTGTCAAAATAAAACTAAAAAACTAAATGCAATATCTGTCATATCATAATGTATGAAACAGCAGATTTTCTTGAAAAAATTAACACGATAATTATGTTCTTACATACAACGTACATCAAAATAACTGAAAATCTTAAAAGGACTGAATTCCGGCCAGCCTTTAATTTTATATTTGACTTAAGCACGCTATGAAGATCCATAATTACTAACAGGCAACCATAGACAATAAAATGCAATACTTCATGTACCCTTACAATAGTGGACATTCTCTTTAGCCCGGATATTCCGATTATGTATCAAAAAATAAAGTAGTAAAAATTCAATATCTTCATTTTAATTATTTATTTTGTTTAATTTTAAGGTGTTTTTGTTTTGAATGCTTATACTCATTTTTCTTTCTTTTACTATCGTAAAATATAATACTTAATCTAATTATTATCAATAAGATATGTAGGTAATGTTAAATACTGAAAAACAAAATGGATAATATTGGATAGAGTCTGGCAAACGAAAGTAGAGACTGAAAAAGCGCGGGCAATTTAAAAAAATATCAGCATAGCAACCCCAAGAACTAGTATGAAATACCTGGAACAACCTAATTTGATACTTTAGAATTATTTAAATATTACTTCGTCTGAATGAAAATACTATAGGTACATTTAGGTAGGTAATACTTTAGATATATCAATCTGAATAAAAAAAAACAGTATTCTTTAATAATTTTGGTTTATTCAGTATCAATCAAAATCTGAATCTAAGAGTTCCATGTGAAAAGATTCATAAGAGCCACAGGAATCATTGTTTTCTACATTATTAATTAAACTTTTAAATTATTAAATAGTGAAAATGTATATAATGAAAAAGATAAAGTGATTACGAATTAAAACAAAGTATCAACTTAGTAGCGTCTATGGAAAATTAGGGTTGACATTAGTGTAGCATTGCCATATAAAAAGTTTGCAAATAATTCGAGTGTCTACTTTTGTTTGCCAGACTCAATATAATATACAAATAGAGAGATACAAGTTAAACAAAATGTAACCGTCCATTTTGGTATATAAAAGATTGCCTACATGTTTATAAAACAATACAAAATATTGAGCAAACATAAATTACTAATTTGTTAAATCGAATCGGTAAGTTTTTGAGCTGCCAAATATAAAATTAAGGGCTGGACGGAATTATGAACAACTTGTACTGGAGGCCCATGTAGGAATTTCACAACCCTGAAATTGAAAAAAAACATTTTTGTCCATACATTTGTTCAAAATCTATTTTTTTACTATTTCGGAGTTAGTCCCATAGTCCATAGCAAAAGTTGTTCACAATGACGAGTTCAGTGACCTCTTCTCAGGTTCAGTTATTCCAATGGACAATGCACTCTTACTGGATCGACATCCCGTCGAGCTGCGTGTACAGCCGGCGCAGCTGTTCGCACTTGTGACGTCATACGTTGGCGTTGGGGTTGTAGAGGCGGCGCGAGCGCGGCCGCGGGGGCAGCACCGGGGAGGGGGAGCGGGACGAGCGGGACGAGCCTGTCGCTGTCGACGACGCCGTCACTGACGACGACGTCGGCCGGCGGTGGCGCGCCGCGAACCTCCGCGTTACTTCCGAGTAGCGCGGCGAGCGGCGAGCCTTACTGCCTACCTCCGCGCTGGTAACCTTCTTACTGCCGGCTGCCTTAGGAGACTCCTTACTGCTCTCGTCTTTAGCACTGCTCTCTTTACTGGTGGACCCTTTGCTGCTCTCACCTTTATTACTGGTCTCCTTACTGTTGACCGACTTCCTGGCAGATGTCCTAGCAGGCTCTTTACTGCTCTCATCCTTAGTACTGATCTCTTTGCTGGCGGATGCCTTGGGCGGCAATTCCTTGGCGCTGTCGTCCTTACTGCTGGAGTCCAGCGGCCGAATGCGCAGTGAGCGACGTTTCGCTGGAGGCGGACCTGGTAGATGGTCAAGTAAGATAGTTTTCAATGTGCGTTCAGATAATCAACAACACATGACTGAAAAGTTATCATGGGTTCAATAAAAAGTAGTATCTTCCTTAAAAACTATCACTCTCTTGTATAAAAATCTCTGCACTGTTTAGCAACTGCTAAGCAGATTCTAAATTTCAATTCTCTATAGAAAATCCGAATTGTTCTACTACCTTGTCTATTATGTATCACATTACCCAAGAAATTCGTTTCGAAATATGAACATTTAGACACAAAATTATAAAAAAAAATAAAAAAAAACAAAATTACGAAATGACAGTTACAGTGACTTTTGTATGGATCATTATGTAACTGGCAGAATGATACTGAACCTGTTACCTCTCGAAAAAGCGCGAGTTGATTGTGTTTATATAGTCTGTGGTTTTTAGTCCGAACGTTTCTAATAAATTGTTGTTGGAACTTATTTGCATTTAATTAAGTAAGCTAATCAGGTAGTAGAAAAAGAATCGTTCGTGTCTCGCATAAAAAGACTATATTTTAACACTCGCATGTAGCTTTTGGCTACATCGCTCGTTTAATAATAATTAATAATAATCTCGACTTTTTATGCTCGATACGAAATGTACTATTTGAATCTGCTAACAATTAAGAGATTTTATAAATTAGGCCCTATATCCTTTGATCAATAATACACTAGATGACCGCAGTAAGCGCTTCGGGCCGAAATATGAGAGCAGCAATACGGTTGTGGTGTTATTTTTCAAATAAGACCACAACCGTATTGCTGCTATTTTTCAAAGAAGACCACAACCGTAATTGTGCTCTTATTTCAAATTAATATGATCCAATCATAGCCAACATTAAGACGTCAAAATACCGCAGTGTACGTTCAAAAATTTTGCAAATAACCACCGTAACACGAGATTTTGGAACGAATAACTTTTTTTTCGGCAAGTTTATTTCATTAAGGTTTTTCATAAAGAATTAAATGGACAATATGAATCAATTACCAAATATAATGATTGTTTGACTAACGGTTGCGTCGACAATTATTGTAAAGAACATCGACTGTTCTGGAACTTTATAATTTAAACTTTAAAGCATGCATGTAACATTAAATTTTGTTGAGCAGCGAAGAAATACATTTTTTGTAAAACATTTTTCTTTTTTAAAAGAGAATGTATGGAGTTTCTTGTGCATTCTTCTTCATAACAAGCTACTTTTCCGAATGCACGGTAGAATCAACTTTTATTACTTGTAAATTTTAATTGTTAACGTTCAAAAGTGCCGCTTAGTGGCCTAATTGAATAAATACATTTGACTTTGACTTTGAAAGGTCATAAAATGTATTGATTTTTGTACAAGCTTTCTGAATGCAAAAGGTTTTTCATAAAGAATTAAATGGACAATATGAATCAATTACCAAATATAATGATTGTTTGACTAACGGTTGCGTCGACAATTATTGTAAAGAACATCGACTGTTCTGGAACTTTATAATTTAAACTTTAAAGCATGCATGTAACATTAAATTTTGTTGAGCAGCGAAGAAATACATTTTTTGTAAAACATTTTTCTTTTTTAAAAGAGAATGTATGGAGTTTCTTGTGCATTCTTCTTCATAACAAGCTACTTTTCCGAATGCACGGTAGAATCAACTTTTATTACTTGTAAATTTTAATTGTTAACGTTCAAAAGTGCCGCTTAGTGGCCTAATTGAATAAATACATTTGACTTTGACTTTGAAAGGTCATAAAATGTATTGATTTTTGTACAAGCTTTCTGAATGCAACTTTAAGCATTGCTTTTAAGGTTGAATTTGCATTAATATATATTTATATCAACTAGAATTCTTAGAATAACACACAATTGGCAACAGTTTTAAAGAGAAGTGTTGTATGGGATTGTGTACTAGGTACAACACTTCTGTACATAATACACTAGAGTCTGGAAAACGAAAGTAGACACTCGAATTATTTGAAAACTTTTTATATGGCAATGCTGTAATAATGTCAACATCAATTTTTGGTGATTTGTTGTGGTCTTGATAATAGCATTTATTAAGTGAAAAATTAATAAAACAATTAAAAATGGATTACGGGAGATGTCGTTTCGCATGATGCCTAAATATCAAGGAAAACATCAGGCGAAAGACGTCGAATTCAAACAAAACAAGATTGTTTATGTGTTGTTAGATTTCATAAGATAGAATGACGCTAATAAGTTGAATAAACCAAAATTATTATAGAATACTGTTGTTTTTTATTGAGATTGATACGTAATATATAAAATATTACCTACCTCAATTACTTATAGTATTTTTATTCAGACGAAATAAAATAAATAATTCTAAAGTATCAAATTAGGTTATGCCAGGTATGTCATTAGTTTTGGGGTTGCTATGCTGATATTTTTTAAATTTGCCGCGCTTTTTCAGTCTCTACTTTCGTTTGCCAGACTCTAGTGTATTAATGATCAAATCCTATATCCCAATAACTCAGCCGTATAACAAGTATAAATAAAAAAAAACAAATCTCATATAGCACAAATCTTCCCTTTCTGAGGCAATAGTGTATAGCGAGCATGCTTGTTTATTTATTTTATTATTTATTTTAGTACATGGAAGACTTACAGCTAATAAAAACAGACAAAAAGTAAACCATAGTCCCGTATTGTGGCCAATATGACCTGTGCTGTACGAAAATATACAGAATTTGATGTTTTGTCAGCTTTTACCGTGGTTGAGGTCATATTTACCATCGCTGTCGTCCTCCGCGCCGCTTGACAGGAGGCGCGGCCGGCGAAACGCGCGGAGCTGCGGGCTGGGCGGCGGCGGAGGACCCGTCGCAGGCCCGGCCTGTCCCGGCCGGTTCTTGCTCTTTATAACGCCTGCACAGTGGAACATAAGCATCAACTTTATTTTAGTGACAATGCATTTACTTTCAAACTATAACTCATAACAAGCTGTATAATAAAAAAAGTGTAATATTTCAAGTCCATTGAACACCGGACAATTTAAATTACAAGCAATTACATACAAACAGACACCGGGACAGGACACACAAATATAATAAGAAGCTTGTAAAAAATGGTTAAGTTTTGAGCTCAAAATGAACTTTATGTACAGGTGTAGGAGTGAAGCGTATGGACAGGTGGCAGGCCTCCTTCACTCGACCGTACTCACAGCGATAACGACTGCGTTACACAGTCAATCCAGATCGCGATCCGACCAAGGTCACGGATCGCAGCAGATTGATCTACCTTGGTGCGATTGAAACGACTCTAGACGTTCAATTAAGATCAAATCAGTCCACTGTTCACTACCGTCAGATGATCAAATCAGTCCACTGTTCGCTACCATCAGATGATTAAATCAGTCCACTGTTCGCTACCATCAGATGATCAAATCAGTCCACTGTTCGCTACCATCAGATGATCAAATCAGTCCACTGTTCGCTACCGTCAGATGATCAAATCAGTCCACTGTTCGCTACCGTCCGATGATCAAATCAGTCCACTGTTCGCTACCATCAGATGATCAAATCAGTCCACTGTCCGCTACCATCAGATGATCAAATCAGTCCACTGTTCGCTACCATCAGATGATCAAATCAGTCCACTGTTCGCTACCGTCAGATGATCAAATTAGTCCACTGTTCGCTACCATCAGATGATCAAATCAGTCCACTGTTCGCTACCATCAGATGATTAAATCAGTCCACTGTTCGCTACCATCAGATGATCAAATCAGTCCACTGTTCACTACCATCAGATGATCAAATCAGTCCACTGTTCGCTACCGTCAGATGATCAAATCAGTCCACTGTTCGCTACCGTCAGGAGAACAAGCTTTTACAACCACAAAATGGATTTTTATAAGAAAAAACCTTGTGTAGCAATAATTTATTTATTGTACCACATTGTCAGCGTATGTATATCCATGCCAAATTAAAGCTTTCTAGTACTAAGAGTTTCTGAGCTAAGCAGCAGACGGACATAGAGAAAGGGTTCCTTGTTCGACTACGGAACCCCCAATCCAACACGTTACACAATCAATCTGGATGGTTGCGATATGGATTGAACTTGTAATGGCTGCCAATAGCGGCCCACACACGTACATTTCGGAGCACGCTCCATGGAGTGTCGTTCCAAACCGAGGTCTAAACTTTGGAACGCGTGTGACGTGTTTAGGAGAGTGCAGACGTACCGGTGGCGGCGGCCGCAGGTGCAGCGCGCCCAGCTCCAGCAGGATGTAGCGCAGGTAGCGGTTGTGTAGTGTGACGTTTGTAGGAGAGTGCAGACGTACCGGTGGCGGCGGCCGCAGGTGCAGCGCACCCAGCCCCGGCAGGATGTAGCGCAGATAGCGGTTGTGTAGTATGAAGTGTGTAGTGTGACGTGTGTAGGAGAGTGCAGACGTACCGGTGGCGGCGGCCGCAAGTGCAGCGCGCCCAGCCCCGGCAGGATGTAGCGCAGATAGCGGTTGTGTAGTATGAAGTGTGTAGTGTGACGTGTGTTGGAGAGTGCAGACGTACCTGTGGCGGCGGCTGCAGGTGTAGCGCGGCCAGCTCCGGCAGGATGTAGCGCAGGTAGCGGTTGTGTGTGTAGTGTGACGTGTGTAGGAGAGTGCAGACGTACCGGTGGCGGCGGCCGCAGGTGCAGCGCGCCCAGCCCCGGCAGGATGTAGCGCAGATAGCGGTTGTGTAGTATGAAGTGTGTAGTGTGATAGAGATGGGTCGTCGACTTATTTTTCGTTAACGAAACTAGACTGTCCATTTCAGTTGATCGATGAGTCGATTAACTAGTTGAATTTGTCGACTAAAGTCGGAATTTTAATTCGATTCAAGGTTTGACAATTTCAGTGTTGCAACGTTATGACAAGTACTAAATAGTGACGTTGCGAAATTATTCGATACGGAAATGGAATATTTCCGGATCGATTCCTCTCGTTTATCGTAATATATCTAAACAACTACTACTTTAATAGAAACTAAGTAGGAAATTATTTATTCTGAACGGATAATTTAGTTATACCGATTAATTTTATTAAGGGTCTGAGAGTTTTCTTTAATAATTGTGTGTGATTTAAATAAAAAAATGTGATCATGCAGGAACATGAGAAATAAAACAAATAGATGTATTATGGTAATATTTTATTTTATTAATCGTCGCCGTCATCGCTATCGCTGTCACTTTCTGTAACATTTATTATAAATGTGTCTGTGTTATTGTCAATTAACATATCTAGCCTACTCATTTTTTCCTCTTCTTTGACAACATGGGATACGCATTTAGACCATTCGGTAGCCGTAATTTTTTGAATGCCTTCCTTAAATACATTTCTCACGTCTGTCAATTTGAAGGTTTTAATGAAACAAGATATTCCTGCAGTCAGACTGGGAGAATGAAGCCGAATGACAAGATAAACAAAATGGCGATAGCTGCACGAGCGCGCACGGGTTGCCAATACAGAAAACTATCTAGGCTCTTTTATTATAAGTTTTGTTTTTAATATAAAAAACAAAAATGTTAACTTTTTTTTAAATAAAGCAGCGGTTACTAATTAATAAATAATTATTATGAATAATTATGTATTTATTTAATTAAAATCAATAATTAAGTCTTTAATTGGCACACCAATATTATGATTACATAAACATAAATCGCGATTATTTATCGATTTTTGTGCTCATCACTACACTATTATATTATGTGGTATCATTATTTTACAAAATGACAGTAGCTAATGTCAAATGTGGAATCGAATTATAATTCCGAGTATAGTTCATAACGTAAACTATGTTAAGTAGACGTTCTTTATAAACTTTACGACGGCGCGACGCGCGGCGTCTACGGTTCGACAACAACTTTCAACTTTCCGAATTAACGTAAACAAGTACAAACCGGTTTACCTCGCATCGTTCGATCGGTCAATCGCTTTACTCTTTGCACACGCGAAACTATAATTATTGGAGTCCTTTTCTTCTTAAAACAATGCATTTTTACTCCAAAATGGCTTTCGGCTCATAGAAATATCAACTCTTTGTATCTAGATTTAGAGTTCAAATTAATTTGCTCGATATTCGTCCGTTGTTGTTATTTTTTCGGACGTATTAACTTGTACCACCCAACTAAGTTCTCGCGTCGGTCGTCGCGTTACAAGTCGACATGAACATAGTCGAGTCTCAGTTTAGCCGTCTACGTATTCAAATAGTTGTTGATTAACGGTGAACCGTCGAATTGTTCATTGTACGTCGACGGTCGAATTAACTAGTTCGTTCATTCAACGCCCATCGCTAAAGTGTGACGTGTGTAGGAGAGTGCAGACGTACCGGTGGCGGCAGCAGCGCGCAGGCGGGACACGTCTCCGGGCGGCAGGTGCAGCGCGCCCAGCCCCGGCAGGATGTAGCGCAGGTATCGGTTGCGAAGCGAATGCCACGAGCGCCCTGTGTAGAGAACACGAGGCGTTAGTAATACACACAGTCAGAAACTGTGTGTACACACCGCGACACACTCACCGCGCCCCGTGAGCCGCTGGAACTGCTCCTCCAAATCGCGCCACACGCGGTTGCCGCCTACCATCGAAGCGCGCGAGCCGGCGCTCAGCCATGCCACGATGGCGTGGTCCTCCATGTTCGAGTACTCCTTCGCGTTGGCCCTCGACGCGCTGCCACAAAAAATACCGTACACACCGGAACCGGACCCAAACGAGTGCCCTGAGGAACTCCCGACTTAACGACCCATGTCAATAAACTTAATGTGTTTAAAACTATCATAAATGTACTCTATTTATAGTACCGCAACATTCACTATCAACAGCACAAAACATTCAAATGAAATCTACTTCAGAAGTAAGCATGTAGTGGTGTACACTATCGAAAGCCTTGCAAATATCACACAACATACAATTGTTAATACAACAGCTGTCGGGCGAGCACGGCTTCTGTGATAGGCTTAAGACACGCATTTGATCACGGTGTGTGCTCCCTAACTGTGATAAAAATGTGTGACACAAGCCTGTCACAGCAGGTCGTGCTCGCCTGGCTGGGGACAATTTGCCAGGACAGCTGAGTCAGGGAAAATGTAAGCGTGTTGTACGTCTCATACCGGCGACACCTACCGTTGGCTGATGACGTGTCGCACGACGGACGGCGCCACACCGCTGTCGTCACTCTCCGCCACTGGCTTCTTGGCGGGTGCGGGCGCGGGCGCGGAGACCGCGCGGGGCTTCGCCTTCATGGCATCACTGGCGGCGCCAGTAGTCTGAGGCGCTTTTATCGCTGCCACCTGTTTCTCGTTGTTGCTCTTGTTGCTGCGCTCGGACATTACGGCGCGAGAGGGCGCGCGCTCTGACACTCCGGCGCGAGGGGGGGCGCGCTCGGACACTACGGCGCGAGGGGACGCACGCTCGGACAAACCGGCGCGAGGGGGCTCGCGCTCGGATTCTCCGGCGCGAGGGGTCGCACGCTCGGACGCTCCGGCGCGAGGGGACGCACGCACGGACACACCGGCGCGAGGGGGCACGCGCTCGGCCACGCCGGCGCGAGGGGCCGCGCGCTCGGACACGCCGGCGCGAGGGGGCGCGCGCTCGGACACTCCGGCGCGAGGTGACGCACGCTCGGACACTCCGGCGCGAGGTGACGCACGCTCGGACACTCCAGTGCGAGGGGACGCACGCTCGGATACTCCAGTGCGAGGGGACGCACGCTCGGACACTCCGGTGCGAGAGGGCTCCCGCTCGAACACTCCGGCGCGAGGGGGCGCGCGCTCGGACACTCCAGCGCGAGGGGGCGCCGACTGCTTTACGACGCTGAGCGGTTCACTGCGCACTTTATTCGGAGAAGAGTGTTTGCCCTTGTTCTCCTTGAAATTAAAAGTCTTTTGTCTGTCATTTTCTATGTTGTATCTCTGTGAGATTCTTATAATGTAGGTACAAATTTACGTGTAAGTGTGGCGATGGCTTGTAACAGAAGCGGCGCGCTGCTAGCTATTACTATTATGGCTTAATTGTTTTAGAATGTGACACATAAGGCCATTGATGGGCTTTTATGTTTATCAATTCATTTTGATTTCTTCGGCATGTTAAGAAACGGTTATGAGCCATTTCAGACGTAGTCTAGTTACCTTGTCGGTATCAGAGGAGCCGCTGCCTTTGCGGTAGCTCCGGGGCCCGGGGCGGCGACGGCGGGCCGCGCGCGCTGGTGAGGAGGGCGCTGGGGAGGGCACCAGGCCCAGCCGCGCGGCGAAGGCTCGCGCCGCTAGCATGTGCTCGAGGCGCTTGCACCGCTCCAGCTCTACCAGCGGGTTGATGGCGTAGAACAGTGCGCGCTTGTACGCGTCGTCAGCGTCGAAGCGCGGCAGAGCGCGCGGCCGCGTGCGTGCCACAAACCCGCGCAACACCGCCACGTCCGCGTCCGACACCACCAGCTCCTTGACGGCGGCGTGCGCCTTCCGCGACTGCGGTACACCCTCTTCAGAGGACGACGACGACGACTGCTCGCTGACCACCACGGGCCGGGCGCGTGTCCGCGCGCGCTCTACTGTCTTGACGCCTGACTGGTCCGTGCGCGTCCTTGCGGGCGATTGCTTCTTGTTTCTGGCGACGGCGGGCGAGGCCGGCTTGCCCAGCAGCGCGCTGACGTCAGTTTTGGTGCTGGTTGGCGGCGTGCGGCGCGCGTACTTCGACACGAACTCGTCCGCGGAGCTGGAGTCTTGCACAGTGACGGCGGGGGCGGCGGAGGCGGGGCCGGGGGTGTGCGCATTGGTTTGCTTGACAGTGAGGGTGACGGCGTGTTCGGTGGAAGTGGCGGAATCGCGCGTGCACTGCGTGCCCGCATCGCTGCGTGCCGGGGTCGCGGGTATATGCACAGGGGGCGCTGGAGTAGGAGGCGCAGGCGCGGGAGGCACGAGGGCAGGAAGCGCGGGCGCAGGCGCAGGGGGCACCTGCCCTCCGTGGTTGTGGCACCTGTAATAACGCGAGTGTTGTTTGTCGCGCACATGTCACACCTCGTCGCCGCACCGCTATCATTGATCTGACTACCGGCTGATACAAACAAATAGTGCCTCAAGTGAAAAGACATCATCTAAGTGAACAAAATGACATGCATTACAAATGTACTACAACACGGTAAGCTTTAAACTAGAACACTGAACTGGTCAACACAACTAATAAAACGTGCTACGGAGTCTACCACAGTGCAATTACGAGGTGCAGACTGAAGGGAGCAGAGATAGTTACCCGTTGTGTATGCAGCAGTACTGGTGTCCAATGGCAGGCGGCGCGAGCGGCGCCGGAGGCTCGTGCTTGTGCTTGCGGCTCTCCGACTTGCTGTGGGAGTGACATGGCAATGATAGAGTAGCATTATACAACATTTGCTTAGGGGTGGGGCAAAAGTAAGGAAACTCGAAAAATAGTAGAAAGTTCAGTGGCGGACTAAGTCTGTTGGGACTAGAGAATACAATCCCCACCGTTTTCTGGCCCCGAAAAGCACGGGACTGTACTTGGGTACTCTCGGGATTTCGGGATTGCCACAAACAAGTGTAATTTGTATCCGTAGTCCGTTGCGCCTTGAACCTTGCCTAGATTATATTAATAGCATTTATGAAGAAATTAACAACTTGTAGTATGAAATCCCCAGATCCTGAAGTGCAAGTACAAAATGAGTTGGTGTTGGCAATTTGTATTAGACGTGAAATGAGCCTGTTCGAAAATGGAGGAGTTCGTGGATATCACTTAGAAACAGCATGTCTATTGTCCATTCCTCCAACCAGCGTAGAACCTGAGCGAGCGTTTTCAGCTGATGCTTATGTTGGCAATAAACTACGAAGCAGGCTTGGAAGTCAAACATTGGACGCAATTATATTTTCGAAATTGTAAATACCTAGAATAAATAGATTTCTTGCAAAAGTATAGTTTTTTTGTTTTGTCTTTTTTAGGGTTCCCAAAGGGTAAAAACGGGACCCTATTACTAAGACTCCGCGATCCGTTTGTCTGTCTGTCCGTCTGTCACCAGGCTGTATCTCATGAACCGTGATAGCTAGACAGCTGAAATTTTCACAGATGATGTATTTCTGTTGCCGTTATAACAACAAATACTAAAACAGAATAAAATTCATATCTAAGTGGGGCTCCCATACAACAAAAGTGTTTTTTTGCCGTTTTTTGCGATAATGGTACAGAACCTTTCGTGCGCGAGTCCGACTCGCATTTGGCTGGTTTTTCTTTTCTTATTATTTTGATATTTGTGCTGTGCAAAGACATTAAAAACATTTTCTTTTTAATTATTCAAGTTTTTTTTTTAATTTGAGCCCAATTAGAAACCACATCGTCTAATCCCGGGATAGTCCCAAGATTCCGGATTACGAGATTTTTGAAGAGTAATCCCGGGATCCTGGGATTACTCTTCAAAAATCCCGCCCGTTGAAAAACATGCTCGGGATTGTATTCTCCAGTTGGGACCCAGGGTGGGAAAAATAAACAGGGCCCCTCGAACCGGTATGCAGAAAATAAAAATAGACAAATGAAAGGGCGATTTGGTCGGATGATCGAAAACTTTTAATTACGAGTGCCCATCCCCACCTTGGATACGCCCAGGCAGTTATAACTTAACTCAATATAATTCTAAAGAGGATTGCATCAGCACCCGCGAAAACCATAAGAACCATTTTAGAAATGGCATCACCTTTTTCGACCACCAGGTACCTTGCAGGGGTACCCCCAGGGCTCCGGCCTGGGTCCAGTTTTATACAATGTATTAACTAGCGACCTTCCTCAATGCCCTGACGTATTTGTAGCAACCTACGCTGATGATGCCGCATTCCTGGCCTGTAATCAGGACGCCAACATAGCAAGCAGCATGGTGCAAAATCAACTTGACAGGACCCATGACTGGCTTAACAAATGGCGTATAAAGCAAGTTCACCAAAATCGCACCACATCACCTTTGGACTCAGACATGGAAATTGCGCCTCGGTCACATTGCGTCAGGACACTCTACCACAGTCACCATGCGTGAAGTACCTGGGATTCTACTTGGATCGTAGGTTGACATGGAAGGATCACTTAAAGAAAAAAATAACAGAAATAAACGTCTGATTCAAGAACTTGCTCTGGTTACTTGGTAGACAATCTTCACTCACCCTGAGTAACAAACTTAAGAGTTTATTGGTTCGTCATAAAACCAATTTGGACATATGAAATTCAAATATGGTCTTCCGCAAGCAAATCAAACATCATGTGCATTCAAGGGAGTCAAAACAGTATCCTGAGGGTCCTAGCTGCAGCGCTCTGGTATGCTTGCAACTCAGAAATACATGAGCACCTGGGAATTCCAACAATCCTAGAAGAAGCGAAGCACTATCTAGAGAAATACAAAGATAGATTAACCAACCATCCCAATCCCCTTTCACGATCACTATTGTTGCCAAACCATACTTACAGGCCGGAACGGAACAAATATTTGTATGATCTACAAATAGTTGTTCCGGCTCTGGGTGTTTGTGTATGTGAGTTTATATGTTTGTAAACGCACCCACGATACAGGAGAAATTCCTAGTGTGGGGCAACGTTTTTTTTAAAAAACAAAAAAAAAAAAAAAAAAACAAATACTAAGAGACTCAATAAAGCTGATATTGTGCTTCCTGATTAAGTGGAATTTGGACACTGGTGTTGATTCTGTAAAATGTGATGTATCTTTCCACACATCTGATCATAGTTAGGGATATAGGACTGATAGCACATGAGAAAAGAAAAAAAAATCTTTTTCGAAATAATTTTTGACAAGATAAGACTATAAAGAGGTAAAAATTGCGAGTTTGTGACGTTGTAGGGGGTAATCTCTGGATCTACTGGACCGATTTTGAAAATAATTTTATTAGTAGAAAGCTACATTATTCCTGAGTAAGTAGGTAGGGTAGATAGGGTAGGGTAGGTAGCCAGTTGACGGGAGTGAAGGCGCGGGGGTCAGCTAGTTTGTTTATAAAAAGATCTGCGCCTTCACTGCAAGTTTTAGAAACAAGTATTTCAATAGCTGTTTTTTTTTTAAATTTGTTTATATGTGTGTACGAACAAAGAATGGACTCCAAAATAGTCTGTATTTGAAAATAAATTAAATTAAATTATACATTAAAATATGCCTTTTTAAAATCAAATGTGTGTGTTCCCAATGTTAACGCAGTACTAGCCGTTCGCCCGCTTGGAGCCAGAATATCAATATTAAACCTCCTTTTAGACAGTTTTGTTTAAAAAATATTCTTTGATTTACATATGCTATTTCAGTTATGAAGAAATTCTAACCATTTTTTTTTACCCATAGTTTTCTGTGTAAAAATATTTTTAAACATCCAAGTTGTTATGGAGGAGGATCCAAAAGTAACGCAAAATATCATCTTGTTATTTATTTTTTTAAAGCAAAACTATTACTTACATGAAAAAACCATGTTTCACAAGTAATGTACATGAAGAATTAATAAGAAGAATATTTTTTTCAAACCTTTTAACCTAGCTGATACTAAGGAGTATGCTTTAGAAAGTAATCGTTTTACGGCACTAAAGCGGTGGAAGGCCATTAACTTGAAAGGTTTGATTACGTTAAAGAAAATTTCAGCGCCCTGTATCAGAGATAAATTTTCGGTTGACCATTTTATACAACTACCTAGTTGTGTCGAGGCCCAGGGGGGCCAATTGTGGTCGTCTGGCGCCCATGTGATGTTTTGGTCCCTGGGGTGGTCACGGCGTACAGTGTGTTCTGGTGCACCAGTGATGGGGGTTATTTCCTAGAAGCGGGTCTGGTGACGGACAGCCGCGGCGGGTTCGGGGTGAGTGCTACCGCGTGCCCGTGTTCCCGTCTTAAAGGCACAGGAGGACACCGTTTTAGTGGGTTTGAGTCCCACATAACTGCGCTATCTCCCCGTGGTAGGGCATTGGGAAACGAAAAAAAAAAAATCTCCTGAAGCTGAATGGAAAGTTTCTTGTTTGTTCACCAAATAGAAGAATTATTTTCAATAGGGTCTACTTAGACAACATCTAAATTTCAATGATACATCATCATCTGCCTAGCCTTTTCCCAACTATATTGGGGTCGGCTTCCAGTGTTACCGGATTCAGCTAAGTACCAGTGTTTTACATGGAGCAAGTAACTGGGTAACACGGTACCCCTTGGCAAGACTGATGTTAGATCTCAAGCTTCTGACTACCCATAACAATTGTCAAAGTTCTTCAAATAACAGCCGGGACCAATGGCTTAACGTGCTATCCGAGGCACGGAGGAAACTCGGTATGTTGAAATGGTCACGCATCCACGGACCGACCTCGTCAAGCGTTGCTTAACCTTGATGATCGACCCGTGCTGTTGTTATTATTTAGCCATGAGCTCCTCTAAATTTCAATGATACATTTATATTTATACATTGACGTGTGCAAGAAGCCGGGCACTGCAATAGTAAACTTCATCAAGAGCAGTGGTGGCCCAGTGGTATCGGCCGCAACTTACAAATTGTAGGTCGTGGGTTCGAGCCCAGGCAGGCGCTTTACTTTGTGTAAATTATTTCTTCACCACTGCTCTCAAAACGGTGAAGGGAAACATCGTGAGGAAACCGGCATGTCCTAGAAACAAAAATTCGAAGACATGTGACATCCACCAACCCGCACTGGGCCCGCGTGGTGGATTACGGCCCATTCCCTCTCGCAGAGAGAAGGCCTGTGTCCCAGCAGTGGGAACATTAATAGGCTGATGATGTGATGTGATGTGAGACTTTAATTTCTGTTTTAATTCAGAAGACAAAGAAGACTCAACTACCTACCTAATGATAGCGCAAATCTGATTTAAAATATCATATTTTAATTAAAATACATTTTCAATTACCATTTTTGCTATCTATTGTCTGTCATGTAAACGTAATTTAAATATAAATTTTTACTATGTCCCGCTTTTACAATCAAAAAGTGGCAACGCTGCATTCAATACACATTGGCATGGCTAAAAGCTATGAGAACTCAGTTCCTAACAATATTCTGACCAGCTCCTGGCGATTGGATACAACTGTGGGTTTAAACAACTAACATAATCTTATATCTGTGTTCAGATTAGGTCAACTGGATTAGAGTAGTGCTGCTGCAGCTAAACCAACACAGATTGTTGACAGTACAGTGAGACGACCACGGCCGGCCCAACAGCATCACCTACAGGACATGACACATCCTCTGTCTAATGGATACGACCTGCCTAAGAACGAATTCTGATGTTTACCTGCGATGAGGGAGCCTGGCGCCGTCGGCAGCGGCGCTGGGCTGTCCGGCGGCCAGCGCCTCCAGCGCGCGCAGCACGGGCCGGCGCCGCGCCACCAACAAACGGCCGCGCCGCACGAATACGAAGCGCGCGCGCCGCCGCCAGCCTGACACGCGTCCCGACGCGACGTCCACCTCGCGCCACACGCCTTCGCCCCACACGTAGTACTTCGCGGCCATCACTACGCGCACTACACTGACATCATACAACAAATAAAACGCGTCTCAAAAAATGCCGAATCCGCGCGAACAGGACATTTCCAAACTGCAGAACTGGCAGAAGTCAGTCAGAATCAGAACTGTTTTGTTAATGATGACATTGACAGTTTATTTTTTTATTCGCAAGTTTACTATCTTGATCCCTAGGTTTTTGGGACAGAGCGTAAATAACAAAAACTTGTCAGCCGACACGACAAAAATATTAGAAACTTATGTTTTCTTTTAATTTCTAAACACTAAACAAAGACCTTAAACGTATTTCTTACTACAGAAGTGAAATGAAATGAAATGAAATAATTTATTTGCTAAATGATTTTGAATGAATGAACAGATTAGATGTTGTTTTTTTGTAGAGCAGTCCCGATACATTTTACCTCAAGGCATGCAAAATTGTTTAATTTAATAAAAAAATACATTAAAGAATATTAAGGTAATCATTACAAAAATCGCTATTTAAATACAATAATTAAAAAAAAAAAACGTATTAAAACATTAATAATCAATTACAACAATGAAATTTAAACACAATAGTTATGAATGTAGCCAAGATGAATATATAATGTCAAAATATCAATAAAATGTCTTAGAATATGCATGTCGAATCAACGTAAAATTAAATAATAAGAGTGTCAAAAAATTAATCAAATGTCAAGTAAAATAAATATTAGTCATATCCATAGATTTAGAATTTTTTTTATCTGTATAAAATTAGTCAAATGTCAAAAATAGCAAAAAAAAATACATAAAAGATTTTACCATAAAATTTGAATAAAATACAAAATGTCAAAAAAATAATTACAATGTAAACTATTAAGTTTTATCATTGAGAAATTCACAAATTGAGTAATAACATTTATCAATTAAAAAGACTGACAATTTCTTTTTAAAAAGTGGAATGGACTCGTTTTTAATTTCATCGGGTATTTTATTAAAGATAATTGGGCACATACATTAACACTTTTCCTTAATAATGCAGTGTTATGACCCGTAACACGTAGCATGTTTGTATACTGCCTTCTAACTGGTCGTGTTCTATTGTCAGACAATTTATCAAAAAGATGCATATTAGATTTTACAAAAACAGCCATTTCGAAAATGTAAAGTGATGGAAATGTTAGCAAATTTAGGGACTTGAATACAGGTACGCAACTATCTGTAACTTTCATGTTACACATTGCCCTTATGCATCGTTTTTGAGCCTTGAATACCTGTTCTCTCAGACTACAATTTCCCCAAAATATTATTCCGAATCTCAGAATTGACGCCACTAAGCCATGGTAAGCAACTAATCTGGTGGGCATATTCACTTTCCTGGAAAGATTAAAAAGCACATACGCTGCTGTACTCATTTTTTTGCATACTTCTTCTGCGTGTGGCTTCCAGGTTAGTTGGCTATCTATCAATATACCCAAATACTTTGCAACTTGCACTTGGTCTACTTTTTGTCCATTGTAATTTAAATTGGAAGTAAGCGGTGGTATCCGTTGAAAAAAATGCATAACATTAGTCTTAGATAAATTAATTGTTAGATTATTTTGATCAAGCCAGTGTATAATGTCCGTTAAAGTATTATTTATGTCATGTTCATACGTTTTTAGGTCTGTACATTTAATCAATGCAGTACTATCGTCAGCGAATAAGACCATAGGAAGTATAAGTTCTTTGGTTTTAAACGGTTTTATGGTTGTATTTAGCTTGCCTTATAGCGACGAGCACGATTAGTTTATGAGGTCGATCATATGATTAAGCGTAAATACATATGTTGACTAATATTATAAAGAGGAAAGATTTGTAATTTTGATTTTTTGTGTGTAATGAATAAACTTAAAAACTGCTAGACCGATTTCAAAAATTTTTCACCGTTGGGATGTTAAACTATCGCCGGATGACATATGCTACTTTTTATCCCTGTATTCCCACGGGAACGGGCACTACGCGGGTGAAACCGCGAGGCGTCCGCTTGTATAAATTTAAGAGTAAGTTTAAGCGTAGATGTAATTTAAGTGTAGGTTCCCTTTAAATTGTATAATATTAAATTAGACATATAAGTATAGGCTAGGCATAATGTATTGTTGTATTCAGCAAGGCTGCATTTCAGATGAAAGACGTCCACTGCTGTACTTTGGCCTCCTCCACGCGTCTCCACAATGACCGATCCCGTGCATCTCGCATCCAGCGCCTTTCCGCAACCTTATCCAGGTCATCGGTCCACCTAGTGGGAGGCCTTCCAACGTATCTTCTTCCCGTTCGCGATTGCCATTCCGGAAGTTTTGGGCCCCATCGGCCATCCGTTCTGCGAGCAATGTACACTGCCCACTGCCATTTAAGTTTCGCTATTCTTCGGCCTATATCGGTAACTTTGGTTCTCCTGCGGATATTCTCATTTCTGATGCGATCAAGCAAGGAAACTCCGCATAGTCCTCTCCATTGCCCTTTGGGTGACATTAAGCTTTCTGATAAGGTCCATTGTGAGCGACCACGTTGCGGTCCCATAAGTGATCACTGGCAACCACACTGGTCATAGACTTTTGTCTTGAGACACTGTGGTAAATTGGACGAGAATATAACGCGCAACTGCTCGAACACCGCCCAACCGAGTCGCATTCGGTGGTTGACCTCTTTCTCGAAGTTAGACCTACCCAACTGCACCGTTTGTTATAGACATAATAGTCTACAACTTCGAGTGTAGTCTCCGATCTTGATAGGAGTGGGTGTTACATGGGCATTCACCATGACCTTGGTTTTGTTCATGTTTATTTTATGAACCCACTTTTTTGGAAGCTCTTAAGGTTATCGAACATTATACTGAGGCTTTCCATGGTGTCAGCCATGACCACTACGTCGTCAGCAAACGGAAGGTGAATGATGTACTTGCTATTAACATTGATGCCTAGACCCCTCCAGTCCAGAACCTTGAGGACATCCTCCAGCGCAGCAGTGAACATTTTCGGAGAAATGACGTCTCCCTGTCTCACGCCACGCTGGAGAAGGATTGGTTTCGAGGTCTGACCCTGAAGACGGACTGACATGAAGGCGTTTTTGTGTAAACACGTCAACACCTCAATGTACCGGTGGTCGATCTGGCACCGTTGGAGAGACTGCAGTACAGCCCATGTCTCGATCGAATCGAAGGCTTTCTCGTAGTCCACAAACGCTAAACAGAGAGACAGCCTAGGTTAATAATCTTCGGTCTTCTGTATAACCCGCCGCAGCGTATGTATGTGGTCTACGGTGCTTAAGCACTCAGCTTGTTCGGGAGCCTGGAAATCATCAAACACGCGCTCGGGACGATTTGAGATGACTCTTGAAAACAACTTGTATACTAAGAAGTAAGATGAGTTTATAGTTCTTCAGCTGGTCACCCTTCTTGAAGAAGAGTGCCACCACACCCCTGCACAATGCTTGTGCCGTTTTTCCTTCGAGTATGACGAAATCTAAAAGTTTCTGAAGGGCCTTAAGGACCGGTTGCCCACCTACCTTTAGGAGTTCGGCCGTGAATCATTGTCATCACCTGGCGCCTTATTGTTTTTAAGCTGTTTCAGAGCTATCCTAATCTCGTACAGGCTGACGTCCGAAATATCTTCGGTATAGTGCCGAGGCAATCTAGCTCTTGGGTCGTTTGCTAAATTCGCAACGAGCTTGCTGATTGATGTGTACAACTGCCCATAGAATATCTCGATCTCCCTCAGAAGCTCCGGTTTGGCGGATACGACCCTGCCATTGTCAGTCTTCAGTTTCGTGAGCTGGCTCTGCCCAATAGACAGTTCCCTTGGAGCCTTTATTTCGCACAATCGCGTCTTTAATACGCTCGGTATTAAAGCAGCGGAGGTCTTTTTTCAAAGATTTAGAGGTATGTCTATTGATCTGCCGGTATTTGCACGCCTCATCTGAAGACTGCGGGATCATCTCACGCCTCTTCTTCATAAGCTTGAGAGTAGGATCAGAGAGATCAATGGATCTGTTTTTTCGGTCTTGAAAAACTTAGACCCAACCGTATGGACAGTTTCCACGAACCTGTATTCATCCACGGAGCTCCTTAGGCACTCGAAACGATTCTGGAATTCAAGCTGAAAGATCTGTGCTGGACAGAGCGTGGAGCTCAACAGTCGAGACCTTCCAAACTTAATATTAATGTTCAATGTGCCTTTTACCATGCAGTGATTGCTCCCAGTGTAGCGCCCCTGCTTACTTGATAAGTTTGTTTGTTTACATTTAAGCAGGCGCTACATATACGAATTACGACGGCAGAGGACGTCAGTCGTTCGCCCACACTCATACAGTTCAGTTAGGTCTTATAATAGTTTAGAGTAAATTTAATTATGTATTTTTTGTAAGTGTTAAGAGATAATAATATAGTACGGTTTTATTTTATCGTGAATTATTATTTCATTTAACCACCAGACTACACGCAAACAGAGTATCCTAAATTGGTGACCCCGACGTGATTGTTTTTTGAGCCACTTTTGTGTTCGATCAGTGACTATAAAATTCAGTGATAATGACCACTGGTGTTCCGGACGTACCCCATAATCCATCTGCGGACATTATGGCAGTAACACTGTCGTCGCGAATTCCAGAATTTTGGGTGGACCAACCGCGCGTATGGTTCATCCGCGTCGAGGCAATTCTCGCTCCACAGAAGATGAGCGATGATGCTAGATTTGACATAGTTGTTGCAAAGTTGCCTAAGGATGTCATTGTGCAACTATCCGACTTTCTGGCCAAACCACCAGAGTCGGGAAAATTTCAAGCATTGAAGACGAAAATATTGATGTTGTTCGAGGAATCTACGAATAGGCAAATAGAAAAACTCATAGGCGAAATGGAGTTGGGCGATCAAAAGCCCTCACAACTTCTCCACCGGATGAGGGACTTGGCTCTTGACAAAATCCCAGACGACACATTGAGAGTGCTATGGCAAGGTCATTTACCGACAACAGTACGAGCGGTATTGACTATTGCGGCAACCAAAGGACTTGACAATTTTGCGATGATTGCGGATAATGTCGCGGAGGCTACCCGCGTCCCACAAGTTTTGCGGAGTGGTAGAGTAATACGACGACCGGTAAGGTTTGCGGAATAGGTATTCGCACATCGTAAAGTGTAAAATAAGTTAGGTAGATTTATGTCGTAGTTTACGATTTGAATATCGTGGGATAGTATGAACAATATGCAATTGTTATAGTTAAGAAAGTACCAGAAAAGAGAGTAGATTAGAATCAGGGTTTGGAAATGGAATTTAGGTTTTGGATTGTTTTGAGTTGATTAGTGTTTTGTGTTTGGGTTTATTGAGTAGGTTAATTGGTATTGATTTTGGTTCGTATTTTTAGTAGATTTGAATTATAAATCCTACTACATACGCAATAAGATTTGATATTGTATAACGTAGGTTGAATATACAACTCATGAAATGCTGTAATGTAGGTGCTTTTGGAATACTATACACAAATAGAACATAATATGAGTTTACTATTAAATCGTATATGTTTATTTATAAGTTAGAATGATAGAATATATGAATGCGTTAGTTTATAGCAAATTATTACACATAGATACATGCTGTTTCAACTTTTTTTATTATTTGTTGTTAATTTCATTATTAATTAGGGGGGAGGATGGTGAAGGGACATATATACCTGCATACTATGTAAGTGCACGTGCATAGCTATGTATGTGTAATGTGTCATTTTCACAATTCTCATCCATTTTTATTCATTGTATAAAGTAGTCCAGTTTAACATCTTGAATCCTAAACAAACCTAAATTTATATATCTAGAGTATCTAGTAATAGTGAAATATTAAAGCCCTGAAATACTATAGTACGAATAGCTTTTCTAATAAGCGTCGTATTAGCTGCATAAGTGCAACAGTTTATAAATAGTAAAGGAAAATATAAATTAAGTGTTCTAAATATTACGTGCTGAGTGCTCTATAAATAATCAATTGTTTGTCATAGAAAAATAATACAGACTAACTTATTGAAATATAGAGTTTTAATATTGAGTGATGTCGTCATTGTTTAAACAAATAATTCTAAAGTGTTTAAAATATTGTTTACTTAGAAGTATAACTTGAGCGTGAGAGCACAACGCGCTAACCATGATGAAGTATCGAGATAAGAGAATGTTTATGCTAACCATAAGTGCCGCGTTAGCTTATAAATGAACTACAGAGATGCTTGAAAAATGTTATTGTTAATTTGAGTACGGCAAGTTTTGTTTATATTTGTATTGTTTCAACTTATATTTTTTTGACAACTTATGTAAGAAATGAAAGAGAGTAAGTCCCGGGGAATTGTGAATCGTAATTTAAGATTACTGTTCTATTTTTGGTTTATATCGAAGTTTAATTGTTTTCATTTTTTTTTTGGGGAGGAATGAGGTAGCGCCCCTGCTTACTTGATAAGTTTGTTTGTTTACATTTAAGCAGGCGCTACATATACGAATTACGACAGCACAGGACGTCAGTCGTTCGCCCACACTCATACAGTTCAGTTAGGTCTTATAATAGTTTAGAGTAAATTTAATTATGTATTTTTTGTAAGTGTTAAGAGATAATAATATAGTACGGTTTTATTTTATCGTGAATTATTATTTCATTTAACCACCAGACTACACGCAAACAGAGTATCCTAAACCAGTTTTCACTGAATTGATCACAGAGATATCATTGAATATTTGCTTCTTGGTCGACATGATGAAGTCGATCTCATTTTTTGTTGCACTATCGAGGCTCTGCCAGGTCCACTTCCTGTGTTCACGTTTTCTGAAGAAGAAGTTCATCATATAGAGGCCCTCCTTCATCATAAAACTGGCCAGTAGGTGACCCCGATGGTTCCATCGTCCGACTCCAAATTGCCCCACTTGCAGTTCATCATCGTCTCATTTGCTCAGTTTCGTGTTGAAGTCCCCCATGACAACGGTGAAGTGAGTTTTGAAACCATGCTGGTTTCTAGAAATATCCTCTTACATGGTCTTCATCTCGAGGTCGGGGCGTAGACTTGTACGACCTTCAGCGAATATCTCGAGGATATTCTGAGTATAAGGTACGCCACCCTGGTCGACACACTCTCGATCTTCACCACGTTTTTCACAAGGGACTTGTGGACGTTAAACCCGACACCACCCTGGGACTGCCAGTCACCGTCTCGGAAATAGAGCAAATTACCGGATTTGAGGATCATCGAGTCCTCCCCCTCTCTTCGGACTTCAGATAACCCTATAATACTCCATCCTAACCTGTTCAATTCTTCTTCGAGTTCGGTGATTTTCTCGTCGATCCGGAGTAATAATAATAAGTTGACATTACCGTCCCGCATGACGGGAACCTCGTGAAAGCCGAGAAAGATAAGCAAATTAAAAAGTATCTTGACTTGGCTCGCGAGGTTGTCGACATGTGGGATGTGGACACAGTGATCATTGTACCGATAGTCGTATTAGCCAATGGCTTGATAGCCACGAGCCTCGACCAACACCTTCGTTTGCCTATGCATAACAAAAATAGGGCTGTTCTGGATTCGCAGTTGTCAAACTATTCTGATGACTGCGGAGACCTCACTGATACACATTCGATCATGTACTGCGCGGCTGTAGCGGCATGTCGTGTAGCCCACGTCAAATTTGCAGATGACAGAGCTACACGACCGAAACCAGCCGTACCAGCTTGGCAGTGCAGGATCGAACGTCGTATTGGTGGGGCCAGAGCACTCATCGGCAAACTAATTTGTTTCAGGGAGGGCAATAATCGCCCAAGAGTGATGCGCTTTGTGAGACGGGCGTTTTCGGGGACTGATGTCAGCCCCCGAGACTATATATCCCATGTCACAGAGCGCATCGACTTCCTGAAGCAAAAAGTGTTTGCATGGGCAAATCGTATTAGTAGGTACAGGCGGAGAGTGGAGCGATACACCCAGAATAGTACATTCCAAAGTAATGAAAGGTGGGTTTATCGGGCTTGGGAGCGACCCGATCAAGGTGTGACTGATACTCGCCTGCCGGATGATAACGCTATGTGTTAATTCTGGCGCAGCATCTGGTCGGTGCCTGTCAGTCACACCGAAGGTAAATGGACTCGGGAAGGTTGAACGAGCGTGCGATCCAATACAAGAAATAGGGGCTATCACGATCAGGCCCCAATTTGTAGCCCGTGCAGTCTGTCCGTTGCCGAACTGGAAATCTCCAGGGCCGGAAGGGCTGCACAACTTCTGGATCAAGTGGGTACAAAGGTCGCACGCTCGTTTGGCATCTCAGTACCAGGCAGCCTTGGAGTCTGGGTCGCTACCCAAGTTCCTTACAACAGGAATAACCCATCTGCTCCACAAGTCTGGTAGCACCGTGGAACCCAAAAATTATAGACCTATTACATGTTTACCAACGGTCTATAAGGTTCTTACATTCTTACAACATTTCTTACATTCTTTTGGGGGGTAGAAGTGTACCCTTTCATTCCCTACACGTGGTCCCCGGGTGGTACAAATCAGGTGAGATCTGGTGGTAGGCTTCGTCCGAAGGCTTGCGACCACCCGCCGGGCAAAGGTAGAAAATACCTGAAGACTGAGAAACCAGCGCTGTTTTTCCTTACGGAGACGCAGATAGCGAGTCCATCAGACGCGTCGTACCTATCTTACCCAGGGTTTGCCCTGGAGCACAATTGTAAAACGCGCGCGGGTGTGTGTATGTACGCACATGACGACACTTGCTATCGGCGTCTTCGTAACCTTGAGGACTCAAGATTTTCAACACTGTGGGCTCTAGTGGACACAGGTCTGGATGAAATTATCTACGCCTGTGTTCACCGCTCGCACAGCGGAGATCAGGAGACAACCAGGCTCACAGAGTACCTCAGTGAGGCGGCTGATGCGGCTCAGCAGCGGTACCCTTCCGCCCAATTAGTGTTACTGGGGGACTTCAACGCCCACCATCAGAAGTGGCTCTTCCCATACATCATGGCATGCGATCTTTCTTCGCTTGCTATCCTTGGCAGCCTACTTGCTTTTCTTCGGCTGATCCTTCGTCGTGCGCGGACGCCGTAACGGATGTGTTGCGTCAGGGAATGGAGTACTACATCCCGTTCTCTGACATAACGATTTCCACCGTTGACCGGCCATGGTTTGGCGCCGAATGTCATCGCGCCGACGCGCTTAAACATGAGGCGTACTTGGCATGGGTCAACGCTCGATCGTGTAAAGCGAGTGACGTGGGTCGGAAGAAGAAAGCCTACAACAGGGCTGCCAAGTCCTGCAAGAAGGTGTTGCGTGGGGCTCGATTCGACCACATTGGCCGAATAGGGGCCAAACTTGCTTCTTACCCAGCAGGTAGTAAAGCGTTTTGGTCCCTGGCTAATTCGTTCGAGTCGAACTTCTGCCGTCTCTCACTACCACCACTGCTGAAACCTGATGGGTCACTGGCCCACACCACTGAGGAGCAGGCAAATTTATTTGCCTTTCTTTTTGCGGAATCTTCGCATCTGAATTCTGGTGATTCGCGGCCTCCTCCTTGTCCTGATGGGTGCGAGACGAGTATGTCGGACATTCGCATCCATCAAAAGGACGTCCGCAGGGTGCTGCGCAACCTCGACATGAACAAGGCTAGCGGCCCTGACGGCATACCAGCTATAGTTCTTAGAACCTGTACGCCTGAACTGTCTCCGATCTTGACACGCCTATTCCGCCTTTCATATGAGACTGGAACAGTGCCGAATGCTTGGAAGCAAGCCAATGTACAGCCCGTGCCCAAGAAATGCAGTCGAGCTGACCCGGCCAACTACTGACCCATCTCTGTAACATCCATACTCTGTAAGAGTATGGAGCGTGTACTTAACACTAAGCTCCTGGCATACCTAGAAACTAACGATATCCTTAGCGACCGCCAATACGGCTTTCGCCGAAATCGGTCTACTGGGGATCTTCTAGCGTATGCCATTCACATATGGAGTGAGGCCATCGAGAGACATGGGGAAGCGCTTGCCGTCTCCCTCGACATCTCGAAGGCTTTCAATAGGGTCTGGCACGAAAGCCTTATCAGTAAGCTTCCTTCATTTGGTCTGCCCGGTGGTCTGTGTCATTGGATTGCAGACTTCCTGAGAGATCGGTCCATTCGAGTGGTTATCGATGGCTGCTCGTCGGACCAATTGGATATTAATGCCGGGGTCCCTCAGGGGTCCGTACTCTCAGCAACATTGTTCTTGTTGCACATTAACGATCTGCTAAAACCCGGAACCTTTGGATATGCAGACGACAGCACTGTTGCTGAGAGATACTTGTCCAACGCACGGGCTACCGGGCCGCTGATCCGGTCGAGAGACGTGAGGCCATGGTGGAGCGTTTGAACTTAGCCTTGCAAGCAGTCTCCGAATGCTGCTAAAACCCCGACGTGTCTTTTTTCCATTAAAAAGAGCCAATTTCACCCGGTTCCAACTTTCCGTGATCTAACCATGCCAATAACGGACCATCTTAAGCTTCTTGGCGTTACGTTGACATCGAATCTCAATTTTGGGCCATACATTGAGGCAAAAGCTCAGCTGGCTGCCAAAAAGTTGGGGATCCTTGCGAAGGTGAGAAGGTACTTCGCAAGCAACTTCTACAGCGCAAGTTCGATCGTGCATGGAGTTCTGTTCTCATCTCTGGGACGGATCTGCCAAATACCAGCTTGATGCACTAGAGTCGATCGAAAAGCGGGCTAAGAAGTGTTTCTTAGCCCGCTTTTCGATCGACTCTCAGCCTCATTGCCGATGTGTATCGGCAATGAGGCTCAGGTCAAGTCAAAGCTCCAGAGCCTTGAACATCGTCGCCGAGTTGCCAGTTTGTCGGTTTTTTATCGATTACATTTCGGGGAGTGTGCGATGGAATTACATGATTTAATTCCGCCCAGCCCGTTCCATCATCGGACTACCAGACGTACGGCAATGCGTCATCGGTACATGGTGGACATCCCATACGCACAAAACGTTTTGGGGACACTTTTATTATGCGTACAGCTAAAGAGTGGAATTCCCTGCCGGAATCTGTGTTGCCCGATAGCTACAATCTAGGGGTCTTTTATCCACTTTGGTTTTGCCTAGCCCTGAATCCTCTAAGCATGCTGCTGGAGAATTCGGGGCTAGGCTATCGGTTGAAGAGAGGTGGTCAGGTTACATCTCACCTCCTTTACATGGATGACCTGAAGCTCTTTGCCCCCAGCAATCTTCAGCCGATGGAGCTACTGAAGGTAGCTGAAATTTTTAGTAACGCCATCAGGATGGAGTTTGGTGTGGACAAATGTGCGGTCATGCATGAAAAGCGAGGGGAGATTGTGGAATCCATAGGAATTCAACTCGCGGACTTGAGATCCCTCTCTCCAAACGAAACCTATTAGTATTTGGGTATGTCGGTATTATGTAAATCACGACGTCTTATTAAAAAAACTGTGTTGCTACGGTATCAGAGGAAACATTTTAAAACTACTTGAATCTTATCGCTCGAACAGAATGCAATGTACAGAGATTGCAAGAATATGCGAAAAAACAAAATTTTAAAAGAGTTTTTTATCTCATTCTAGATTGATAATATTTGGTGTCCCACAGGGTAGCGTCCTTGGGCCACCACTTTTCTTGATCTATATAAATGATCTGCCAAAAGTGACGCATCATCAAATGGTGATGTTTGCAGACGACAGTACTGCAATAGTAAAATGTATTGATCGCAATATTTACCAAGATGAAAAAAAAATACTATCGGACATAATTGATGATTGGATTAACAAAAATAATTTAGTTATAAACTTAAAGAAAACCAAAATAATGCACTGCAGTAATGCAAAGAACTGAAGTACCAAAAGTAAATATCAGACATAGCAACTGTGACATTGAAGAAGTTAAAGAAGCTAAATTCTTAGGTTTATTTCTTGATAACCAACTTAACTGGAAGGCATACATAGATGACCTGAGTAAGAAAATAAATAAATCAGCATATGCACTTTTCCAAATTGCGAGAAAAATAAATATGGATTCGCTACTAGTAGCATATCACGGCTTAGTAGCTTCAATTTTGCGATATGGTATTATTTTTTGGGGCAATTCTACTGATAAAGACATCGTTTTTGGGGCACAAAAAAGATGCATAAGATCAATGTGTGGTCTTAAAATTGATGATAGCTGTGTACCATTCTTTAAATCGCTGAAAATACTTACCTTACCTTCATTATATATTTTTGAAATTAGTGTTTTCGTCAAAACAAACATAAGGTTATTCGAAAAAGTGTCTACGTTACGAGATGTTCCGATTCGTAGCCAATACGCAAACTCTTTAAGCAATCAGCGTTGTAAGACTGCCTTAGTGAGTAAGAGTGTTTTAGGCATGGCACCGCGCATTTATAATAATTTACCAGATGCACTGACCTCTAATATACAAGTACGCTGGACTTCATATTATCGATGACAAAATTAAGACATTTTCGCTATTTTGGCGCTGATAGCAACGTGACTTAACGTGAGATTCCATGGAACTAATATTAGAGATGGGATATAGCCTTCGGTATAAAAATACGTGAGAATAATTTAATACTTAGGAGAACAAGAAAATCCCAATTATTTTAATTGAGATTCATTTATATGTAATAGAAAACTTGCTGTAAAGGTTAACTGAAAAATACTTTCAATCAGATTGCAAGCTATAAACTAGTGGATAGCGTGCTACTAAAGTTATAGCGCATTACTGTCAGATCAGTGAGATTTAAACATGGGGATAGGCTAACAACTTATCCTTAAAACTAGTATATTTGAGCAAGTATCTGCTCGCTCAAGTATACTTAGTTAATTTTTACATTTACAATAGTTTGGATTCACTCGGTTGGAACATCATTCATACAAATATTTGCGTACGAATGAGATGGATAACAATTTACAACGGACATATTTCTCGCTCTCATCGCTGAGATCCTGTCTCTGTAGTGTTAAGGTGCAAATAAGAGTGACATCGCATTCCAGCGACTTGAAGACTTACATCAGTTTTCAACTCTGTTTCAGATGCAGATATAAATTGTTTGACTTAAAAACATTTGTTAGTACAATTATAATTATCATGATATTATGCCAGAATTAATTCCAGACAGGAACGAGGTGATTGATACAAGAAGAGAGAGGCCTGTGCTCAGCAGTGGGCGAAGTCGGACTGTGGATGATCATGATGATGATTCCAGAATTTATTATTACACATTGCTTTTTAACATATTATTACTGGTTATTAGGCATTCATATAACATTCATCACTAATACCAATATGAGATATTTAGTTGCAACATGTTATGAGAAGTCAATACAGTAGATGAGTGATACGCCTTGCCAAGTCTACTATTTTGATATTAGTGTAATTTAAAAATATTACTAATACTCATATACTCGTATTAGTTAAAATAATATAATATTTCCAGGCGAATATATTAGTATTACCTAATGTTGAGAAATATCGGTATTAACCTATCTCTAAATGTGTCAATTTTAGTTCCTGAGAACCTCGAGTGGGGCGCTTTGATTCGGGTCAAAAATCAACTGTCATTTCATCTAATATATGTAGTCCAGCGTACTTGTATGATAGAGGTCAGTGACCAGATGTCATTAAAAATTAGAACGTCACACTTTTCAAAAAAATTAATGATGTGACGAAATGATGAATTTCTGAATGATAAATTAATGTAGACCTATCTATTTATTTGACTGGAGGAACAATCTTTAATTGAATATTGTGACTAATTGTAATTTATGATTATTATTTATGCATTGACTGTAGAAATTACTCTATAATGTGACATTCATAATTTTGTTGTTATTTATATAACATATTCTATTAATTTTGACATACCTACCAAATGATTTGTGTTTACCTCTCGCATGTTTAATATTTTATTGTTCTTCGTATTTCGCATGTAAATATATAATGTAACGAAATAACGCTTAGTACGCTTCTTGGCATAACATAGCGACCTACGAACTTTAATTTAAGGTGTCGGCCCTTGATGGAATTATCCCACCTACATTGCCATTCGGATAAAAGTTCCTCCCAGACGTCAATATGTGGTTTAAATAACCTAGAGATTTTCTCACGGTCACACCGAGTTAAAAAGTCCGCGTCCATGGTCTCTCGTGCGGAATAGTACATTGCAGCGCGTGGCTGCACTTCAAGGTCGACCGGAAGTACGCCAGCAAGTACCGGTAAGACTTCAGTACTAACCGTCCTGTATGCTTTGCATAAGAATATCAAAGCCAAACGCTGGCTAGTAATTTACGTCGTACCGCCCCTATTGTGGCCCTATCAGCCCAAACAGGCGCACCATAGCACATACAACCCAAATAAGTAGCCCCATAAATAGTCTTTAAGGTTAAAAAAGACAGACCCCACGTAGATTTAGATATTCTCGTTAAGGCATAGAAGTTCTTTTTTGCTTTTTCACTGACTATTTTAATATGATCTATAAATGCAAAATTCCTCTCTAACACTAGACCAAGATAGCACACGGACTGCTTCCTTTTCACGGGAACGTTATTATATTTTATAGTAGGACACGATTTAAGATTACCTTTCAAAATGAGTTGATAAGTTTTGTGCGGAGCAAAGGTCAGGCGGTTTCGATCACCCCACTGAGATATTAATCGTAGGCAAGTGTCAGCCAAGTTCTCGAGTCCAGCTCGAGTACTTGATTGAATGAGCAGAAGACCGTCGTCCGCGTAACCGGTTAATGAACAGCCGCTTGGAAGTGGAATCGCGAGGAAATCTTCACAGCCTAAATTCCATAAAGGTACCGAGACCGGGCAGACCGAATGAAGGAAGCTTACCAATAACGCTTTCGTGCCAGACCCTATCAAAAGCCTTCGAGACGTCGAGGGAGATGGCAAGCGCTTCCCCATGCCTCTCGATGGTCTCACTCCAGATGTGAATGGCATACGCTAGAAGATCCCCAGTTGACCGATTTCGGCGGAAGCCGTATTGGCGGTCGCTAAGATGTCGTTGGCTTCTAGGTATGCCAGGAGCTTACTATTAAGTACGCGTTCCATACGCTTGTCTTGTCCAGAGTATGGACGTTACAGAGGTGGGTCTGTAGTTGGCCGGGTCAGCTCGACTGCCCTTCTTGGGCACGGGCTGTACGTTGGCTTGCTTTCAAGCATTCGGCACTTTTCCAGTCTCATAAGAAAGGCGAGTCAAGATCGGAGACCATTCAGGCGCACAGGTTTTAAGATCAATTGCTTGTATACCGTCGGGTCCGCTTGCCTTATTCACGTCGAGGTTGCGCAGCACCCTACGAACGTCCTACGTCCCACTAGATAACTATGTGACGCAAAAATATGCAATAAAAGATTTATCATGTATCTTGTAGTTATTGAGAAATTTGCAAAAAGTAGCGGTTTTCTGTTTACAGCTCGTGAAACTTGTAGGGGCTCTTAACCTGTTGTGTGCCGTAATTACCGAAACAGTGTAAAAGCAAAATATTTCAGTAGGTCTCTGTGGAGAAAAACGTGCAGAAACTCCATGGACACTGTAGTGGACTGTATTGTTTGTTGGAGTTTCTTGATGAATGAAAATATTGTCTTGATTCCTATCTTCAAATTTATTCCTTGTTGATGTTTCTTCTTGTAGAGCTGGAGACCGACTGTGTCTCAGCCCTTTTTTAGGGTTCCGTACCCAAAGGGTAAAAACGGGACTCTATTAATAAGACTCCTGGTGACAGTCAGACTCCACGGTCCGTCTGTCTGACAGTCACTAGGCTGTATCTCATGAACCGTGATAGCTAGGACAGATGAAATTTTTACAGATGATGTATTTCTGTTGCCGCTATAACAACAAATACTAAAAACAGAATAAAATAAATATTTAAGTGGGGCTCCCATACAATAAACGTGATTTTTTTGGCGGTTTTGCTATAATGGTACGGAAACCTTCGTGCGCGAGTTCGACTCGCACTCGGCCGGTTTATATCAATTCTTGGCGTCTCGCAGGTAAATACTAGGATTTTCTTCTGCTTTACCGGTCCTCCCTGTGGAGACTAAACTATAGCCTCCAGCCAGGCACAAAAAGATAAACCTAAGCGACCACGCTGAGGGCTGCCCCTGTGGGGTCGAACTTCGGTTCGGGGCGTCGCTGGAGGGACAACTAGGGCTGGATCTTAATAAAGTGATTCTACCATCCGTTCGGAACAAGCCTACGTGGAGAAGAACGGATGTTTCTCAGCCCCCAAGAGGTGCGGTATTTATACAAAAACCGCTAAGCGAAAACAACAGCGCCACTCTCTACCTAACGGTACTCGGGTAGCGGTACCGCAGGAAGGCCGATTTTATTTGAATATAATATTTTTTTTTTTATTACTTAAATTTACAGAAATCATACATTTCCTTAATCTACATACTTAATTCTACCTAGGAAAAAATGTAAAAGGTGTAACAAGTCAACACAAAATGATTAACCTAGATTCCTCCTTGTTTAGTACAGGCCTTCGGATCACAAAGCCAAGAGGCCGACGTTGGGGCCCATAGCAACGCTGTGACTCTTGGATCCAACCAGGACCAAGCCACCGCTGCTGCGCATCGCAGTGTCGCGGACTGCGATGCGCAGCAGCGGTGGCTAGGGGTCTGTTTTTTATTGGGAAAGATACTGGTTCCTGTCTGACAGGTAGGAAGTGGTACATAAACGTTGTACTTACCGGTATCCTCATGGTGTTGATGAGGAGAACATCTATGCAGTTGGTAAATAGCAACAAAAACATAAAACAAATAGTTAATAATTTAAAAAAATCTAATTCAACTTTGAGATCAGTCATCATAGTTCATTGTCCACATGCCCTTTCGACCTTTTGCTTGCTATACTATGTAACATTCTACTTTGATATTGTTTATTTTTATTAGCTCCTAAATCTTTTTTTATTTTATTAAACAGCAGGCTCGCGTTTGACCACTATCTCGCCTGATGGTAAGCGAAGTTGTGGTCTACGGTGAAGCACACTTACCTAGAAGTAACCTATGTTACATGAAAATTCAATCTTGTGTTACAATATTTTATTCAAAACAAAACAAAAGATAAAACAACTTATAATTAAACAACAAGTTCTACTTAAATTTGAGATCAATCAATCACATGATAATGATGCAGATTGAATACTAATTCAAACAGCGAGCAAACGAACGGATTAAAACCACCATCACTATTACAAGAATATTGGTATTTCAAGAAACGTTGAAAAACGAGTAGAACGCTGCAAAAAATTGCAGATTATACTAAATCCAGATAGCGCAAAGCCATTAGTATTGGGGACCAACTTGGACGAATTGAAGGGAATATTAAGCAACAATGAAATTAATGAATTAGAATTTGCAAGAAACACTTTTGCCCACCTTTGCAGACTGACGGGCAAGAGAAACAAGTTATTTTTTATGGGACCACCATCTACGGACAAGACCATGATTATGGAAAGTTTGGCAACTCTACACTGCAATTACGCAATATTGACGGAACTAACAACGGGAATTTCGTTTAACTTTGCTTCGCTACTGAATGTGAATGCTTGTTATATGGACTAGTGTAAAGTAACGGACAATCAATTTGAGCAGTGGAAATTATTAGCAGCAGGTTCACCAATGGCTACTGACATCAAAGACAAGGAGCATCACAATGTGGACAATTGCGTATTATATACGTGTGCAAATCACACCATAGAACAATATATACAAGTACCTGAAGCTTACAAGGCGATAGAAACACGGACAATAAAATACAACTTTGTAAGACCATTTACATGAATATGGTAGTAATTGTCGGCGAATGAAACATACCATCACCACTGCTCTCAAAACGGTGAAGGAAAACATCGTGAGGAAACCGGCATGTCCTATAACCAAAAATTCGAAGACATGTGACATCCACCAACCCGCACTGGACCCGCGTGGTGGATTACGGCCCATTCCCTCTCATAGAGAGTAGGCCTGTGTCCCAGCAGTGGGAACATTAATAGGCTGATGATGTGATGTGATGTGTGATGTGAATGAAACATCACCAATGTAGGTTCCTGCCGAGTCGAATCTTTTATACTCGAGTCCCCACCACTGTATAGATTGGTTTCCAGGCACGCTGGCCTTTCTTGATTACAACGACCCATGAATTATATAGCACATTAATTATATTACTTAATTAACCTTGAAGTAGCCATTAGTTTTAAATAGTGATTACTTTTTACCAGCGATGCAATTTTGTGCATCCAACTCTCCTCTCCTTGCACTTTATAAGACCGGTGCATCATATTTTTAAAAACTAGATGAGGCCGGCGTTCCTATCTGACTACTCTGAGAAGAAAGGCCGAAACAAACTCAGAGGTCACAGTCTCTTTTAAAGTCCAGACTAAATCTTGGTTATATTATGTGAAGACCATGGCATGTAGATTGATGTCTGAAATAGTCTTTTGAGGAAAGAACCAGCCAGATTGAGTGGACCTGGCCATTGACTTCGTGACATTTCTGTAGCGGATATAAAACGTACACTTTGTTTTTTTTTAATATCCTGCTCGCTAATTGACTATCACTTTTTTTGTATCATCTTTTATCTTATCTTGGCCCAGTATTCAGCTACGGTATCACCATTCGCTGACGCAGCCATAAGCTCTAGGCCCTATTTATGTAGTGATTACTTTTTACCAGCGATGCAATTTTGTGCATCCACCTCTTTTCCTTGCACTTTATAAGACCGGTGCATTTAGTATTTTTCAGGACTTTAAACAAGACACCCCGAGTAAGTGAACGACCATCATCATCATTATTTCAGCTGAAAGATGTCCACTGCTGGACATAGGCCTCCCCCAAGCGTCGTCACATTGACCGATTCCGTGCATCCAGCATCCCCGTAAAATACTGATACTCAACTGCATCCAGTAAGACCGGAAGCCGACTCCCAACATAGGTGGGAAAAGGCTTGGCCGATGATAATGAAGGAAGGATGGCAAGGATAAATAAAACACCAGTTCCTTAAAACTAGCTTACGTCTAATTATCCTATTATGTGATTTTTGAATGTTACCAAATTAACCGTATTTTCTATAAGAATAAAAAATCTTACCATATCTATCAACAATTAAAAGATTTCACTCTCTAGTACTAAGAATTTGCAGAATGTCTGCTGCCCTGGTCTCCTCAACAGGCTAGTTGAGGAGTCCAGGGGTTCGTCAGAGCCTCGTTGGTAAGTTCAGCAGGGTGTACCGCGGGCAGGTGAGGTTGACTTTGGCTCCGAAGGTGTTGGTAGAGCCACTTACACCCCATCGGTGACGGTGCTTGTCAATGAGGGATCTGAAACGTAAAAAGGACGTGTTTGTAATACTTAAGCAAGGATATAATGCAGAAAGAGTTGAGATTTAGGATAGCAACAATATCGATGTTCTAAAAGTGTTTTTTTATAGAATTGGTAATACATTTTATTTAAATACTAAAGACCTAGTTATATTGGGCTATATTGTAAGACATACAACGATTGCGGCACGAAGGACTGAAATTTTAATCATCATCATCATCATATCAGCCGAAAGACATCCACTGCTGGACATAGGCCTCCCCCAAGCGCCACATTGACCGGTCCCGTGCGTCCCGCAACCAGCGGATTCCTGCAACCTTCACCAGGTCATCGGTCCACCTGGTGGGAGGCCTTCCAACGCAACGTCTTCCGGTTCGCGGTCGCCACTCCAGAACCTTTCTGCCCCATCGGCCATCCGTTCTGCGAGCAATGTGCCCTACCCACTGCCACTTAAGTTTGGCAATTCTTCGGGCTATGTCGGTAACCCTGGTTCTCTTAAGGATCTCAACATTTCTGATTCGATCACGTAAGGAAACGCCGAGCATAGCCCTCTCCATTGCCCTTTGAGTGACTGTAAGCTTTCTGATAAGGCCCATTGTAAGCGACCACGTCTCAGAGCCATATATCATCACTGGCAACACACACTGGTCATAGACTTTTGTCTTGAGACACTGTGGTAAGTTGGACGAGAAGACACCGCGCAACTTCCCGAACGCTGCCCAGCCGAGTCGGATTCGACGGTTGACCTCTTTCTCGAAGTTGGCCCTACCCAACTGGATCGTTTGTTTCAGGTAGACATAGTCGTCCACAACTTCGATTGTAGAGTCTCCAACCTTGATAGGAGTGGGTGTAACATGGGCATTCAACATCACCTCGGTTTTGTCCATGTTCATTTTCAGACCCACTCTTTCGGCAATTTTAATGTAGAAAATAATTTAAAATACGAATACAGTACAGAAACGATGCAGTGGCTGAGCGATCAGCTGCTGTGCTGGGTGTTGCAGGTTCTACTCCCGCACAGAACAAATATTTGTATGGTCTACATATAAAGTTGTTCCTGATTGTTTGTATAAGTGAGTTTAAATGTTTGTGAAAGCACCCATAATACTGGCGAAATTCTGTTCTTGAAAAAGAAAATGAAAAGGAAGAAATAGTTACAGTTTAGGTTAACTTAACAATCTCGATGTTTTCAATGCGATAATCTAATAAAACTGTACAGAAATATTACTTAAGTACTGACCTTATTATATTGTACTTTGTTGTCTGTATTTTATGGCTGCTGATACGAAGAGCTTGATGCATGAAGGACTGGGTCGAAAGCTCGAAGGAAAGGATGCACGGTGGATGCAAGGTTATGTGCTGGAGAGATAGCTGTTTCCAGACGCCAGTGGATGATGAAGATCTTCCTCCATCGATGAAATACCTGAAATTGACAACCGCAAAATAAGTTTCATTTTAGTATACATACTTTCTTTTTTTTAACCGACTTCCCAAAAAGGAGGAGGTTCTATGTTCGACATTATGTATGTTTTGTGTATGTTCACCGATATCTTTCTTGTGGACCGATTTCAAAAATTCTTTTTTTGTTTGAAAGAGTATGTTCCGAAATTGCTCCCATTTTAATTTGGTGAAGGACTGACGAAGAAATTCGAAGATATACAACAGAACTCTTCAATAAACAACGGCAATCTCTCGGGATTGCTGCAATCGCATGTCTGTTGTTTATACCATTTCATAACATAACATCACGCCAGTACGCTCTTAAGGGGTACGCAGATCTCTCATTTCACCGGTTATGTTCAAGTTTCATGATATTTTGGTAATATATTCTGGCGATAACGCGAGTAGGTAACTTACTAAACAACTTGCCTATTAGGTAGGTACAACTAAAAAGTAATTCCCATTCCCATAAGTCCCATTGCAACAATTAAATAAAAAATTGACTACTAGCCAATCTTCAAAACCCACACATCTTCGAGAAAATACGTGTGAGGTAAGAAGTACTGCTTCGCAGACGGATATGGAAATTAAGGAAACTAAGACGACAAACAACTCAGGAAACGTGATACGTAATAATAAAAATAAGTATAACAAAAGGGCATTCATAATTGGAGGCAGTCAGTGCAGTGGACTATCATCACAATTGACAAAATCTAGGTTTAATAATCCCTATAACTTTTATCAGTTTGACTCTATTGTTAAAACGAATGCCTCCACACAAGAAATTTTAACAAGTGCAAAACTATTTGATATTGGGGCTGACGATAAATTGATAGTGTCTGTTGGACAAAACGATGACAATACCTTAAAAATGACAACAGAATTATGTTTGTTTTTAAAATCTGTGCCTTGTCCTGTAATTGTATTAGGTGTGAATAAAAACATCTGCTCTAATGAGACAAAATTGAATGGAATGTTACATTTAATTTGTAGTCAGACTAAAGAATGTTATTTTCTAAAAAATTGTTATAATGTGTCATCATTAAGTTATAAAATAAATTCTTTATTAGATCAACTAGACTATGACAAACAGTTTTTGTCTTTTTACGAAGGTACTAATTATAGAAAAAATACTAGATTAGACTCGAGCGTCAATATTATTAAAACTAAAAACCAAAGCACAAAGATCAGTGATGATATTATATTGATAGATGATATGAATAAATCATCAGACATTAGTGAACAATCTCAGGGCAATAAATTGATTCAGGTTGAAAATAAATCTTTTTTTCGTACCTAAAAACCGAAATCATATTATTCTCCACCAAAACATTGCAGGTGCTATTAACAAAATAAATGAAATTGAAATTGCTCTTAATTTGCTTCAGGATCAAAAATATTCAGTAGATTTTCTATGCCTAAGTGAGACGTTTATCAAATCTGGAGAAGAAGATAGTATGTCTGTACATTCGTTTAAATTAGTCAGCAGCTATTCCAGGAAAGACCAAAGGAGAGGTGGAGTCTGTATACTAATGAAGCCAGATGTTGAATTTGAAAATATAGAGTGGTTGAATAGTATTGCGATGGAAAAACATTTTGAAATATGCGGTATTAAGATAAAACAATATAACTTGAATTTATTCTGTCTTTATAGAACACCGGATTCTGATATAAATATATTTTTTAGAAAATTACAAATATTATTAGATAAAACACGTAACAAAGACAAATATAAAAATATTATATGTGGCGACTTTAATATAGATATTCTAAGCGAGAGTAAATATAAGAATACATTTATCGATATTTTATACAATTATGACCTGAAAATACACATAAGTAAACCAACTCGGCAAAATTCTTGCATTGACAATATTATAAGTGACATCAAAGAAGCCAAAGGTGAAACACATGAATTAGGACTATCAGATCACAATACTGGACAAACATTATCAATAAAATTAAAAACGGAAAATAATATATTTCGAAAGCATTGGTTTGCATACAAAAGGGACCTAAGTAAAGAAAATATAGAAAAATTTAATTACTATATTAGCAAGCTATCATTTTCAGAAGTTTACTTGGAAACAGATGTAAATAAAGCCTTTTCATTATTGCACGATGAACTTTGTCTATTCTATGAACTGTGTTTTCCAATTATTAAAATTAAGATGAACTCTAATTCTCTTAACCCTAAATGGGTAACTAAAGGTCTAAAAAAGTCATTTATAATAAAGAGAAAACTACAGGGTATCTATTATAAAAATAAAACTACTCACAATAAACAAAAATTTAGAAAATATAGCAAAAGACTAAGGCAATGTGTAAATACGATACAAAGGGATAATAATAAAAAATACATAGAGAAAGCAGACAATAAATGTAAAGCTACATGGAAAATAATAAACGGTAAACTTAAACAGAACAATGCTAGTAATGAAATAAGAGAAATTTTGGATGGGGAAAGTATATTAAAAGAAGGTGATGATATAGCAACACACTTTAACAATTACTTTATCAACATTGCTAAAAAGGGAAACTCACAAAATCCAAATAATAAATATGTTTGCAATAAAACGGTTGTGGACTCAATTTATCTAGAACCAGCTACTTGTAACGAAATATTTATGACAGCTATGAAATTACGAAATACCAACTCAGTCGGTTATGACAACATAAGTACTAAAATGATCAAACAAAATTTATTAACTTTAACAGAACCCTTGACATACATAATTAATTTATCTTTGGAAAATGGTATATTCCCCGATAGTTTAAAATTTTCTGTTGTAAAGCCCCTTCATAAAAAAGGACCTAGATCTGAGGCAAATAATTATAGACCAATTACTTTAATTCCTATACTCTCAAAATTATTTGAGAAAGTAATGAGCAAAAGGCTTATAAATTTCTTAGAGAAACATAATATATTATGTAGTCAACAAAATGGTTTCATTAAGCAAAAATCTACAACGTTGGCATGTTTTAAACTAATGAAAGAAATTATGGATGCTATCAATAAAAAAGAAATCCCAGTAGCAGTATTTTTGGATATGAGTAAAGCGTTTGATATGGTATGTCATGAAACCCTATTGCGTAAACTTGAGCAGTATGGTATACGAGGTGTTGCTTATAGTTGGTTTGAAAGCTACTTAAGAGGCCGACAACAATGCACGGAGGTTAAAAAAATGTGTTATGAAACTAACACCCAGAAAACCTTTAGGTCACCGTACTTAGCAAACTACTGTGGTGTACCACAGGGAAGTGTCCTTGGCCCCTTATTGTTTATAATATACATAAACGAACTGCCCAACTTCACGAGCCAATATACTATATTGTTTGCAGATGATACTACCGTATTGACAAAAGAGAAAACTGTAGATAATAGTAAAATAGTTACGAATAAAGCATTGGCAGATCTAATCAATTGGCTAGATATGAATAACTTAAAAATAAATACAAATAAAACTAAATTTATAAAATTTTTGCCAAATAATAATAACAACACAAAATTTGGAAATGACATGAAATTAAGTTTAAAATACAATAATAATGACATAGAAGAAGTTACTAATATAAAATTTTTAGGAGTAGTTATGGATAGACATTGCAATTGGAAAGCTCAAGTAGATAATGTATGTAAGAAAATAAACAAATTTGTATTTGCACTTAGGAGAATCAAAAATTTAACAGACATTCAAACAGCCTTATTGGTATATCATAGCCATGTTTGTTCTGTTTTAAGGTATGGAATAACTTTATGGGGAAATTCAACAGATGCCCAGAGAGCATTCATAGCCCAAAAAAAGTGTGTAAGGTCAATTTTTAATCTTAAGTGGACAGACTCTTGTAAACCAGTATTTATTAAACAAAAACTGCTTACCCTGCCGTCTTTATATATATTTGAAACCTGCAAATTTGTAAGAAACCATTACTCGCTTTTTGAAAAAGATGAAAAGACTATTTCTAAGAGAAAAATAACACAAAAGCCACTAGTAGTCCCACGAAATAGAATAAAATTATGCGATAAAAATTGTTATACCATGGCAGTGAAAATATATAACCACTTACCTGAAGAATTTAGAAGTGCTACAGGTTTGGAATTTAGTAAGAAGCTATATAGCTGGTTGTGTGAGAGATGTTTTTATTCCATCAATGAATATTTTGAGTGTAAAATGTAAAACTTGTTTATTATAATTATTGTGACATCTGCTTAATTAATATTGACAAATTTAAATTATTCTTGCTATTTTTCTTGCTATTTTTTATTGACATGACATTATTATGCTTGATCGTTATGTTTAGTATGAACTATTATTTTAAATGAATAGAAATGTATTTAATTGTAATTAATTTTAAATTATTATGACATTTACATAATTAATATTGACACATTTCCATAATTCTTCTTATTTTTTACTGACATGACATTATTATGATTGATTGTTATTTTTAATATGAATTATTATTTTAGATGACTAAATTGTATTTAGTTTTAATTTTGATAATTGCATTGTAATCCAAATTTAAATTGTCACTTTACTATTAATATCTTTATGTTATGGCTAATTACTTAATGTGTACTGCATGCTATAAGTATAAACAATATGTAAAATTTAAATATTTGCACGGCTGAAATGCCGAATATAGTGAAACCTTATAGATCTTAAGAACTTATGTTAGCTACCTATATTCTTGCAAATAAATATATCATTCATTCATTCATTCATTCATTCATTCATTCATTCATTCAAAAAATAAAAAAAACTTTTTACAGAAAAATACCGACTTCCAAATAAAACTACAAAGTGAAAAATAACTTTATTTTCGGAAGTCGGTGTCCATAACACAATAAATTGGTACCTACGAAAGACACCGACTTCCAAAAATAAAGTTATTTTTCACTTTGTAGTTTTATTTGGAAGTCGGTAGTATTTTTTTGTAAAAAGTTTTTTTATTTATAAAAACGTTGCCCACACTAGAAATGTATTCTTGTATCGTGGATGCGTTTACAAACATATAAACTAACAGACACAACAACCAGAGCCGGAAGAATCTGTAGGTCATACAAATATTTGTTCCGTGCGGGAATCGAACCCGCGACACGCAGCGCAGCAGTCAATCGCTCAAGCACTGCGCCAACCGTGCGCCCAAACGCACATATAATAGTAGTGACCAATTTTATGTCTTCTCTGAATACTCGGATTACAAAAAGTCGCTGTCCGTGTCTGTCGACGTCATTTCTGTAAATCCACTAACTTCTTTTAAACCACGCAAATCTTTTTGATGCAGTTTTCAGTAATAGAAATAACGATAAACGATGCAGCTTCTAGTATATAATATTATGTAATTTGTCCCGTGCGAAACTGGGCGGGCCGCTAGTAGAAATGCATAAATTTTACTTTATATATTCCAGAAGATATGATTCACTGTTACGCTTGTCCCTTGATTTGACAATTTCTGTTCACAAAACAATAAAATAAGAAGAATGAAAAAAGTAAAAGTAAAGAAATAATAAGACAAACTTAATAACTGACCTTCATTTTTAACTGAACTTCCAGCTGACCCCAGAGACCTCGAAGATCTAAACTTGTTACCGACGGCAGACACAAAGGCACTCGACAAGGAGTAAAACGGACGTCGTGCAGGTGCGATGAACGCTGAAAAGGGCTGCTGTGAGACGAGTGGGTATCGCTGCTCATCTCCCAAGGCCCTGAAACATTATAACAATGGTATTTTAGAATGTTGTTGGTAAGGAAGATGATGAAGTAACTGTGGAGTTTCTTGACTGAGGCCTAAATGTAAGATGTTTACCACGTAAATTTTCGATGGCACTTGGCATGCACTTGGGATTCTCAGTTGTCATTTTAACAAGCGCTTTCGTGACACTGTTGATGGAATGCATAGACTACTAAATATACTTGACTAGCGGACGCCACGCGTTTCACCCGCGTAGTTCCCGTTCCTGTGGGAATACAGGGATAAAAAGTAGCCTATGTCACCCGGAGATAGTGTAGCTTTCTAACGGTGAAAGAATTTTTGAAATCGGTCGAGTAGTTTTTAAGTTTATTCGTTACATACAAAAATACACATTTTTCCTCTTTATAATATTTGTATAGATAATAATGTCACTTATCTGGAATCTCTGTTCTTCTTTATAATCATTGATCAATTGTAACCGTGTACTAGATTCTGATGTTTCGTAAGAACCCATGTAGGTTTTTGTGAAATGGGCCGTTTTCCAAATCGAATATTTGGAGTTAACAATATGTGAAACCACAAAATTTTTGTTTTCAGGCTATCGCATTTTGATAAATAGTCAAATTTAAATTCTTCATTCAGGAATTGGTCGATCGGTTATCAAAGTATTAAGAATTTGAAATTGAAAACCAAAGAAGAAACGATGGGTCTCAAAAATTACATAGCTAGAAAAGAAACAAAACTATATGACGGCAAATATAAAAAAAAACTTTTTACAAAAACTACAACCGACTTCCAAATAAGAAAACTACAAAGTGAAAAATAACTTTATTTTAGGAAGTCGGTGTATTTCGTAGGTACCATTTTTTTGCGTTATGGACACCAACTTCCAAAAATAAAGTTATTTTTCACTTTGTAGTTTTCTTAATTGGAAGTCGGTAGTATTTTTTTGTAAAAAAGTTTTTTTATTTTTCTTTTTTTTGTTGTACCTACCTAATAGGCAAGTTGTTTAGTATGTTTCCTATAACGCCAGAATAGATTACCCGAATATCATGTAACTTGAACAAAACCGATCAAATGAGAGATCTGCTTAACCCTTAAGAGCGTACTGGTGTGATGTTATGTTATGAAATGGTCTAAACAATAAACAGACATGCGATTGCAGCAGTCCCGAGAGATTTGCCGTTATTTATTGAAGAGTTCTGTTGTATATCTTCGAAGATCTTCATCAGATCTTCACCAAATTAAAATGGGACCAATTTCGGAACAAACTATTTCAAACAAAAAAAAAAAATTTTAAAATCGGTCCACAATTGACGGAGATATCGGTGAACAAACATAAAAAAAAAAAAACATACAAGAAGTCGAACATAGAACCTCCTCCTTTTTCGAAAGTCTTTTTTTTTTTTTTTTTTTTATTTGTAATGGGTTTGCTCTTGACTCTAGTCTAGTCGGTTAAAAATATGGAAGAAGTAGCACGTTGTCGACCCTAAATACATTGGGGTAAGAACAAGAGGGTGACGAATGATTTTATAACGTGATTGTTTGCTTAGGGGCGGTGTTGAATGATTTATGACTTTTCTGTCTCCACTCCCCTTTGTTGTAATAGATTTTCACCCTTGCGTCTAACGCCATTGTAGTTTCTATTGTCGAATGGGAATACAAAATGGCGTCGTTTTCTATTACCCCACCCCTTGTATCTCAAGCTTTTGTAGCTATCTGTATATTTTTTTAAAAAAGGATGTTCTCATTTTAGCTAAATGTTTTCCCACAGACTTCAAAAACGTGGAGGTTCTCAATTCGACTGTATGTATGTTACACGAGGACTCCGCTAATTATGAACCGATTTTGATGATTCTTTTTTTTAATTGAAAGCTGGTACTTCTCATGACGCTACAATTTGATCTAACGAATAGTTTTTAAGTTATCCTTAATAATGCGTATTTTCATGTTAATATAAGGTCATCATCATCATCATCATGTCAGCCGAAAGACGTCCACTGCTGGACATAGGTCTCCCCCAAGCTTCGCCACATTGACCGGTCCCGTGCGTCTCCTAACCAGCGGTTCCCCGCAACCTACCCAAACCCGCAACCAGGTCATCGGTCCACCTGGTGGGCGGCCTTCCAACGCAACGTCTTCCGGTTCGCGGTCGCCACTCCAGAACCTTTCTGTCCCATCGGCGATCCTTTCTGCGAGCAATGTGCCCTGCCCACTGCCACTTAAGTTTGGCAATTCTTCGAGCTATGTCGGCAACCCTGGTTCTCTCGCGGATCTTATTATAAATATAAGGTACCAAACATAAAAAGAGTAAAATATAAAACTTTTTAACAAAAAAAATAAACTGACTTCCAAAACAAAACACTACAGATCGAAAAATAACTTTCTTTTCGAAAGTCTGTGTCAAAAACGATTGACACCGACTTTCGAAAAGAAAGTTAGTATAGAAAAACTGAAGCACTTACCTTAATTAATCCCTGGAGCGCTGGTATCCGACTCGAAGGACCAACTATAGTCATCTCGCACGGCAGACTTCAGGCGGCGTACTAAGGGCACCGAGAAAGTCTAGTCTAGCTAGGTTTGCTCGTACTGCGCAGGTCACGAGTTACGATCAATATTTCGATATGATAGAGTTCGTTTAGAGCGTGGCTCTAATTCGAACCTGAAATAGGGCCGCCATACTGCTTTTAGTAGAGTATAACCGTACCGCGCAGGTCACGAATTACAATCAATAATTCGACGTCAAATATGGCTACTTGAATTTGTACCGAGATCCTTTTAGCGCGTGGCCCAAATCAGAACCGGATATAATGCGGCCATCTTGTTTTTGCACAGACAATATCACAAGGTTTTACCAACAGCGCCCCCTGGCAACGTCATTTAAGCACCAAAGGATTCATATAGTACTGTGCCATCAAAACACTGACCTCTATAATACAAGTACGCTGGACTTCATATTATCGATGACAAAATTAAGACATTTGATTTTCGCCATTTTGGCGCTGATAGCAACGTGACTTAACGTGAGATTCCATGGAACTAATATTAGAGATGGGACATAGCCTTCGGTATAAAAATACGTGAGAATAATTTAATACGTAAGAGAAAAAGAAAATCCCAATTATTTTAATTGAGATTCATTTCTAAGTAATAGAAAACTTGCTGTAAAGGTTAATTGAAAAATATTTTTAATCAGATTGCAAGCTATAAACTAGTGGATAGCGTGCTACTAAAGTTATAGCGCATTACTGTCAGATCAGTGTGATTTAAATATGGGGATAGGCTAACAACTTACCCTTAAAACTAGTATATTTGAGCAAGTATCTGCTCGCTCAAGTATACTAGTTAGTTAATACATTTACAATAGTTTGGATTCACTCGGTTGGAACATCATTCATACAAATATTTGCGTGCGAATGAGATGGATAATAATTTACAACGGACATATTTCTCGCTCTCATCGCTGAGATCCTGTCTCTGTAGTGTTAAGGTGCAAATAAGAGTGACATCGCATTCCAGCGACGTGAAGACTTATATCAGTTTTAAACTCTGTTTCAGATGCAGATATAAATTGTTTGACTTAAAAACATTTGTTAATACAATTATAATTATCATGATATTATTCCAGAATTATTGGTCAATGAAGGCGCTCATGAAGGGAGACCTCCCTATTTGCTATAAACGCAAATTGATGGACATGTGCATTCTTCCTATCCTTACATATGGAGCTCAGACCTGGTCTTTGACGGCGCAGCGGAGGTTCAGGCTTGAGGTTTGCCAGCGAGCAATGGAGCGCAGCGTTCTGGGAGTCAGATTAACGGACCGCATCAGAAACACAATGCTGCGCTCCAAAACACAAATCGCCGACGTCACCCAAAAAGCAGCCAAGTTAAAATGGGACTGAGCCGGACACGTCTGCCGCATGTCAAACGGTTCATGGGCTAAATCAACTACAATGTGGGTCCCAGAAAATGTTAGGCGACACCGCGGCAGACCCAGGCGAAGATGGCGGGATGAACTTGATGCCTATCGACAGGATTGGTCCACAATTGCCCTAAACCGAGAGGATTGGAAGGAAGAAGGGGAGGCCTTTGCCCTGCAGTGGGACAAAATAGGCTGAAAATAAAAAATATGCCAGAATTAATTCCAGACAGGAACGAGATGATTGATACTAGAAGAGAGAGGCCTGTGCTCAGCAGTGGGCGAAGTCGGACTGTGGATGATCATGATGATGATTCCAGAATTTAGTATTACACATTGCTTTTTAACATATTATTACTGATTATTAGGCATTCATATAACATTCATCACTAATACCAATATGAGATATTTAGTTACAACATATTATGAGAAGTCAATACAGTAGATGAGTGATACGCCTTGCCAAGTCTACTATTTTGATATTAGTGTAATTTAAAAATATTACTAATACTCATATACTCGTATTAGTTAAAATAATATAATATTTCCAGGCGAATATATTAGTATTTCCTAATCTTGAGAAATATCGGTATTAACCTATCTCTAAATGTGTCAATTTTAGTTCCTGAGAACCTCGAGTGGGGCGCTTTGATTCGGCACAAAAATCAACTGTCATTTCATCTAATATATTTAGTCCAGCGTACTTGTATGATAGAGGTCAGTGCATCAAAATAACTGTGCACTTGGCGCTGTCACTTCGCTCTGACATACGACTCTCGACATTGGCGCATGAGGCGAACACGGGGCGCTGCGTGACGTACTCATAGACTAATATATAAAAGACGTACTAGTGCTGGGACGTTTATTTTTTTAGGACGTCAAAATAAAAAAATCGATTAAATCAGTAGAGAGTTTAATAACATGACAAAAATTTAACTTCCTCTTTTGCCTTTTTAGTTAAATGTTGAACAGGTTAAAATATCCTTTATGGGCCGCTGATTTTTGGGCTCGGAGGGTTGGGGGGGGAGGGGGGGAGGTTTGGCAACCCTTTTGTATGATACCCACCACTCGGAGCCCCATGGTTATGGAGATATCCATGGTTAAAGTTTTCAGGTTAGACTAAAATTTTAGTAAATGTCCATCATTTTAAGGGGCGGGGAGGGAGGGAGGGGAAGGGTGGTAGGGGGGCAACCCCTCCTGCACCATCCCCACCTTTTTCTTCACCTTCACCTTTCTTTTCCCTACCCAATTATAAGCATTTATACCCAAACTACACGGAGGCCAGAATCATGAAATGTCTTAGTATTTGCGGGGCTGGAATAATTACCGGTAAAGACTAACTTAAGTACCAGGAGATTATAATCATGAGGCAGTATTAACATGTAAAAAGAGTACCGGGAGCATTTAGATTCTGACACTGAGGACATGCTGGTTTCCTCACGATGTTTTCCTTCACCGTTTTGAGAGTAGTGGTGATGAAATAATTTATACAAAGTAAAGCCCCTGCCTGGGTTCGAACCTACGACCTACAACTTGTTAGTCGCGGCCACGGGGGGCCACCACTGCTCGCTGTCTCTGCTGTACGCATATTAATTTCAAATTCGTTGACAGAAAGTCATTTCATTTACATCAACCGTGTCATTGTCATTGACATTGTCAGTACTTGGGGGTGATTCTTGATAGCAAACTGCTCTGGAACAAGCATCTTGACTACAAACTTAACAAAAGCACAATCGCTTTTTACCAATGTAAAAAAATGCTAGGTAAAAAATGGGGGCTCTCTCCGAAGATCACGATGTGGCTATACACGGCGGTGATCAGGCCAATGTTGGCTTATGGCGCTCTGGTTTGGTGGACAAGGACGGAACTGTCTACCACCATTACCAGATTACAGAGGTTCCAGAGACTGGCCTGTTCAGCAATCACCGGCTGCATGAGGACCACCCCGACAGCAGCCATGGAGATAGCCCTACAATTAACTCCTCTTGACCTATACATACAGCAAGAAGCAGCGCTAGCTGCCATCAGGCTGTTGCATCTGGGCATATGGGGAAAGAATCTCACCAGCCCACACGCTGAAATCCTGGACCGGGCGATTCGGTACCAACCTCTTATCGCCGCCCCGTGTGATAGAACACCAAATCAATCTATGTTTAACAAAAAGTATAGCATACAAACAGTAGAGGAATATAGGGATCAGTCTGGAGCCAATGAGGTACGCGTCTACACAGATGGCTCAAAAACAGACAACGGTTCAGGTGCTGGCGTACATTCCCTTGACCTCAACATTAACTTTCACTTACCGCTAGGCATACACAGTTCAATTTTTCAATGTGAATGTGTCGCCCTAACACAAGCCGCCACTGCTGTAAAGCGCTTAGGTATCCATAATTATGGAATTAGATTCCTATCCGATAGTCTGGCAGTGCTCAAAGCCCTAGAAAACAAACAAACTAACAGCAAACTAATCTTTGAATGCCACCTTGCCCTGGAGAGTATATCGACATCCAACCGAATCACCCTACAGTGGATCAAGGGACATAGTGGGTCTTTAGGCAATGATGCCGCGGATGAACTTGCAAGGAGAGGTTCTGAGATGATAGTGATAGGCCCGTACCCACTTCTCCCCCTGCCTTTCTCACAAATTCGCACATGGATCCGCCAAAGATCAACAGAACTGCATAACAACAGATGGTCACAGGCCACAGACTGTAGACAGTCAAGAACGGCCTTACCGAATGTAAACCCGCGCTTAACCAAAAAAATTCTTAGCCTAAGAAGAAATAACCTCAGAATAATCATAGGGACAATTACGGGTCACAGCCCTCTTAACAAACATCTCTTTAACATAGGCGCCACCGACAGCCCACTTTGCAGGGGCTGTTTTAACGCCGAGGAAACAGCTGCCCACGTCATCCTGGACTGCGAGGCCGTGGTTTCCCAACGTGAAGAAATCCTCGGAACGGTGAGGTCGCTCCGCGAAGCCTGTGAAGCCCCCAGGAAGCTTCTGTGCTTTTGGACGGAGCTGGGCTGGCTACTTTAGCCGGAAACCCCACGCACAACGGACCAAAAGAGAGTCTAAGTGCGGAAAAGGGAGTCCTTCTTCTATCTATCTATCTATCTTGTCATTGACATTGTTGTGTCGTTTGTCATTTTTCATTTTAAAATGCTATAATGTCTGAAATAATGTCTGTCTCTAACCAAACATTAATTGAGTTTCGAGACGAGTTCTCAGTTTTGAGACAAGTCGGGAAATAATTTACATAATAACCTTGGTGTTTTTGATCACCCCATCTAAATTCCCCTCACCCTCATTAATAAAATTTAAGACGACGACTAACGCCAACGACCTTGAGGGAACAAAACGCGCACTCGTTTGACACCCGCGCGACCCAAAATTTAGCAGTTTTTTGTACTTTCCTTATTATTCTATGACTTTAAAAAAAAAGCTTCAGATCAAAATGTAGATAATTAAATTGTCTTTGAGATGGTGTCGATTTCGATATACGCCCAGCGGTGTTGGTGTGGTTGTCGTGTTTTTGTCCGTTTTAGACATAACTTTACAAATTAATTACACTATGTTATACGAAAAAAACTCAAAATTTGCTCAGATCAAATTATTAAGAAAATACTCTTATACAACATATATTTTTTTCAAAAAATTACGACTAGCCATTTAGACGTGATTCTCATTTTAAAATCAGCTACTCAAGGGAATCGGCGCCTTAAGGGGTCTTTTTAAAACTTGATATATTCACAGTACAGTCGACCCTACGCCTGTGGCAACAGTGTGACCTTGTGCTAGTATGGAGCTAAGCCTAGAGCAGTATGGAGGTGCAATAGAAAACGAGATCAGCTTGTACAGGTTTTGTTACAACTGACATGTATCCTACTGTAAAAGCGTAGGATGTGTGAACTGCCTGTGTGAACTAATAAAAAATACGTTTTAACAAAAAAAAATTACACCGACTTCCAAAACAAAACACTACAAAACGGTTTCAAAAACGAAAGTTATGTAGTGTTTTGTTTTCGAAATTGGTTTAATTTTGTTTTTGTTAAAACGTTTTTTATTTTTCTCTTTTTTTGGGTTCCGGAACCTTTGGGTAAAAGGGTTAAAACGGGACCCTATTACTAAGACTCCACGATCCGTCTGTCTGTCTGTCTGTCCGCCTGTTACCAGGCTGTCTGTCTGTCCGCCTATTACCAGGCTGTATCTCATGAACCGTGATAGCTAGACAGTTGAAATTTTCACAGATGATGAATTTCTGTTGCCGCTATAACAACAAATACTAAAGAAAGAAAAAAAATAAGTGTGTTGTGATAATTTTACTTCTTGAACACTTTAAATTCATCTAACGTTTGATAGAGTGAACCGATTGCGATGAAACAAAAACTAAGTAATACTTCAAGTTAATTAGTAGTAAGTACAATTTTTATGTGTAAAAGTTATCTACATTGGTTTCGTACATTTTACGTGATGCGTGCACAAATAAACAGACAAACCGACAAAAGTTTAAAAATGCTGGAAATAGGTTCTGTTGGTTTTCCTTTAACAACCTGGCCATTTTTTTTTTGGAAATATTCTCGATGTAGAAAAACGATTTTTCTACAGATTTATTATATGTATTGATGATTGATGATGATTGAGGATGATTGATGATGATTGAGGATGATTGATGATGATTGAGGATGATTGATGATGATTGATGATGATGATGAGAGATGATAAAAAAAAGTAAGTACAAAGGCGGTTTAAAGTGGGTAAGTAACGTAAGTTAGTTCATCATCTTATATATGTTATGGACCAAGTGATTAATACGTCATTATTCATAATGCCCGGGCAATTTGAAAATGCCCAATTTTAGTAGACAATGTGATGAAAAGTATTGAAATAATTAAATTGACCGGGCTTTCTGAATAATGCCCATCACTTATCGGGCTGGGTAATAAAAAGATTTTTTTAATTATTTTAATGTTGACTTATGATATCGAACCACGGTGGTTGCGGGGAAGAGATCAAGCGACGCATGGCTATGGCCAGGTCTGCCATGGATAGGCTGAAGAAAATATTTTTTTTTTATTTATCGAAAAAAAAAAAAAATATAAAAAAAAAAAAATAAAAAGAAAAATAAAAAAAAAAAAAAAATATGGAGGAATCACAATATCACCAAAGCCACGAAAACCCGGCTCATACGGGCACTTGTGTTCCCCATATTTCTATACGCAGCCGAGACCTGCAGCCTAATTGCGTAAGTATATTATCCAAAGCAAAAGAATCGATTCCTTCCCAAAAACGACTTTTCGTATCAATATGCAATACGTAAAGTCGGTTTTGGGAAAGAATCGATTCTTTTGCTTTGGATAATATACTTACGCAATTAGGCTGCAGGACGCTGAGAGGCACTGAGAGGAAGAGAATAGACGCTCTGGAAATGTGGTGCTGGAAAAGAATGCTTGGAGTGTCGTGGACTGAGTTTCGCACTAACATATCCATCCTTCAAGAACTCGGTGTCAGGCAGCGTCTATCGGCTATAGTCCAAGCTCGAGTACTCCAGTTCTTTGGACCCGTGTCCCGACGAGGCAACGACTCTATCGAGCGGCTTGTAGTTCAGGGTAGAGTGGAAGGAACGAGTGCGCGTGGCAGGTCGCCCATGCGATGGACCGACCAGATTAAGTCTGCAGTGGGTGGCCCATTGCATGAGTGCACACGAATAACAGCCGATAGAGAGGGATGGCGTCGCATCGTTAAACATATTATGGCAATCCGAAGTCTCACTGCAACATGATGACTACGACCGCTCTGCCAAGAGTGTACCGACGAAGAAGAAGAATGTTGACTTTGTTTTTAATATAGAATAGGTAAGTACGATTCCTATTTAAGCAACAAAGTCGACGGAGCTCTGTTACGTGGTGCTTCTATTTCTGTCTGCAGGGTTTAAAATAACCCTACAGGTAGAGCTTGGGGCGCTCTCGATCGTGTTTTGTTATCGCAAATTAACATTATCCCAGGATGTTAAGTACCCTATGACCTAATTTTGATCATAGTCTACCGCTGTGCCAATTTTCATGTATATATGTTCAGCCGTTAAGGCGTGACAATAACAGACAGAATTATTTTCACTTTTCATCATCATCAGCCTTTTGCCCTCTACAGTGACACAAGTCTACTCTCTCAGAGAGGGAATGCAACCCACCACGCGGACCCAGTTTGGGTTGGTATTTGTACTTCTCCCAATATCTTTATAAATATAGCATATTTTTATTCTACGGTATAAGCTATATTTCTGTAAAGTTTCATCAAAATCCGTTTATTTTGCCGTGAAATAGTAACAAACATACATCCGTCCTAATAATTTTTTTCTCTGGTCAAGCATTGACTCACTTTTGAGACCAAATCTTGAATAAAATGATTCCTTTAAAAAACGGTACAGTCATACCACACACGAATATGGGATTCGTGTGTGGTATGACTGTACCGTTCCCATTATTAACCATTATTAAGACATTTTGCTACAAGGTCATTTTGAATAGGGCATTCTGCTCGTATGTCATTTTGCGAATAGGTCCATTGGATACGGTGTCATGCTGTCTGCTGCCTTGGCTGTTGCAAAGGTTCAACTCGCCCTTGTTAATAAAAAACCGGTTAAGTGCGAGTCGGACTCGCGCACCGAGGGTTCCGTTACCGTACAAACAGCTACATTCACCAACATAATTAGGTAACAAGTTCAACGGGAACTACCATATAGGTTTTCGACCCAAAACTTACAGGGTACCTCCGGTTGACCTAGAATTGTCAATTTTGGTTAAAAGCAAGGTCTTACAGCACAAGTAAAGGGAAAATTCCGAAAAATAAAAAAAGATGAATATTTGCCCATATCTTTTTTTCGTGTTGACTCAGGACCTTGATTTTTATACACCTAATAAGGACTATGGAATTCAGTATCTGGTATAAATTTCAACTTGCTAGGTCTACCCGTTCCAGAGAAAACGGTGGTGACACACGGACAGACTGACAAGAGAGTATTCTTATAAGGGTTCCTTTTTTTACCTTTTGAGGTAAAAATTTAAGTCTTGTAAAATCCAAGGGTTGTTACTGAGGAGCGATCTAGTGACCATGCAGATCTAGACAAGTGTCATTCTATGATCGAAAGCGTGGCGATACCGATTGGTAACAGGTCCAAAATGAATGGAATTGCCAACACGGTGAAAACCATATACTTAAAATATTAGTGTAGACTGCAGCAAGTGACTATCAAAATACGAAACATTTGACTTAAAAGCCTCGGTAGCCAGGACAGTAAATTATCAAAAAAGATGTGTCCATTTTCACACTGATATATTGATCGTATTGCCGACGGCATTGAAGAGCGTAGTCTACACGGTACCACGGTCTGGTGGCAGTGTAATACAAATGGAGGTATGTAATTAAATTCATTTATTACTTCTTAAAAAATAATCTGCCTAGCTTTTTGCCAAATATGTTAGGTTGCCTACCAGTCTAACCGGATTCAGCTGAGTAGCTGAGTAGAAACTCATCGGCAATGAGTCACTGTTCAAGTCAAAGCTCCGAAGCCTTGAACATCGTCGCCGAGTTGCCAGTTTGTCGGTATTTTATCGGTTACATTTCGGGGAGTGTGCGATGGAATTACATGATTTAATTCCGCCCAGCCCGTTCCATCATCGGACTACCAGACGTACGGCGATGCGTCATCGGTACATGGTGGACATCCCACCCATACGCACAAAACGTTTTGGGGACACTTTTATTATGCGTACAGCTAAAGAGTGGCATTCCCTGCCGGAATCTGTGTTTCCCGATATCTACAATCTAGGGGTCTTTAAGTCAAGAGCGAATGGGTTTCTTCTAGGCAAGCGTGCTCCATCGTCGACCACATCATCGCTTACCATCAGGTGAGATAGTGGTCAAGCGCAAGCCTATAGACAAAAAAAAAAAAAAAGAGTACCAGTCATTTGGACAGACTGTTTCTGACCGCCACAACCCATGTTACTAGGTAAACCGAAATTCCTTGGGAAGGCTGTCAAAGATAGACCAACAGTTTAACGTGCTTTCCGAGTCACGGGGGAATCTCGTTATGTAAAAAACCGGCCAAGTTTGAGTCGGACAAGCGCACGAAGGGTTCCGTACCATTATCGCAAAAACGGCAAAAACACGTTTGTATACATATATATACACGTATAACAAACGTGTCTGTTTTTAGTATTTGTTGTTATAGCGGCAACAGAAATACACCTTCTGTGTAAATTTCAACTGTCCAGCTATTACGGTCCATTAGATACAGCCTGGTGACAGACGGACAGACAGACAGATCGCGGAGTCTTAGTAATAGGGTCCCGTTTTCACCCATTGGGTACGGAACCCTAAAAATGGTCACCAATACACGGACAGACTTCTGCAAACGTGGCATAAAGTTGAAAGTCGATCAGTGCGGCAGTTATTAACTAACCACGAGCTCCATTATTATTATAATTATTTATTACTTCTTAACTTTGTCAAAATATTGAAACTATCAAATACCGTGACAATAATGATGGAGTGTGACGCAATACTGTTTGCTGGCAGTCAGCTGGCGTATCAGCATCAGCATTTCAGCCGTAAGACACATCACATCACATCATCAGCCTATTAATGTTCCCACTGCTGGGACACAGGCCTCCTCTCTGTGAGAGGGAAAGGGCCGTAATCCACCACGCGGGTACCAGTGCGGGTTGGTGGATGTCACATGTCTTCGAACTTTTGGTTCTAGGACATGCCGGTTTCCTCACGATGTTTTCCTTCACCGTTTTGAGAGCAGTGGCGATAAAATAATTTACACAAAGTAAAGCGCCTACCTGGGCTCGAACCCACGACCTACAACTTGTAAGTCGCGGCCGATACCACTGGGCCACCACTCTCTCAGCCGTAAGACATTGCTGGATATATGCCTCCCCTAAGAGTCGAAACATAGAGTGGTCTAAGATGGTTTTTATTTGACGGAAATTGTATACAGAGCAGGTGACATAATTTCAATGAATGCAAAGAAATTTATAATTTGTTTGTGCTCTTCAGGAGGAGCTCGTGGCTAAATAATAACAGCCGCACTGGTCGATCATCAAGGTTAAGCAACGCTTTACGAGGTCGGTCCGTGGATGGGTGACCATTTCAACATACCGAGTTTCCTCCGTGCCTCGGAAAGCACGTTAAGCCGTTAGTACCGGCTGTCATTTGAAGGTCTTTGACAGTCGTTACGATTAGTCAGAAGAGAAGCTTGAGATTTGACACCAGTCTTGCCAAGGGGAATCGTGTTACCCAGTTACTGGGTTGTGGAGGTCAGATAGACAGTCGCTTAAACACTGGTACGTAGCTGAATCCGGTAAGACTGGAAGCCGACCCCAATAAAGTTGGGAAAAGGCTAGGCAGATTGATTGATTGTTTGTGTTCTTCAGGTCCTTGGAGGAGGAGTTTGTCGCCAGCCACTCGCAATTGGAAATAGCCTTCAGAGCATCGGCATGCATCTGCCGCATTTCAAGTTTGTTCTTCGAGCTGCAAGCTTTCCATGTCTTACAACATAGCCTAATTTATCTAGGTCAGTATTTAGATAAAAAATATTTTAAATTCTATACAAAATCCTAAATCTCAACTCTTGTTGATGTCTTTTAACAAGATCTTTTTGCGTTTCAGGTCCCTCTATATCTCTATCTAAAAGTAATGTATGGCCTAACAAGAGACCATACAAGTGTTTTTAACAAGAATTTTCTACATTTCAGGTCCCTCTTTGACGAGCACCGTCACCGATGGGGTGTAAGTGGCTCTACCAACACCTTCAGAGTCAAAGTCATCCTCACCTGCCCGCGGTACACCCTGCTGAACTTACCAACGAGGCTCTGACGACCCCCTGGTCTCCTCAACAGGTAAGTTGAGGGGACCAGGGCTGCAGACATTCTGCTAATTCTTAGTACTAAAGTTTCACCTGATATCTCTGGTGTACCTCAAGATAATTGTAAATAATTTTAAGCTATTTTTATTCTTATAGATAAAAACATTTATTAACATAGATACACAACATTATATTGATACAACATAGGTTAGTTAAATATAAGTTAGTTTTAAGGAACTGATTTTTCATTTATCCGCACCATCCTTCCTCTTCATCATCTGCTCAACCTTGAAGATCCACCCGAGTGGTTGGTATCATTTAGTCATGAGCACGAATTTATACGCAAATGATAAGTAGCGAAATTGCAGTGAAGACCTGGCGCTGGTGTGGTGACGAACAAAGTAAAGTTTATGTCCAAGTTCATATCAACTGAGCATGTATGTCTCAGTTATTCATAAATGTTATGTATTAACTACAACGTAACGCTTGAATGTAAGTGTGTATTCGAAAACTAGAGGGCGCTATACGAAAACTGTAAAAAAAATATGACTAAATCTGCAGAAAAAAACAAGAATTATTACTTAAAAGTTTAACAGGTTATGCTAAATTGTTTGCAGCACATCTCATTTTTAGAAGAAGTAGATAGAAGTATTGATGGTGACCTGCGCATTACGATCTGATTCTAGATAGACCAGACTTCTCTTTGAGCTCTAAATAACCCACTAGGGGGCGCTATTAAAATAAACTGCTTATGATTGTTCAAACATACGTATTAATTAATGCGAAAACATTATTTAAAAGTTAAAGAGTTCAAATGAAAGAAATCTGTTTTATATATTAATCTAAACTTTAACAGTCAACCAACTTTTGAATGTGCCAACATTGTATTTCTGCTTCAGTACTTTAAAGGCGCGTGTTGGCGACGCGCGACCGAGCAGGCGAAGTTCGAGTGCGACACATGTCGCAGTCTCCACTTGTATACTGAAACTCTCCTCGATTTTAGTCGTTAAAGTATATTGTTGAAATGTTTTATTTCACATTGTAATGGCAAGCCAAGTCCTCAAGTAACTATTACAGGTTGAAGAATACGTTTTTAATAAAATATTATGAAGTATTTTTTTTGGAATGAAGTTCCTTATCGCGCGTTGCGAAAGGGGGCTAGACGGAAAAAATTAAGACGAAAAGTTGTTACGACACTTTTTTGCTATAGTTGTAAACCGTGCGACGTGCGCGTGTTTCGTGCGTGTTCTAACCTATACGCTGTTGTGTTTACGAAGTCGAGAGAGTATATATACATATATATATGTATATATATACTAAAGGAACTTCGTTCCATCCGGGTGTCCCTTGACACCTATCAAGTTTTTTTTTAATTGACGTAGATTGGCTATCAACGAATTATATTACAACAAGAGGCCACGAAGTTTGCTTTCAATATGGGTGTCAATCAATAAATGGTTCTTTAATTGTTTTACGAGATCATTCGTCCGGGAACGAGACCGTCTAGCGGGCTTCGGGTCGCGCGTCGCGGTCTCACGTCGCTCTCGCGGCGCCAACTCGCACCTTAAGAATTCTTTGAAGCATAAATGACATTGCCAGAGGGCGCTGTTAGTAAACATTTGTGAAATTGTCTATGGGAAAACAAGATGGCTCGATGAGTTCCGGTTCCTCAAATCGAAATTATTGATCGTAACATCGTAGTGACCTCACAGAGTACTTTTTTGTGTGAAAGGTCACCTTTCTTCTAGCCATATCAGTCTTAACATACTATAACCGTCGCAGTCGTTTTTCGTTCTAGAGTACTTTTACTATATTATATGAGTAGTGTTACCCACTCATCTCATACGATTGAGTGTTCGTCGCATCTGTCCTTGGTACGGGCGTACGTGGCGTCAGCGTTGACGAGTTTGGTTCGTCGAGTCACCAATATGGACCCTGCTGGCAGTCCAGTTGAAAATGAAGGTAATTCAGTCGTGTTTAATGTATGAATGTAGTCTTACAGCGTCTCCCCTTCGGTCCTTTGCTAAATTGAATCTCCGGAATGACGTTATCTTATCTACAAAGCAGGGCAGCGTATTGCATCTTCTAGGATCAATAAAGTTAATTCTATTGAACTCTATTACGGTGAATGCAAAATAGATAATTAATAGTGCATTTTTTATTAAGAAACTTATAATTTGGCTGCCAGTTTCAGGTCTTTGGTGGATGGAGGACGAGTTTCATCACCCACGTCTGGATACAGCTATGTCTCCAGCACATCATCCTTGCATCATCATGCAATCTTTCCTTAGAGCTTTCGACCCAGTCCTTAGAGCATCAGGCTCTTCATTTCTGCAGCCACAAAGTACAGACAACATAGAACAGTAGATGTAACTATATAGGTTAGTATTTAAGTTACATTTAATTCCAGTTTTATTAGATTATCGCATTTAAAACATCGTGATTGATAAGGAATTCTAAACTTCAACTCTTTCTGCACCTTATCCTTGCTTAAGGGTTGTACGGTGCAACCGCACATTCTGCCATTCAGCAGTTTACGCCACACATTCATTTCAACTCACTATAATTAGTTAGTTCACGTTGGGCTATCAAGACATCCAGGCGTCCTCATAACAGCCAACAAAGGCCGCGTCACTCACTTTATTCTTCACACAACAGTTCATTTAGCTCTTTTTATCCTTAAACCATCAGTGTTTAAATAATTAAATTCTTTTATTCCAATCATCTCGCATCTAAAAGTAATATATGGCCTAACAAGAGACCATACAAGTGTTTTTTAACAAGACTTTTTTACATTTCAGGTCCCTCTTTGACGAGCACCGTCACCGATGGGGTGTAAGTGGCTCTACCATCACCTTCGGAGCCAAAGTCAGCCTCACCTGCCCGCGGTACACCCTGCTGAACTCACAAACGAGGCTCTGACGGCCTCCTCAACACTCCTGGTGAGAGGACCAGGGCATTCTACGTGCTTGCTAGTGTATATAAAAATAATGGGTCATAGTAAGCATATATTTTTATATTCTTATAGAAAAATTATGACATTCGATTATATATTGGTAACATTTAAAAATCACATAACAGGTTAAGCTAAATATAAGTTAGTTTTAAGGAACTAGTGTTTTATTTATCCTGATGTTTTATCGATCGTATATATATAGTCCTCTGTGGTGATATAAATATTAACATAGTTCCATATAGTACCGACAAACGATCTTACTGTAGCGGCACCAGCGCCGCCACTTACGAACTAATGACATGACGTCACACAAATCCTGCATCGCGCAAGTAAAGTTTTCGGCGCGATTAGAACACATACGACAGTCCGACAACAACCGTCGGGCAGTTGCCCGGACCAGACACAACACCCGTCTGGTCGGAGGATCCTCCCTTTTCTATGGAGGTTTGTGGGACTTTTCACCCTGTTCCACCTGCCCCCAAACTACGACTATCTTAACTTATTGGCTAGCCATGGTATGCTCCCAGCTCACACTCTGCCAACGCATGGTCTAACATGTTTAGACCACATGATGTTGAAGACCAATATGGACGTCTCTTGCTTTGTTTTTGAAACCTCCATTACTGACCACGAATCCGTAGCCATTAGCTGTAAAACCAAACTGCGTCCTCATTACATAAACGAAACATATACGTCCGTAAACTACAAAAATCTTGATAAAGACATGCTTAGCATAAATTTCCAGCCTATCCTCGACTCCCAGGACGCAAACTTCTCAACGGAGCTACTCATTACTAACTTGTCTACTGCAATCAAAGACAATTCCAGTATAGTTAAAACTAATAAGAGAAGATTGATTACTAAACCGTGGATCACGACGTGGTTGTTACGTTGTATGAGAAATCGGGACAGTTTGCATAAAAAACTAAAAGTTAATCCTACTGACGAGATTATTAAAACTACTTACAAACGCTACCGAAACCTTACTCAAAAAGGCAAAAAAGACTTACGAAAAATTGGAGGTGGATAATGCTAAGGGCAACAAAAAGCAGTTATGGGAGGTTATCAAAAGAATAAGCGGTTCTGACAAGAAAATAGACCATTCATCGTCCCTCCTGACATCTGTTAACCCAGATAAAGACATAAACGACGTCAACCGTTTTTTTGCTAATGTGGGTGCTAATCTCGCGAATAAAATCTCAACTGAGAAGCGAACTTCTTTTGCTCACTCTCACGACCATTTGTTGAATAGGTCCCTTAATTCAATGGTCATCCTTCCTGCTGATGAGCAAGAGATTTTCACTCTTATCAGTGGGTTGAAGGATAAATGCGCAGTGGGTATTGACTTGATCAGTGGCAAAATAATCAAAAGATATGTAAAAATCCTTGTCTCCCCTATTACTCACAACTGTAACCATGCAATTTCTACAGGTGTTTTCCCAGAGGTATTTAAAATAGCTCTTATAAAGCCTATCCATAAAGCTGGCGGTAGAGACTGTGTCAATAACTACCGACCCATTTCTATACTGCCAACACTTTCCAAGGTCTTAGAGCGCCTCATTAATAACCGTCTGATCAATTTTCTTGAGACAAATAAACTCCTTTCTCCTTCACAATTTGGCTTCAGAACCGGCAGGAGTACCGATGATGCTGTCCACGAGCTTTTTAATTCTATAGTTGTCAATTTGGACGATAAAAATAAAAATGTTTAGCGGTGTTTCTCGACCTTGCGAAGGCGTTTGACACAGTCTCCATCCCACACCTCCTTTTAAAGTTGGATTGGCTTGGTGTAAGAGGGGTTCCTCTTAAATTGTTGGAGAATTACCTTACTGGGAGAAAACAAAAAGTCAAAATCAACAATAGATTGAGTGATGAACTATCAGTAAATTTTGGCGTACCACAAGGTAGTATAATCGGACCAACGCTCTTCCTGGTGTACATCAATGACCTCTGTCAGCTTTCTCTCTCAAAAGGAAAAATCGTCACTTTTGCAGACGATACAGCCCTGTTTTTTAGTGGTGATTGCTGGCAAGAGGTCTTTAATGTTGCTCAACTAGGCGTGGACATGGTTAGCGATTGGTTGCAACACAATCTATTGACACTAAACGTATCGAAAACCAAATATGTCACCTTCGCACACAGATCAAGCCTTCTTTCTCCATCGTCCCTTAACCTTACGGTGCACTCGTGTGTCTCAATAGACCCCGGGTGTACGTGTCCCACCCTCGAGAGGACCGATGGTTTGAAATACCTGGGTATCATTATTGACTGTCACCTTTCCTTTAAGACTCATTTTGATGCACTTGTACTTCGGTTGCGGAAACTAATCTATATATTTAAAAACTTAAGTCACACTGCAGACAGTAGGACCATTAAGATGATATACTTTGCCCTATGCCAGTCATTGGTTGAGTATTGCATCACTTCATGGGGCGGTGCCGCCAAAACCCACCTTATTGAGGTTGAAAGGGCGCAACGCGCTATACTTTAGGTTGGGGCTAGTCTCCCTTTTCGTTTTCCAACCGCTGACTTATATAAGAAATGGGACATTCTAACAGTCAGACAATCTTTCATTCTGCTTACTATAGGGAAGAAACACTCCCAGCTACAGTTTGACTCCAAGCTAACAAAAAACAGGCGGCGTAGGGGAAGAGTCTGCCCCTCGACACATTTCAAAACAGCACTCCCTCAGAAATTCTTCTGCTTCCTTGGACAGTTTTTATATAATAAATTAAATGTCACCCTTAATCTGTATCCTAAAACGAAATCTAATTGTATCAAAACAGTTAAAACGTTTCTTAAAACCCTAGATTAGAGACTAGATTACCAAAAAACGGAGAATCTGTTAACTGTTTTCAAATAGTTTTTTTTTACTATCCCCTGCCTCAAAAGCCAATCTACATTTTATAGTCGCTCTCACACATTTTAACATTCACATACACGACACTTCACAGCATAAAAAACTACCTACACAATTCGCATTAACTGTCACTACTGTAATTTATATTTATAGTTTTTATCTAAATTTTATTTTCGTATTCACCTGTGGTTATCTACAACTGTACTACATTTATTTATTTTTTTGTGCGGGCCTGGTGACAGGTTTTTTTGAAAAACCTACTTCAGGCACCAGTCTCTTGCAATGGTGTATTATAGATTAAGTATTGATGGTAATGTTAATTTTAAGATAACCATTGTAAAGAGAAAATAAATGAAATATTGATTGATTGATTGATTGATCGTGGTGGAGTAATTAAATGAGAGTGGACTGTTTAACAAGATAATGCAAGTATATTATAGAAGATAAGAAATTATATAAAGGTAAACAAAGGAGTACATTTCGTGTCGAGCATAAAAAGTCGAAATTTTAACACGAGCGGTGTAGCCAATTTTCGAAAGCTACATGCGAGTGTTAAAATGAAGCCTTTTATGCGAGACAGGAAAGATTCTTTTTCCACTGCCTGATAAGCTTATTTATTTAAATGCAAATAATATCCAAAAACAATTTATTAGAAACGTTCAGACTAAAAACCTCAGACCATATACACACAGTCAACGCGCGCTTTTTCGAGAGGTAACAGGTTCAGTATCATTCTGCCAGTTACATAAGAATATCAAAACTCCATACAAAAGTCCTTTCGTAGTTGTTATTGTTTTTTTTTAATTTTTGATTTATATTCTTGTGTCTATATGTTCATATTTCGAAACGAATTTCTTAGGCAATGTGTTACATAATAGACAAGGTAGTGGAAAAAAATATAATATGCACGAGTGCAGCCGTGCGCAGAGGCGTGCAACGGCTGACTGTCATGGCGGTATATGGCACTCGCTCGGCTGGGATCCCGCGTCCCTCGTTCACTGCTGCTGGCACGCGACGATGATGAGAGTAGCGGGTCTCAACAGCCAGCCTTACTCATCATCATCTCCCAAGTCTTTTGCTGACTATGTTGGCTCGGGTTGCAGCTGTGTACCAGTATCTTTTATGGAACTACAGCCAATCTGATCGGATAATAATGGTTGTCGGACTTCCGGGCTTCCAGCTATCTGTGAAGAATGTGAAAGAATTAAAAAAGATAGCAGCTCCCCGTTTCGTATCAAATCTCTTTCTATAATCGTTAACGCCTTCTATTTATGTGGTCTGACCACGTGACTTAATGTTCAAATGTGTCATTCCCATACATTGATTCGTTTTCTACTAGCGTTATCGATTGTAGATTGTCAACTTGGCAACAGGCGCAGAGATGTGACTGGGCAATCCATGCTGCCCGATGAATTGTCGAACTTAAGTGGCAGTGGGCAGGGCACATTGCTCGCAGAAAGGATGGTCGATGGGGCTGAAAACGTCTGGAGTGGTACTGCGGCCTCCCACCAGGTGGACAGATGACCTGGTGAGGATGTCGGGAGTCCGCTCGATGCGAAACACACAGGACCGGTTAATGTGGTGACGTTTGGGGGAGCCTATGTCCAGCAGTGAACGCCTTTCAACTGATATGATGTTGATGATGATGCATCCATGCACCAATATTACTTTTTCAATTCATTATCTTGAACATCGCTGACATCGGCGAAGTTAAACATCACATCGTAAGGAAACCTGGACTTATTATAGTGAATATAATTTTGAAGTCGGCAACCTTGACACCAATCACCATGCATGTGATTAATGGACATGCCTTCTCAAAGAATAGTAGAATATATAGCTCAACTGTTCTCACAACCTGGCCCTGATCTATAAAATGGGTCCTCACGAGTCCCTCTTCTTCTTCTTCCTAGCCCTTTTCCCACTTTAGGTGGGGTCGGCTCTCCTTATTTCACGGCGCCAAGACGCTCTGTCGAGGGTTGTCGCGTCAGGTAATTTCTCCTTCTTGAGGAGCTTCGTCATACTGGTCCACCATGTCAAAGGAGGTCGTCCTCGGCCTCTTTTATTTATTTATTTATATACACTTTATTGTACACCATAATAAACAAGAAAAAAAGAAACTTAATACTAAAAACATACAATGGGCGGCCTTATCGCTTTCCGCGATCTCTTCCAGGCAACCTGGAATGGACAGAGATTACCTGGACATGACATGGGGTTGTCAGTGGTGCGACAATACCAACTATGAACATAAAATTTATACAATAATACTTACTAAAAATAAAAATATATACATATGCTAAATAATAGATACATAAATACATACATACTTAATATATAAGCAATGAAAATAAATGATGTACAACAGTCATAGGACATTACGTCAAAAAACCAAGAGCACAATCACAGCGACAGGTAATATTCTTTGACAAGTTTTTTAAAAACAGGCAACGACTGAGAACGTTTTATTGAGTCAGGCAATGCATTCCACAGACGAGCAGCTTGGACAGTAAAAGATTTATCCATGAAAGTTGTGGAATGCACTGGCATTTTAAGTCGCAAGTTATCAGATGACCTTAGAGATTTTGTGTGGGAATCGCAGATAAATTGAAAACGATCCTTCAGGTAAAGAGGGGTGGAAGGAGTAAAGAGCACATTAAACAAAAGAGAAAGAATATGAGCATTCCGGCGAAGGCGAATTGGCAACCACTTGAGCTTTACACGAAATTCGGAAACATGGTCATATTTGCGCAATCCAAATATGAACCTTATACAAAAATTTTGAAGCCGCTCAAGTTTATCGAGTTGTTCTTGAGTAAGGTCAAGATAGCTGGCATCAGCATAATCAAGGATGGGAAGAAGAAGAGATTGTGCAAGCGCAATCTTAGTGGCAGTCGGAAGAAAGTTACGCAGTCTCCTCAAAGTTGCAGCAGATGAAAACAACTTGCGGCTGACTTCTTGCAGTTGAGCAGTCCAAGAGAAGCTCTTGTCGATGAGTATCCCCAAGTTTTTAACTTTCTCACTGAAGGGAATTACTGAATTGTCAAAAAGAACTTGGGGAACACACGTCCAGTCAATCCTAGAAACCATTCTAGAACTGCCCACTACAATTACCTGCGTCTTTACAGGATTGACCATAAGCCCATACCTCTTGCTCCAATCGCAAATGCGAGCCAGATCAAGATTAATGGTAGCAATAGCCTCAGACAGCTTTCAATCAATCAATCAATCAATCAATCATTTATTTGCAATAAGTATTGGTACAGTGTAGGTGTTTAAGTAAGTAATAAATAGTTTCCTAATACATAGTCAAACATTTGACATGCAAAATATTACAATATACTTAATGCTAGGCTATAGTGTTTATGTCCAATGGCATGCATGATTTTCTATTATTTTACAATTATACGTTTATTTATTAATTGTCATCAAATTAACCATTATGTTGTATTTATAAATTCATTTATGGAATAAAATTGTTTTTCTAGTAGCCATAATTTTAACCTTGTAAAAAATAAATTGTTGGGCAACTCTTTAAAGTTCTTTGGTATTTTGTTATATATAAATCCACACATATAATAACAGTTCTTTTTATACAGAGAGGTCTTTGGTGCCCTAGGCAGAACTATTCTATCTGGATCTCTTACTATTCTAGGGCAACGGTCTTGTGCCTTCTTAAACAGGTCAAAGTGATGTCGGACAAATTTAGCACATTCAAAGATATACATACTGGGCAAAGTAAGGAGTTTCAACCTTTGAAACAACGGTTTACATGATTCCCATGGTGGAATGCCATATATGGCTCGAACGCATTTTTTTTTGTACCCTAAAGATTTTATCAGCATCGGTTGAGTTACCCCATAGTATAAGGCCGTATTTTAAAGTCGATGAGACGCAGCCGTGATACGCGGTTAACATCGTACTCTGTGACGAGGTCTTTCGCAGTGTGTAGAGAACATAAACAAATTTGTTCAATTTGTTGCATAGTTTTTCTACGTGTGGTTTCCAGGAGAAGTAGCCATCCAGTGTAATTCCCAGAAAACTAGTTTCCTCTTCCTCTAGTAGCGGTTGTCCATTATAATTAATATTTAGTTTGCCCCGCTTACGACCGTATGTCCTAAATTGAACAATTTTTGTTTTATTAACATTTACATTCAAATTATTACATTTTAACCAGGAAATTGTTGATTCAATTGTATTATTAATGTCAAGTCTGTAATTATCCATGTCAGTATTAATTGATGATGTCATTATAATTGAAATGTCATCTGCAAACAAAGTGCATGGATTCGGTGTGTGTTCAGGAAAATCATTAATATATAATAAGAATAAAGGGGGTCCCAAAACGCTCCCTTGTGGGACACCCGAGTTGTTAAATTTTGAAAAAGACCTAATGCCCTCTAGTTCCTTATTTTCAGTAATACTAGGAATCTCAACACATTGCTGTCTATCCATTAAATAGGTTTCAAGCCAACTAAGGGCCGGACCTCGAATACCATATCGTTCTAACTTTACAAGCAACAATCTATGAGACACATAGTCGAAAGCTTTTGACATATCGAAGAAGATAACAGATACCCGGTTACCTATATCCACTTCATCAATTATATTTTTTACCAGATTAAAGCATGCAAGAGTGGTCGATTTCTTTTTTTGAAAGCCGTATTGTTCCTTCTTAAGAATCTGCTGTTTACCAATAAATTCTAAGAGACGCTGTTGCATAGCTTTTTCAAAAACTTTAGAGATTATTGGTATGAGACTAATTGGTCTGTAGTTATCTATTTTCCAGCTATCGCCTTTTTTATGAAGCGGCTTAACAATCACAAACTTTAACAACTCTGGGAAGCAGCCTTCTGTGAACGACAGATTTATTAAGTGTGTCAACACAGGAGTTATTTCCACTGAACAAGCCTTTAAAATTTTAGTCGAAATCTCATCATACCCAACTGCTCCTGTGTTGTTTAGGGAAAGTATAAATTTTTGAATGTCATCGTAGCCGTATGGCCGAAGGAACAGACTATCGCAAGTGTTAGTTGTGCACGTATCCCTTAACTGATTGCTTCGTTGGTTTGTTAAGTCTATCCAATAGTCATTAAACGAGTCCGCAATTTTTTTTGGGTTGTCTATAACTTTATTATCTATGTTTAAATTCGTTATCAATGATAATTTGTTATTATATTCAGATGCTTGCTTTATAAGAGTCCAAGCCGCTTTATTTTTATTTTTCGAATACTTTCCGAGAGGAGCTCGCGAGTATAATTGTAGATCGTCTGCATAAAGATGGTAGGAAGAAATTAGTTCATTGGAGATTGAGTTTATAAAAACTGCGAAAAGTAAAGGGGATAAAACGCCACCCTGTGGTACCCCGGCAGAAGTACTACACCAGGAAGACAACTTCTCTCCGATGTTAATACGTTGCCGGCGCCCGAACAGGTAACTACGAAACCAGTCAACCACCGATGGAGATATATTAAGAGAGCATAGAATGCCAAGCAAAACATCGAAATCAACAGTATTAAAAGCATTACTGAAATCCAGCAATGCCAAGACCGTGAGATTACTGCTTTCCATGGTTAAACCACTTTTGCCCTCAGGTAAGCTCAGAGCCGTTCTCACGACGTGTTCTTCTGTCCTTCTCATGACATGTCCATACCATCTCAGTCTACTCTCCGTCAACTTGTCCTGTATTGGAGCCACCTTTAAAGTACCACGGATGTATTCGTTGCGGACCCTATCCATTTTCGTTACTCCTCCAGACCACCTCAGCATTTTCATTTCTGCGGTGTGCACAGCATTTTCAGTTTTTGGACGTGGCTGTTTTTCACGGCCCAGCACTCGGCTCCGTACATCATTGCCGGTCTAACCGCCGTCTTGTAAACTTTGCCTTTTGTGCGTATTGGCATTTCAGTCATTTTCCATATTTCTGAAGGTACATCATCAGGCCCAACAGCTTTGCCATTTTTCATCCTTTTTACAGCATTGATCACCTCATCGTATCCAATTTTATGCACTGGACCTTCCAAAGGGTCGAAAAGTACCTGATATTGGCTTGGGAATTCTTCGTTCATGAGTTCATTATAGAATTGGTACCACCTAAGGTTTATCTCATTATCTGTAGTTAGCAACATGTCTTTAATGTATTTATTAAATTTTATGTCTTGAGTCGATCTATGTCTATTTTTGGCAATTTTGAATATTTCTGTATCTGTTTCAGCTCTTTCAATTTTGTCATATAAACTCTGTCTCGCTTTTGCTTTTGCTTGTGCAACCTTCCTCTTTGTGAGCAATTTTGATTCTTTGTATTTGATGTGATCCTCTTCTAATTGTGAGGTTTGCCAGACCTTAAATAGTATTTTCTTGTTTTTGATCTATTCCTTCACATCCTCATCCCACCAGGTTGGGTCTTTGTTGTTGCTAATACCTCCTTTTGAAATGCCAAGTTTGATTTGTGCTGTACTTTTACAGGTCTTTTCAAAATTTGGCCACATTTAGTCCGCATTGGCATAGTCTTTTGCAAGCTCCTGGTGTAGGTAGTCGTGCATATCTTCGAGGAATGAATCGCCCTTAGAGCTGGAAAGTTCTTTCCATTTTATTCGAGGAGTTTAATCTATCCGAGTCTTTATAGGTTTAGGTAGTTTAAATACACCCACCAGTATTCTATGTTGGGAGGTAACTGATTCCCCTGGAATGACTTTGCAATCTTTGAAATTGGTCCTTGATCTTCTATCTACTAAAATGAAGTCTATTTGAGAACATTTCCCTCCACTTTTGTATGTTATGAGGTGTTCATTTTTCTTCTTGAACATGGTGTTAATTATTGATAGTTTATGTCTAGATGCAAATTTCAGTATATAGTCGCCTTCTTTGTTAGGATTCCCATTGCCAAAACTTCCGTGGACATCGCTGTATGTCTTATTAACTACTCCCACATGCCCATTTAGGTCTCCCATGACAAATTTTGCTTCATGTGATGGTATGCTGGCTATATATTCGTCAATTTCCTCCCAAAAGGAATGTTTTTCCTCATCCTTGCATCCTACTTGTGGTGCATGTTACATATACATTAATAATAGGTTGATTGTCTAACGCCAATTTTATTCCTATCAGCCTATCTGACTTTCTCTCGATACTAATAATTCTATTTTTGAGGTGATAATCGAGGACAATGCCCACGCCGTTCTGTTTACTGTTTTGTCCATGGTAGACCAGCTGGTACCCCATCCCTAGGTCTCTGGACTTGGATCCCTTCCATTTCGTTTCCTGTACGCAGCAAATGTTAATATTCCTTTGTTTGAAGGTTTCTGCTAGTTCTTGTGTACGGCCTGTCAGGGATCCCAGATTCCACGTCGCTATTCTAAAAGTGTGTACGGGCTGCGAATATGCGTTTTTGTCAAAGTCGTCGCTTGGGGGGAACGCCCTAGCATTTTTCGCCCTTTTCATGTCCGCGTCGCTTGAGGGATACGCCCTAGTATCATTGCCCTTGTCTTTCTAGTCTTTGCTCATTGTGAAATAGGAGGACTGTTTTGGTTCAATTTTTACGGCCGGTTACCACCTGACGCCAAGACTGTAACCTGCTACGAGGCTTAGGCGCCGCCGCTGGCCCACTAAAGGCTCATCCGCCGCCATCCTTACTGAACGCTCCAGCCTGAGCGCCCAGCACACGTGCAGCCTCTACTCCGAATACGTCGGAGAAGCCTACGTGCGGGGTTTGTTATCGGAGTATCCATCTCCGGCCTTGTGGTCCGCGGGAGGTATTTTATTTCCCTCCTACCCTATGAGGTCTGACCCTCCATCGAGCATCCCCCTATCCGCCACCTGAGGACGCGTTCTCTAGGGAATCAGGCTACCCCGAGGTCCTCGCGAGTCCCTCAGAGAAAAATTTAAAGAGATCGATATACTGATTCTACCTTCACTTTTTGTTTTGGAATGTATCTTGTATGTACGCAAAAATCGAGGGCTTTTCAAAACTAGAAGTTACTTCCATAATGTAAATACACGCAGTAAGCACGAAATTGTAATACCCAAATTCAGATAAACGAAAACTAGCAAGTCTTTTCTTATAAACAGTATACGCTTTTATAACAAGTTGCCAAAGTCAGTTATAGAACTGACCGATGGTAAGTTCAAAAACTACATCAAACGTATCCTTATTAACAAAGCATATTATAGAATCAAGAACTACGTTAAGATAAAAAAATTGGCTCTAGCTCCTTCTGTGCATGCGGCTTCCCTGGTAACTCATAAACGGCACAAATATGTGGATGTCTCTAACTATTCTCAATCTCATTTTTTTTCGCTTTTAATTAGACTTTTTACAATGTTTTTCAATCATCTTTATAGCCCTTTGCTAAGAATAGTTACAGCACTGATAACAACATTTGTGCCACATGTTAAATTTTGTGTTGTTTGACATTATTTTTATTTTATTATATTCTTTTGTTTTTTTTACCTTTGTATAGATTTTTTTAACGATTGTTTTGTGGATGTGTGAACATTGTAGGCCTTCTAGATTTCTAGATGATTGTTAACATTTGTTAACTTTTTTTAAATTTCTTACGACTTATTGTCGGACGTACGTTGTCCCCCCATATCCAAGTACTAATGCTGTAACATGGAAATATTGTAAGACCAAACAAATTTTTAAATGAGTAACCATGGAGTTTCTTGCCGGTTCTTCTCCATAGGAAACGACTAACCCGAACCGTGCACCTTTTGTCGACGTTTTATAAGTGCCCATGTAGGCCTATGTAAAATAAAAATAAATGTTTTTTTGAACCCAGGATCATATTTTATGTAGGTATAGTACTCGCCAAACTTCTTGGCCGCCCTGAGGTCGGCTACAATGGCTGCGCAGTAGTAAATTTCATAAAAAAAGTTATTTTTTCAGTCTGCCTAGCTTTTTCCCAACTATATTGGGGTCGGCTTCCAATCTTACCGGATTCAGCTGACTACCAGTGTTTTACATGGAGCGATTGCCTATCTGACCTCCACAACCCAGTAAATGGGTAACACGGTACCCCTTAGTAAGACTGTTGTCAGATCTCAAGCTTCTGACTACCCGTAACGACTGTCAAAGATCTTCAAATGACAGCCGGGACCAACAGCTTACGTGCTTTCCGAGGCACGAAGGAAACTCGGTATGTTGAAATGGTCACCCATCCACGGACCGACTTCGTCAAGCGTCGCGTGTCCTTGATGATCGACCCGTGCGGCTGTTATTATTTAGCCACGAGCTCTTCCGATGAAAAAAGTTATTTAAAAATCAAAAAACCCGACTGCTTAAAAAGCGAACTAAAAAGGCGTAAACAAGAAAAATCATGCTGTGCAGTCGGAGGATACATCCGACTGCACAGCATAATTTGATTTGATTCTCTGTATGAGAAGCGGCTTTTTTCCTGCAATGGTACAATAATTAATTTTATACCGGTCAAACATTGGCTCACGAGCTCGTATGGTTATGCATATGACCTTAGGTATTGTAAGGGCTCACCCTTATAATATATTCCCCTCGCTCTTTAAAATAAAATTGAAGGGTCTTTTTACCCGACTACGGCGAAGCAAAAAGGAGTGTGTATGTAATAAGTATGTATGTATTTATGTTCACCTGTTCCCTCATGACTTCTAAACTTCTTATCATAATTTTACAAATGAGGTGTCGATGGAAGCGTCTTGTTTGTCCACTGGTTATAGGCTATGTGACGTCACATTAAATTTAATATGGCTCCCTCTAGGGGGCACAAAGTAAAAAACAAATGCCACTTTGCAGATTTTATTGTTTTGTTACGGTAGGTGGCCTAAATCTTATTACAATAACGAACCATTTGTTAAAATAAGCTGTATGTTTTCCGAATAAAATAAAAATAATAATTATACTATGTCAAGATTGGCTAACAGCCTAACCGTATGCAGCTGAATATCTTTACTTTACTAGGAGCGACTACCTAGATGAGCCCTACAACCCAGTAACTGGGTAGCGCATGTCAATACTAATTCATAAATAATAACAATCTATCGTTGATTGAATGTCAACTTCCTACTACTTCGTAGTTACCCTACGGTAACTTGGGCTCTAGAAACGTAATGAACGATATTTAAAAAAAAAATATCCGGCTCGAAGGACCATGTAGAAAGTAGTACTCGTTGCTATGGTGACCTTACCACCTTTCTCGTAATGATAGGACATGGTGTATTATGGTAAAAGTCAAAGTCTTGAATTGTAAGGGAAATAACTATATTGAATCACTAGGCTATAACCCAACCACGAGATACACGAACCAGTAAATTATGGCAAAAATGGTAAAGGTATTGAGTACGTGGTGTCTCTGACGAGATCTAAACGTGAATTGGCCCACATTTTGGTAAACGAGCGAATGTGCGTACTTGCGTTCCATGCAATTATGCATTTTCGCTCAGTGTTCGACTAAAACTCGAACAGCAGTGTAAGAGTTTTTCAAAACAACCTTATTGGAAGTTATATGTTTGAGCCGTTTGGGATTGAAACATTAGGTCCATGGGGGATCCCAGTGTGCATCAAGATTTCCTAGACATTAGCACAAAGCTCTTCACGTGTCTAGAGGGCTGGCCTTTTCTTCGGCTAAAGAATCACCATTGCCATTCAACGTGGCAATGCTGCCAGCGTTCTGGGCACGTTTCGCTCACTAATTAACCGACCAATGTTTTACGAGGGCTGGGACCAATGTGTGGAGCCGGGGTTACAAGTAAGGCTCGGCGCATACGAGCCATCGAACACTACCACCGGTGGCCATAAGTGACGTCGACACTCGCCACTGGCGCGCTGCTCCACGCCCGTGCAGTTAGGCATCCTACGCCTCACCATGGAGCACGATGACGCCTCAATGGATATCGATACTTTCATATCGGCAATCCAATTACGTTCCGCTATTTGGGATTCACATTCTGATCTATACAGCAATAGAAACGTGGCGCCTTTCGTACACTGGTGGCTGTCGCGCACTTCTGCCACTGTTACAAATGTGGCGGTAGCGTGCGACAGCCACCGAAGACTGTGGTCGGTGATCCGTTTGCGCCGAGCAAAACTGAGTAAAAACGAAACAAGCAAGGCAAGGCTGGTGCGACTAAACTACAATAAATTATCGGTGGTATCAAAATTTATTTATCCAAAATAATGTGAAATGTGACAAGCGATCGAAAAACTGGACCTTAGTCCCATAGAGAGTATTGCAAATGAGGACCATAAAACCTGAAAGCACAACAAAACTAAAAAATACTAATTTCATACTTAAATTCTAACTTAGTGTTACAAGATAAGGTAAAGCCATCTAGTGACGAGTGGAAGAACTAGTTAGTAGCTAGTAGCGCCATTTCGTAACGAACAGTGGTAGAAATCTTCTTGAATGTTTGGTTGCCGACGTCTCTCTCAGCCGAACGTTCTAGAAGGTTCTCGAAGTATCTCTAGAACTGACAGTACTTATGCTCAAGTCTACAGCTACTTATGAGCACAAGTCTAGAGATGGGACCGTGGCAGCTGCGGTAGTGGTGCCCTCGCCGCTCGACTTTAAAGTGCCACCATTTAACGGCTCGTCATCAAGGTCTGCCTACAAGATACATTTCGAGACCGTCGTGAAATCAAATGGGTGGACCAAAGAACAGACCTTGACTGCTCTAACCTTGGGTGTCCGGGACCAGGCCTTGACTATGTTAGAAGCGCTTGGGCAAGACGTCACATATGGTGCATCAAAATATTCAAGGATTTATGAACAAAGATTTAGAAGTAGAATTATTTATGAATTTTAACAATATTGATATTCTTTGTATAACTGAACATTGGCTTAAAAGCCACCAGTTATTGTTTAATTTTAATAATCACCAGGTTGGTAGTTCGTTCAGCAGAGTTTATGCTAAACATGGTGGCTCATTGATTTTAGTAAGTAACCAGCTTAAATTCAAAGACCGTAAGGACATTGTGAGCCTATCTGTTGAGCGGACTGTTGAAATAGCTTGTATAGAATTGGTGCAGTTTATTGTATTAAGTGTGTACAGGCCCCCTTCAGGATTGTATGACTGCTTTGAAAAGGTAATGGATGAAGTGTTACACAAGATTTGTAACTCGAGTAAATCCATTATCATTTGTATTTGATTTTAACGTTAATTTATTAGAAAACTCGGGTTCTTGTAGTAAAATAATAAGTCTGTTTCAGTTCTACAATCTTGTAAACCTATTTTTGAAGCCCACAAGAATAACCCCTACTAGTGCCACATGCTTAGATAATATTTATACTAGTGTTATACCAGTCCACAAAGAAATTATAAATTTGCTAGATTCTAACCTAACCAAAACAACAAAGTGGCTAAAAAGGATATCACTGTTAACACCAAAACTGCAAGTCGCTTGGCAGCTTTTAAAGGTAAACTCATGAATAAATTACCAATTTTGTCAATTCATGCTGATCCTAATCATCTATGATGAGTATTTTAGTATATACTGTAAACAATTTAATTCCACATTTATTCCCAAAACTATCTACGTTAATAGTAACGCATCATTCAGTGATTGGGCTACCGTTGGTATTCATAAAAGTAAAACACGGCTTTATGAGCTGTACGATGAAAGGACTTATGTAAACACTGCTGAATTTAATTTATATGTTAGAAATTATTCAAAATTATTTAAAAAAGTTTGTTGGTTGGCCAAGTCGCGTTATTTGAGTTCTAAGATTAAAAATAGTAGTAATGTTATTAAAACGACTTGGAATATTATTAATAGTGAAACGGGACGATCTGGTAACCGAAATATTGACTACAGCCTGTCTATTAATGACAGCATTATAAAATCAGACTCACAAGTCGCAGTGGCTTTTGAAAATTTATTTTCAGATGTTCCCATTTCAACTACTAAATCCCTAAACTCATTACCTTCTGTTGCTGAGTCTTTGCTAAAAGAAAATGTTAATGTTTGCGATTCGGAATTTGTTTTTGAACATATTACTTGTAGCGACATAATTAAAACCTTTCACACTTTATATGTTAAAAAGACTGCAGATCTGTGAGGTCATTCTGTAGAAGTTGCTAGGTCTATTATTGACATTGTTGCACCTAGTTTAGCTATTATCTTTAATAATTGTATCGACTGTGGGGAGTTTGGTGACCTAATGAAAAATAGTAAAATAATACCTTTGTTTAAATCAGGTAGTACATCAGACCCTACAAATTATAGACCTATTTCAGTACTACCTACGTTTAATATTTGTTAAATTAATGTTAGAGCAATTGCAAAGATTTTTTAATAAACATCAATTATTACATAGCAAACAGTTTGGTTTTACAAGGGGTCGTTCAACTACTGATGCCGTGTTGAGCTGCTAGGACATATTTATAATGCATGGGAAGATAGGTGCGATGCCTTGGGTATCTTTTGTGATTTGTCCAAGGCATTTGATTGTGTTCTTCATGAAACGCTAATCAGGAAACTCCGCCACTACGGGATCCGGGACAGCGCTCTGGATCTTCTTACTTCATACTTGAGTAATAGGATTCAGAGCGTTGACGTTAATGGAAAAAGATCTCCCGGATCCATAGTAACAATGGGAGTCCCGCAGGGCTCGATTCTTGGTCATTTCTTGTTTCTTATTTATATTAATGACTTGCCTTACCTCATAAAGGACAACCATGATATAGTGTTGTTTGCAGATGATACTTCACTTTTGTTTAAACTTAAACGTCAGCAGCTGGTTACTGACGATGTAAATAGCGCGATCTCAAAAGTAGTGCACTGGTTCAATGTTAACAATTTACTTCTTAATGAAAAAAATAACCAAATGCATTAAGTTTACCCTGCCTCACGTCAGGCAGGTAAAAACTGATGTGTTGATAAAGGGCGAAGAATTGAATCCTGAAAATAGCACAGTATTCTTAGGCTTAACCTTGGATGCTAAGCTTCAGTGGGGCCCACTTATAGATAAATTGTCAAAAAAACTAAGCTCCGCAGCATATGCTGTTAGAAAAATTCGTAATTTAACTGATATAGAGACAGCCCGTTTAGTGTACTTTAGCTATTTTCAAAGTGTAATTTCGTACGGTATTCTGTTGTGGGGAAACGCCGTCGACATCCAGACTATCTTTGTTTTGCAGAAAAGAGCTGTTCGTTCAATTTACAAATTAAGCCCGAGACACTCTCTCAGAGAGAAATTTAAGGAGATTTAATGTAATGACTGTGCCTTCTCAGTATATTTATGAAAATCTTTTGTATGCCCATAAAAATATAAAATTGATTTAAAAATACAGTGATATCCATAACATAAATACTAGGAACAAACACAAATTTGTAGTACCAACAACAAGGCTCAAGAAAATAGGTGGCTCGTTTAGATGTCAATGTGTGCGCTTTTATAATAAGCTTCCAAGCCACGTACAAGTTCTAAGTCTTAATAAATTCAAATCATTGATTGATCAGATGATGGCTCTTTCTCTGCTACTGCAGTGCGTCTCTGGAATTCTCTCCCGCACTCCCTACGCGACAGCCCTTCTCTGGAGGTCTTCAAGAGGAGCATTTCCTCGCGCAATGACATAATATTAGTATGTATATAAAATATGTATTTATGTAAGTATATATTAATTAATTCGTCATTAATTAATTTAAAAATTGTACACTGGATCCTGCCCTCTATATTTTCATCTGTCTCTGTCATCCTAGGGTTTGCTGTAAGAGAACTCAACATTGAGTTAAGCTCGCCTTTGTACATGTACTTTATTATCACATTGTATGTAATGTTGTTTTTGGTGTACAATAAAGAATAAAGAATCATTCATTAAACGTAAGTTGTGCCAGAAAGCGTTTTATACCATCAAAGATTACGTTGAGGACAAAAAGGCTTGGTATTGAGCTGCTCCAATTAAAAATTAATTTTGATTTTTTATATTTTCCACCGTGAATTTTGTTTTATTATTATTTTTTGTTTTTTTTGCAATGACAAGAATATTTACTTTTTAAAGTATTATATTATTTTATTTTATTTATTGTGAATGTGAAGGCTATGTGGACTATTTGTTTTTTTGTTTTTAATTTATCTTAGTTTTTAATCGTGGTCTGGCAGTTTGAGTAGTTTTGCGGCCTACCCGAATGTCCTTTCTTTGGTATTGTTCGTCGTATCGTTGAGCTCCTTAAATTCTGTGTTGAGCTGCTACAGAAATAAAATCATTTATCATTTAGAAGCATCTGGATCCGGACCGCATCCAGTGTGACATGTCCTTAACACTTTTAAGGACATGTCACACTGGATGCGGTCCGGTGACTTGAACACTTCCCACACCCTATGTTCGAGTTGACTGGACCGCACCTGAAACATGTATTTCGCGCCTAGCTGAAGGACCAATCGCATAGGGTTGGCGAAACTCTACAGCAATGCGCTCTTGAAGTGGAAAAGCTGGTCCAGAAGGCTTACCAGTCTTCACCTGTGCATCTGTACTACGGGAAACTCGTAATGACGTTCACGGATGGGATCGGGGACTTAAAGGTTAGGGCTGCATTAAGGCAAATGCAATTTGAAGTGTTCCTTTTTTCCTTTGAGATATGGAACCCGAAACTCGGGTGAAGATTGATTGACATGGATGGAAACACACACACTTTTATTTTTATACTATTGTTTATATTATAATTAAAGTCGCTTACATTTTACATCATTTACATTGTACCTTGAGCTTATCTTGTAATTGATGTCAGTATCATAAACTACATATTATACTTTATTGTATTTTATTTACATTTTTAAATATTGAAGTCCGCAGGAATAACGTCCAATTCGTTGCGTGACCGTGAAGTAACTCAGGGGTTCTGCATCAAACCCTACTTATATTGTAATTAAAATATAGAAGCTTAAATATTACTTATTTTACCAACCACACACGTCAGGTATATAAGTTACATACTAATTTAAATAATAAAACTAAAATATTTACAAAAGATTTAAGCCCTCAGGAATAATGTCCAATTCAATGCGTGTCCCGAAGTAACGCAGGGATTCTGAAACTATTATTATTATATGTTATTCTTATGGTATATAAGTTACATAATAATATACGTAATTTTTTATCTCTGTCCAAAATGTTTCGAGGCATCAGGCAAACATTAAATTAAACACAGATGAAAACCCGAAATAACATCGATCCATTCCAATTAGATTAAAATTGTCATCAGCTCTTAAATTTGACAATTTGTCACAAACACTATTATTAAGAGGAAACATGGGCAGAGAGCGCCGACTGAATTTCCTAAGTAAAAAGTCATAATTCGAGGTTAAGCTCTCGTCTCTTTCCTCCTCAAATATTGGACCAATTTAAAAGATATTCCATAAACTCCTTTCCTTCCATAAATTCCTTTTTGATGATACATTATCTGTAGAAGCACTAGAACCCTCAAAAATTCTCAAAATTTCGCTGTCAACAGAGGCTTAGTGTACAAATTTGACAAATATAAATGAAAAAAAGAAAATATAGTGAGATAGTATTATAAGCAGAACTTATTGTTGGTAGTGGTGGTACCTACCGATTAATATAAAAGCGTGCGCTCGAGCGAGTATCGCCCCTTTTTTATCCTGAGTCGTCGCACGGTAAGGTTATCGGTACCTTCGCTACTTTGCAGTAAGTTCGTTCCATATTGTGCTATTTGGGTTTTTGTGTTATTGGTACTCGTTTTGAATATAAACGGTCGTTTGTGATTGCTCGAATTTTAATGATTACTTGAACAATTGTTAAAATAAAGTCTATTCTGAAATAAATTCGTTTTAGTTTGTCCGAATTGTTATTTTTATTTGTTTTTCCATCCTGGTCGCTAAAAGTATATATCTTACTTTACCAGTTTATGGAATATCTTTTAAATTGGTCCAATATTGGAGGAGGAAAGAGACGAGAGCCAAACCTCGAATTAATTTACTTAGGAAATTCAGTCGGCGGTCTCTGCCCATATTTCCTCTTAACGCAGTTCAAAAGGGAGGAGGTTATCATTTCGACTGTATTTTTTGAGAAGTGAGTTGAGTTTTATGAGAAGATCAAAGGGCTTGTTAACATAAGTGTTTTAATCCTCTCTTATGAGATCCGTTTTTGTCTTTATCAAGACAGTTCCTAAAATGTATAATGCTCTGCCCGTTCCAAATGCTAAGAAGAAAATGAGATTTTTCATCTCCTTCAAAGCATTTTCACATTCTGCCTGTTTATTTAACTGCATTATATTTAACGAAATATCATGCAGTTACATGCTTACAATTACAGTATGGCGCGGATCTCAAGAGGTTTCAAAGGGATCAAAGGAATCGAGGTAGTTCATCCAATGATCCCCGCTTTTGAAATCCGCGCCGGTCTTATCACAATCACAATAGGATCTTTGTAATCACTGCATGCTTAAGAGCTCCTACAAGTTTCACGAGCTGAAAACAGCTACTTTTTCAGCGCAAATTTCTCAATAACTACAAGATATATGATAAATCTTTTAATGAAACTTTCTTACGTACTCCCGAAACACCAGGTTTTCAATTGCTTTTGCAGCTTACTGGTGGCGAATAACAATCTGCAAAAAAATGGTGTGGACTAGTAAGCCACAAATTTAGTTTTTTAAAGTTTATTGTATTTGTATTTTTAAAAAAATTGTCCACTCAGAAAAAAGGCAATTTTATCATGTGCGATAGCGTCGCCTACATGTAAGATAATGTCGAATATAAAAATAACTGGTAAATAATTTCAAATTTGAGGTGTTTATCAATCAAATCCAATTTTTATATTTTATTTTTGAGAACTTATTTTATTTTAATAAATTGTTTAAATATTGCCTTATAAACCGTTGCGCTCGCGCGAGGCATTCGGTTTCGGATGTAGACGACGGACCTGTGTCGTTTTAATTTTTGTCATTATATTTTTTATCATATATCTTGTAGTTATTAAGAAATTTTCGCTGATAAAGTAGTTGTTCTCTGTTTCTGGCTCGTGAAACTTGTAGGGACTCTTAAGGGTTGTAATAAAATTCAGTTGCAAGGCGCGGATTCAAGAGTCTTGAAAGAAGTTCGATGGGACTGAGGTGATTTGTCCATAGATCCCCTTTTTTGAAAGCCGCGCCTCTCATTGTTATCTAATACGAACATGAAGATGTTTGTGAAGCCTGCATATGGTGAAAAAAGTCACCATACTTTTAAAACATAATTTACAAGCAGATGAAAATCATTAAGATATCACTAGAAAGAATCAAACACAATTTACGGCTTTCATAAACTGCTTATTTCATGAAAATAAGTAATCTATAAAAGTTGGAGGTGGTGTCTTCAGTGTGTTGATGGTTAAAGCCTGACGAAGCGAGCAGGATGGATGAGTCGCTGCGGTGGGTTCAACATCAGCAGAGACATCAGAGACTTCAGACGGCAAAGACGAGAAGATCATGAGCTCATCTTGGACCTGAAACAGAATAACATGATATTTTCATAACTTACATGGAACTTAAACAAATGTGACTTAAATGTGGGTGTACTATTGCACCTCCGCCCAACCCTTCGGTAAATACTGGTGTTATGTTATGTCGTATCATGTTAGGCTATGCTATGCTATGCTAAGCTAAGCTATGCTATCCAGTGCTATGCTATGAAAGAGTAACCGTGGAGTTTCTTGCCGGTTCTTCTCCATAGGAAACGACTAACGCGAACCGTGCACCTTTTGTCGACGTTTTATAAGTGCCCATGTAGGCCTATATGAAATAAAATAAAAATGATTATGATTTTATGCTTTGTTATGTTATGTTATGTTACGTTACGTAATGTTGGGTTGGTTTATGTTATGTTATTAATTTATATATCTATATAAAAATGAATCCCTATTTCCCTTGGTCACTTCATCACGCGTGAACGCCTGGACTGATTTTTGTTGTGTTTGTTATTGTTAGGAGAAGATAATTATGAAAAAAAAATGTACCTTACCTACAGAGGTAGGGTAGGGTAGGTAGGGTAGGGTAGGGTAGGTAGGGTGAAATTTAAGTGGTTTTTTTCCCGCGCCAGAACGACTTGCCTTTAGGAGTCTCTACTCGCGTCACCACCGTATTATTCACCGTAGTACCTAGTACCTACAAGTTACTATTGTTACTCACTTTTTCGAGTTTATGTTTTTTTTTTTTAATTATTTTAAAACAAAACATCGTTATTTTTTTACTTTAACTCTATGCTTCGAAAGTACTCCTTAAGGCAAGTCGTTCTGCCGCGGGAAAACAACCACTTAAATTTCACGGTGTATGTTTGGTATTTTTATGGCAAAACAAAGTTTGCCGGGTCAACTAGTTTATTTATAAATACGAATACTTTACTCTACCTACACCAGAACAAAAAGGAATTAAAAAAAACTTTAAACTAAAAAAAATATACAATGGGCGGCCTTATCGCATTCCGCGATCTCTTCTAGACAACCTGTTAAGTTATGTTATGTCTGTATCATATAGTTCAATAGAATAGGTATATATCTATATAGTGAAGTTCGGCTGTCCGTTTGTATTGGGCATATTTGAATGACTAGAATTTAAACCGCGGCTCGCTTCCGTGTCGTATTTAATAAAACTAGCTGTCCCACGCGGCTTCGCTCCCGTCAACTAGCTACCTACCTACCCTACCCTACCTACCCTACATACATGAATGTTGCGTAACTTTAACCGCTTACGCAGCACACGCAACGGAAGCTCTCAAAAAGTAATAATTTTGCCAGTTTTTGCAACATTTTTCATGTAAGCTCCGCTCCTATTGGTCGTAGCGTGATGTTATATCGCCTATAACCTTCCTCGATAAATGGACTATCCAACACAAAAATATTTTTTCAATTCCAACCAGTAGTTCCTGAAATTACCCCCTACATACAAACTTACAAATTTTACCTCTTTATAATATTGGTATAGTATAGATATTATAAGTATAGATTAAAAGAGATACTATTAAAAAATGGGGAATTTTTAACTGCACCTCTATTTAGAAATTTAAGCAAACAAAATATCTCCACTAATAACCTACTGCATATCAAATAAATTACTGTACTACAAATTAACTACTTGATTACCTAAACATGTTGTACTAAAAAATGTTTAAAATTCATCGAAATCTGATGGCTTTTTTTATCTAATTTACAGCAAAAATCTAGCTGAAACCACAGATATACGCATTTTGAAACAATATTACTCACCGTAAAACAAAAATACTGATTTGCACACAAATTATTCAATATTACAACGGAATTTCCAAAATTATTTTCTAAAACTGCATAACAAATAATGTATGTTTACATTATCAAATTACATTTCACGTATTAATTACTCATGTAGCTAAAATCCCTATCATCCAACTTTATTTCTTTTTGTTTATCTGTTTTATTGAAAAGTATATTGGCGCGCTTTTGTCGGCGGCGCACTCACCGCTCGCGCTAGTCGCATCGCGCTCACTTCTTCACGACGACACGAGTGTGAGAAAGATAGAGTGATGTGAATCCGCAGTCGAACACGGCGCGGCGCATGGGCACGTGCATTTGTTATTGTTTACAAATTGTTTGCTCGAGTTTAAGTGCAAAATAAGTTAAGTAATTGTTGAACTATTATTTTCAAGAAGTCATTAGTCCAAGAGCGAGCGAAGCGAGCTCGGGAACTTAGGGCACCCCGACACGGACAGGTTAGGTTCGAAAAGATGACGGCAGCTGAAGTGAGCGAGCAAAGCGAGCGAACTCAGCTCCCGTCATCTTCTTCGTGTTAGGTTACTTTAGACCCTTTAGACAGAAATAGGAGCCCCGCGCAGCGGGGCTCCGTCGACATTGTCGTTAAATAGTAATTGTAAAAACTTCCAACAAAAGCAAGACCTGCCTTAATCATACAATAAAAAGATTTATAGGTGATCGATTAAAAAAAAATTATGTTTAAATATGTTTTGCAATGATTAGTGTATATTAAGATTACACTTTGCTGATTTTTTGTGAACTTTAATTACATAAATATGACTGATTAACTGGTGTTTCATTTAGAATAACCCATGTTCTTAAAAGTTTAATAGGTGATGGATTCGAAAAAAAATGATTCAATATTTTGTTGCACTCGAAGAATTATTAGATTTACTTTTAGTTAACAGATAGTCATTCAGTAAAACAGTTAAGCTTTAAAGATCTAACAGTAAAGTATAATTTATTCATTTGATGAGCAAATTTAGTGTGCGATTCAGTATTTTTGGTGGTAATTTCGAATATTTTGATTGAAAAAAGGGAATTTACAGTTAAAGTATTAAATACCACCCTTAAAAAATATACCTTAATCTTAAAATACTGTGCTACGTGGTATAGGTGGAGTAGCCCGCAGAGGCTGTGGGAGCTGGTGCTTGACTGATGATTTGATGTCTTGACGTGAAGGTGGAGATGTGTGGTGATCAGTGTGAGATGGTGATACTGCAACCTGAAAATTGTCATCATCGTCATTATTTTAGCCAAATGTCGACCACTGCTGGACATAAAATTACCATAAATATAACCTGGAAAAGACGAAGACGAAATATTGCATAATATTTAATTAGCATTAGTACCTCGTAATTAAGGCAATTGCTACTGACTGATTGGTAATTGTTATATCTTGTTAATGACAAATGCCCAAGTGTAAAACGACGTTTTTCAACACTTTTTTCATTTTTTTCGACGTTTTTTACTTTTATTTACACAATATGAACATAACATCATGGTTTAAGGTTAAACTAGTCGAAAATTCTTCCATACAAACGTAGTCTAGGGATTATTCCACTGTTTGACGATGTACGTTCAAAATAAAAAGTGATATCAATTTGTCTCATCATTATCTAGTCCTGTATGGAAGCAAAAAAAGTTAAAAAAGAAAATATTTGAAAGTTATGAGCGTCGACCACATTTCGACACAAATTTTAACGCATTTTTAGGCGCAAATAAATACCTTGAGAAGATGGAAAATTGCAAAACGGCCTCCATACAGGGATAGATTAGTAGTTCAACAATGCAAATAATTTTTTTTTGAACAGATAGATTTAGTCGTTTTTTCATGATATCTAGACTGCCAAAGGTCTGTTTATAAAATTTCGCGCGCCCGGTTTCGTCCTAAATCATTATCCATTTCGCTACAAATTTGCAAAAGTGTGTATTCGTATGTGAACTAGCTTCCTACTGCTCATCACAGCATCTATCTCTTCTGCAAGTGTTGTCGGTTGATATAAAATGTATTTTAACCCCGCGCACAAAATAGTTCGTGCCTTCGACTAGTGTACCCTTAAGTCCCATGATATTTAGTAATAAATGATTGTGAGAAATTACCCTTTTTTTTATCTCACCTGATGGTAAGCGATGATGTGGTCGACGGTGATTCACGCTTGCCTAGAAAAAACCTATTCACTCTTGATGTAAAGACCCCTAGATTGTATCTGTCGGGAAACACAGACTCCGGCAGGGAATTCCACTCCGTAGCTGAGCGCACAATAAAAGTGTTACCAAAACGTGTTGTGCATGGGCTCGCGTTCTATTTTCGTAGGGGCTGCCCATCGCCCACCCTTATATTGTTATAAATGCTATAAAGGAATGGGTATATGGTGCTAATCGACGCATTTTCAAAAGCGGTGGTAGGGGCCAGAATTCGATTAAATAAAACTGTTGAAAAAATTAAAGAAAGACAGAATCACTTACATTCATCTCAAAAGCGGTGGTGCGTCGAAGAACTGTAGCAGTCTGGAGCCCGAGGATGTCTGGTGCGGATGGAAGCACCAGCTCATGCACGGAACACATCATGCACGGCGGATCTCGGGTGGCGCACTGCGGCATTGCACAAGGCAAGTCTAGTCTTGAACAAGACTACAATGCATTTACACTTCTCCATCTCACACAAAACCTTATGTTTATGAGAGTAAAGGCCATTTTGATGTTAGCAAATAAGATGAAGTTGGTGGTCTGCACTACGCAGGTCAATATGACGATCAATATTTCGATGTGGGATATGTTGATATGGCTTTGCAGTTTTAAAATATAGGTATGTATCAGACACGATACGTTTCGTTTTCAGGAGGAGAATAAGGGAATTTCCCTGTCATTTAAATGTTGGAATTCAGTCATTACGGGTATTTTTAATCGACTTTCGAAAAAAGAGGAGGTTCTATGTTCGACTTCTTGTATGTTTATTCTTTTTTTGTGTATTTACACCGATATCTCCGTCAATTGTGGACCGATTTAAAAAATTCTTTTTTTGTTTGAAAGAGTATGTTCTGAAATTGGTATCATTTTAATTTGGTGAAGATCTGATGAAGAACTTCGAAGATATACAACAGAACTCTTCAATAAATAACGGCGAATCTTTAGGGACTGCTGCAATTGCATGTCTGTTTATTGTTTAAACCATTTCATAACATAACATCACGCCATTACGCTCTTAAAGGGTAAGTAGATCTCTCATTTGATCGGTTTTGTTCAAGTTTCATGATATTCGGGTAATCTATTCCGGCGTTATAGGTACCTTACTAAACAATTAACTTGCCTATTAGATAGGTACAACAAAAAAGTGAAAAATAAAAAAAACTTTCTTACGGTAGTATTTTTTTGCAAAAATTTTTTTAATGTGAATAATATTGGCTTTGTTTGAGAGATAATTTTATGGTATTTATTTTTATGATTTTGGGCATGTGGCCATCGCGACTAGCGCGTATATGGCTTAATCTGGAGGACAAATTTTCACAAACTCCTCGCAATACATCAGGATGTATTTCGGTAATATTGCATCGTGAGTCCTCCTCCTGGCAACGTGGAGTGCATCGTGCAGCTTGGTGTTCAGCGTTGCATGTATTTGGTCAGACCATCTGATCGGGCTGCGGCCCCTCGGCCTCTTGCCTTCGACCTTGCCTGTGATCATCAGCTGTTCGAGTTTATGACCATCCTTACAGGCAATGTGACCAAAGAACGCCAGGATTCTTCGCAGGCAGGTGGTGGAGAGCCTGGCCTTGACGTTCAGTTGTCGAAGGATAGACTCGTTTGTGCGGAACGCAGTCAATGGAATTTGAAGCATCCTTCGCAAATACCACATCTCGAAAGCGCCAATGCGATCACGATCAGCCTTCCTTAGCGTCCACGTCTCCGAGACGTAACTAAAGATGGAGAACACAAGAGAGTTCACCAGGTTCATCTTTGTCTTGCGAGATATGTTACGGTCTCTCCAGATTCGCTGCAGTTGGAACATTGCGCTTTTGGCCATCGTGAGTACGATGCAATATTACCGAAATACCATATATATACTGTTTTATATAGTTTCTGGTTTATCCGCGTAGACATGCATAAAGTCTTACATATCCGCAGATTAAATAATCTAATGGCGTCGTCAAATCACACAAACGAGGTAGGTAATTAATCTTTCGTCAGTTTCTTTCAGTAAACTCATTAACGTAGTGGTGGCCCAGTGGCTAAGACCTCACCTATCGCGCTTACGGTCGTGGGTTCAAATCCGGGCAAGTACCAATGTGCTTTTCAAATTTATAATGTGCTTTATAAGTTTATCTTTTAAATCACAGGCAGTGGTGAAGGAAAAAATCATGAGGAAACCTGGACCTATATAGTTAATGTAAGTCTGAAATAGCCAAGTTAGAGGCCTGTTGAGTTCCCAGAGGCGGCTTAATTAACTCTGACACCAGAGGTGACTACATCTTCACACGAAGAAGAAAGAAGTAAGCTTATTGTAGCGCGCGCTCTGTGGTACAGGTCCCGTCACGTAAAAAGAACGCTGGCCTTGAATCTGCGCAGTGAGCTATTTATCGATGAAACTGGTGGTAAAAAGGGGGCGCAACGGGGAATGCTCCGCCAGTGTTTCTGTGCGCGCACGCTATTGGTTCGTCAGTGGACCCATGCTTCCCGCGCTGAAATCACGCTTTGTTCGCTCCCAAAATACAGTCGCACACACAAATTTTCTTTGCACGACGAAATTTTTAAAAATGAAGGAAAGAAAAATGATTTATAGTATTTAATGTTTTATGAAGAAAGAAGTTGAAAAAGGAGCAGTTGATAATTTATAATGATAAGATATTTATATATTTATAATAATAAAAGCGAAATAAAACAATATTCTTAAGTAAAGATTAAGTAATTTAAATCCAGCCTCATCCTCATCATAAGTACCTATTTTGATTCTACAATAAAACAATTACTCTTATAAAACAATATCCTAGTACTTTAGAACGCGACTGTACCCATGCGCAAACACATCCCCTCCACTGTCGCTCAGCGTTCTTTTTACGTGACGGGACCTGTATATGGCGCCATCCTGCTGAAACCACATGTCTCCAACGTTAATGCTTTGCAATCGAGGCAGTAGTGACCCAGTGGTAACGACCGCGACTTACAAGTTGTAGGTCGTGGGTTTGAAGGTAGGTGCTTTACTTTGGTAAATTATTTCATCACCACTGCTCTCAAAACGGTTAAGTAAAACATTGGCGGAAACCATCAAAGACAAAGATATTTTATTTCAAGTAGGCCACCAAGCGGCACTTTTGAACGTTAGGTACATTAAAATTTACAACTCCATACTTACTCTTTTAAAGAAAATGTTTTTTTACAATATTTAGTTACATAAGTACATACATTAATAAATTCATATATGTGAGGACAATGCACCCAGAATAGCACTACACACTTTACTACGTACAGGCATAAAGTAATAAAAGTACTCACACATGTACTGTGCAGTTATATAATAGATGCTAGAAAAGCATTAACATCCGAAGCAGTTAGGTTATGACCAATCCCAACTGACGGCGTCCGTTCACGAACATGACGCATTAATTGGCACCACCCAGCTCAACCATCATGAAGGGAACCAGATGATCCAACACACGCACCACCATCAGAGAGACATTTGAGAGAGCATGACACACTCAACTGCCAGGGCACACACACAGGTACAGTAAATGTTAGATTTACAGTTGGGTACATAGTACTCACACACGTGCTGTGCAGTTATACAATACTAAGGAAATTGAGTTTATACAATACAAATATATTAATTCAGTCTTCAGCAGATCCAACAATACTTCAAAACAATAATGTTCTGCATATCATGTCCTAAAACCAAAAAATCGAAGACATGTGACATCCACCGACCCGCATGAGCTCGCTTGGTAGATTACAGCCCATTCCATTTCCAGAGGAGGCCTGTATCCCAGCAATGGGAACATTAAAAACGCTAATATTGATGATAATGAATCGAGGCACGAAAAAGTTAGTAATCAATGTCTCTGTACCGCTCGCCGTTGTATGTAACGTTTTGAAAATCATTTTATGTTATTAAAACATATGGGCGCTAGTAGCGGTAGCCACATGCCCGAAATTATATTTAAACATAAATGCCATAAAATTAATCAAATATAATCAATATTATTGATAACATATTTATATACATGTTTATTATAACATATATATACATATATTCTGCATTTTATAACGTTTTCGAGATTAAAAAATAGCCTATGTCACTCAGGAATAATGTAGCTTTCTATTGGTGAAAGAATTATCTAAATCGGTCCAGTAGTTTCGGAGCCTGTTCGGTCCAAACAAACAAACAAAAAAATCTTTCCTCTTTATAATATTAGTATATAATATAGATTAAAGTTCTCCACCCCTAAAAAAAGCTCGTTATATTGTACTGTATGTATGTTTATGCTGTATATATAGAGGAGCTCGTGGCTAAATAATAACAGCCGCACGGGTCGATCATCAAGGTTAAGCAACGCTTGACGAGGTCGGTCCGTGGATGGGAGACCATTTCAACATACCGAGTTTCCTCCGTGCCTCGGAAAGCACGCCAAGCCGTTGGTCCCGGCTGTCATTTGAAGATCTTTGACAGTCGTTACGGGTAGTCAGAAGCTTGAGATCTGACACCAGTCTTGCCAAGGGGTACCGTGTTACCCAGTTACTGGGTTGTGGAGGTCAGATAGGCAGTCGCTCCATGGAAAACACTGGTACTTAGCTGAATCCGGTAAGACTGGAAGCCGACCCCAATATAGTTGGGAAAAGGCTAGGCAGATGATGACAAAATTGTTTATTGTATTGAAATAGGGACTTAAATATGTAATAAGTATTTTTAGGTTTTCATAATAATAACTCTTTATGTCAACGAGATTTGCTAAAAGAGAACCCAATTAAGGATTCAGCTCGCCTTTCCACATAAGCTGTCCTATTTATAGGGTGTGCAAAATTAAATAATACTCGTAGTTAAACTTTAGCGAAATAACATCAGAGGTTCCACGTTTTAGATGTCGTATTATAAAAATATGTAAATACATAAATGTTAGTCCGGTTCGAATGACATTTTGATAGTGCATATCAAAATGTCACTAGGTCGTCTAAACTAAACAGGAAAATAACCGCCTTATTAATAAAAAAATACCGGCAAGTGTGAGTTGAATTCGCGCACCGAGGGTTCCGTACACACAGCTACATTCACCAAAGTAATTAGGTAGCATTACTGAATTTCATAAACATGGAAAACTGTTGTTACAAAAAAACTTTTTTACAAAAAAATACTACCGACTTCCAAATAAGAAGACTACAAAGTGAAAAATAACTTTATTTTTGGAAGTCGGTGTCTTTCGTAGGTACCATTTTTTTGCGTTATGGACACCGACTTCCAAAAATAAAGTTATTTTTCACTTTGTAGTTTTCTTATTTGGAAGTCGGTAGTATTTTTTTGTAAAAAAGTATTTTATTTTTCACTTTTTAGTTGTACCTACCTAATAGGCAAGTTGTTTAGTAAGTTTCCTATAACGCCAGAATAGATTACCCGAATATCATGAAACTTGAACAAAACCGATCAAATGAGAGATCCGCTTACCCCTTAAGAGCGTAATGGCGTGATGTAATGTTATAAAATTGTATAAACAATAAACAGACATGCGATTGCAGCAGTCCCGAGAGATTTGCCGTTATTTATTGAAGAGTTCTGTTGTATATCTTCGAAGTTCTTCATCAGATCTTCACCAAATTAAAATGAGACCAATTTCGGAGTATACTCTTTCAAACAAATAAATAATTTTCAAAATCGGTCCACAATTGACGAATATATCGGTGAACATACATAAAAAAAAAAAACCTACAAGAAGTCGAACATAAAACCTCCTCCTTTTTCGAAAGTCGGTTAAAAATGCAAATACGTTAATAATTTATTTTTAGCCCGACCACAGTGAACCCAAAGGAAGGATTATGATTTAACCAGTTTGTATATAAAATATTCTTAGATGGTAGCCGTGGTCGTATGCCACCCGTAGTTGTTTACACAACAAAAATGACAACAGTAAATATTTCTCCATGCAGAAGTTAGCAACCATTTCATAGCCGTGGATTTTAATATAATTTTCGCAGTCTTTTTTTACAAATGTTTCGGAGAGGCATATTATATCTGGGTCATTTTGTTCATCGCGTAGTTCTTCTAAGGTTAGTTCGAGTAGTTCTTTTTTAGATAAGAGACTAGCAATATTTTGATGTAGTATTTTAAAGATATGCGTTAAACGAGGCGCATTTTGAGGTTCGAAAAAACGTATTTTTGTTTGCCATTTTCGAAATATAATACGGAATAGTTCCTTTTTGTGGTTTATCGCTAGGATTGGTTTGTAAACCTATCACGGTATTGTCCGTATTATGTAACTGTAGCGTGTTTTGCTTATTAAAATAAAAAGGAATTGTTCCTTTTTTGAGTGCATTAGATTTGTCTGTATTTGCATTATATTTGTCATTTAGTTTAAGACTTGATCTGTAGCTTGCTAGACGCTTCATTAGTCCTCTAGGGTTTACGTAGTTCTCGTTATAGTCATTACAATCAATGTAGTAATTAACTTTAGTACATAATTCGGATATTGTAAATGTTTCGCTTTCTAGGAATTTTCATTTTTTATACTGGTTACATACATTTTGAATACGATAATTAAGCTTCTTAACGTCTAGATATTAATTATTAAACACATTTAAAACAATGATCATATTATTATAAAATGTTTCTAATACAATTTGTAGTTGTGACAAGATATATTTTAAATTGAAATCATTTTCTCCTACGCAAATCACAAGTTTGTCATTACAGTTCAACTTAGCATGACGACAACTCTTTATTATTTCACTACATAGTGCATTTGGTTAAGCAACCGCCATGATTCTATATTTTTCGTATCTTGTATTTTGCCTAGACTGTATCATGGCAGCTGCCAGACCGACGCATTGTTGGGAGCCGAAGATAAGTACTTTATTCGACGGTTGCTGTATGTGCTCTTCAATAAATGTAGGCGCTTGCGTGATAATTTTTGATACCGGCGTCTGTTTTTTGGACATTGTGTTATCATGCTTCAATATGTCTATCATTTTCTTGCAAGCTAGAATCTGCTGCTGTTGCGCGTCTCCTAATTGTTTTTGTAGATCAGTGATCTTTTGTTGTAAGCATAATATTTCAATACTTTTCTCATAATCAATATTCGCATTCGACGATGATTTTGTCAATGGAGTAGAAGGTGTGGAGAATGCGCTTTGATGAAGCAACGAATGTCTTTTCTTTTTATGATTGGTGACTGGACTGTTTCCGATGGCATGTGAAGAATGACAGAGTGATTTTAATATATTTATTTCAGCAGTATCTAATTGTTGGCGTAGACTATTGTTCTCTAGAATTGTGTTTTCCAGCTCATTTTCAGTACTTAGTAGTTTATTCGAGATTTCCTTTATGGTGTCTTTCATTTCTAGAACTGTCAGTGTCTCGGATATTGTGCCGTCTACACTCTTGGACAGTTTGTTGGGCGAGTTAAAAGATTCGTCGGAAGTTCTGTATTCAGACAGGATGTTGGAATCCGCGATGTCAGAAGTGCTTTGAAAGGAGTCCTTCACAGCCTCTCGTGGTTTGCTTTCTATGACATTTCCACTTTGTCCCGGAGGAGAGCAGCTAAAATGACAGTTAGCCTTTCTCCTCATAGTAATGTTGGATGAATTGCTAGTATTTGAGACTAAATTACTATTTTTTTTGCATGTCTTACATCTCCATTTTTTTTTAGATTCTTGGTCCATAAGACGGTAGGTTCCTTCCGGATACCCGTCACAATCCAATTCATAGCGATTGTTACAGGTTGAACACAAGGCTGTTTTTCTTATATCAACCAACTTCTTGCATTTAAAGCATACAACTTTATCTGGTATCCTGCGGTCGCTTCTTGTACCGCTTTTAGACGACATTTTTAGTTATTTTTTTTATATTAATTAAAGTTTCACAAAAAAGCAAAAGTCAATAAAAAGTCAATAAATTGCACAGGAAAGCAAAGTCAATAATTTACAAATGTCAATAAAAAATACAAAAAGTGAAAACTGATACTCGGATTCGATCCGCCGGCAGTAAGGTACAATATCAGTGAGAGTCGCTCTTTAACTAATTGCGCTATTTGAACACGAGTTACACTGTCCAAATTATGGCATATATTTTACGCAGTTAGCAAAATTTAAAAAGTTCGTTATTCAACATAGGTTCAAAGTCCAAGTCCTTTGTTTTGTTGATGTCAACTGTTTTTTTTTCACTTTTGTTCCTCCGTAACACTTTTCATTGCACTTATGTCTTCATTATATAATTGTTGGTCACACAAAGGTTGGGTTAACGTCCTTCTCTATACTGTGTTAACACTGTTTAAATGTTTTGATAAGTTTTTTACAACTGTTCACTTGTTTACTGACTTAGCAACAGAAAATCGTCAGTTTAAACGTTAACACTTGTAACTGAGATTTGATTACACTTGTACTAATGGTATGCACTTTTGACTATCAAATGGTACTAATCATAATAAGAAATAGGTGAGATAAATATTTTTAAACATCGGATAATACGGAGCAAAATGTTACCGTGACGCGCACGTGGCGGTAACTTGGCAATTTTAATGATTCTAGGTCTGTGGGAAGTACCTTATAACTGTTGACTCCCTTGTTAGTGTCAACATATGCCGTATAGTAGGCCATATCTTTTAATTGCTTTGACTTAGAAGTTTGATTATTTCACAGCTCCAAGGGATTGCACCATAAATTTAGGATATTAATTTTAGCTTGATACCACCATACGTTTTAGCCCTTTAGAACATATGGTGGTATATATCTTGACAGACCTCTGAATCAAATGTGAACGTTCAAATAAAGGTTTCATTTTTACTTTTTTATGTACGGAACCTTAAACACAAGTTGTCACATAACTGTCGAGATGCATTTATGCAAATATTATATTTTATCGTGGCATGTTATAAATATTTAATGAGAATGGATGCAATTATTCTAAATATTATTATTTTGTTAAATATTATTATGAAACTAACCCGCCGCGTCTGTTTGTCTGTCTGTTCACGATACCCTCAAAAACTAATGAACAGATTTTCATATTCAATGCAACAATAGACAAAGTGATTCATGAGGAAGGTTTAGTTGTACAATTTGATAAGGTTTTGTGTAAATTGTTTGAAATATGACATGGTTGATATGCTAGTATTATTGGAATAAACAGTGTAACAGTTTGTAGATAGGCCAATAAATAAATAATTGTTGAAAATGTCGGCAAAAGTCAAGGCACCTGGGTGCTTTCATCGAAAAACCTGCTTATTACTTTTGAGATATAACAAAACAATGTTTGGTGGGATATACCTCTTTTATAGGTCGACAAAAAAGTCGTCGATGGTATACATCTTCCATTTAAGGAAAGCTTACTATACCCATCCTAACTTAAAAAAAATGGTCACGTACAATTCGGTAATTAGAAAGCTATTGAGATGGATACAGTATAATCCTTATAAGCTTAAATACGTTATTTACCATAAGAATTTCATGCACATTATGATTGTCCGTGTTGTGGCGTTCTGTAGTTTCTGCCTACCCCCATGGAAGTTTAAAGTGTGTTTTAATTAGGATTAATTAACCACATTAATTAGTATTAAATAGTCAAAAATCAATATTAACTTCAATTTAGGATTAGCAACCTTAATCGAGGAGACCTTCCAGTTACGCATGGTTTGCCACAAGGCAGTATCCTGGGACCAACCCTATTTCTCGTATACATAACCTAACCTCACGCTCACCAATCTCAAGCTTCCCCATGGCAAAATAATATTACTTTGTATTTGATAAGTACATTCAAATAAGGATCATCATATTCGAAATACCTACTATTAATTGCTACTCAAGGGAAACGGCGTTGAAGCCTGAAATACAGGCTTTGCCTAGTTCGGCCTCAAATGCTAATACTTTTGTGTATTTTAATTTTAGTTTAACGTACGCTACCCTACCCTGCGGCACACCATATGTGATTGTTCTATAACGCGACCGAAAGACCCTTTCGTTCTTAGTTTTTGGATTTACTTTTGTAATTGCCACGTATTGTTTTCGATGTTTTAGGTAAGACTCGATAAGCTGTAGGATGTTGCCTCTTATTCCGTATGCTTCTAATTTATTAAGTAAGATATTGTGATCTACGTAGTCAAACGCTTGAGTCATATCACAGTAAATAGAACAAACTGGTATATTTCGGTCAACATTCGCGATAACTTTATTCAAGAAATCATATATGACCATATTGATTGTTTTGTTTTTTCTAAAACCCTTTTGTTCGTCAGTCAATATGTCTTCTTTTACTAAATATTTATGAATTTGTTCGTATAAGTATTTTTCAAGTATCTTTAAAAATATTGGAACTAGTGCAATAGGCCTGTATGACTCCGTTTTATATCGATCGTTTTTTTTGTAAAGTGGTTTTACTACAGCAATCTTTAGTTTGGTTGGAAATACACCTCGCGATATGCATAAATTAATTATATAACTTAAATGACCGCTAATACCTTACATCAATTACCTTACAGCTCTACAAATCATTGCTACCATAATATTAGTTTCAAGCAAGTGATTAAAAAGATTATAAATTTGAATATGGATAATTAATCTACAGTGGTTTTGCTGTTAGGTAATAGGCATTACAAAAAAGCACATAGTGGGCGGTATTGACACCTTGTCAGGATTAAATTTAAGAAAGCTGATGGTATGTGCTTTTCCATACTCTGATAGTTTCTCAGAACAGGAGAACAATTGTATTTTTAAATTAAATAACATGTTGTAAATGTTGACTTGTAATAATGACAAATTTTTGTTTTTTGACACTAAAATATTTATAAGTGGACTTAGAGTAAATACAAATGTAGACGTAAGTTTGCTATGTTGATAGCATATTCTTTTAATGAAGTGATAGTATATCTTTCAAATTTTATTTTAATTGATGAGCCTGTGTTGCCTAGTCCAACTAGCAACATAGGTATAAACTAGTCCATACGGATGTTAATGCTTTTCTAGCATCTATTATTTAACTGCACAGTACATGTGTGAGTACTTTAATTACTTTATGCCTGTACGTAGTTTGTGTGTAGTGCTATTCTGGGTGCATTGTCCTCACATATATGAATTTATTAATGTATGTACTTATGTAACTAAATATTGTAAAAAAACATTTTCTTTAAAAGAGTAAGTATGGAGTTTCTTGTGCATTCTTCTCCATAACAAGCTACTTTCCGAATGCACGGTAGAATCAACTGTTATAACTTGTAAATTTTAATGTACCTAACGTTCAAAAGCGCCGCTTGGTGGCCTACTTGAAATAAAATATCTTTGTCTTTGTCTTTGTCATAAGACAACAGAAGTTACCCCTGTAAATAATCAGATAATATTAGTACATAGTAAAAAGGTATCTTCTTGCCAAAAGATACCTTTTTCTAAGATCCATTTTGTGGTACGAAGCTGAAGAGAGAGCAATACTCTCTAAAATTATTAAATCAGAACATTCAGGGTTGCTCTTCCAAATTATTAGAAATTGAATTATGTTTTGAAAAACCAAGTTTGATATTATTTGTCTCATTGAAAATTGGCTAAAAGATCACCAAGTAAATACCATTAATTATGAAAATTATTGTGTATTGAGGATCAATAATACTTATTAAAAACTCAATTAAATCTAAAGAAAGAAAAGACATTGTTAGACTGTCGGTTGAACACACCATTGAATTATCCTATGTTGAGCTTGTAAAGCATGTTTTATGCGTCTACAGACCTCCTAGTTACCAGAATCTATCTGTGTTTGACTCTGTAATGGAAGATGTGTTAAAAAAAGTTAGTACTAGTAGTCAATCAATTGTCATATGTGGCGATTTTAACATTAATTTATTAGAGAATAACTCTAACAGTATCAGGTTGTTGGGTCCTTTTAAATCATTTAACCTGGAAAATGTGTTTATGGAGCCAACCAGAGTGACAACTTCTTCTGCGACTTGTATAGATAACGTTTTCTTAAAATTGTGATTACTTAGATAAAAGAAATTGTAAATAAGTTAGCATCTGACCACAGTGGACAAACATTTTCTAAAGTACTAAACACGCTATTTAATGAGACTTTTCCACTGGAAGCGAAAAGTATTTACACCAAGTTCCTATTTAGCGATTGGGTGACTCCAGGCATTCCTAAAAGCAGGGAAAAGCTATATGAACTTTATGGCCTAAAGCAACATATGAATAATACAAGCTTTGCTAAATATGTTGCGAATTATTCAAAAACCTTTAAAATTGCATGCAAAATAGCTAAAGCGCTGTATGAAATAAAACAAAATCAGCGGACGATGAAATAAAAACTACCTGGAAAATAATAAAATTATGAAACAGTTAGAAAGAAACGTTATACTGAAATTAATTTAGCGAAGGCATCTTTTTTTTTTTTTATAACTTTGCCCCACACTAGGAATTTCTTCCTGTATCGTGGGTGCGTTTACAAAAATATAAATTCACATACACAAACACCCAGAGCCGGAACCACTATCTGTAGGTCATACCAATATTTGTTCCGTGCGGGAATCGAACCCGCGACACCCAGCGCAGCAGTCAATCGCTCAACCACTGCGCCAACCGTACGCCCAGACATAAAATCAGATGTAGCTCAGGCATTCGAAAACTTTTTTGTTAATATTCCTTTAAAAACTATAGCAGCTTTAAACTCCTCACCCGCGCTCTCTGCTGCCTTACTTAGAAAGAATTTAAATGCGTGCCCTTCGGAGTTTCAGTTTAAACATACAAACCCCCAGGCTTTTTTAAAAGCTTTTAAAGATCTTAAAATTAAATCAACAGAAGATCTTTGGGGACTATCTGTAAAAGTATGTTAATCCATCATTGAAACTATTGCGTCCTATTTAACTTTCATGTTTAACTCTAGTGTCGATCAAGGAGTTTTTCCGGACCTCATGAAACACAGTAAAGTAGTTCCATTGTTTAAATCCTATAAGTATTATCTTCTTTGCTATCCGCAAAGAAGATAATAATTATAGGCCAGTGTCAATTCAACCGATTCTCAGTAAAGTCTTCGAAAAGTTAATGCTCAACTAATTGTGCCGTCATTTTAACAAACATTCTATCTCTCATGACCAACAGTACGGTTTCACCAAAAGGCGTTGCACAACTGACGCTGGCGTCACCCTTATAAAGTACAACTTTAACGCCTGGGAAGAAGCACAAGACGCCATTGGAATCTTTTGCGACCTCTCGAAAGCGTTCGATTGCGTTAACCATGAGACACTATTATTGAAACTCGAGCACTGTGGGATTAGACATACGGCCCTTGAGTTACTTAGATCATATTTGAAAGCCAGACAACTTAAAGTTCAGGTAAACGGCGTAAACTCTAGGGTCTGAAATGACAATGGGCGTTCCTCAAGGCTCTATATTGAGTCCATTCCTCTTTTTAGTTTACATTAACGATTTGCCCGAATTAATACAAAATCAACCGAAGATCGTGTTATTTGCTAATGAGATTGATATATAAAACAGTTCGGCGGTCACAAAATCTTGATGATGTGAATAAGTCTATTTATCACGTCAAAACTTGGTTCACGGCAAACAAATTGGTACTAAATGAAAAAACCAAATCTAAAAGATTAAAATTGCCGAATATCAGAAGTAGCGAATGCGACATCATATTGAATGGAGAAAAGCTGGACTATGTAAATAAAACATTTTTCTAAGCGACAAATTACAATGGTCCTCACATAACGTCTCTTGCGTGTCGACTGAGCTCGGCCGCTTATGCTGTTAGAAAGATAAGACAGTTAAAGAATGTAGAGACCGCGCGTTTGGTCTGTTTTAGTTACTTTTACAGCATTATGTCGTACGGTATTTTACTGTGGGGTCGGGCGGCTGACATTGAATCAAACTTTATATTGCAGAAGAGAGCAGTCAGAGCCATATATAAGTTAAGTCACTGAGTCACAAGAGAATCTCTTCGGGAGCTATTGAAAAAGATTAATATTATGACAGTTTCTTGCCAATTCATTTATGAAAATATTATGTATGTAAGGAAAAATATAAATCTCTTTAGTAAAGTTAGTGATAGATACAATTGAACTTTAAAGTTGTAAAACACTTATTGATTTTAAAAGATTAATTATGGAGTTTCTTGTGCTTTCTTCGCCATAACAGACTTACTTTTTTGTAATACTCATGCATACACATTCTCCCCTGATGTCCCCCTTTTACCTGTTGACTGCTATCATCCAGCCTTTTATGTACACATTTCTTTCTCTCACCCCACACATATGCCTAAATGTACTACTGATAACAAACTGAATTATCACAAAGCTAACTATAACAAAATAAATACTGATATAAGTGACGTTGATTGGAATGTCTTACTGGATAACTTAACACCCAATGAATCTGTTTCTACATTTTATGAAAAACTTTATGAAATTATAAAATCACACACACCCACTTGTCGACCAAAAAATGTTAATTTCCCCAATTGGTTTTCCAAATCTCTCATACATACCTACAAAAAGAAAACTCAAGCCTGGGTTAGGTGGAAGAAGTATGGCAATTTATGTGACTATGAGGTTTTCTCGAGTTACAGGCAAAAATTTAAAAAAGTGGCTGATATTTGCTATAGTAAATATATTAATGCAATTGAAGACAGTGTTGCTACCAATACTAAGACATTTTGGACGTACGTTGCTAGACGTAAAACTACAAATAAAATCCTATCCACGGTTCATTACAATCAAATTTCATCCAATGAACCTATTACTACTTGCAACTTGTTTGCTACATTTTTCCAGTCTGCTTATGAACCCTCAACATTTGACTGTAACTCTTGGGAACCACCATCTAGAAATGCTAACCACGATGTCTTCCTATGCAAACTGCAACTGTCTTTTGATGAAGTACATAAAGAATTAAAGTCACTAGATTCAACCAAGGCTCCTGGTCCTGATGGGATTCCTTCGGCTTTTCTGAAAAATACGTGTGATACATTATGCTATCCTTTACTTATATTATTTAATAAATGTTTATCATGTGGTATTTTCCCTGAAGTTTGGAAACATGCAAATATTGTACCAGTTCATAAGAGTGGCTCCAAGCATGACGTAGAGACCTATCGACCTATCTCTATACTTTCTGCTTTTTCCAAGCTTTTTGAGAGACTGGTACATAATAAATTATATCCTGCTATTCGCACTATTTTAATAAAAGAACAACATGGCTTTGTTAAAGACAGATCTAGCATTAGCAATCTTCTTATCTTCACGTCCCAACTGTTTGATAGTCTCGATAATAGGCAGCAGATTGATGCGGTCTACACAGATTTTCAGAAGGCTTTCGATAAACTGGACCACACACTACTACTTAATAAAATTGCTTACAATGGAATCAGAGGGGACCTTTTACGGTGGTTTATATCTTACATAACTAACAGAACACAAAAGGTGGTTGTTAATGGCTTCGAATCTGGCTCTTTTCGTGTCACCTCCGGTGTACCACAAGGTTCCATATTAGGCCCTTTATTATTTATTTTGTACATCAATGACATAAAACACTGTTTTCAAAATTCAAAATTTCTTCTCTACGCGCATGATTTAAAAGTCTATAAAATAATTTCTGATAAAGTCGATTGTTTTAACTTCCAGCAAGATTTAGACCGTTTCTCTAACTATTGCTCTTCCAATAAGCTTTACCTTAGTCTTCCAAAGTGTCATGTTATAACATTTACAAAAAAGAAAAATATTACCGAGTTCGACTATCGTCTTGCCAATACGCCAATTAGTAAAGTAAGTTTTCACCGAGATCTTGGTGTTCTGCTGGATTCGAAGCTCCATCTGGATGCTCATATAGAAAAAATTGTTAACAAGGCCTACCAAATGTTTGGTTTTGTTATGAGATCTTCCAAGGATTTTCGTCGACCTTCCACCTTTTTACACTTATACAAATCAATAATTAGGCCACAGTTAGAGTTTGCAGTGCCTATTTGGAACCCTTTTTACGTAAAATATAGTGATAGGTTAGAATTAGTACAACGTAAATATCTTCGTGCTATGAATTTTCGATGTTATCGGAATAAAATGTCATACCACTTACTTCTTAAAAAGTATGATCTTCTGACCTTAAAGTCAAGACGGAAACTTCTAGAAGTTATGACTCTGTTCAATGTGTGCCGCAATCATTTTGATTGTCCGGACCTAGTTAGGAGTCTGAGTTACCTGGTTCCTCGAACAGTTCGTGTACGTGAGGTACGCACTCGACATCTATTTGCTACTAGCCTCTGTAAATCCAACGCTGGCTCGCGTTCACCACTTCATCGTTTGGTTGAGACATATAACAATGAATTTAATTCAATCGACATTCTTTTTCTCGGTAAAAATGCATTTAAGAAGCAAATCCGAGCAACCCTAAAAGATCAGCAAATTAATACATAATAACGTAATGTGTATTAATACGCACACAAATTTACTTTTCCTGTATTTCTTTTATATATTATTTAAAAATCCAGATATGAGTTCTAGGACAATAAACGTTGTGTATTGTATCTGTGTTACTAGCTAGTTTTAAATACTTTAGATTGTAATCTGTGGAGAACGTAGTGGGTAGCATAATTATATAAATGTAATATTTAAGATAGTATGACTGTATCTTATTGTGCTACTGTTTGTTTTTCCTTAAATAAATAAAATAAAAATAAAATTAAAAATAACAAGCTGCTTTTCCGAATGCACGGTAGAATCAATTTTTATTACTTGTAAATTTTATTTGTTAAGTTTCAAAAGTGCGTAATGGCCTATTTGAAATAAATACATTTGACTTTGACTTTGGAAAAAGGCGTGAGTTTATATAATATGTATGTGACCTTAGGAGTAATCGCAAAATAAAAATTAACGCGCGCGAATATAAATTCAAGCGCGGGTCTCACTCCGATACCGGACTATAGGAAGCATTGCTCTACTACCCGAGCAAAGTTGGGGCGGTTCGCTAGTTACTAATACTTTTATAATTCTCATGTATGTGTCTACATATTTGTTTCTATGAGAATAAAGAACTATAAATCGAAGCGAAGCCGCGGGAAAAGCTAGTACCTAAATACTAAATCAAATGTCATGATCAGTGGCTGCATTTTGGCCAAAATAATTTATAAATTAGTAATAAGGATACGTCGAAAATATAAAATATTTTTAGTAATACTTATATGGAATGTATTAACTCTCTGGCTGTTTTATGTAAAAACTTAATAAATGAATTGGTCTCTTTTGGAATAAATAGCATGCTCAGAATTATTAGTTTACAGTAGCATTTTTGCCGTCGCGAACGAAGTCGTGAGCAACATCATCATCGTCATTATCTGAAAAAGGTAATTTTGAATATAATTTGTTTTTAATTTTTATTTTTTTATCACCACAAGGACCAGGAGCTAGTTTCAGTTTTTAGTCCGTGGTTAAAACTAAAACAATACTTATGACAAAAATAACGAATGTGGCTGGCTCGCCCTTGTACATAAACTGTTAATTGAATTTGTTTTTTAGCCGACTTCAAAAAGGAGAAGTTTCTCAATTCCACTGTATTTTTTATGCGTATCAATCACATAACTTTTTATTATGTGAACAGATTTTGATAATTCTTTTTTTATTTAAAAGCTGATGCTTCTCATGTGATCCTATTTAAAGGAGATGTTTGATTTTGTGCCATCACTATGTACACTACATAGATAAATAGAAAAAATAGTGGAATTCGATTAAAATACTAACAAGTTAATTTGAAGAAGGGTACAGGCGTACAAAAAATATCATTTTAAAAGATTTTTTAGAAAATAACCTTATTTTTAGGGCAGCCATGACAGTTGTTGTTGACGTGACGTTTGACGACTTTGACAGTTTTAAGAAGTGACATATTTGAGTCTTTCTTTGCTTTGACTTTGAATTGGATATGTTTCGGAGTTTTTAGTGATTGTTTTGCAACCCAGTTTACTATTAAGGATATTGATTGATTGCTTCTCTGTTGCAATTGAAGTCGTGTTGTTTTTTCAACGCTGATAACACGATGACACGTCAATCAAATGTCATTGTCAAAATGATTTTTTTCGCACATTGATCCACAGACGACTTAGAGATAGAGCTAATCTGATCCACAATGTTTAATTTCATGTTGTGTTGCTTTACTTGACAAAGTTAATTTGAGTGTACATTGAAACGAAGTGAAATTAAAGAAAATTGACAGAAAAAATGTTACTATATTATATAGCGATTTTTACATGGTACATAGTGCTGGCGCAGGCTCTATACATTTCTGGAACTTCCTTTAATCAAGATCTGACGATTAGTTTAAGCGGCTCATCGGCGATGAGGCATTGGTTAAGTCAAAGCTCCAGAGCCTTGAACATCGTCGCCGAGTTGCCAGCTTGTCGGCTTTTTATCGATTACATTTCAGGGAGTGTGCGATGGAATTGCATAATCTAATTCCGCCCAGCCCGTTTCATCATCGGACTACCAGACGTACGGCGATGTGCCATCGGTACATGGTGGACATCCCAACCATACGCACTAAATGTTTTGAGAATACTTTTATTATGCGTACAGCTAAGGAGTGGAATTCTCTGCCGGAGTCTGTGTTTCCCGATAGCTACAACCTAGTGGTCTTTAAGTCAAGAGTGAATAGGTTACTTCTAGGCAAGCGTGCTCCATCATCGCTTACCATCAGGTGAGATGGTGGTCAAGCGCGAGCCTATATAAGATAAAAAAAAAATAAGGAAGTTTTGTTATCCTTAATAATTTGTATTCTCATGGTAATAATTCATAAGGTACTAAAACTACAAGACGAAATACTTAACAAAAATTAGGAACTAAAGTCACCGACTTCTGAAAAGAAAAAAAAAATGTAAACTTGTGTTTATTTTTGAAAATCAGTCTTTTTTTTTTATTAATATCTTTTTTAGGGTTCCGTAGCCAAATGGCAAAAAACTGAACCCTTATGGATTCAAAAGACAAAGACAAAGATATTTTATTTCAAGTAGGCCACCAAGCGGCACTTTTGAACGTTACATTAAAATTTACAAGTAATAATAGTTGATTCTACCGTGCATTCGGAAAGTAGCTTGTCATTACAAGCTACTTTCCTGAGAAGAATGCATAAGAAACTCCATTCGTCATGTCTATCTATCTGTCTGTCTGTCCGTCCGTATGTCACAGCCACTTTTTTCCGAAACTATAAGAACTATGCTGTTGAAACTTGGTAAGTAGATATGTTCTGTGAACCGCATTTAGATTTTCTCACAAAAATAGAAAAAAAAAACAATAAATTTTGGGGGTTCCCCATACTTAGAACTGAAACAAAATTTTTTTTTTCATCAAACCCATATGTTTTGGGTATCTATGGATAGGACTTCAAAAATTATATTGAGGTTTCCAAAAACATTTTTTTCTAAACTGAATAGTTTGTGCAAGAGATACTTCCAAAGTAGTAAAATGTGCCCCCTCAGTAATTTCTAAAATAAGAGAATGATAAAACAAAAAAAAAAAGAAGTACAATTACCATGTAAACTTACACCGAAAATTGGTTTGAACGAGATCTAGTAAGTAGTTTTTTTTTAATACGTCATAAATCGTAAAGCTCAATTTACCAAGTATGGAACCCTTCGTGCGCGACTCCAACTCGCACTTGGCTGGTTTTTTTTAATTTATGTTTTTGTGTATAACTAAAAATAAGAATAGGACGGTGTTGTAGTTCTTTCAGAAGTCGGTTGCTTTTATAATATTTGCTTTTTCACGTCTTACAACGGATTTTTTGCCAGATATCTCTAACGGATTGAGCTGGAATTTTGCATACGCATTTCGTTTGAATTACAATGCACGGGAAGCTAAACATCTTAATCTTAATCTCGAATCGAACGCTTTCACTTTGTCGAAGAACAAGGCGCCCGTCATCGAACTACGCTGGAAACCAGCGCTCGTGTGCTCGACGTTACGGTGGACTTTTTCGGTTCGAAAACCAAATTGCTGGTGTGGGATTGGCCTCGGCGTAGTCTTTGAGACGCTTATAAATAAGCCTCTCGTAGATTTTGCCTAGGACGCTGAGCGACTAATGGGGTGGTAACTGGTAGGCTCCGATAACAGTTTAACCGGTTTCGGGATGCCTATCATAGTGGCCTGTTTCCACAATTATGAGAAGATATTATTGCTTATATTATTAGTTTCCACCGTGCCTCGGAAAGCACGTTAAGCCGTTGGTCCCGGCTGTTAATTGAAGATCTTTGACAGTCGTTACGGGTAGTCAGAAGCTTGAGATTTGACACCAGTCTTGCCAAGGGGTACCGTGTTACCCAGTTGTGGAGGTCAGATAGGCAGTCGCTCCATGTAAAACACTGGCACTTAGCTGAATCCGGTAAGACTGGAAGCCGACCCCAATATAGTTGGGAAAAGGCTAGGCAGATGATGATTATTGCTTAATGCAGCGTTGAAGATGGCCGTCATTGAAATAATAAATTGGGCAGGGAGGAGTTTAATTACCTTATTGGTGATGCTATCTAAGCCCGGAGCTTTCCGTGGGTGAAGTTTTTTGATAATAGTCTCTACTTCGTCCTGAGAGACGGGAGGTAGGGTTTTTTCCGGGTCTTCGACGGGAGGGTGGGAAGCTCTGCGTTCGAATTCAGCATCCACCAATTCTAGGTGAGCTTAGTCTACTGGTTGTGAGCTATGTGAACATTGTTGTTCTAGGCTAGCTGTTTTCAAAAGCGACATTCTTATCGGGCGAATGAAAAGGGACATGGCTGACTCTTCAGTAGAGCGTAATTTCCTATGGAGGTTCCCAAAGGCTTGGTGGGTGCGCTCTAGTTCACTAAGCATCTTGTCCCAGCTCGCAGAACGCAGCTCACACCTGTAGCCAAGTTGATAATCTACAATCGTTAACGCTAGTGGAAAACGAACCACTGTATGGGAATGACACATCTGAACGTTAAGTCACGTGGTCAGACCAAACATGTAGAAGGCGTAACGATTGTAGAAAGAGATTCGATACGAAACGTTTGTAACTTGGCTAGGGGGACAGCAGTACGTTCCCTTACAGCTCGCTGTAAGTTGCGCATGTGAGTTTTGTTCGCGACACAGGGGAAGTTGCTGTAGGCACGGATGACTGCGTTCTTCTCAGTTATCAGCTTCCGTACCGCTTATCAGCAAGTCACCAGATTCACAACTCGTCAGATTCGCAACTCACCAAATGTACAATGTAACACAAAGTCACAAAAAATAACAGACTAGGTAGATACTTTATTCACCAAAAAAAGTGGATATATCCCCTGAAGATATTCCCCAGGAAGAATGAGGGATGAAGGAATATTTTGTTGATTTTTTAACTTAGAAGCTATTTTTAACCGACTTTCGAAAAAGGAGGAGGTTCTATGTTCGACTTCTTGTATGTTTTTTTTTCACCGATATCTCTGTCAATTGTGGACCGATTTAGAAAATTCTTTTTTTTTTTAAAGAGTATGTTGGGTTATAATTGGTCCCATTTTAATTTGATGAAGAACTTCGAAGATATACAACAGAACTCTTCAATAAATTAAGGGTTCAATAAGTTAATTAATAAGGGTGTGTTGTGTATGTGAGTTTATATGTTTGTAAACGCACCCACGATATAGGAAGAAATTCCTAGTGTGGGGCAACGTTTTTTTTCAAAATAAAAAAATAATAAAATAATAATAAACAACGGCAAATCTCTCGGGACTGCTGCAGTCACATATCTGTTTATTGTTTATACCATTTCACAACATACCATCAAACCAGTACGTTCTTAAGGGGTAAGCAGATCTCTCATTTGATCGGTTTTGTTCAAGTTTCATGATATTCGGGTAATCTATTCTGGCGTTATAGGAAACTTACTAATCAACTTGCCTATTAGGTAGGTACAACTAAAAAGTGAAAAATAAAAAAACATTTTTACAAAAAAATACTACTGACTTCCAAATAAGAAAACTACTAAGTGAAAAAAACATTTTTGTTAAAAAATACTACCGACTTCCAAATAAAAACTACAAAGTGAAAAATAACTTTATTATTGGAAGTCGGTGTCTTTCGTAGGTACCAATTCTTTGCGATATAGACACCGACTTCCAAGAATAAAGTTATTTTTCACTTTGTAGTTTTTATTTGGAAGTCGGTAGTATTTTTTTGCAAAAATGTTTTTTATTTTACCCTTTTTAGTTGTACCTATAGGCAAGTTGTTTAGTAAGTACCTATAACGCCACAATAGATTACCCGAATAACATGAAACTCAAAACATAATCGGTGAAATGAGAGTTCTGCGTACCACTCTTGAGCGTTCTGGCGTGATGTTATGTTATGAAATGGTATAAACAATAAACAGACATGCGATTGCAGCAATCCCGAGAGATTTTCCGTTATTTATTGAAGAGTTCTGTTGTATATCTCCGAAGTTCTTCATCAGATCTTCACTAAATTAAAATGGGACCAATTTTGGAATATGTCCTTTCAAACAAAAAAATAATTTTCAAAATCGGTCCACAATTGACGGAGATATCGGTGAACATACACAAAAAAAAACATACATAAAGTCGAACATAGAACCTCCTCCTTTTTGGTAAGTCGGTTAAAAATAACTTTACTTTTGGAAGTCGGTGTCCATAACGCAATAAAATCGTACCTACTAAAGACACCGACTTCCAAAAGTAAAGTTATTTTTCACTTAGTAGTTTTCTTATTTGGAAGTCGGTAGTTTTTTTTTGTAAAAATGTTGTTTCTTCTAAAACTTTACAATTTACATCTATTCTACTACATGGACCTTGTAGCCCTTCTATAAGGCTATAGAAATACATTAAATCTATGGTTACATTTACATCCTTCAGGCGCGTAACTGCCTGAAAACGCAAGTACGACAAAAAGTGCAAATTTACAACATTAAAAGTCAATTTGTACTTAAACTATCTGAAGGATTTCCACCTCTCAAAGACGACCCCGTAGCTATCCCGATAGGCCATCCTGGGGTAGCACTTTGGTAGGTGCAACTTTAACCCTCGAGTGAGTACCCATCCTGGAAGGCTTGATTCTGTGTGATCCCGCAACCTTGCAAGTCGACTATCTCCCAAACCATCAAAGCTATCCTCACTCTAGAAATTTGGTTGGGAAGACAGGTGAACGGGCTAGGTGGGACAGGTACATCTATAAGCCTACAGGTACTTAGGGCACCTGAAAACGTGTAATTTTGCAAGATTGCGCGATCCCACCATCTTATAAGTTGGTTTCTACTTAAACCATTCAGGCGATGTTCATGATCCATGGATGGTTCAGGGTGTATGCTAGCAGGCTCCCGAGAGGTAATGCTTCAGAAAGCATATCTATAATCTTTCAGGCACCAAGTGTCCCTGCAAGCGGTAAGCCGGTAAAGAAATAAATTTATATTACATTATATTATTATTTTCTCAAAAATGGTATGTAATGTTGTCATAACATCTCTAAAAAGTACTCTACCGGAGACTTATTCACAACTGTCCAGTAAGAAGCGAGATTTTAAATTTGGGATCTCCTACTGTCCAGTAAGTAAGTATGTAATTTACTTACTGGATGTAGGGATTGGTCCGATATATCAAAACGTAACTTATATCGGATATGTGTTAGATATCATATCATATCGATATCTATATCAAAATAACCGATATTACAGAAACTGTATCTAATAAAAACCTTACTAGTGTGCGAGAACGAATCAGTCAAAACTTAAAACCGTAACAATGCGGCAACGTACGAACTACGAACAAACCGCAAACTTCACAAACGATAGGTTAATAATTAATTAATAAATAATATTATTATTATTAATAATTTTGCTTTTATTCATTTAATTACCTAATTAATAATATTATTATTATTAATAATTAATTTATTTAATTACCTAACTAATACCGACCCCAATATAGTTGGGAAAAGCCTAGGCAGGCGGTAATGTTAACTAATTATTTTGGTGAATGTAGCTGTTCGTACGGAACTCACGCATCGGGGGCGTGAATTCGATCGCACCTTGCCAGTATATTTTTGTGTTCTGTGTGATAAATATATTTATTTATATTAATTAATATTGAATTTGAAATTATGACATGAATCAGAGTAACGTTACTGCTTTTAAACTATTAAAAACTTATTTATATTTTCACAGATCGAAATAAACAGCTTAGAAGCAAAGAGTCGTATCTCCAATAACAAAATGCTCAAAAATCCTCTCTATAGATATGGGAACGAAAATGCCAAAGTTCCTGCTCATATCAATTTTGCCAAAGAAGTGTATGATAACATGGTCAAACATAAGGATGTAACAGCTTTGGTAAGTTATAATCTTTCTGCTTTAAGGTTTATAATTAAGGTTTATACAAGTGACATTCTGCTTAAGTGCCATTGTGAGCCTGGTGATCTGTCACACAAGGTATCCTAGTATGGACTCCAGTCTCTCAAAAATGATCACATTCTTTTTTGCATTGTTTTTTTTTTGTTGTTGTCATATAGTATGCAAGTAAAGTGAACCTTTGTGAAGAGTAAAATAAAGGAATTTATTATCATTGTTATTCTGTCAACGATAAAGGATGGTGAAATGAGACAATAGTACATTATGGTACGAGTTGCTTGCTCATTTCATGCAACTTCGTATTTAAATAGATAATTTCAACTTGTACTCGTACGTGCTTAATAAATAAAACTTTCACTCAAATATAAATTTTATTTGCTCTGTAATTAAGAAAAATTGAAATTCCCTATTTTGTACGTGGCTAAAACACTATCCACGAAAAGCCAAAGAAAAAAGAAACCTCATTCTTTTAGTCTATGGCCGATCGCCATTGTTAAATGCGCGCGCATAGGAAAACTCATTAATTTTGCCCGCCATTGCGAAAACATTTACACAACTCGTTTTTACTGTTGAAAATGATTTTTTTGTATTATTTTCTTCACAAGTGTGTTGAAAATCGTCGTATGATACACGTGTGTATTGATGATTACCGTCTTCGGCTCTCTTAAGACCCTCACCTACGGCTCGGGTCTCAATGGCGCCTCAGCGGTAATCATCAACATTGCACACTTGTACCATAATGTACTATAAATCAAAAAACACGTCTGCTTAAAAAGCGAACTAAAAAGATGTAAAAAAGAAGAAAATCTTGCTGTGCAGTCGGAGGACAATATTCGCGAGCTGCCTGACCACAACCAGATGTACCCTTAGACTGCACAGCACGATTTTCTTCTTGTTTACATCTTTTTAGTTCTTTTTTTAAGCAGTCGGGTTTTTTGGTTTTACTAACTTTTTACCCGGCTGCAAGGAAAGGGTTATGTTTTTCGCGCGTATTTTGTATGTTTGTATGTATGTAATATTCTTTATTACCTCATATCTTCAAACTACTTGGCGGATTTTTATAATTAGGACATCGTTAGATAGGTCTTGACCGCCCAAGTGTTCTTAGCTAAGTGCCGTTAAAAAAAAGAAACATGGCGGATTTTGGACGCCATATTGTGGGGGTTGCAATTTTTTTTTCTTTCCTTCCCATCGAGTGGGGTATCAAAATGAAGGGTTTTAAGAGGTGATTACAAACATATAAACTACTTTATGTTTAAGTGTCATTCGAAAAAAAAATGATAACTTAAAAGTTGTAAATAAAAAAGTTAATTTAAAAATCAAAAACCCGCCTGCTTAAAATGCGAACTAAAAAGCTGTAAACAAGAAAAATCATGCTGTGCAGTCGGAGGATACATATTCGTAAACTGGCTGACCCCCTGATCCTCCGACTGCACAGCATGTTTTTAAAACATAAAATCCCGTCAAGTGGTTTGAAAGATAAGAGGTAATAAATAATATTACATACAAACATACAAGATACGCGCGAAAAACATAACCCCATATACAATATACATCTATTCTACTACATGGACCTTGTAGCCCTTCTAAAAGGCTATAGAAATACATTACATCTATGGTTACATTTACATCCTTCAGGCGCGTAACTGCCTCAAAGCGTCAGTTCGACGAAAAAGTGAAAATTTACAACATTAAAAGTTAATTTGTGCTCAGACTTTTTTTTATTTTAACTTTTTTTTCTTGTGCTTGACCACTATCTCACCTGATGGTAAGCGACGATGTGGTCGACGACGTAGCACGCTTTTCTAGAAGAGCGATTTCCACCTACCAAACACAACCCGGTAGCGATCACGACAGACTATCCCGGGGTAGCACTTTGGTAGGTGCAACTTCATCCCTCGAACGAGTACCCACCCTGGAAGGAAAAATTTCATGAAATATTGTGTTATCCCGCAAGTTGACTATCTCTCAAACCATCAAAGCTATCCTCGCGGCCAGTCCACTAACACTTTTATAGAAATCTCTGTACTGGTTCGTACAAACACATTATCTCAAGTAAGTAGTGTTTATATACTAGAATTAGATGACTTTAATCTAAATACAGGGCCTAATTATGTCTACATAAACAAGAATAAATAGATATATATAACGGGAAATTGGGAGACCGGGCTGTTGCATCTGGCTGCTGATTCGTAACCTCGTCAGCATGAGAATTCATAGTGGGCGTTAAACTTCGGGGAAACGTTTCAAAGAATACACTGTAGCGTTGACTGCTCACTACTTTAATTATACACACACTTCAATTACTTAAACAATTAAGGATTGCAGTAATAATTTTCTATTTAGAGCCAATGGTTTTGCGAATGTTCAAAACGTGCAACGGCTGACAACCATTTTTTCCAAAAACCTATTGACATGACGTTCGCCCGTCAAGACAGACGCAACTCCATTCGGTGTTACCCGCTCTTAATTAAAATTAATCTTCAAAAAAACAGAATAATGACCAATGTTTAAAAAATAACAACATAAATTATAATTCTCCAAATTAACTGATTTTCATTATTTAATAATGTCACGCGCCGTTACGGCCGTCCTGCATCTTCACCCGTCCTCGGGTGAATAGTTTATCTCATCAATCATTATCTGTGGACAATCAAAAAACAGCTCAAGTAATCAACTCAACGTTCGGTCATTCTGACCGTTTTGAATCAAACATCACAATATCACAAAGAGCGAACACAGTTATTGGATAACACAAAACACCTTTACCAGATTACCACACAAACTGAGGCCACATAGGCTAGTTCCAAATTGGCTAGTGCCGCACAGGCTATTGCCACACAGGCTGTTGTCAACTATACTGCCACACAGGCTATTGCCACACAGGCTGGTGCCACACAGGCTGATGCCACACAGGCTGGTGCCACACAGGCTGATGCCACACAGGAAGATGCCACACAGGATGGTACCACACAGGTTAGTGCCACACAAGCTAGTGCCACGCAGGCTGATGCCACACAAGCTAGTGCCACACAGGCTGATATCACACAGGCTATTGTTACCAATGTTTAATGTTAGCAAAGGCCTTCACAGTAAACAAGTAAATTTAGCTGTACAACTCACCTGCGCCGTTATCGGCACATTCTGACTCCACACTATTAGCTGGTGCCTCCAAACTTACATTCAACTCCAATGGAACGTAGCACTCTAGCATATGTCGTACGAGATCATGTGCATACTTATACGTCCGATTAGAGTTCAATGCTTTTAGTAAATACCTGTCACTATCAAAGTCAAAGTCAAAACGTTCATTGCGAACTAAGTGTATAATGTTGGTGTTTTGTTATATTAGCACCTCAGCCACCTGATAAGGCCCCTTAAATTTAGGTTCCAGCTTTGTTTTATTGCGCTCATGATTTTCTAATAACACATAGTCACCTACTTTAAAATTTCTTACTTTAATGTACTGCCGTGAGCATATTTTTTAGTGTGGACATCACGCGTTCCACCTGACCATTAGCGCGACTAGAACTGGTAGCTATCAGGTGTAAATTAATATTATGTGCAGCACAAAAGTCTTTGAATTCTTTCCCAGCAAAACATCTACCTTGGTCGGCAATCACACGCGTAGGGGGGCCAAACAATGACACGCATGATTGCAATGCCTTTATAGCGTTATTAGCGTCAATGTTCATAGTATGATGCAGAAGTACGTATTTCGTAAAAGCATCTATTGACACAAAAACGTACTCCTTAGGAGTCCCGCTTACCGCTTAGATTTCCCGTTGCATCCATATGAATGGTATGCCAAGGTACCGTTACTTTCGGTATTGGATGTAATTCTGCTTGAATTTTCCCAGAATGTGATTTGGACACTACATGTGATGCAATTTTCGACAAACTTCCTGACATATTTGTTCATGTTAGGAAACCAATAATGACAATATATTTTTCTAATGTTTTCTCCCAACCTAAATGCATTATGCTTTCATGAACATGATTTATAATTTTCACTGAAACGCTTTTGGTACTATGGGTAACCAAATTTTTCTGCTGTTGCGCTCTATCTTTCTATGCATAACCCCTCGTCTAATTTCGTAACTCCTAGCAAGGTCAAGGTCAAGCACATTATTCTGAAGTTTAGCTATTATAGAATTTATTTCGCTATCCTTTTCCTGCTCAGCCTGTAACCATGTATCAGAGATTTCAGTGAAATTGACTCGCTTTTGCTATACTTTTGGGACCGGTCGTTGGACATCAGCTAAGGGATTTCGTGATAGAAAATCAACGTGCCCCATATTTTTACCTTGACGGTGTTCAATATAGACTACAGCAAATGTCTCAGTTAAGGGTCCTAGGGCCTTATTTATGGCACGTTGGTACACCGAAGGGGCATTTCGAAGACCAAACGGCATGGTCAAATATTCAAACTGCCCGTCCGGCGTTACAAAAGCTGTACGCTCTATGGACTCTTCTTGAACCGGTATCTGATGGTAGATGATAGCCACTAGCCATATCAAGCGATGTAAAGTAGTTTGCCCCTACCAAACGTCCTATCTGGTCAGAAATTAGCGGCAATGGGTAACGGCCCGACCGTACTGTATTGCTATTCAATTCACGGTAGTCGACGCAAAGTCGATTAGTTCCGTCTTTCTATTTAACCAGTATTATTGGTGACGCAAAGGATGAACAACTCTCCCGAATGATAGAAGCTTGTAGAAGTTCTTTGATTTTAGTACGCAATGACTGTCTCTCTTCGGGGCTTAAACGATAAGGACGCCGTTGTACTAATCCGAGCTACCTTCGAGCAATGAAAGTAATTGACGTTTATTATTCAGCAGGAATATCAGTATTGATATTGTAAAAATTACTAATTTTGACGCCTACGTCACAAGCTAAAACTGTTAAAATTTTCCTCAAAACAATGGCTTTCACAAACTTCAACCGAAAATCCCATTGATAGCAAGTCCCTTCCAATTATAATCGAATCAGAGATACAATAGTCTAGTACATGTAATAATAACTGCATTGAGTATCCCTGTATATATTTTTTTTCTGTTTAAAAAAACGTTGCCCCACTCTAGGAATTTCTCCAGTATCGTGGGTGCGTTTACAAACATATAAACTCACATACACAACACCCAGAGCCGGAACAACTATTTGTAGATCATACAAATATTTGTTCCGTGAGGGAATCGAACCCGCGACACGCAGCGCAGCAGTCAATCGCTCAACCACTGCGCCAACCGTGCGCCCAAAATTATTAATAAAGTAATAATTACAGTTGTCAATATTTGAGCGTAACGTTTGATTGGCCTATACCTACCTATACCTATTAATGTCACTGAGGTATGATGACGCTTGCCTGGAAGTCTATTTGCTACATTTTCTTTGACTAGAGAGCACTGGGCGCCGGCATCAAAACAAAATAAAAACTTCTCACCGGATTCAACTGCTAGGTGATCGGTGGCTGGCTTCATAGTGCAGGCATTCACCCGGTGCTCTACGTTGCCACTGCCAATCTTGGTGACTTTTTCGGGCAGCGAATGGCGATGTGACCTGGTAATACGCGAGTCTTTGGAGTGGCATTCGTTTCCCATGTGGCCTAGTCTGCCACAATTGTAACATTTCTTCGGTTCAAATCGCGGTTTCTTAGCGTCACTGCAAATATTAGACTTTTCTGGCATCGGAGGGCCTCTTTTTCGATAGGTACACGCCATTTCTTGTGAACTTACTTACTTTTAATAAATTATTCTATTCTGTTCTATTCTATTCTATTAGTTCTTGTTGCAATTTCATTCTAGTATCAATTTTTTCAGTGTATACTAATCTTTGCAACCGTGGTTCGATTTTCACTGCGTGAGCCAGAGTTACAGCAATCGCAATTTGTTCGGTCGATAAAGAATGCCATTGGTTCATTAATGTACTCAGGACTCGAGTAGTATAGGCTGACATGCACTCTCCGTCTTTTGGACTTTCATTAAAGATTCTACACATGGTGGCAGCTGGAGTCTCGACGTAGTCAAACCGAGCAAGAAATAAATCTTTAACTGAGGCCAGGTTATACCAGCAAAACTATTTTGAGCCAACCACGTAGCTGCTGCGCCCTTAAGTGCTTTGCTCATGGCGATTATCAGAGTACCACTGGATATTTTTTTTTTCTTTCTTGCATGCATAAGTCTACAGTATTACACCATGACCTGGCATCGGCGTCTCGAGAATCAGGATTGAATTCGGGGAATGCCAGCTTTGTATCAACCGTATTCGTGTCCTTTATAGCACGAATTAATTCCATCATGCTACGTTGTTGCATTTCAAACAAAGTTTTCCAACGGTCGCATTCACTATTTAGGTTAGAAACAATACTCTGACCTGTTTCAAGTTCTTGGGAATTCCCTGGTAATCCCACTTCTGATAACGGGAAATTGGGAGACCGGGCTGTTGCATCTGGCTGCTGATTCGTAACCTCGTCAGCATGAGAATTCATAGTGGGCGTTAAACTTCGGGGAAACGTTTCAAAGAATACACTGTAGCGTTGACTGCTCACTACTTTAATTATACACACACTTCAATTACTTAAACAATTAAGGATTGCAGTAATAATTTTCTATTTAGAGCCAATGGTTTTGCGAATGTTCAAAACGTGCAACGGCTGACAACCATTTTTTCCAAAAACCTATTGACATGACGTTCGCCCGTCAAGACAGACGCAACTCCATTCGGTGTTACCCGCTCTTAATTAAAATTAATCTTTAATAAAACAGAATAATGACCAATGTTTAAAAAATAACAACATAAATTATAATTCTCCAAATTATCTGATTTTCATTATTTAATAATGTCACGCGCCGTTATATATATATATTTATTATGTAAAAATATTAACTGAAAACATTTCAATGAATCGCTCATGTTCAGCACTGTGTCCTAGACCTTAGTAAACACGCCACGACTACTAAATTGCACCCTACCCTCATTCTTCATAATTCTTAATTTTTTATTGTGCACAAAATGATATACAACATAGTGTAAAATGAATAAAATAAATCATGCACATACGTACAAATAAATATACCTATCACCCTCTTTGCTCAAAACTGTTGTTGTCTGTTTGTGTGTAACTTACCTTCTTCGTTTGTTTATTTTACGTGCTGTGTGTGTTGTGCTAAAATGATGTTGACATACATCATTTTTAATCAAGTATTATTGTAATGTTAGTTTTAAGATGCATGCTTGTTTTTATCTACGCTTACTGGCAGATAACATTATTATAATCCTATTATGTTTTCTCTATAAGTGAATTTGTTAATTCTTTTGAGAAGTAAATATCTTTAACCGTAATTAAAGTCTAGGTTACCTGGAAGCGCTAAAACAACAATAACATGATTACTGACAACTTATTTAAAAAAAATGTGCCTGTGTTTACCGTTCCAGGGTGAGGTTCTATTAGCTTTCATTATTTACTGTCATTATGTACTCATTATCAGTCTTATACATAGGGTAAATAAGTTAGAACACATCTAGTTTGTGTTTTCTAACGAACTAAATAGGGAAATAAATATTTTATAATAAAAGTGGCGCGTCAGTGGATCACGCCCTCGCAGCACGGTCGCTACCTCAGCCCTTGTTATTTCACGGGGTCTCGAAGAAATACATTTTATTTTACCTCACCTATTAAATTTCTTATGCCAGCTCATGAGCTATGGTAACGCTTCGTCGCAAACAGAAATCGACCCTCAATTTTGGTCCATTCATTGAGGCAAAAGCTCAACTGGCTGCCAAAGAGTTGGGGATCCTTGCAAACGTGAAACGGTTCTTCACGCCGAAACAGTTGCTCAACTTGTATCAAGCGCAAATTCGGTCATGCATGGAGTACTGCTCTCATATCTGGGAAGAATCTGCCAAGTACCAGCTGAATGCACTTAAGTCGATTGAAAAATGGGCCCAGAGGCTCATTGGCAATGGGATGCTGGTTGAGTCTAGGCTCCAGAGCCTTGAACATCGGCGCCAAGTTGCCAGTCTGTCGGTTTTTTATCCGTTACATTTCGGGGAGTGTGCGATGGAATTGCATGAACGAATTCCTCCTAGCCCGTTCCATCATCGGACTACAAGACGTACGTGTGTACGTCAACGGTACATGGTGGACATCCCACCCATACGCACCAAACGTTTTGGGAATACTTTTATTATGGGTACAGCTAAGGAGTACAAAATGGGGCATTTCAAGTTTTCTTTATTGCAGAGAAACAAAAGTTATATTTAAGGGGAAATTTTATTTATTTAACACATACAAGTTGAAATTATCTAGTTGAATACGAAGTTGCATGAAATGAGCAAGCAATATGTTAGGTTCTAGCATTTTGCTGAATTGTTTGACTAGAAGCTATGCCACATTTTATGTATTTAATGGATATCATGGAAATAGTAATTACTACCCATATCATGTTATGGATATAATAAGTAGGTACTATTTCCATGACAGGAATAGAAAGAGATTAATGTCGAATGGGACACTTTTAATTGATTAACAGCAGTGTTACATTTTATTAAATTGAAAATACTTCAATTTTAACTGGATTAGAATTAATGACTTATTTTATAAATTTTCATTGGACTGGTTTGTGACACTTTTAAAATTAGTTTAATTTAAAAGTATTTAAAATGAAGGCAGGAAACCATTAAAAAAAAAACTATAACTCACTTGTGAATAATAGCAATGAAAAAGTCACAGTTTGATTACAGGTATCAATTTATGCCTAATTGCGGTGAAATTAGAGCCACTTTATGAGCAAGTGTGTTGAAAAAGTATTTATTTGAATTTGAATTAATACCATACTACTATACAAATGTAACCAACTTTTGTTTCCACCGGCGATCTAATTAAATTTTAGAATACAAAAGATGCTATTGTGACTTAACTATGTTAGTTAGATATATACTGTCGCAGACTTTCATGTAGGTAATAATGAGTGCTTTAATCATGTAGTACATAATTTCTATGTATCATCAATAGATTTCTCAGCGCACGCCAAATAATGAATTTTATAGGCAATTTTTTTTTTTTTTTTTCTTTATCTTTTTAAAAAACGTTGCCCCACACTAGGAATTTCTTCCTGTATCGTGGGTGCGTTTACAAACATATAAACTCACATACACAACACCCAGAGCCGGAACAAATATCTGTAGGTCATACAAATATTTGTTCCGTGCGGGAATCGAACCCGCGACACGCAGCGCAGCAGTCAATTGCTCAACCACTGCGCCAACCGTGCGCCCGCAATATTGGTATAGATGAAGGTCAGGGGGGTGACCATAAGCTCTTAGAGCGGTATCAATTTGAGATCGAATAAGGGACAGATGTATCTCACGTGTATACTTACTCGATATCAAATTGATACCGCTCTAAAAAGTTTTTAAGGTCACCCCCCTGATCACCGTAGGCTCTTACTCTAATAGTATCATCTGATATATTTTCAATCTGTTGTTCCCAATATGAAAATCGAGATGTCTTTTTGTTTCAGATAAACGCAGACACAGGAGAGAAAAAGTCATACGGGGAGTTAGCACAAATGACAGCTGATGTCGCTCTCTCGCTCAGTCGTATGGGCGTCAGAAAGGGAGAGGTGGTGTGCATTTGCAGTGAGAAGAACTTCGAGTATATGCCTACTGTGATGGGGATCATGTGCGCAGGCGCAACGTTTTGTCCGACGGATCCAACTTATGGCAGCTGTAAGTGGTTTTTAGCGCAATCTTCTGTGTAACTGATATATTTCAGGGACAGAAGTGCCCCCTTATCAACATCATCATTGCCTTTTCTCAACTATGTTGCGATAGCATCGAACCTAAAATAGGAGCGTCTGAATATCAGTTTTTACATGAAGTGACTGCCCTTCAACAGTTACTGGACTATATACTCTAATAAAAAAGATAAAGCCCACTGTTGGACTATACAGGTTAAAAAAAAGTAATAAAAAGTGAATAAAAACCCTTCATTAACCGACTTCGCAAAAAAGGAGGAGGTTATAAATTCGATTGTATTTTTTTTTTTTTTATGTGTGTTACCTCAGAACTTTTTATTGGGTGAACCGATTTTGGTGATTCTTTTTTTATTCGAAAGCTGGTGTTTGTTATGTGGTCCCATTTAATTTTCATCAAGATTTGATGAAGAACTTCGGAGATGTACATCAGAACTCATCAATAAATGACGGCAAATCAGTCGGGATAGCTGCAATCGCATATCTGTTTATTGTTTTCACCATTGCGTAACATAACATCACACTGGTACGCTTTAAAGGAGTACGCAGGTGTGAACAGTTCACCCTGGTATACTCTCATTCCACCGGTTTTGTTTATTTAAGTTTCATGTTATTGGGTTTATCTATTCTGGTTTCACTTTGGGCGTTATAGGTACCTAGCCTGGAGGACTGTATTACTATTTTGATTATTTAACTGATTTTGACCTGTATTTAAAATTATTACTAGCATTTTTTATTAATTATGTATTGAATTGAGACTATGTAGTTATTGTGGGCGGCAATGTTATGGTTATAAGTGTTATGTACGCCGTTCTTGTCATGTGCATTGGTTCTGTTTGTTAATTTATTTTTCTGTCAATGTGAAATGCATGTGATGTGGCTGTGCTATTTAAATAAATAAATAAATAGCCTATAGAACTGGTCCATTATGTACCTACCTCAACTAAAAAGTGAAAAATAAAAATCTTTTTTACAAAAATTACAACCGACTTCCAAATAAAAACACTACAAAGTGAAAAATAACTTCAATTTCGGAAGTCGGTGTCAAAAAACGAAGAAACGAAAACAGGAACACCGACTTTCGAAATTGAAGTTATTTTTCACTTTGTAGTGTTTTTTTTTGATACCCCAGTCTCGGGACCCTCACAATATGGCGCCCAAAATCCGCCATGTTTGTTTTTTTTAACGTCACTAATTATCTATAATCATTTGGGCGGTCAATTGGTATCTAATAATGCCATAAAAAATCCGTATAGCAGTTTGAAAGATATGATGTAAAAAGAATGATACATATATACAAGATACGCGCAAAAAACAAAACCGTTTCCTTACAGTCGGGTAAAAAGGTAATAATGTTTTTTTTCAAAGTACATTCCAACGCTGTACTCTTTTTGCACCGGTGTCATAGACAACCTATATAATATCCTGTCATCATCATCATTTCAGCCGAAAGACGTCCACTGCTGGAAATAGGACTCCCCCAAGAATCGCCACACTGATCGATCCTGTGCGTTTCGCATCCACCGGACGCCCGCAGCCTTGATCAGGTCGTCGCTCCACTCGGTCGCCACTCTAGAACTTTTCGGCCCAATGGCCATCCATTCTGCGGGCAATGTGCCCTGCCCACTACCACTTAAGTTTGGCAATTCTTCGGGCTATGTCGGTAACCTTGGTTCTTCTGCGAATGTCTTCATTTCTGATTCAATCACGAAAGGAAACTCCGAGCATAGTCCTCTCCATTGCCCATTGGGTGACTTTAAGATTTCTGGTGAGGTCCACTGTGAGCGAAGACGTCTCTGCCCCGTAAGTAATCACCGGCAACACACACTGGTCATAGGCTTTCTTGAGACATTGTGGTAAGTTGGACGAGAAGATACTACGCAACTGCCCGAACTCTGCCCAGCCGAATCGGCTTCGACGGTTGACCTCTTTTTCGAAGTTGGACCTACCTAACTGAACCTTTTGTCCCAGGTAGACATAATCGTCTACAACTTCGAGTGCAGAGTTTCCGACCTTGATAGGAGTGGGTGCAACATGGGCATTTAACATCACCTTGGTTTTCTCCATGTTCATTTTTAGACCCACTCTTTCGGAAGCTCTACTGATGTCATCGAGCATTGTGCTGAGGTCCTCCATGGTCTCAGCCATGATCACTATGTCGTCGGTACGAAGGTGAGTACTCGCCATTGTCGTTGATGCCTAGCCGTATCAAGTCCAGAAACTTGAAGGCATCCTCCAGTGCAGCACAGGACAGATTCGGAGATATGACGTCTCTCTGATAGTCTTATTCCTCGCTGCAGAAGGATCGGTTACGAAGTCTGATCCTGTAGTCGGACTGACATGGTGGTGTTTTTGTACAAACACTACAGCACCTCGATGTACCGGTAGTCGCCTTGGGACCGTTGGAGAGACTGCAGTACAGCCCAAGTCTCGATCGAATCGAAGGTTTTCTCGTAGTCCACAAACGCTGAACAAAGAATCAGGTTATACTTATCGGTCTTCTGTGTAACCTGCCGTAGCGTATGTATATAGTCTACGGTGCTAAAGCCTTTTCGGAAACTGGCTTGTTTGGAAGGCTGGAAATCGTCAAACCTGCACGCGAGACGATTCTTGATGACTCTTGAAATCAACTTGTAGAGACATAGCTAAGAAGTGATATGGGCCTATAATTCCTCAATCGGGCATTGTCGCCCTTCTTGAACAAGAGTACCACCACACTCCTGCGGCTTTTTCCCTTCAAGTAAGACGGAATCAGCTTCTAAAGGGCTTTAAGTACCGTTTGTCCACCCGCCTTCAGGAGTTCGGCCGTAATTCCGTCATCACCCAATGCCTTGTTGTTCTTAAGTTGTTTCAGAGCCATCCCAATCTCGTAGAGGCTGACATCCGGAAGGTCTTCGGTATAGTGTCGGGTCAATCTAGCTCTTGGGTCGTAGCATTCGCAACGGGTTTGCTGATTGACGTATACAACTGCCCATGGACCCCCTCGATTTTCCTCAGAAGCTCTGGTTTGGCGCATACGATCCTGCCATCGTCAGTCTTCAGTTTCGTGAGCTGGTTCTGCCCAATAGCCAGATGTCTCGCATACACATTGGAGCACTTATTCCGCTCAATCGCGTCTTTAATACGCTCAGTATTAAAGTGGCGGAGGTCGCTTTTCAAGACTTCGTGATCGGTCTATTGAGCCGCCGGTAGCTCCACGCATCGTATGAAGACTGTAGTGTAATTTCAAGAGCTTGAGAGTTGGATCGGGTAGTTTCTTGTTGTTATTTGCTCGATGGGTCTTAAAAAACTTAGAACCGACCGTGTGGACAGTTTCCACGAACCCATCGTTGTAGTCTTTCACGGAGCTCCCTAGGCACTGGAAGCAATTCTGGAGTTCGAGCTGAAAGCTTTCGGCGTTTCGAATCTGGATCTGTGCTGGATGGAGCGTAGACTTCATCAGTCAAGATCTTTCCAGCTTAATATTTATGTTCAATGTGCCTCTTATCATACGGAGATCACTTCCGGTTTTTACCGCGTTGATCACAGAGACATCATTGAATATGTGCTTCTTCGTCGACATGATCCAGTCTATCACATTTTTCGTTGCACCATCGGGGCTCTGCCAGGTCCACTTCCTGTGCTCACGCATTCTGAAGAAGGAGTTCATCATATAGGCCCTCCGTCTCCATAAAACTGGCCAGTAGGTGACCTCGGTTGTTCCGTCGTCCAAATCCAAATTGCTCCACTCGCAACTCATTATCGTCTCGTTTACCCAGTTTCGCGTTAAAGTCCCCCATGACCACGGTTTAGTGAGTTTTATGACTATGCATGGCTCTGGAAATGTCCCTCATACATGGTCTCTACTGCGTCGTCGGGGTGTGCCGAGGTCGGGGCGTAGACCTGTATGACCTTCAGCGAATACCTTTAGGATATTCTAAGTATAAGGTACGCCACCCTGGTCGACACACTCTTGATCCTCCCTACGTTGGTCACAAAGGGACTTGTGGACGATAAACCCGACACCACCCTGGGACTGTCGGTCACCCTCTCGGAAGTAGAGCAGGTTATCGGCTTTAAGGATTATCGAGTCTCATCGTAACCCGCTCAATTCTTCCTCGAGTTCGATAATCTTCTCGTCGGTCCGGAGTGTACGCGTGTTAAATGTTGCCAGGGCCAGTCACCGTTTTCTATTCAGATAGCCGATTCCCGTCCGGGGATTATTCGCATCCCTCGCCACGCCGTAATCTCGACCGCTACTGTAGTCGAGGGAAGACGGGCTGCCGGGCACTAGGGGCCATTTCTTGTTTGCGCTATTCATCGGTTTGGGGGGGGGTTTGTCGTAATCGCCACGCTTGGCAGGCGGGTTAGCGATCGCAGTTTGTTATGAAGTGCACAGAGAACGCTGCTGCCCATTCTCTGGTATGTCCCTTAGTCACCTTTTACGACACCCACAGGAAGATATGGGATGGTGTCAAAGTCTTTTCTTATAAACAGTATACGCTTTTATAACAAGTTGCCAAAGTCAGATATAGAACTGACCGATGGAAAGTTCAAAAACTACATCAAACGTGTCCTTATTAAAAAATCATATTATAAAATCAAGGACTACGTTGAAGATAAAAATGTTGGCTTCAGCTTCTGCGCATGCGGCTTCCCTGGTAACTCATAAACGGCACAAATATGTGGATGTCTCTAACTATTCTTAATCTCATTTTTTCTTTTTCTTCCTTCTTTTAATTAGACTTTTTACAATGGCCATCATCTTTATAGCCCTTTGCTAAGAATAGTTATAGCACTGATAACAACATTTGTGCCACATGTTAAATTTTGTGTTGTAATACTTTGTTTTTACCTTTGTATAGATTCTTTTACCGATTGTTTTGTGATGTGTGAACATTGTAGGCCTTCTAGATTTCTAGATGCTGGTTAACATTTGTTAACTTTATATCTCGTTTATATAATCTTTTTTTTTAGTTTCTTACGACTTATTGTCGGGCCTACGTTGTCCCCCCATATCTAAGCACTAATGCTGTAACATGGAAATATTGTAAAACCATACCATTTTTTAAAAGAGTAATCATGGAGTTTCTTGCCGGTTTATCTCCATAGGAGACGACTAACCCGAACCGTGCACCTTTTGTCGACGTTTTATAAGTGCCCATGTTAAATAAAAAAAAATATTTTGATTTTGGTGAAATTCTTAACGTCCGACACCATACGGAGCACGTCCCATACCATACGGAATGAATAAGGTATGAAGAATGTGCTGTATTTAATTAAAATTGATGATTTTACCTTTCTGTGTTTTGCTAATTAATTTAACCCTATAGATGAGATTGAATAGTCCCATTTAGATTAAAGGAAGTCCTACGCGTAGGGCATGATTGAGGGTCATATTTGTAACTTTATCTTTTAATACGTATGGTTGTTGGCCAAATTAGAATAAAATGACTTTTAACAGCAGATTCACCATATTAGACAGGCTTTCTGGACCAGCTCAATGTTCTAACCAACCATTTCTTCCTTCACAGTTCCTCTCCTCCACCGAGTGAAAATGGTTCGTCCAAAAATCTTGTTCTGTTCACTCTCTGCGTACAAAACCCACAAAGCCACGTTTGACGAAGGCGGGAGCATCGAACACTACGTTCTATACGGGAACGAGGCAGTAGATGGTGCCATCCTCTTCAAGGACTTTCTGAAGGAGACAGTGAAGCTTGAGGACTTCCAGCCAGTGCCTGTGAACGGTTGGGAAGACGTGGCCTTCATAGTCTACTCATCAGGGACTACTGGTCTACCGAAAGGTGTTCCTGTAACGCATTTGGCGTTCCTGTTAAGTTCACAGAATATAGCGCCAGATAAGTAAGTATTTGGTACTTGTCAGTTTCAGCAGGCGTCTTCGCCCGCACGAAAATTATAAATTATGCTCAGGAATCTTTTACCTAGAATACATTGTCATGTCCTTTCCCAAGTATATCTCTGTATAAAAAAATATTATAATCATAATTTTAACTAGCGACGATCGCTTATCATTTATCAGTTCTCAAATTAAAGTTAGCAATAATACACAAACAGCAGAGGTATCTACCTCTACGGTTTGTGTATAGTTCGCTATGTTATGCCAAAAAGCGTCCAATAATGCTTCGATGCGAAATAAGAAGAAAATATGAAATATTAATCATGAAAGAAGTAAACACAGATTATTTGGTAGGTTTTCCAAAATTAATAGAAAATATAAATAAATTACAACAAAAATATAAATGTCACAAGAGTAATTTCTACAGTCAATCATCATTATCTGCCTAGCCTTTTCCCAACTATATTGGGGTCGGCTTCCAGTCTTACCAGATTCAGCTAAGTGCCAGTGTTTTACATGGAGCGACTGCCTATCTGACCTCCACAACCCAGTAACTGGGTAACACGGTACCCCTTGGCAAGACTGGTGTCAAATCTCAAGCTTCTGACTACCCGTAACTACTGTCAAAGATCTTCAAATGACAGCCGGGACCAACGGCTTAACGTGCTTTCCGAGGCACGGAGGAAACTCGGTATGTTGGAATGGTCACCCATCCACGGACCGACCTCGTCAAGCGTTGCTTAACCTTGATGATCGACCGTATTATTTAGCCACGAGCTCCTCAATTTCTACAGTCAATGCATAAATAAATAATCATAAACATCAAAATTGGTTTAGTAATTTGGGCATAGAAACTTTGCAAACAGACAGAGTTACATACGTATTTGTAACAATATGGATGAGAAATGTCTGTACTTGTCTGCCAATCCATCACGCCACATTGGATAAACGAGTTTAGGACCCAAGTAGACCATGACCTGGATATGAAATACATTTATGAGTAAAATGAACGATTACTATGAGTTAAACCGCGGAAACGAAGCCATAAACTAGATTCACATATTCATGTAAAATCACACATTTATTTTTATTTTTTTGACGCGGGATTTTATTTTATACCCTTTCAGTTACAGAGGCATAGGTATCTACAACTCCAGAGAATTTTACTACACATACGGTCTGGTGTTTGTACTAGCCTGTCTTAGAGTGGCTGCTACAGTAGTGTACAATCCCCGTGGTGGGGAAAAGGCAATGCTAGAAGCTATTCAGAAGTATAAGGTAAATAATATTTTTTTTTATATTTAAAGAAAGAAAGAAAGAAAACTTTATTTGTCAAACATGCGTTTACATGACTAATCAGACATGCATGGTATTGAATTAATAAATGTTGTGAGCGTCCATGTTTTGCCAATAATGGCGTACACAATTTGTAGGTATATTATTTTACATTTAATTGCATTTTACATGCAGTCATTCTAAATATCATTACACAATACAAAACAAATAAATTATAATTGATTTAAAGATATTATAGTATAATTTAGTATATTATAGTCAAAATAAATTAAATAATGTCCAGAATATTCATTACTATGCAGTCAAATAGAATCATTCAAAAGTTAATTAATTTAAAATTCACATTATTCAATTGTTATACTATGTACCAGGCCCCTCAGAAAGTATTGCGAAAAAAAGTTTTTATATATGGGAGACTGGCCAGTTATAATGTTTTTCGAAAATATGATTATTTATAAGTAAAAATAAGTAAGTTCCAATTTCAAAATTTCCCTCCACATTTTTTGCGAGTTAATTCAAAGTATTGTGTCTCACTGAAATATGGATCTGCGCCGGGAACATTTTAGAGCTATGATTTTATACGATTTCAAGTGTCGCCTGAAACCGGATGAATCGTACGATAGACTTCAAATGGCATTCATGGATGAAGGCCCTTCCAAGGCAACCGTGTATCGTTGGTATAACGAATTCAAGCGCGGTCGACCAACTTTGGGGGATGACGAAAGAAGCGGTCGCCCTTTGACGGCTGTTACCGAAGAAAACGTGCTAGCAGTGAAAAATTTAATCCAAGACAATAGGCGAATTACATATCAGGAGATTCAACACATATTGAAGATTGGATCGGGAAGCGTTCACGAGATTCTACACAGCCATCTTCGCGTGAGGAGGATAGTATCACGCTGGGTGCCGCACAACCTCACCGATGCTCAGAAGCAGGCCCGGGTGGAATGGTGCCGTGATATGCTTAACAAATTTGAAGCAGGCTCGTCTCGGCGTGTTTACGACATCGTTACAGGTGATGAGTCCTGGATTTATCAATACGACCCAGAAACCAAGCGCCAGTCGACTGTTTGGGTGTTTCAAAATGAGCCAACGCCTACCAAAGTGAAGCGATCTAGAAGCGGGGGTAAGATTTTGATCGCTAGCTTTTTTAATTTGACTGGCCACTTGGTATCAATTCCCTTACGGGATCAAAGAAGCATTAATGCCGAATGGTATACTACCAAATGTTTGCCAGAAGTTTTCTCTGTTATAAGCAACAAGCGACCAAACACAGGGCTCCGCGGGCTACTGCTCCACCACGACAATGCACCTGCGCACACCGCACTCAAAACGAGGGACTTCCTGGACAGCACGCCAGTCAAACTCCTGGGTCACCCTCCTTACAGCCCTGATCTAGCACCGTGTGACTTCTTTTTATTCCCAAAAATAAAAAATCAGCTCAAAGGGATACAATTTTCGTCGCCGGAAGATGCGCTGGCTGCGTTCGAGCAGGCTGTAAACGAGGTGTCTGCGGCGGACTGGAAAAAGTGTTTTGAAAACTGGTTTAGGCGCATGAATCTTTGTATAGAGGCTGGTGGAAAGTACTTTGAAAAGATTTAATAAAAATATATGTACGTATAGAACAATTTTTTTTAGTTTCGCAAAACTTTCTGAGTGTCCCACGTATATTAGAAGCCGGTATAAAAAAGTCCTATTCACTTAAAAAATCTACAACATTGTAATACACTTTACTAACTAAAAAAATTCTCAGCATATTTTTGAAAAGTGCCAAGGGCATTAACTGAGAAAAATAGTTAGACCTAAAGAAAGGGCTCATAACTACAAATTATGAACTCCAGGACCTCATCCCACAGGCTCCCTTATACCATTGGACATCTAGACGCACTGCAAGTTACCATCCTCACCTAGTTGCCATTCCATCAATTCGCTCCAAGCGCTTCCAAATATCCTTCATAATGCGCACAGCAAAAGAGTGGAACTCACTGCCTGCATCTGTGCTTCCGAACGCATTCAAACCGAATCTCTTTAAAGTTAAAGTGAACAGGCTCCTTCTGGGTAAGCTCACTCCATAGTCGACTTTGACTCTGTCACCTCTGACCTAGACTAGAGTCAAGAGCAAACCTATCCCAAATAAAATAAAAAAAATGTTGGAGTAACCGTTTTCATAGCTCTCCGTTTTCATTTAAGCAAAAAACAACTAGATACTCTTTATTAAGAGCTTGTGGTATCCCACTGCAGAGCAAAAGTGTCGCATCCGTCTTTCCATTTCTCTCTATCTTTGCTAGATCTGCTCAATCCTAAAGAATATATATATAAAGATAGGAGGGTAACTCGTCACACCATATTCTTCTGGGCCTACCACGTCGCTGGTACCAATTTTTTTCTTGCTGACCTTATCTCATGATACTTGGAGTCGGCGCAACACGTTTTCTTAAACAAACAATATTTATATATATATAAGTGTAAATATAATTTGTTCAAGTAAGTGTATAATAGGGAACTATCCGCAAAGCTGCGCTCAGATGGCGCCACAGGTTTCTGCGTAAACAAACTAGAGAAGGGCGTTTTCGGTTTTTTGCGCAAACGGTTATGTATGTGTTTTCATATCGATATCGAAAACGGTTTTCAGATATCGATATCAGTAGTACAGTTTGCAAAAGTTAAAATGTTATTTAGATGAGCAAACTAACAACGAACACGAAATAATACTTAGAAAGATAGGTAGCGCATATGGTTCCTAACGTTTGTGAAGTTTGCGTTTTGTCCGTACGTTTTCGCAATGTTACGGTTTTAAGTTTTGAATTATTCGTTCTCACACGCTAGTAAGATTTTTATTAGATACAGCTTTTGTTATATCGGTTATTTTGATATCGATATCGATATGATATGATATCTAACACATATCCGATATAAGTTACGTTTAGATATATCGGACACATCCCTAAAAAAAACCAAACTGTCAAAGTCCAGCGACAAAATTTCGCAGTTTATGTATACAAAATATAAAACAAATAGTGAAAGAAAAACGAAGCTAACTAACTTCCCCAATATTATTATTTGGTTTTTGAACACAAGTTATCTTAAAAACAGTAAAAAAGAGTTCGGTAACCACAAACAGTAGTAGACGCCATGTTGTTATGTTTTTGTTTACTCAGAGCCGTCAAGCGCCATCTGGCGGGAGCAATTGGCAGTAATGTGCCCTATTGTATATGTATTATTTAATATCTATATGTGTGTATTAGTACAATGTTTATGTATTGTATATAGTGTTGTGTAAGATAAACATTGATGATCGCCACATGTGTTGCATCCCTCCTCATCACATGACCAAACCAGAACTTTGCCACTGTCTGGCGCTGGTGCCACTTTCAAACTTCTAATATACTCATTTCTCACTTCATCCATACTCGTCACTCCGCACATCCATACCAACATTCTCATCTCTGCTCCTTGCAATCTCTTTTCATCCATCTTTTTCACAGTCCAACATTCTGTTCACGGACTTATATATTTTGCCCTTATGAAACTGTTCTAACCTAAACTAAAATAAAAAAATCTGCTGCTTGTCACTACAGAATTTGCCGAAAGTTACCATTGATAGGACTCCAAAACTCACACTTCTTCTTGTTCTCGAGACCTCCTCACCTGGGGCACAACTAGAGATGTAAATTGAAAAAAAAAACCAAATGGTTTTGTTTCACAATCTTGAAAAAAAAAAATAAGACGTATATATATGTATGTATATATATATACATATATATATATTATATATATATATGTCTCTCTCGACTTCGTAAACACAACAGCGTATAGGTTAGAACACGAAACACGCGCACGCCGCACGGCTTACAACTATAGCAAAAAGTGTCGTTACAACTTTTCGTCTTAATTTTTTCCGTCTAGCGCCCTTTCGCAACGCGCGAAAACATGAAAAAAAACTTGGCACCGTCTTTTTTTTCTACATTTGGTTTTTTTTTCAGAAAAAGTGAAACACAAAATTTGGTTGTTTTGTTTTAATTAAAGTCAAATTATGTAAAATCAATGGGTACCTATTATTATTGAACTCAGAAAATACTTAATTTATTACAATCAGAATCATCTTTTCTTTGTAATTAGGAAAATCCCCGTCCGTAAATGGTAATCTTCAGTGGGTGTTGCTAATTATTTTAAGACATTTATGTACTATTTAACAAAAAACCGGCCAAGTGCGTGTCGGGCCACGCGCAGTAATAGGGTGCCGAAGTTGCATAATAATGCGGACTAAGAAGAGGATTTTGTTGTTGTTACATAAACATTTAAACGGTTTCAGCGGCACGCAACGTCTAAAAACGGGCCCACATAGAATGATGTTTTTTTTTAAATCTAGGTATATGCTCGCGTTTGACTACTATCTCGCCTGATGTAATGTAAGCGATGATGTGGTCTACGGTGAAGCACGCTTACCTAGAAGTAACCTATTCACTCTTGAATTAAACTAAAGAAGGACTAACTGGTAACAGAAGGAGGAGTAATAAAATCCAACTTCGCAACTGAAGTTAAAAAAATATTATCTATTTGAGTACCACCGCGGGTGCGAATTGCGAAAGGAGCCGTAACGAGCGCGCGTTAGAGCCACGGGGAATGGTATGGTTCGTTCCTGGATACCTGCGCGCACGCTCCTTGTTTATTTCTCTTTCGGGATTTGAAAAATTTCGTATGTATTTACCTCTAATCAGCGTATTCACTATTTCGTTCTGGAAAGTTTTACGCCACTCAATTAGTGATGTAGTCGGGTCGAATATTGACTTGGAAGAAAATAAGTAATTGGCTTGGCAACCGAATCTCATTTGACCTTTTTTTTATTTATTTTTTTAAGATTACAAAACGTCGAAAATACTTCTGCACTAACACAAAATAGACTTCCCCGCGCGCATGCGCAGTATGGACCACGGACCGGTACTGCCAACGACTCCGGCCACTCCAATGCGTTATTCGAGCTTAAACATTATTAATTTAGAAATCATTATTATTAGGGATGTTATGATTTTATTTTTGTATATTTTTACATGGTTCATAAGCATATATTTAGGAGAAACACCAAAAAAAATTTTTTTTCATGGTTTTATTTTACCACTCTGTCGGAATTATTAATATGTATATCCATGCCAAATTATAGCTTTGTAGGACTTAGATTCTCTGAGCTAAGCTGCGGATGGACAGAGCGAAACTATATGGGTTCCTTGTTGACTTCGGAACTCTAAAAACCAATGGTATTTTCTTATTAAACAAAAAAAAAAAAACAACTCATATACGATAACCGCCTTTTTCAAGAGTATGAAAATAGAAATATGGTTTCTATGTTCGTACTCTTGAAAAAAAACCTACTCCAGATAAAAAAACTGTTGTCTTTCATGTTTTTATTAAACGTTTTTTTTCATCTCAGAAAAAGAACCCTTTTTTTACAACTCTATGCACAACTGATTGAGTGCTTTCTATATAGACCACTGCAGTTTATGTGCAGATTTCTGGTGTTCGTGGGGTTTCAAGAAGTCAGGTGGTGATGGGTGAAGTTCTTCCCATATCTTACTTCTCATTGTATAAACTCACACGAGTCTTATTTTAATTTTTAGATAAAAGTGCTTCAACTAGCGCCGATGATCATCACAGAGATGTTAAAATCAGCCATCTTGGGCAGCTATGACGTCAGCACCGTAGAGCACATCGTGACCGCCAGTACTTACATCCGAGAGGAGGAAGTCAACGCTATTAGACAGAGGTAAGCTTCAAAAGATTTGGTCATAAGTGTCAACTAGTCGTGTCGTGTCGGGTGTTATGGTCACCTCTAGTAGTCAATTAATAGAATTTCTTTCGTATAAACTCTCTTTCAGTCGCTCAAATTTAAGTCAGAATTTGAACCCCCGAAGGTTCAAATTCTGACAAGTACTAATGTAACTTTTTCATTTATGAAGTTTCTAAAGAACAATGACAAAATCATAGCTGACTTAAATTTGAGCGTCTGAAAGTGAGTTTACAATGCATGTCCTCGAAAAGAGCGTTTTCCAAGCAGCCAAACTGTGCGGAAAGTGTCACTTTTTTACTAGAGTGCGCGCAAGATAAGTCTGCGCGCGACGGGTGGCGTGCTTAATGTTGCCAGCATAACTCATCTTTTTTCCTTCATTTAATCAAAAGTCATTTTTCATTACTCGAAACTTAAAGTAATTTAAGTTAAGCATAATTAATTACTAGCTTTTTCTAGTTGCATAAAATATGATGAAAAAGGTTGAAATTATTGTAAATCTTTAATTGAATACTTAGTAGTACCTACTGTTAAATTTAGTTTAACAATGGCCCTGCAGTGGCTAATACCGACCATTTCAATTACAATTCTGTTTTATTTCTTATTCCATAATTTTTGAAGAAGCGGCACCGGTAGTACGAATATTTAGGGAAACTTTAGTTTAATGCTATCCCTAAAAGTTACTGTCAAATAAGCAACGCGGGCTCTATCTTTGTAAAACGGTACCGTAGGCCGGTTATTGTCTTCTTCACTTCAAGAAAACATCCCTGCCCGCACTTTAAATTACTTTTGGCATAATAATGACGATTATTTACTTCGAAAACGAATAAAAACACGGAATACAACACACTCTCTTGACATCTGACAAAAATGACAAATGATTAATTCCGATTATGGCCGCGCGTAGACTTATCTTGCGCGCACTCTAGGTGCTTTTTACTTTCCTGTACTTTTTAAATTTTTAACTCCAACGTCAGCCCGCCGCATAGAGTTTTTATTATTTGAGAAATGTTTTAAAAATTAGTTAAGTACAGATTTTCATTCATATAAACGGTAAAACAAAACTAATACTTCATGTAAGGCGTTTTTAATTACTCTAGATTTAGATTTTGATCAATAAATTAATTTTAAATATTTTACTTTTTGCGTTACGACGTGACAGCTATTTGCACATGCGCAGTAGATATGCCCGAGGTACTATGAACTATAAGTTAATCTGTGGATATGCTGAGCGCCCTTGAATAAGCGCCATTTTATTAATTTCTTGCTTGGTTCAGATATATTTTTTTATTTCCTCGCACAATGCATGGTAAAATGTTGTATGATACACGTGCGTAAGATGATTTCCGACTCGTGTCGATTTATCCACTCATCGGAATTCACCTACTTTCCGCACTTGTAGCATAAATAACTATTTTACGAAAGAAATTCTATTAATTGACTACGATTTTTCAAAGTATAACATTACTTGGGGGAGACCTATGTCCAGCAGTGGGTACATTGTCCTTCGGAGTACCTCAAGGCTCAATCCTGGGGCCTACACTTTTTCTAGTGTATGTAAACAGCTTATGTGATTTAGCACTACCATATTGTTCAATTTATTCTTATGCCGATGATACGGCCCTTTTGGTACATGCTAAAAATTGAGACGAAGCCAGGAAGAGAGCTGAGGATGTCCTTAGCATTGTTATGTCTAGGCTAACGGCGAAAAGTTTGATCCTGAATGTAGAAAATAAAACTTAGTCACTTTCTCTTTGAAATCGCCCTCGCAACCCGACAACTCATTTACAATTAAGACTCACATTTGCAATGCATACCCGAACCGATGTGCTAGTCTTTCCCTGACAAGAACAACCAGTGTAAGATACCTGGGCATAGTTATAGACTGTCTAGTATCGTGGAACGCCCAGTTTAGGATTTTGTCTGGCTGAGCTAGAAAACTAATTACGGTCTTTAAAAGCCTGCGGTATAGTGCTGATGCGGATACCTTACGTACGGTTTATTTTACTCTTTGCCAGTCAATATTAACTTTTGACATTACTGTCTGGAGTGGAGCTCCGAAGACAACCATGTTACAACTGAAAAGGGGACAGAGGGCTGTTTTCAAGGTCATGACTATCAAACACTACCGGCGTAGTCCCGCACTACTGTACAAAGATTGTAAGCTCCTGACCGTGAGACAGCTCTTTTAAGATAAGATAAGATATATTTATTTGCTAAACATGGGTAACACATACAATATGCATGCAAGATAACAAAAAATAACAAAAGATTCCGACATGTTTGCCAAATGCTATGGCGTGCAAATAATATGCAAGTTAAACAATGAATAAATTTAATTATAAATGAATTCTATAATTATCACCAATGAAATTAAAATAATATTATCAATAAAAAATGTCAAATAAAAATCTATGCAAAAATATAAATCAGATGTCAAAATGAAAATAGTGCATGTCAAATCAATGTAGAAGTGAAATACTCGTAAATGCAAAATAGCAACAACACATCACTATCAAAACTATGCTACATAATATAAATCAAATGTCAAATAATATAATGCATGTCAAACATAAAAATTAAACAAATGTCAAAATGAAAATATCAATCAAATGTCAAATAGGAAGAATGAATAATAAAATCTATATAAAAGTTTCAATAAAATTTCAAACAAAAATTAATATTAGATATGATTAGATTAGATTGCTTTATTTTTTCAAACATTGAATACCTACAAAAACATGCAAGATATGAAATCGAATTAAAATTAATTATTCATAGAAATTTATTATTATTGTCAGGAAAAAATAAAACTAATACAATAAAAAAAAAACATTTTCAGCTAAAAATTCGGAGACACTATAATATGCTTTTTGCGTAAGAAACACATTCAACACATACAATTTGTGAATGGAGTGAGGCAAATGGGCTTCAGGTAAATTCTGCGAAAACCCAGCTCCTATGAGCTACCAACCGCCGCTCTAGGATGATTCCGAAAGTGAATTGGACACAACTTCCTCTGGTACAATTAAACGGAACTACTATTCCAATAGGCGAGAAGGTTAAGAACCTTGGGGTTAGGATCGACAGATATCTGTCTTGGGGTCCGCAGCTTCAGGACGTAAGCCGCAAAATTTTTGCATCTGCCAGGTCCCTTAGACGATTGCGAAACTTTCACCCCACTGCTACTAAAATTGCGCTTGCACAATCCCTTCTGCTTCCTATCCTTGACTATGCTGATGTCAGTTATCTCGATCTCACCCAGGAACAACTGAAAAACTTGAGCGTCTTCAAAACCTTTGTATAAGATTTATATTTGGTCTGCGCAAATATGATCACATTTCTGAATTTCGGACAAAGCTCAAGTGGCTTCCCATACGTCTTCGCCGGGATTCTCATATTTTATTTCTGCTTTACAGTATTCTATACAATCCTACAACCTCCTCTTATCTCAAAGAACGTTTCAAGTGCCTTCATGACACACATAATAGATATCTGAGGTCATCGGAAAACTTGAGACTAGAAACGCCGATGCATTCCACCAGCTTTTACGACAAATCTTTTACGGTTCAAGCGGTGCGGTTGTGGAATGCTTTGCCCGTGTCAATAAGGCGTGCTCAATCTCTGCCCATTTTTAAAACAATGGTAAAGAATCACTTCCTCTCTCTTTAATAGTTGTAGTATTTCTTGATTTCTATGCTTTTGTTCCATACTTATTACTGTATATATTTGTCTATTATATATATATGTATGTATTTATTTTATAAAAATAGTACACCAAAGACTACCTACAGTACTGTCTTTCCTTCCATTTTTTTAAATCCATCCAAAGGTTGTCTTGAAAAGATCGCTTTTAGCGATAAGGCCGCCCATTGTGTCACCCAGTGTAATTTTTTCTTCGTCTATACTTTCTGTAACTTATATGGTGTACATAATAAAGAGTATTCTATTCTATTCAACTGACGCTTGAACGCCTTTCTATTTACCTTATTTGTGCTGAACTGTACATTGCGTAAAAAAACCGGCTTGAGGTTGGACGCTAATCGTCTCTCCGTAAGACATAGAACCAAGCTTGCGCAGTGAAATAATATGTTACTAGGTGGTCGTATATACAACTTTATTAACAAGCAGTGCAGCATGTGTAATGAATATGACTGCATGGCTCAAAAAATCAGTAAATGGATCATCACTCTTTGCTATGATGAGGTCGGATGAATTCTCAATGCGTGACCTTATTATGCTCCCCCTTTTCCAAACTTTTCTCCATCCCACACATCCTCAAACACACATACACACGGTTTGCCTCTTAATTAATTTATTCATTAATTATATAATTTATATTGTCTGTACCCTTAGTCTTTGTTTCCTGTTTGACGTGTACTTTACTCTGAACTATATGCATTTTATTGTCCTAGTGAACTTATAGGGCTCTGACACTAACAACACAAGTTCAATCTTAGCTTGGGCGTCGGAAATGCAATAAAATTAGTGTCGAAATGTGGAACTTTCAACGCTCATAACTTTCGAATATATATATATATATTTTTTTTTTGGCTCCGTACAGGGCTAGATAATGATGAGACATATTGATATCATTTTTTATTTTGAACGTCAAACAGTGGACTTTGAATTTTCGACTAGTCTAACCTTAAGGTTAGACTACGTTTGTATGGAAGAATTCTTCCATACAAACGTAGTCTAGGGATTACTACACTGTTTGACGATGTACGTTCAAAATAAAAAATTATATCAATATGTCTCATCATTATCTAGCCCTGTATGGAGCCAAAAAAAAAATGTATATATTCGAATGTTATGAGCGTTGAAAGTTCCACATTTCGACACTAATTTTAATGCATTTTTGGGCGCAAATAAATACCATAAGACGAAAAATTGCAAAACGGCTACCATACAGGGATAGATTATGAAATCAACAAAGCAAGTAATTTTATTTTGAACAGATACGTTTAGTCGTTTTTCATGATATCCAGACTCCTAAAGGCCTGTTTATAAAATTTCGCGCACTCGGTTTCATCCTAAATCATTATCCATTTCGCTACAAATTTGCAAAAGTGTGAATTCGTACCGAACTAGCTTCCTACTGGTCATCACAGCATCTATCTCTTCCGCACGTGTTGTCGGTTGGTATAAAATGCATTTCAACCCCGCGCACAAAATAGTTCGTGCCGTCGACTAGTGTACCCTTAAGTAGAATTCTCAATTAAAATATTCGTGTTGTTACACCACAGTAACATTGAAATTTTAATCTGGCAATTTTTTTTTTATTATACACCGTGAAATTTAAGTGGTTGTTTTCCCGCGGCAGAACGACTTGCCTTAAGGAGTACTTTCGAAGCATAGAGTTAAAGTAAAAAAATAACGATGTTTTTGTTTTAAAATAATAAAAAAAAAAAAACATAAACTCGAAAAAGTGAGTAACAATAGTAATTTGTAGGTACTAGGTACTACGGTGAATAATACGGTGGTGACGCGAGTAGTACCTAGTACCTACAAGTTACTATTGTTACTCACTTTTTCGAGTTGATGAATATTTTTTAAATTATTTTAAAATAAAAACATAATCGTTATTTTTTTACTTTAACTCTATGCTTCGAAAGTACTCCTAAAGGCAAGTCGTTCTGCCGCGGGAAAACAACCACTTAAATTTCACGGTGTATATTAAATTATATAGGTTTTTTTTTATTATTTGAGATCGGTTTGCTCTTGACTCTAGTCTAAATCAGAGGTGACAGAGACACAAGAAGCCTGTTTACTCTAACTTTGAAGAGATTCGGGTTGAATGCGTTCGGAAACACAGACGCAGGTAGTGAGTTCCATTCATTCGCTGTGCGCTTTATGAAGGATGTTTGGAAGCGCTTGGTGCGAATTGGTGGAATGGCAACAAGGTTAGGATGGTAACTTGCAGTGCGTCTAGATGTCCAATGGTAGATGGGCGCTGGTGGGATCAGGTCGTGGAGTTCTTGAGCACACTCACCGAAGTACAGTCTGTAGAAGACCGACAAGCAGGCAACCTTGCGGCGATGAGCCAAGCTGTGAAGCTTGGGATCCACCAGTTCAACGTCGCCAATGAGCCTCTTGGCTCTGCGTTTAACCGAGTCAAGCGTGCCAAGCTGATACTTAGCTGAGCCATCCCAAAGGTGGCTGCAATACTCCATGCAGGATCGGACTTGCGCTTTGTTTAGAATTAAAAGCTGTCCAGGCGTAAAGTATCGCTTCACTCTATTTAGTATGCCTAGTTTATTGGCCGCAATTTGGGCTTTGTATTCAATGGATGCCTAAGAGCTCGAGCCGATCAGTTGCAGGAACAGACGCACCCCGAAAAGTAGGAGTTAGATCGAAAAGACTCCTTTTAGCGGTAAAAAGACACGCCTGTGTTTTGGTGGCGTTAGATTATTAGACAACTAGCTTTTGCCCGCGGCTTCGCCTTCACGTAGACTACATGCTTCTCTTTACCATATTTTAACAGTATGTAGAGAAAAAGTAAAAAATAATGATGATAAAAATAATGTAATGTGAAAGTGTTTCTTAGGACAGACTTATACTTACATTATCATCTATATCTATATACCTACTTTATCATCAATACGCTCTATCCTTGTCCCGTCCCTATTCCTTCACTATTTCTGTGTTTATCCATGACTAATAATAAGTAATCATAGTCATAAGTAAGTAATAAAATAAAGTATTTCCTTATAAACAACATTTTTAACCATTTTGGATGTCGGCGCCAATATCACCAGACTATTTGATGAGCTAACTCGTGAACACGCTACATAGAACTGTCGTGGACATCGACGTCGACTCCTCCAAGCTGTCTAGCTCACTGAGGTTGACTTCGAGCTCCTGAAACACATCGGGAGATGTGTTTCAGGAGATATGATGCCGGGGTGGTGACGACAGCAGAGACACTTTTGAGAACTTGGCACGGCTCGATAGCATCTTCGCTCGTTTGAGCCGCTGTGCCCTTAGCGTCTCCTTCCCACACACTTCACAATAGCTCCATTTGGGAGCTAGGATGTTGTTGCACATATGACACCTCTCTAGTTCTCCCAGGAGCTCGTCGTATGACTGACTACATAGCCTACATTTATCTGAAAAACAAACAAACCGTTAAGTATTGCCGTACTTACGATAATAATAAGGCATGTATTTAATGCGGCAACTAAGTAAAATGAATATAGGTTTTAAAAAAAAATAGAGTGGGTACCATATATAATGGGTTGGCAGCTAATAAGGAGTATCGTAATAAGTAATAGGTAGCATATTAATATATCAGTAATAAGCTCCGTTTTAATTTAAACTAGCATCAAGTTTTTCTTTTGGGAACTGAATTAATATCTAAGCGGAAACTTAATGGCGAAAATAAAATAGAAAATGGGCATTCATAAATAATATAAATCAGATTCTATTTAAAATTGTTTGTATGAAGAATAAATATAAACTAGCTTATATTATACATACATTGTGTGACTTTTAATAGCTTTTTATGCAACATGGTCGACGAAGCCCCGCTGTGCGGGGCTCCTATTTCTGTATGCAGGGTCTAAAGTAACCTAACACGAAGGGGACGACGGGAGCTGAGTTCGCTCGCTTTGCTCGCTCACTTCAACTCCCGTCATCCCCTTCGAACCTAACCTGTCCGTGTCGGGGTGCCCTAAGCTCCCGAGCTCGCTGCGCTCGCTCTTGGCAATAAATAATTCATTGTTATGATGTTGTTAATTCATTGTTGTTGTTATGTTGTTTTAATATAGAATTGGTGCAATTTAGTTAGTCGCCAAGTCATTATTTATAGCTCCTCGCCTAATATTTTATTTGGCTGGTATAGTTTATTTGCTACCTAAACGCAGCTGCTAGTTTTTAGTTTTTATAACACCTTTAATTTTGAACCTTACATAATATAATAGTCGCGAAAATATTTAATCGCTGGCAAGTTATTTTATTTGTTGCAAACATTTAGTCGACTTTTAAGTTATTAGTCACTCGGAAAATAATAAGCTTAATAATAATACCTAAAGAAAAACAAATAGGTTCTTATGATTTTGCGATTAGGACCGGAATATTTTATACACAATGAAAATGCAATACCAAATTACTGGCTAACTGTTCATTATTTTACACACATAATAATGCACCACAAACACAGAATGAATACAGCTACTTACATGTTACACGGCGAAGAGCAGAAGTGAAAGAGGGGCTCACATAACAACAATGGAACAAACAGGGTCGCGTCCTACACGCAGGTAGAATATTTGGCGACTGGCTGGCTTGCGCTCTGCGCCGGCACAATTCGTGCCGTTGCCAAGAGCGGCAACGTCGGCGGCAGAGCAACAAGGACGACATGGCACGCCCGTATAAGGGCGACAAAGACAGCAACATACGGCGCATGCGAGGCTGCCAGCTCGCATGCCACAGATAACAATAAACTACAACTAACGAAACACAATGAGGTAGGAAAACTATGGAGACGGCATATTCTACTATATGAAGAATAGTTATACAAATATCTATAATATCGACACACGCATGTCAAAAAGCGTTTTGTCTCTTTTTAACTAACCAAGAGCTGCATATGAAAAGAGAGACATCTAAATGTTTGTCAAGAACTAAACTTGGTAACACTTTTGAGTGATGTCAAAATCATGTCTATGCGTGACCAGTCGCCATGTTGATTGCCGAGTAAAATTGGTAGTTGTGTAGTTGTGCTGTCAAACAGTTGCAAATGGCCTACCTCATTGGCAAATGGGCAGCCATCTTAATTGCCCGATTTATGTAGGTATGCACGCTAATTTCGTAGGTATGGCAAGTCCATAGGTTTATAAGTCAGTGACGAAATATAATAAAAGACACAGACTAAAATAGCACAGATAATGCAGAATGAGTTGCCTACATAAGACGTCCAACCAGAGTTTCTTATTGAATGTGGCCAATTTAGCATCTTGTACTTATATAACCTGATCATTTAGGTAACTGCTTTATAAAATTATAGGTATTACCTTACTATAATAAGTTTATACTTAACTATCACAACATTTATAAAGAGAAACCATCTTACCAGTTACTCTTAAACCATACTGCCCGCAAGACGGGCTAAATTAGATTTTTTTCTGAATGAAATATGTGTCTTCAGGCTGCAACATGATTATAAAAAAATATCTAGTTGGTAGTTTGAATATCAATGTAATGTATCAAATATAATAATGGTATGTACATATACATAACTAAATTACAGTACTATTTATTACGTACGATTTTTTGCATGTTCCTAATAATGTCAGTATTTATGTAGGTGCACTGCGTACTCCGTTATAAGACGTCCTTGTGGCGTAATCGTTGCCGATTAACTGAAGCGGTCACAATTATCATCGCATCTAAGAGGAAAGCATCCTTAATGCAATGCATCTAACTGATAGTATGGTAGCCAGAGCTCACGTTAGGTGCCGCGGATTATACCTAGGTACACTTACTTATTTCCTATCACTGATTAATTTATTATGTAGTTAGAAATTAATTACCTACCTGCAGAAGTAATTATTAGGTACTACATTCATTACAGAATACCTATTTTTATTTTGCTACACTGCTGACCCCTAATGCAATAGCTTAAATGAAATAAAAACGAAATAAACTGAAAATTATTTAAATACAATTGTTACACGTAAATGTTTAACATTGATAAGTTAGCTTAGATAATATCCTATCCCGTCTCTATTTAATTCCTATATTTATGCGTTGAGCCATTTTTTGGTTACCAACAGACTTTAAAGACTTGAAAGTATTTATAATCATTTTTCCTTTGTAAAAGAAGGACTTTTGTACACAACATTTCATCACCCATGATCCGCCCCCCAAGGACGGAATTTCCAAAAAATCTTAATTGCGATAGATTTTAAACTTCAGCCCAAACCCAAAATTCGAAGATCGTAACTTCAAAACAGACCGACTTTCATAAAAACTTTCATCTCCTATTTCACCCCCTTAGGGGTGGAATTCACAAAAATTCTTTCTTAGTGGATGCCTGCACAGTATAAATTATTTGCGTGCAAAATTTCAAGTTTCTAGACGATTTCATTATTCCCATGACTTCATCCCCCTTTTCACCCTCATGGGGGTGGAATCTTCAAAATCGCTGAGACACGTGTACTGCCCAAAATATGAAGATCCTGACTTTAAAACTGACAGATTTTCATACAAACTTTCATCCCCTATTTCACGCCATTAGAGGTGGAATTTTTAAAAATCCTTTCTTAGTGCTCACCTACACTACTAAAGGAACCTACGTGCCAAGTTTCATGCTTGAAGTTTCAGCCGTTTGGGCTGTGCGTTGATGGTCAGTGAGTGAGTCAGTCACTTTCTTCTTTTTAACCGACTTTCGAAAAAGGAGGAAGTTCTATGTTCGACTTCTTGTATGTTTTCTTTTTTTTCTTTTTTTTTATATGTATGTATGTTCACCGATATCTCCGTCAATTGTGGACCGATTTTGAAAATTCTTTTTTTGTTTGAAAGAGTATATTCCGAAATTGGTCCCATTTGAATTTGGTGAAGATCTGATGAAGAACTTCGAAGATATACAACATAACTCTTCAATAAATAACGGCAAATCTCTCGGGACTGCTGAAATCGCATGTATGTTTATTGTTTATACCATTTCATAACATAACATCACGCCAGTATGCTCTTAACGGGTAAGCAGATCTATCATTTGATCGGTTTTGTTCAAGTTTCATGATATTCGGGTAATCTATTCTGGCGTTATAGGAAACTTACTAAACAACTTGCCTATTAGGTAGGTACAACTAAAAAGTGAAAAATAAAAAAACTTTTTTACAAATAAATACTACCGACTTCCAAATAAGAAAACTACAAAGTAAAATGACAAATAACAATGAATGAAAAATAACTTTATTTTTGGAAGTCGGTGTCCATAACAAAAAAAATGGTAGGTACTTACGAAAGACATCGACTTCCAAAAATAAAGTTATTTTTCACTTTGTAGTTTTCTTATTTGGAAGTCGGTAAAAAAGTTTTTTCATATATGTTTAAATTAGACTTTCTTTTAAATTTTTGTTTGATTACTTTTCATACTGTCTGTACCTCTTTTGCGAGTCACAAATGAATATTTTTTCTTTCTGTCAATTATTCACATCTTTCAGGGTACCAAATCTAGTATCAGTACTGCAAGGTTACGGGATGTCCGAAGCGCCCGTTATTTGCTACGAGCTGGGGTCTTCCAAGGGTTCCAAGCCTGGCAGCTCTGGCATGCCTTGCAACGGACTTGTCATTAAAGTAAGTGGTATTTTAATTTAAATAAACGTTGCCCAACAGACATATAAACTCACATACATTAACGATCAGACTGGAACAACTTTAGGCCATACAAATATTTGTTCCGTGCCGGCATCGAACCCGTGACATGCAGCACAGCAGCCGATCGCTCAACCACTGCACCAACCGTGTCGTGACGTGGCAAATCGTGTTTTTATCTTGTTTCCTCTTTTGCTTGAAGGTATAGGAGCGTACAGTGATATTACGACAGTTTTGTTGTAAGAGCGTGTTTTTTTTCGGCACGTCATCGCGCTACCAAAACGGCCAAAAATTCACGTTTGTTGTATGGGAGCCCCCCTTAAATATTTAGTTATTTCTGTTTTTAGTATTTGTTGTTATAGCGGCAACAGAAATACATCATCTGTGAAAATTTCAACTGTCTAGCTATCACGGTTCATGAGATACAGCCTGGTGACAGACGGACAGACAGACAGACAGACGGATCGCGAAATCTCAGTAATAGGGTCCAGTTTTTATCCTTTGGGTACGGAACCCTAAAAAAGGGGGGAACTTAACGCCGCATTAATACGTCAATTTTATTTAAACTTTAAATACACCGAAAATATATGAACATATACAAAAAGGTAAAACATGTTATTAAAAATACAGAAAAACCGCAGGTTTCAATATCGAGTTAGTTACGAGTAATTTATATACTCGTACAATTTATTAAGAAACAACTTCGGCATGAAATTTCGAAAAGGTTTTCTAAGTAAGACACCTGCCCATCCTCAACGCAGTTGGAATTTGAAGTTGAAGTTGAAATTCTGGCTTAAGGCGATATGTACGCCCCAATGTTAACGCAGTACTGGCCGTGCGCCCGCTCGATGCCAAAATATCAATATTGAACCTCCTTTTGAACAGTTTTGTTTGCAAAATGTTATTTAATTTACATATGCTACGTTAATTAATTATGAAGAAATTCCAGACATCAAGTTTTCTGTGTAAAAATATTTTTAAACATCCAAGTCGTGGAGAAGTATCCAAAAGTAGCAAAAAATAACGTTTTGTTAATTTTTAGGGTTCCGTACCCAAAGGGTAAAAACGGGACCCTATTACTGAGACTTCACGATCCGTCTGTCTGTCTGTCCGTCTGTCACCTGGCTGTATCTCATGAACCGTGATAGCTAGACAGTTGAAATTTTCACAGATGATGTATTTCTATTGCCGCTATAACAAAAAATACTAAAAACAGAATAAAATTAATATTTAAGGGGGCACCCATACAACAACAACAAACGTGATTTTTTTGCCGTTTTTTACTTGATATTAATAACGGCAACAGGTAGACGCTTGAAATATTCACAGAATATTTAGATGTATATTCACTTCAAAAAATAATAATTATTAAATTAAAATAAAATAAATTAAGGGGGGCTCACAACAAACGTGATTTTTTTGCCGTTTTTAGCGATAATGGTGCGGAACCCTTCGTGCGCGAGTCCGATTCGCACTTGGCCAGTTTTTTTTTTTTAAAGCAAACTATTTGTTATACGAAAAAACCATGTGTTAAAAATAATATACATGAACAATATTTTTTTTTTCAAACCTTTTAACCTAGCCGTTACTATAGAGTATGCTTCAGAAAGTTAACATTTTAAGGCACTAAAGCGGATGTAGGCCCTTAAGCATTCAGGTGAAAACGAATCCTTAACAACATAAGGCTAAGTTTTAATCCGTGGAAATTTAAAAGATAAAACTACTACGTTATAGCTAGGTTAATTCAAAAACAAAAAATAATAGTACCTATTAAGAAAAGTTATACCTACGTCAGCTATTCGTCGCCTTTCTCACCAGACGAAAAAAAACCACCTTCGTTACCGCTCCAATGCTGGATTATGGGCAGTAACAGCACCGCAGTACCCGTAGAAAATCTCAGGCCGTTGAAAAAAAAGTACAGAACTCGTTGTAAAATGCACGGAACCTTTGGACCATGCACGCATACAAGGGCTCAACCGCCTTGTCCTTACGTTGGAGCCGGAGTCGGCTTCTATCAACTGATATCAATTTTCATAATATAACCATTAGTTGCCACCAGCCTTTTTTAAACGAGAGGTCGATATTTAATATATTATTATATATTAAATATCGAGATGTTGATATTTAGTATATTATTTTTTTTATTTTTTGTGTAATTCTCTGAGTGAGGCTCTGGAGCCTGTCTGGCCATCTTGCCAGCCATTTTAAATAATACCGACAATTTTATTAGCTGCTATAAAAATATCAATAATTTGGTTGAAGATTTCTATGCCACGAATTTATTATGAATCACTTTCTTTAAGAAAAATATTGTCTTCTGCTTTCTTGTCAAGTGAAATTAGAAAATTTGAAAAATATAAATGTGATTCATAAATCAATAAAAAGGAGGCTAAACCGATGTCTTGTAGCGCAATACTACACTACGTACCCTACCTGCCTACCTACCTACCCAACTACCCTACTTGCCTACCTACCCTTACCTACATACCTACCCTACCTACCTAAACTACATACATACCCTATTATTATCAAACTATTTTTTTAACTTTTCGTGTATTCGGGCGAACCAAACAAAAAAGGAATTAGTTATTCAAATCAGTCAAGCCGTGTATTGTAAATTACTATAGAACTTGCCTACTACTTGTCAAAAAAACAAAGAACGAAACCAGAAACACCGACTGCCGAAATTGAAGTTATTTTGCCAATTTGATGTTTTATTTGAAATCAGTTGTATTTTTTACAACTTACAATGCTTAAGAGCCCCTACAAGTTTCACGAGCTAAAAACAGAAAAAAGCTACTTTTTCAGGGAAAATTTCTCAACAACTACAAGATATATGATAAATCTTTTAAAACAACTTTTTGCGTCACATAGTTATCTAGGAAATAGACATTACATATTTTTTATAACTGCCCAATTAAAATTAGAAAAAATAAATTCCTAACACACGTTTTTACTTAATCCCGAAACACCAGGTTTTTAAATTGCTTTTTCAGCTTACTGATGGCGAATAACAATCTGCAAAAAATTGTGTGGACTGGGCATATAGTATTCTAGTAAGCCACCAATTTTGTTTTTTAAAGTTTATTGTATTTGTACTTTAAAAAAAATATTGTCCACGCGGAAAAAAGGCAATTTTATCATGTGCGAAAGCGTCGGCTACGTGTAAGAATATGTTGGTTATAAAAATAACTGATAAATAATTTGAAATTTGAGGTATTTATCAATTGAATCCAATTTTTATATTTTATTTTTGAGTACTTATTTTATTTTAACAAATTGTCTGAATATTGCCTTATAAACCGTTGTGCACGCGCGAGACATTCAATTTTGCTCATGGGCTTGTAGACGACGGACCTGTGTCGTTTTTTTTTGTCATTAGATTTTTATCATATATCTTGTAGTTATTGAGAAATTTTCGCTGAAAAAGAAGCTTGTGCAGGACGTAGCGTGTTCATTGGCCCCGAGAAAAGAAGGGCGTAAACCTTCTGGCCATTGCCGCTGAACGCCCCATCCACATCAACGAAAATAAAGGTTCTTGGATGCCTGGCTGCAGCAGTGACGAAGGGTTGCAAATCGACTCTAACGATTCAACGATGTGTTGGCTGTACTTGAGTTATTTCCAGATTCTGGGTTGCCTACTTCTGGATCAGCACTCCTGGTGTCCAGGTTCCGAGGTTCAGCTCGACAGGATCGAAAAGGGATGTCTTCATAAGGGTTGAAGTTGATGAATTAAATGAAACACTAAGTTATTCAGTACACGGCACGATTCTAGGGCTCTCAACAATTTCTGAGACGTGATTCTATATAAGAATTACTTCTTATTTACTAAGACAAGTACAAGCGACTAGCTTTGGATGACTACAAATTCTATTTGGGCCCGGGGGTTCTTTATACCCTCGCATCGTGCCATTATTGAGAGCCCCGCAAATTCTCGCCGAAAATAATTTTTAATTATGTAAAAAACCCTTATACATATTTGGTAAATAGGGTTACCGCACCCCTTCCATGGTGCCATCAATAGCTGGATTTCTTCGTACTGTAACACAGTAACGCCCCCTATCTATGTATCTAATCAATATACCTAATTTCCAGGTATTGATAGCTTCCCTAGACTATTTACATGAAATTAAAGGACAATTCCCTTTATTTCCCAGTTAAAACCTTAATAGCTTTTAACCTAGCCTAAGGATATCTATAGGTTGGGTTGACCTGCTGGTGCCAATAGCAGGCTGTCTGTTGACGTCTAGAAAAAGCTTATTTTCGGGAATCTTCTATGGGATATCATCCCCTATGTAATGAATCTATAAATTCCTAAGTCATTTCACCGACTTTAGGACCTCCTACTTAGGCTTACCAGACAATCACCGCCTATTATGGGGATTCTGGTAGCCAATAGACCACACTTTACATTTCCAGTGCTTATGTAAGTCTATCTAGGTCATATGCACATAAGGTGCCTCGCTATGTACAAATTTGGCAGCTGGTCACTTTCTTTGCGCCCAGCTACCAGAGAAACTAGGTATAATAACACTAATAAGATTGGGACGACACGATGGTGCATTTAACGGGCCATCGGGAGGTCCCCAAAAATTCCTTATTTTCGGAATTCCCAGGGGTGTATAGTCCCAGGGAATGCCAAAAACTGACTAAAAATTACATTTCCAGAAACCTATTTTCTGGAATTGTACTTAAACTACTTGAGCGATTTTCGCTCCAAAGTGATGGCTTGGTAGCTAGTCCAGCAAGCCATCCGAAAGTACTTACACCATGAGTACATCTATTCCCTTCATGGAGTTATTCCACCTGAAGGGTCTACAAATTTCAACGTTTTACGTTGTTTACATTTTTCACGGCTGCCTATCTCGTTGACTATCCAAGCGATTCTTCCCATCTAGAAACCGCCTGGAAGCCCTTTTAGCAAGCTTTCCAATGGTAGTACTTTTACCAGTACACCTATATGTTTCTAGGTACTTAGGGCACCTAAAACCGAAAGCGATTACCAAAACCAGACAAACAGCAGTTTTTCTATTATATACTGACTTGATATCTCAAGTAAATGGGCTTTATATAAAAGACTTCGCTAACTATGAGGTGTATATAGGCTTCCTGTCTCGGTCTAGGTCCCCCATATACCCTAAAATGACCTGAAACCATATATTTGGTGTTTGAGATATCAAGTCAATATTCTTATTTACATAGCAGAAACTATGTGGTCTTCACATAGTTTCATCATTATGTACTGATTACATGTCCAGTACATAGGATAAGCCCTTAAAAACATGATTTTAATTACTATAATATTTTCAAAAAACTCCAAAACTATATATATCGTGGTGCTCCATCTGACGGGCCATTCGGAACTAATCCGTCGCCGAGCACAGACGTATCGTATGACAGAAATTTATGTTTTTTACTATGATAACTCTTATCAGTATGCTTTCTAATGATTTTACTCTGTTAAGGGTGAACTATTGAACCCTATGACATACTGACAAATACTAAAAACATTATACTACTATCTCAAAAAATGTAGGTAAAATTTTAGTATAAATATAGACGGGCCTCTAAAATTCATTTTAGTATCAGATGGCGCGCCGTGGTGAGCAGACATGTCTACACATACAAACTTTAACTTTTTATGAACCATTTAGTATGGTTGATGACGCTTCGTCGCGAACATATCTCCCGCCGTGCAGTGCTGTGTCGACTCGAAGTGTTGTCGGCGCGGCGCTGCATTCCTTCGGTGAGCGACGGACGGCATTTCTCGGCTGCCGGCCAGGCCCACCGAGAGGACGGTCGCCGCTCCGGCATCTCTGGTTACTGGGGCAGTGGGACGAGTTTCTTCACCGGACGCTTCAAGGTACCGCCAAGTGTGCGTACCTCAGCAGTCCGGATTTCTCCGTCGATTCCTGGATACACGGCCACAATGCGGCCTCGCGGCCACGTATTGCGGGGCAGCTGGCCGTCGGCTATCAGGACAGGGTCACCCACTTTAAATCTGGGCCCACTACTATGTGGCTCCCGCCGGTTTTGGAGCTCCGGCAGGTACTCTCTGACCCAGCGACTCCAGAACATATCAGCGAGGATCTGTGATCGTCGCCATATTTTCCTGCTGTCTATATCTTGCTCAGTGAACGTGCCAGGTGTAGGTAGTCTGGCTGACCCACCGAGCAAGAGGTGATTCGGTGTGATGGATTCGTCATCATCACCATCTACCGACACGTGTGTCAATGGTCGGCTATTTACAATGTACTCTGCCTCACAAATCAGTGTGGACAACACCTCTTCGGTGGGGTGTTTCTCTGTAAGTACATTGCATAGTGTGTTTTTAACACAACGAACTAGGCGCTCCCAGGCGCCTCCCATGAATGGCGCTGATGGCGTTATGAAGCGCCATACGATGCCTCTGCGACTTGCCTCTGTTTTGAAGGCGTCTCGCAGCTCTCTGTCGGCGCCGTGCATGTTGGTGCCATTGTCTGAGTGTATCTCAGCTGGGCATCCTCTGCGCGCGGCGAATCGGCGCAGCGCCAATATGGCGGAGTCTGCGCTAAGGCTGGCGGCGATTTCAAGGTGCACCGCCCTTGATGTGAGACACGTAAATAGTGCTACGTATCTCTTCTGATGCTGCCGACCGACGGTGACGGATAGCGGGCCGAAATAGTCGAGCCCGGTATATGTAAACGGCCTCTTATGGTGAGCGAGGCGCGTTTTCGGGTGGTCGCCGGTCGCAGGTACTGGTGGCTGTGCCTTGCGTATACGGCAATGCAGGCATCTTGCTATCACCTTCTTCGCTGTTGGTCGCATCTTCACGACCCAGTAGTGCTGCCGTACCTCATTAATTGTGAGTTCGGTGCCACTATGTTGTAGACTGCGATGTGTCCAGTCTATGTACAACTGCGTTATGTGATGGTCGCCATGTAATATAGGCGGGCGCATCACTTCTTCAGCTACCTCTTGCGTAGCTGCTATGCGACTTCTTAGTCGCAGCACGCCGTCAACGACCTGAATTTGTAAAGGTCGCAGCGAGCTATTTTTATTTATTTCTTCAACGTTCGCTAACTCTGAAGCGAACGATTGTTGTTGTGCGACCTGGACAAGTATTTTCTCAGCTTCTTGGAGAAATTCTGCTTCTATAATTTGTCTGTTGACCTGGGTTGGTGCTCTGCATGCCTGCTTCTGCTTCTGTGCAGGTACAGCAGGCTTCTGGCGCCAGTCTGGGTCCTTTTCAGCGTTTTTTCTCGTCCGTTTATAGGACGTTATCTCTGTTCTATTTTTGCAAAGAGATATAAAACGCAGAACTGTGGCGGTCGCACGAAGCAGTCGCTCCCATCTGGAGAATCTGCCTGGCTCTGGAACGGCTTCTATGAAGCTCTTCTTGTCCCCTTCTGTGACAACGAAAGTTTTTTCTTCTCCCGTGTCGTCTATAGTCGGAGGTTTCTCTGTGGGCCATAATTCGGGCCCAAGAGACAAAAATCTCGGCCCGCAGTACCACTCGTGGTCCGAGTTGAACCGCAGTGGCACGTCACGGGTTGCTGCATCAGCGATGTTCATCTTGGTGGGTATCCACCGCCAATCTTCGACTTTGCTATTGTCTTCAATAGCAGCTATTCGGTGAGCAACGAAAGGTTTGTATACTCTCGCTCCTCTTCTAATCCAGGTCAGTACGGTCTTGCTATCTGACCAATACGTTACTGACGTGGGCTTGCAGTCGTGTTCACTCATCACTGCTGCGGCTACGCGGGTTCCCAATACCGCGGCCTGAAGTTCGAGTCTCGGTATCGAAAGCAGTTTCAGTGGGGCCACCCGCGCTTTCGCCATAACAAGGCTTATTAAGTGCTTGCCTTCCACGGTCGTGGCCCGCCAGTATACAGCGGTAGCATATGCCATCTCGCTTGCATCAGTGAACACATGCACCTGCATTTCTATAGCGTCGCTATATCCAGGATAGCATCTTGGTACGCTAACGTTTTTTAGTTGGCGTAAATGTTGTACCCAAATTTTCCATTGTAATGCTAGGTCAACATCTAGCCTCTGATCCCAGTCGACGCCTCGCCTCCATGCTTCTTGCAATATTTGCTTCGCCTTGATGGTTACTGGTGAGGCGAGTCCGAGTGGGTCGTATAGCGACGCTACTATTCTGAGCGCCTCTCGCTTGGTGGGCGCCTCTCGGTCCAAGATACCCTCAGGCAGACGCGCGAGTGTGAGGTTGAAACCCAGCGTGTCTTCGCCTGGCCTCCATATGAGGCCGAGTATCTTTTCCGACGTATCTATATCTCCAATGGATACCATCTCAGTTTGTATATGCGATGGGTCCATCTTTTCTAGGAGCTGCGAGCTATTTGAAACCCATTTCTTGAGTTCAAACCTCGCCTGTAGGTGTATTTTTCGCACCATACTAGCGACTTCTGCCGCCTTCTCGATAGTTCTATAACTATCTAGGTAGTCATCCATATAATGACTACGTAGTATAGCATTCACAGCTTCAGGGTGCTTTTCTATATATTTGTTTGCGTTCCAGTTCTTTGCAAAAATTGCTGTGCAAGGCGAACTGGCTGCGCCGAAAATGATGGACGTCATTCTATATTCTTCTGGCGCTCCTTCTCTGCGGTTTCCCCTCCACAGGTAGCGAAGCGCGTCTCGGTCTTGGCTCCGCACCTTCACTTGCATGAACATCTCCGCTATGTCACCGGTTATTGCAACGCAGTGACGGCGAAACCGCATCATTACGCCTGGCAGCGACTGTAATAGGTCGGGCCCAGTTAACAGGAAGTCATTCAGTGACATTCCTCTCGATTTGGCGGCAGCGTCATGTACGATGCGAAGTTTGTCTGGCTTCATTGGGTTGAAGACATCGAAGTGCGGGAGGTACCAAGTTTTGCCCGGCGCGCTAATTGCGGGTGCCCTTTCAGCGTACCCTTTCGCAATTAGCGAGTCCATCTGGTCTGAGTATCTTCTTCGAAGTTCCTGGTTCTTGTCCAGCTTCTTTTCTGTTGAGACGAGCCTCTTCAGAGCTGTCTCAAAGCTATCTGGCATCTCAGCATGCTCATTACGCCAAAGCATGGCGGTTTCGATGTGTCCATTCTCTAATTGGACAGTTGATCGATTCAAAATGTCCTCTGCCCTTCTTGCTGGGTCAGAGGCGGGTCGCTGTGGGTTTATGCACAACGATTCTATCGCGAAATGTTCGCGCAACTGATGATCCAAATTATCATCAGTTGTTATTCTATTGACATGATGTACTTGTTGTCGTAGTAAACTACTGTGCGCGCCATGTAGTGTCCAACCCATCGCTGTAAGTGACGCAATTGGTTGGTGTCTTGGACCTCTGCGAATCTCGCTGGCCAATAACAAATGCCAGTTGTCTTGGCCGACGAGTACTTTTGGCACGCCATTGTTGTACATCAACTCTTTTCTCAAGTCGGTTAAATGCTTGCAGCGTGCGACAACCCTATCGCTCACTGTTTGTTTTGCCAAGCTGAGTTTAGGTATAGTACGTGCTTTGAACTGTACCCTTCTGTCTTGCGGGCTAACCAGCGTCACCTTGACTCTTCTTGAGCATGGGGTGGTGAGCATGGTGTTGCCTATCGCACCGATCTTGAGCGGGTCCACAGGGCCCTCTGCCCCGACTTGCCTCGCGATGTCTTCATCCATCAGCGAAACGGTGGACCCATCGTCTAGGAGAACATATGTTGCCACCTCTCCCGCCGGTCCGATTACCCGGACCGGCACTATCTTGAGGTACGCCTGGCTCGATGGTGACCCGAAACTGGCCACCGTTTCCTGAGGATCCTTCCGGGATTCAGGAACATCGGGCTTCTTGTTGGCTTCCCTCTGCTGTTGCTTCTTCCTATGAAGAAGCCGATGGTGCGTATCTCTGCACCCGTCTTGGCCACATTGTTTTTTCTTACAAGTGTGGTTGCCTTGTCGAAGTTGAAGGCAGCGATAACATAGATTGTGTTTTTTCGCTAGCTCCCATCGTTTCTCGACAGCTACGCCCCTGAATTGTGCACATCCAGTGGCGTAGTGATGTCCCACGTCGCAAACACGGCATTTTCCTACCGGTTGGTCCGTAGCTATATGCGTCCTTTGTGTGACGCGTCTGTTGGTGTTCGCCTCGGCCGAAGCGATGCCTTCGGGTGGGGCGAATGGACTACAGAAGTGTGCCTGTTCAGATATAAAATCACTGAACAATGAAATATCTGGCACCGATTGGTACTTCTCCGAATATGATCGGTACCATTGTGCTCGTAGCGAATTGGGTAACTTCTCTGTTAACAATCGCATAAGCTCCGCGTTCATAAGGTAATGACCCTTTTTTAACGCGCGGAGCGTGACTACAGCACCTCTTACGCGACTTGCAAACGCGCAGATGTCTCTTGGTGACTCACTGCAGCGCGGCAGTCCGCGTAATCTATCTGTTTCAGCTTGCGCTATGGAGTCTGGACGGCCGAACTGCAGCTCGAGTTCCTTCATGATGTCATCGGGCCTGGCATGTCCGATGAGTTCTGAGCTGACGGTTTCCATTGCACGTCCATGTAAGCTTCTCCTCAGCCTCGCTGTATTCTCGACGTCCGTAAAATACGCTCGAGTTGTCTCATATATGGCCCGAAATGATAGCCATTCAGTATGAGAACCATTGAAATTCGGCAATGTCATGACGAATTTCGACGCAGAGGGGTTCGGTTGGTCCCGCTGTTCTATTTTTCTGTCGGCTAGCGACGCTATAGCGGACGTCAACTCCGTCAGGAATGGACGGAGACTATCCCTCTGACCTCCTGTACACTCAGCTGACGCTGCAACTGGAGGTTTTCGCACTTCTTTTTCTTTAGGATGCTGACCTTCTATTTGCGATTTGGTGGCGGTCGCAGTCAGGGGTCTATGCATAGAATTTCTGGTTCCCCCTTCCACGACGTTATCCTCCTTCTCAGGCTGAGGTTCTGGTGCCTCTTCTAGCCATGAACGCACGTACTCGTCATTCGAGTTTCTGTCATCCAAGTATTCAGCTTCGGAACCCTCTTCCTCCGCTCTCTGAAGTGCAAGTTGTGCAAGCTCCAACTTAATTTTGAGTAAGTCTTCGCGAGCTTTATCTATATTTTTTCGTGACTGAGTCACTCTAGTTGACGGCGGACGGCTATGTTCGATACGGGCGTCACCCCGGGTAGTCATCGGCATCGCTGTACGTCTGTCTTCTTCGGAAATCTTCTCTTTCTGAGAAGGTTTCAATGTTGTGTCTGAAGCTCCTTCTAATCTGGTTAATCTGGTAGAAACCGCTTGATCAGTTTCTATTGGTTGATGCGTCGGAGTGCTTTCAGTTTGAGGCGCTAGATGGCGCTGCTCGTCCGCCGGCTCGGTCCCTTCGGTTGTGGAAGGTGAACCCGGCGGCAGCTCATGTCTGATGCCAGCTGGCTGATCCAGCTCCACGGTCCATGCCTCCGGCTTCTTGCCTTTGGTTCTGGTTATCGGCATTGTTGTTGAAATATTTTCTTTTGAAAACTCGAAGTTAGTTTTCAAAGATAAGTCCCAGTTCCGGGCTTCAGCGTTCAAACCGACGATCTCCAGAAGTTAACCTCCACTTCGATTGACTATAATTCAATCTTCAAATAAAAAATCACTAAAAACTTACGGTCAGTGATAAGTCTTCAGGAAACTTCAGGCATTTGCTATACAAGTTTATTTTTCCCATAAACGTGTATGTTCTATTTGATTGACTATGATTCAATCAAATTCTAAATCACCGAAAAGTCAAGGTTACTTTTCGGTGGTGATGCTTCATGAACTGCTTGTCCAAAGCATCAGAGCCGTGCATCAATCTTCAGAGCACGTATCTTGCTCGATTGAAGAAAATTCAATCTTCAAATAAATCACCGAAACGTCAAAGTTATTTTCAGTGATAGTGCTTCAGGAACCGCGTAGTCAGTACATCCGAAACGTATCTAAGTCTTCAGAGTACGTTTCTTCCATTCACTGACGAAAATTCAGTCTTCAAAATTTTCCTGAAAACCTAGGGGTTGTTTTCAGTCATAAGGCTTCAGGAATTATTCTTCAATCATCAAGGATGCACATCAGCCTTCTAAAACGCACGTCTTGTATTTTTCTGACGGGCGCTCGTTTTTTAAACAAATCGCTAAAAACATAAGGGTAGTTTTCAGCGATAAGTCTTCAGGAACTATTCTTGGGGCTTCAAGGATGCGCATCAGTCTTCATACAGCATTTTGCGGCTCACAGAAAATTTTTTCTATCTTCTTACAATTATTGAAAAAATAGGGTATTTTCAATAACTGTCTCCAGAATTTTACCTCTTGGATCCAGCGGCAAATAGGGCACGTAGGACTTGTTCCCTGCAGTGCACGTCGATTTTTGGTTTATTTGTGAAATTAATTTCTCCAAAATTCGAAAAATTAATTCCACCACTATTTCTTCCTGACGTCCTGGGGCGCTCCAGACTTCGAATTTCGGCTCAAACGGGTCAACGTTGTGTTGCACGTAGCCGACTTAATATGCAGGCACCCAGTTGTTTTTTCTGGATCTGCTGTTCCCGACGTCCTGGGGCTCTCCAGGCTCCAAAATTCGGCTCGCAAGGACCATTAAATGTGCAGGACGTAGCGTGTTCATTGGCCCCGAGAAAAGAAGGGCGTAAACCTTCTGGCCATTGCCGCTGAACGCCCCATCCACATCAACGAAAATAAAGGTTCTTGGATGCCTGGCTGCAGCAGTGACGAAGGGTTGCAAATCGACTCTAACGATTCAACGATGTGTTGGCTGTACTTGAGTTATTTCCAGATTCTGGGTTGCCTACTTCTGGATCAGCACTCCTGGTGTCCAGGTTCCGAGGTTCAGCTCGACAGGATCGAAAAGGGATGTCTTCATAAGGGTTGAAGTTGATGAATTAAATGAAACACTAAGTTATTCAGTACACGGCACGATTCTAGGGCTCTCAACAATTTCTGAGACGTGATTCTATATAAGAATTACTTCTTATTTACTAAGACAAGTACAAGCGACTAGCTTTGGATGACTACAAATTCTATTTGGGCCCGGGGGTTCTTTATACCCTCGCATCGTGCCATTATTGAGAGCCCCGCAAATTCTCGCCGAAAATAATTTTTAATTATGTAAAAAACCCTTATACATATTTGGTAAATAGGGTTACCGCACCCCTTCCATGGTGCCATCAATAGCTGGATTTCTTCGTACTGTAACACAGTAACGCCCCCTATCTATGTATCTAATCAATATACCTAATTTCCAGGTATTGATAGCTTCCCTAGACTATTTACATGAAATTAAAGGACAATTCCCTTTATTTCCCAGTTAAAACCTTAATAGCTTTTAACCTAGCCTAAGGATATCTATAGGTTGGGTTGACCTGCTGGTGCCAATAGCAGGCTGTCTGTTGACGTCTAGAAAAAGCTTATTTTCGGGAATCTTCTATGGGATATCATCCCCTATGTAATGAATCTATAAATTCCTAAGTCATTTCACCGACTTTAGGACCTCCTACTTAGGCTTACCAGACAATCACCGCCTATTATGGGGATTCTGGTAGCCAATAGACCACACTTTACATTTCCAGTGCTTATGTAAGTCTATCTAGGTCATATGCACATAAGGTGCCTCGCTATGTACAAATTTGGCAGCTGGTCACTTTCTTTGCGCCCAGCTACCAGAGAAACTAGGTATAATAACACTAATAAGATTGGGACGACACGATGGTGCATTTAACGGGCCATCGGGAGGTCCCCAAAAATTCCTTATTTTCGGAATTCCCAGGGGTGTATAGTCCCAGGGAATGCCAAAAACTGACTAAAAATTACATTTCCAGAAACCTATTTTCTGGAATTGTACTTAAACTACTTGAGCGATTTTCGCTCCAAAGTGATGGCTTGGTAGCTAGTCCAGCAAGCCATCCGAAAGTACTTACACCATGAGTACATCTATTCCCTTCATGGAGTTATTCCACCTGAAGGGTCTACAAATTTCAACGTTTTACGTTGTTTACATTTTTCACGGCTGCCTATCTCGTTGACTATCCAAGCGATTCTTCCCATCTAGAAACCGCCTGGAAGCCCTTTTAGCAAGCTTTCCAATGGTAGTACTTTTACCAGTACACCTATATGTTTCTAGGTACTTAGGGCACCTAAAACCGAAAGCGATTACCAAAACCAGACAAACAGCAGTTTTTCTATTATATACTGACTTGATATCTCAAGTAAATGGGCTTTATATAAAAGACTTCGCTAACTATGAGGTGTATATAGGCTTCCTGTCTCGGTCTAGGTCCCCCATATACCCTAAAATGACCTGAAACCATATATTTGGTGTTTGAGATATCAAGTCAATATTCTTATTTACATAGCAGAAACTATGTGGTCTTCACATAGTTTCATCATTATGTACTGATTACATGTCCAGTACATAGGATAAGCCCTTAAAAACATGATTTTAATTACTATAATATTTTCAAAAAACTCCAAAACTATATATATCGTGGTGCTCCATCTGACGGGCCATTCGGAACTAATCCGTCGCCGAGCACAGACGTATCGTATGACAGAAATTTATGTTTTTTACTATGATAACTCTTATCAGTATGCTTTCTAATGATTTTACTCTGTTAAGGGTGAACTATTGAACCCTATGACATACTGACAAATACTAAAAACATTATACTACTATCTCAAAAAATGTAGGTAAAATTTTAGTATAAATATAGACGGGCCTCTAAAATTCATTTTAGTATCAGATGGCGCGCCGTGGTGAGCAGACATGTCTACACATACAAACTGTAACTTTTTATGAACCATTTAGTATGGTTGATGACGCTTCGTCGCGAACAAAGCTGTTTTCTGTTTTTGGCTCGTGAACTCTCTCGGGACTCTTAATGATCTTGCTCGCTGAACAAATTCAGCGCACGAATAGAATAGTAATAGCGGTATAAACGCGCAAACCGTTTGCTTGATATTGTAAGTTACCTACGAGTACTTAGAGTCAATGATTCCATGTTCTTATTTTTTTTTCGACCAGTACAGTCAAACGGAGTGAATAGGACTGCAGGGGTGAATGAAGAAGCTGTCACCTCGCGAAGGAGGAGGCAGAACGCGTGAGGGAGAGGCAACAGAGGCGCCCTCACGCCCCAAGCCACCGCAGGAGACGCCCGGGGCGTCGGGAGTCGCAAGCCGATTCCCGGCCACCGTAGACGCGGGCTTGCGGATGGCGAGTAATGGGTAGCTCGCTGCCCGATAAGGACCATGCTCGAGTCGACGGCGCGTAGTGTTCCACGCGCGCCTCAAAGAGATGTCAGCAAAATTTACGGGGTCCGCTAGGGCCGATGCCTGCTTGGGTCGCGGATAAATTTGATAATAGTTACCGCGGCCCTGGTTCAAGCAACTGAAGGAACACGGGTGGGTTTTAGTCAGTAAAAGTCTGACACGCCCTCCCAAAAATAAAAATATAATAGTAGGTACTCCAATATATTAAGTAATTCTTTAAAAATAATGCTTTAATTGTTTGAAACTAATAAAGTGGTATCACAGTTAAAATCCTATTCACTCCGATTGACGGTACGCAGCCACGTCGAGTGTTAGTGCTAGCCTCTTAGAGGTCTCGCATATTGCAGGTATTTTTACATAAGGACTCAAAATAGAAAGTATACAGAAGGGCCACTCTCACCGATTCGAAAATTGACAGTTAAACTTGACAGATTCACTAGGTTCAGGATTCAGTTGCTACTATATTGATTCCGAATTTAAAAAAGGAGTAGTTTGTATAAATTACAAACATATATACATAGATTAATCTAGACATACATCATATCAAGCTTATATACTTTAGAGGGTAGACAGATCACGACGCCACATACGAAGATTGGAGCGTAACAAGACGTAACAAAAGTGTAATAATGATCCCACTAAAAACATGGAAATGTGAAAAAAACAAAAACCCGACAATAATGTAATCAAGCAAGAAGAAAATTATGCTGTGCAGTCGGTGAAACATATTTGTGACTGGATGACTTAAACCATATTATTATGACAAGTTTCATAGCCTTTCCAATTTCGTCTATGGACTTAAAATAATTTCTTATTTTCCTAGATACTGAATTTCTAACTTGTCATCGTGAATAGTTTAATGACCTTTATAACTTAAAATGAATGAAAGAACGAATTTCAAGTATTTTTGATCTGTAACAATTGATAAAGGTAACCCAGCCAATGCAACCTCGTTACAGTATTTTATGTATGAATGACGAGACAAACGCCCGCAGTAAGCACTCTTGACAGTCATGACAGCCGCGACTGAGCTCGGTCCAATATTGCCCAATATTCCCTGTAAAATCGCAATGTCAATGTGTGAGTGCAAAATGCCGCTTTGTTCGTAGTGGCCTCTCTGTCTGCGGCGCGCCTTTTCGATAATCTCATTATTATCGCCCATTCATCCTCGTGCTTGTTGACTTACAACAATCATTGCTCATGTCCTTATCTACAACAAACAGAATCAATAAAGTACTTGGGCGTCATACTAGATGAATTGCCTCCAGAATTCGGAAACTTGTATTTGTCTTTAAGAATCTGCGTCATGTTGCGAAAACTGGAATTTTGAAGACGGTCTATTTTGCACTATGCCAATCGAATCGTTACTCTCTTACTGCATAACTATATTGGCGACAAAAACATCCATGCTTCGAATTGAACGTGCACAAAGGGCCGTTTTAAAAGTGAGCCATTTCCTGCCGTTCCTATTTCCAACCAAAGAGTTCTATGAGAGAGTTGAAGTTTAAACTGTACGACAACTCTTTATTTACAATATCATTTTGCGCAAACACTCTCACCTTACCTATAACCCTAACTTATTCAAGGATAAGCTTCGTAAATATGCGGTCTGTCCCACAATTCGCTCTCATACAACTTTCGCCTGTCGACATTTTGGTTTCGCCGGTAACTATCTGTACAACAAAATAAACGAAGTATTATCAATTTATGCCCTTCCTTAACAGCTTTGCAAAAAAAAACTCTCAGTCTGGTTACACGGGTTGGATTACGATGCCACGGAGCAGTTGCTCATTGTTCCTTCGTAGAATGTATCTTGTATCTTACCATCATGCCTAAATAACCACCATAAATGCGCTCACGCACGCTAACACCTTCATATAAACTTTCTTTTATATGCACACTCACAAGCATCACTAAATTGTTATTCGATAAAGATATTTACCAAAATTGTATTATATTTTCTATTTGTTTATAAATTTGGAATTAAATTTTACCCTTTTTATATTTTCTCGTAGTTGTGTTGGGTTAACAGTATTATTATCTTCTCATTATAGTATGTGATTTGTTAAGATATAAATAGTTGACATAGACGCAGATTTGGGGTGAGAACCTGGTGATCCGTCACACAGGGTATCTTAGTATGGACTCCAGTCTCTCACAAAGGATCATATTTTTTATGCTTTTTTTTGGTAATTTAGTATGTAAGTATATACTGGTGTGAACTTTTGTGAAGAGTTAAATAAAGGATTTATTTATTATAATTCAAGAAAAAGATAACACAGTGCCTGGGTGGTTTCAACTATGAGGAAATATAAAAAATAATTGGAAACTTAAATTGAATTATCATTCCCAATCTTTCTTTTAAGTTTTAGCGACTTCAAAAAAAGGAGGAGCATCTCAATTCGTCGGATTTTTTTATTTATGTTCCCCGATTACTCAAAGACGCCTGGACCGATTTGAAAAATTCTTCTTTTGTTTAACAGTGGTCATCATGTCAGGATCTGATAATGGGATACTAGAGAAATCGAGGGAACTCCTCAAATTTTATAGGCATACACATAGCGGTTTTTGTATTTTTATCAAAATGACACATTTGCATTCAGAAAGTATCGTTTGGTGAAGTGGTACTGATGAAATAGACCACAGATGGCGACTAGAACTTCTCAATAATAAGTATGTTTCGGGTATAAGATTTCTCGAATAGTTAAATGACTGTCATCATCATCTGCCTAGCCTTTTCCCAAATATATTGGGGTCGGCTTCCAGTCTTACCGGATTCAGCTAAGTGCCAGTGTTTTACATAGAGCGACTGCCTATCTGACCTCCACAATTCAGTAACTGGGTAACACGGTACCCCTTGGCAAGACTGGTGTCAGATCTCAAGCTTCTGACTACTCGTGACTGTCAAAGATCTTCAAATGACAGCCGGGACCAACGGCTTAACGTGCTTTCCGAGGCACGGAGGAAACTCGGTATGTTGAAATGGTCACCCACCCACGGACCGAACTCGTCAAGCGTTGCTTAACCTTGATGATCGACCCGTACGGTTGTTATTATTTAGCCACGAGCTCCTCTGAATAGTTAAATGACTGCGATGAAGAATATTAAAATAAATGGTTCTAATGAAAAAATGGTACCGTCAAACTGATCTGGTCTGGATCAGTTTTCATCAACCAGAATTCCGTAATGAAACTATGTATCCTATTTGTTTTTAGGCTTGTTGGAACTCTTATGAGAAGCCATTTGACTATAAATGATTTTCATTGTAATATAGGGTACCAAAACTAAAAAAAACGTCTTAACAAAAACAAATTACCAACTTCCAATATAAACACTACGAAGCGAAAAATAACTTTATTTTCAGGTGTCAAAAATAAAAATAAATAGTTACCAAATACATCGACTTCCGAAAAGAAAGTTATATTTCACTTTTTAGTGTTTATTTGACGAGAGATGTGAATTATGGAAACATATACACCCTACTCCTCCACACTACATCACTCCGGCAGAGAATCTGCCCCATGGAAGCGAACAGCAGTGGCCAATCTGGAAATCCCTAAACCGATTGCGGACCCAGGTTGGCCGCTGTAAAAGCAACCTGGCCAAATGGAATATCATAGACCCATCCAAAACACAGTGCCAGTGTGGGGCCCCTTCGCAAGATATGGGCCACCTCCTTGTCTGCCCTTCGTGCCCGACCACCTGCACCTTACGGGATTTGAACGTGGCAAATGATAGAGCTGTCCGAGTGGCTGCATACTGGTCGGACAAAATCTGAATGGTTGTATAGTTTGAGTTGATCGACACGAAAGAAGAAGTGTTTATTTTGGAAATCAGTTTAATTTTTTCTGTTAAAAGTTTTTTTGAGGGTATCAACTCATGTTTTAACTTTAGTACTAAAACCTGATATTGCGTGCATGCTATAACAGATTTTTTATTTCTTGTTTTATCTGTCATTATTGCCTGTGTTTTGAGAGGTGCCAGACCTCTTGCAATACAGGACTTTCTAGAATAACCCCGAGTTTCTCTGGTTGAATGAATTATCAACAGCCAATCACAGCAAATAACGCGTGCTTGACAATTTGTCACATTAATTCTGCGATAATTTTGAGCTGAGAAACTTGGGGTACGAGTCACGGCTGCTCTGATATTTGTGCCAAAGTGTGATAAAAATAGTTATTAAAATAAAAATACCCGACTGCTTCAGAAGCGAACTAAAAAGATGTAAACAAGGAGAAAATCATGCTGTGCAGTCAAATCAAATCAAATCAAATCAAATCATGTTTTATTTGTGTAACATAGGTAGTAAATACAGTTCTTAAATTAAAGTTCGTAGGTCGCTATTGTTAGGGTTTGTGAATTTTGATTTTGCTAATCATTGTTTTAATCGATATTCGTATTAATAGAGCTTTCATTTTAAACTTTACGTTGGCAACTTTACCCTCTTATTATATTCGTGGTAGCTCTGTGATTGGTTGTCGCAAAATGGCGGGAACCAATCGGAGAACTCGCTTCTACCCGCTAAAAATGGAGGGGTTCACGTGGGCTAACGGAACGTTTTGCCGGTTGCACCGCTCTCTTGGGTTTTGGGACTCGACGCGATAGGTTGTGTTAGAATTAATAATAGCCTGTAATCTGTTAATAAGTACCTAGTGCTAAGTATTGATTTTTATATGTACAGCTCATGTGAAATATAAGACAGTTTCGTATAATCGTTGTATTTTACTCAACTACGTCCTGTTCCTGTTGGTGTTTCCTACATTTCAGCAAGTGGGATTGCAACGTAAGTACACGCCCATTAATTTGCAAATATCTTTGTTTCCTTGTCTAAAGCCACTGCTTGGTAACATACATTTTTATTTTTAATAGTTTTAAATAGAGCTTTAAAGTCAGTTTGCTTAACAACTACATAGCAGAAAAAAATAAATAAAAAGTTTTTATAATGATTTTACATGTTTGTGTACCCTCACTAACTTTGAGTTATACCGATCTGTTACCGAGTGAAGGCATTAACGTTCTATGATTGAAAATGTTGATTTACACTGTTTTTCTTATATTAATCTCAGTTTAAGTAGTGAGAATCATTTTTACGATATATTTTCAAACGTTTTGGTAAGAATGCTTGCTATATTAGCTAAATAATATCGTAGTTTTATGGTCAGTAATGTTTTGATACTTATCACGGATATTAAGATCATAACTAAGGTTGTTTTTGTTTTTCTTTTGAGCTCTTGCATCATGGATGGGACATCTAGAAGACTTGAGACACCAGACGCGATGGAGCATCGAAGTAGGAGCCGGGTGAGAGACCACAGTCGTAGTCGGCTGCGAACTCGCAGCTCATGCCGCAACCGGGATCACGAACTGGCTTCGAGCCACGAACGAGTTAAGCTCCTAGAGAGGCAGCTGCTACAAGAGCGGGAGCGTCTTCTACATGCCAAGACCTGCAACCGGAGTCGCAGCCGATGCAGCGCTCTGCGCACATCGTCGCGGCACCCCGCCCAGCGTAGCAACCGCAGTCGCAGCCACCACAGTCGCAGCCATCGCAGTGGGACACCCGACCATCAACGGCGTCGAGCTGAAGCCAATCGGCACGCCGCCGCCGGTGACGGCCCACATGCTGAGCATCGTAACGTCGCGGGACATTTTAAAAGGTCACGTAGCCCATCTGTATCTAAAAAATATATTGTTGACGTTTTCAAATGTTTGAAAGATAGTTTGACATCTCAACCCAGCCGAGACACACGGTCTTTTCAAAAAATTGATCACTTGAACATACTGCCTAATTTTGATCCATCTACAAAAAACCAACGAATTGATGTATGGCTCAAAAAGGTCAACGAGTGTGCTAGCGTGTATGGTTGGGATGACAAAACTATCGTTCACTTTGCTATGCAGAAACTCCAAGGCCTCGCCAAGACCTGGTATGAAGGTTTAAACTCTGTTTTGTTTAACTGGCAAGAATGGCAAGAAAAACTATTGAACGCCTTCCCTTGTGAACAAAATTACGGTCAGGCCTTGGAGGAAATGCTTAATAGAAGGAGTAGGTATAATGAACCTATAGAAGTTTATTTTTATGAAAAACTGGCTTTGCTTAACCAATGTGACATTGTTGAGAAACGTGCAGTAGATTGTATCATTCATGGGATCAGTGATAGGACGCTAAAATCAGGTGCTCTAGCTTTACGTTCCTCTCACCCCGATCAGCTCTTGCAATTCTTGATGAGCAGCAGAGATTCTTATCAGCGTGTCGATCGAAACCATAACAAGAACAAAACCGATCACTCTAGTACCCCTAATGGTCAGCCCAGTCAAAGGTCGGGTGCCAAGTCGGGTTCATTTTCTGGATGTTACAATTGCAAAGAAAGGGGTCACAGCTTCTTATATTGCCCTAAACCGCTTATAAAATGCACAAAATGCAACAGAATAGGGCATACAGTTGATAACTGTAACACGCAGATACAAAATAACGTCGTAAAACCTAGTGGCAATATTTCAAAAGCCATGTGTATCGATGTAGCCGGTCTAGGACGTAAATCGCACGAGTTAAGGAACCCCAACCTACCAATATTAGCTTTGTCAGACAATAAGTATTTACTAGATTATTATTTCTCAATTTCCCCACTGCGCGATCAGCATTTATAATTATCTAGAACATGCGTCAATCTGATCACGCTGTGGATGTACTACGTTAGCAATTAAGTTAGTATATAAGATCAATATCTTGTTAGATGAAGTAATTACCGTCTTGCTGTAACTGGGATCAAATAAAGTTTATTTTTAAACTCTTCCGTTGTCGCTTACTTAATTGGCGCAGCCGGTAGGATCTCTGTAGTCAGTCTGTCACGTATCCACATCTACGGGAAGCAGCCGACGTCCGTTTCAACGGTTCAGCAGAGATCACCGAACAAACAAATACATTAAGAAGCCACATCAAGCCAGGAGAGGACCAGGAGCCAAGCAGTAATTCAGGGAGCATGGAGCTAGCTGCGGAATTGTGAGTAAATCTTTTTCACCTTCCTCTCAGCTCTTCCATCTATATCCCAACCTTGTAATAGTCTATGTGTTTGTGTATTATTAGGGATTGGACAACGCCGTAATAATATTTGCATAGATTTTAAACGTACTAATATTTTAGAATAGTGATAGTTTAGTAGCACATTAGTGTGATTTTTTTTCTCTCCGCGTTTGCTCCTTTCATAACATTTCACAATGGAAAACGTAACCCGTGTCCCACAGGAATTGGTTAACATCATACCAATATTCAGCGGCGACACTAGAATGTTGCCTTTATTTATAAAAAAATGTGAATACATTTTGTCTACGTTCTTAGGAACCGCAGCCCAAAATGAATATTTATTTCATGTAGTAACTAGTAGGTTATCAGGCGAAGCAGCCAGTTTGGTAGGCGAAAGAGAAGCTATAGGTACGTGGGACGAGCTGAAGAAGTTGTTAAACCAACACTTCGGTGATCCACGCACAGAGGATTGTTTAGCAATGGAATTAGAATCGTGTAGAATAAATAAGGGTGAAAGTTATTTAGATTTTTGCCATAGAATACAGCGGATGAGAAGTGTTTTATTTGCTAAAATATCAGAAACTATCATTGATGAATCTCTACGTAAGGCAAAGCAAATCATTTATAGTAACAGAGCGATGAATGCTTTCTTGTTTAATTTACCGCCATTTTTAGTTAGATTAGTTCGTTTGCGCGACGTCACAACGTTAGAGGATGCATTAAAAATAGTTTTAGAAGAACAAAACTTCCAGGCAGTCTATGAGTCGAAAACAAACGACAGACGTAATTTTAGCAGAAATAACAGACCCAATTTGCCTAATAACCAAAATGCAATTGAATCTAATAATCAAAAGAAAGATTCACATAGCATATCAAGTACACATGTACCGAATAGTGCGACAAACAGCACATCTACACCGAACAATCCGCATCAGCCCAGACATTATAAACAACATAATAATATTCAAAGAAATCAAGACAATTTTAATCGTACAAACAACAATAATGCGTCACCGCAGTCAAGTAGGTCATTTGTTCCGATTGCACAACCGAACCAACAGTTCGCGGCACATGCACCGAGCACGCCGTCTTTTGCAGCGCAAGCATCTACGTCGGGTGCGAATACTGATGTCACCATGCGTACTGCAAGGTCGCGACGTGTTAATTACATAAATAATTCTAATAATAATGAACAGAGTTCAAGTTATTCGTACAATGAGTGCCAAGAATTTTCTCCTGAAGAACCCGGGGCGGGAAATTTTTGCATAACGGCCTCTACCCTAGAGAACGAATAAAAATAAATTGTAATAAACGCTTAAATTTACCACATATAGTTATACCAGAATTAAAGGCAGTTTTTATGATAGATACGGGGAGTGTTAGATCGTTTATAAGCCCGTATATGGCGAATAAATATTTTAAAAATTATCTACAGTATGAACCCTTCGAAGTTGTTAGCACTCACGCATCGAGTGTTCATAGTGAAACGGCTATTATTCCATTACCGGTTACCTTTGGAAGTCAAGAGTTCCATAAGTTTTATATCTATAGTGTCGACGATAGGTATGATGGGTTAATAGGTAGCAATTTGCTGAAGCAATTACAGGCAAAGATTAATATGGAAAATCAGATATTACATTTAAAAAATACTGATATTCCTATCATATATTCACCGCCTATGAGAGAGGTATATAATCTACCATCTCGTAGTGAACTTAGAGTAAGACTCCCAGTCAACTTACTGAACGGGGAAGCTGTGTTAGATTTTAAGCAATTTACGGAAGGGATTCGAATGCCCGCCGCATTAGTTACGTGTATTAAAGGTTACGCATCAACCGTTATTCAGAATTATACGGATGAAACCAGAACCTTAGTGGTAACAGGACCTTTTACGGTCGAACCTTACAGGCAGAACCCATCTGTTCACATTAATTTTACAGAAAATAACATAGAAATAGATAGGATGCTAACAGATAATTTAAAAAAATTACAGTTAGACCACATGAATTCTGAGGAACGTAAAACCATCGAAGGGCTATGTAATGATTATAAGGACATATTTTATTGTGAGAATATTCCATTAACGTTTACAAATCAAGTAAAACATAGAATTAGAACAAGGAATGAAGATCCTATAAATATTAAAGCACATAGGTTACCTCCCATTCAATCGAAAGAAATTAGGAATCAGGTAGATAAAATGTTAAGGGACAATATCATCCAGGAATCACACTCCCCCTGGAGTGCTCCCGTACATTTAGTGCCAAAAAAATTAGATTCATCAGGACAGCAAAAATGGAGGATGGTAGTTGATTATAGACGTCTCAATGAAATTACTACCGATGACAAATACCCCTTGCCCAACATAAATGATTTATTTGATATGCTAGGCAATAGTACCTATTTTACTACCTTAGATTTAGCTAGTGGGTACCATCAAATCGAGGTCCAGGAAGAAGATAGGGCGAAAACAGCTTTCAGTACACCTTCAGGACATTATGAATTTAACAGGATGCCGTTCGGGTTAAAAACAGCACCTGCAACATTCCAGAGGGCTATGGATAACGTTCTAAGAGGTCTCCAGGGCTTACATTGCCTGGTATACCTTGATGACGTCATAATTTTTTCTAAATCGCTGACTCAGCATGTAGAAAAACTTAGAGCAGTTTTTGATCGGTTTCGGGCGACAAATTTAAAAATACAACTCGACAAATCACATTTTCTTAGAAAGGAAGTTCTTTACTTAGGGCACACTATTACAAGTGAAGGATTGAAGCCAAATAATGATAAAATTGATGCAATCTTAAGATATCCCATTCCAGAAACAGTTACACAAATAAAAAGCTTTTTAGGACTTATTGGTTATTATAGGAAATTCATCAAAGATTTTGCAAAAATAACTAGACCTTTAACAGCTTGTTTAAAGAAAGGTCGTAAAATAATTATTAATGATGAGTATAGGGAATGTTTTGAAACATGTAAAAAACTTTTAACAAACGCACCTTTATTACAGTATCCCGATTTTAGTAAAAGTTTTATTTTAACTACCGACGCATCGAATTTTGCAATTGGGGCTGTATTGTCACAAGGATCAATAGGCTCAGACAAGCCAGTAGCATATGCTAGCAGGACTCTGAGTGACACAGAAGTAAAATATAGCACTATCGAGAAGGAACTTTTAGCCATAATATGGGCAGTTAAGCACTTTCGACCGTATTTGTATGGTAATAAGTTTACCATATTTACAGACCATAGACCATTAGCTTGGCTGTATTCATTGAAAGAGCCCAATAGTAAACTCACGCGATGGCGGTTAAGGTTAGAAGAGTACGATTTCGAAATAAAATATAAGAAAGGCCCTCAAAACACGAATGCAGATGCTTTATCTAGGATTAAGATTAATGCAATTGACGACGATTTAGATTCAATATTCGTAAATATAGGAGATAGGCAGGAACGTATACAAAAAATTATAGAAAGCGAATTACAAGACCCCGAAACTCCAATAGAAACGATAGAACTTTCGGATTCTGATGATGGGGTCACTGCCAACTCAGTTTCAAATAGAGAACACGAAGGCATTCCTAGTTTAAACGAAGCTGTCGATACTAAACCAAAACAGATTTTAATTCATTCATGGTTTAAAAATAAATTAGACGTAAAAGATATTTCAAATAATAAACAAAAAATTCTCGAAGTTCACTTACCGACAAATAACGATATATTAGTTAAAGACTTTTTGAAAGAGTATATTGATCCAAAACATAAGTACTTTATATACTTCGAACACCCATCTTTTAGAAAAACTTTTTCAAACATGGTAATTAAGTTATTTAAAAAGGATTCAGTTAAGTTAACCGAGTGTACAGAAAGAGTTATAAATTTGACAGGATCTGAAGAAGATCAAAAAGAAGTTATTTTAAAATACCACGACGGGAAAACATGTCATAGAGGTATTAAAGAAACTTTAACCAAACTTAAAAGACATTATTGGTGGACAAACATGAAAGAGACAGTCACGGCAATCATAAATGCTTGCGAAACATGTAAACGCATGAAATATGATAGAAAGCCGATTAAACCCCACATTCAGTTAACACAAACCCAGGATGCCCCTTTTCAGGAAGCTTTTATGGATTTATTATATATTGAAGGGAAATATTATTTAACTATAGTGGATGCATTTAGTAAGATAGCACAAGCCATAGAGGTACCGAATAGGAGTACACCAGAGATAGTTAGAGCATTGATTAAATATTTCAGCAGGTATGGTCTGCCTAGAAAAATTAGTTGCGATTCCGGTACAGAATTCAACAATACTTTGATTAAAGAAATGTTAAGCTTTTACAAAATTGAACTTCATATTGGGACGCCAAATAATCCCAGTTCAATGGCAATAGTAGAAAGGTTTCATTCTACCATTATTGAGATTTATCGTATAGCAAAATACGATAAAAGCGATTTAGATGCAGCATCAGTTATGACTTATGCCATCATGGCTTATAACAACACCATACATTCAGCAACAGATTTTACGCCTTTTGAACTAGTATTTGGTCACACTTATTCCGAAAATGTATTTAACGTGGATAGAGAGAAGAACTTAACTCAGAAATTATTGTTAGATCATAGAAAACGCCTTAAAATACTCTATGAATTCATAACAGAAAAATTAGAATCCGATAAAATTAAAATAATTAATAAAAAAGGTGGCGAAACGACACCGATACTCGAACCAGACGATAATATTTACATGAAAGACACTAGGATTAGAAAAGCCAAAGAAAAACCTCGATATGAAAAAGCGAAAGTAATAGGTGAAGTTGAAAGAAATATAGTCCCAGTAGAAGTAAAGAAAAGGAAAACTAGAGTAGCCTTAAAAAATGTAAAACGTCCTCCACAGATCGTGCCTGGTACTTCTGGTACTAGTGGTGCCAACACTCACGCTGGACCTCCAAAACCTCGGTCAGAATCCGGGGATAGCAGCGATAAAGCGGGGAGTAGCAGTGAAGAGGAATAGTTATTGGACAATATACAAAATTGTAGATTTAGAATCATTACACTTACAAATAGATAATAATATTCGGGATTTTATTAACTTGAAAATTAAAATTAAGGAAAATAGTCTTAGTAACGAAACTATAGGAATAGAAAGCCAAATAGAATATCTTATTAAACTAACTAAGGATAGATTTTTTCAAATCTTACCTTTCCATTATAGAAACAAAAGAGCTTTGTTTAATCCATTAGGCTCACTTGTAAAAGCTATCACAGGAAATTTGGATGAAGACGATGCAATTAAATATGATAGAGAAATCCAAATGATACAGAACAAAGAGCATGTGGTCGAACGTAAAGTATCATCAATGCAAAAAGCTTTTGATAAATTAGTAAATGACTCTGAAATAATAAATTCAAATATTAAAAACTTGGGTTTACATACCAATGAAATGGAAAAATTAGTTGAACATGAGTTCAGGTTTAACAAACTTTTCCAAATATTAAATACTATGTATCAAATTTTAAATAACTTTCGAACCTGTTACGAAAACATACAAGAGATTGAAACGGCAATAGCCTTTAGCAAACTGAATACATTGCACCAATCCATTATAAATAGTACAGAATTATATAATACGTTAGAAGTCATTGCTAAACATGCTAGAACAATATACCCAGTAAACAAACATAATTTAATAAAATTAGAACGTAATATCATACTTAAATCATATATAAATAACAACAAGTTAGTTTTTGTTTTAGAAGTTCCCCTAATAAATAACGAAACATATAATTATTACAAGGTTATACCCATCCCTATATTCCATTCTCCAAATACCTTTACAATAATACCCAAATATCCTTACCTGATGGTGAATAGATTGAAATACATGCCCGTGGTAAGCCCATGTACTGAGATTGAAAATGGAAAATTCCTTTGCGCTGAAACTAATTTAGCCCAGTTTCCAACCGAGACCTGCATTGAACAAATAATGCTGATGAAGAACAACTACAAAAACTGCATACAGAACCATATTGAAATAGAAAAAACTAAGACACAGAAAATAACCGACAACCAATGGTTGGTTTACTCAGAGGAAAATCTCATCATCACCGAGAATTGCAATACAGAAATCCTGAAGTACACTATCCTTGGGACCTACATCGTGACACCTGGCCAACAATGCGAGACACAAATAGGCGAAGTCATCATTGCCGCCACCACAAACACTACAGTTTCCAGTCTCCAGCTGCCATTGATCCAGATGCCAGACCTACAACAGGACATCCAGAGAAGATCAAAGAAAGTGGATCTAAGAAATGTGGACTTCAGTGATGTGAAAGAAGTGTTACAAAGTGCAAAATTTGGTGAAATAGACGATACGACACAAACAGTGACAATAGAAATTAGTATATGGACCATCTTAGAGTATGTGGTTATTGTAATAGCAATAGTTATCTTTATAATGTATAAATTTCAGTTCATAAACTTTTGTCGAAATTCTCCGAAACCGTCTGCGACACCTTCGGATAATTTCTCTCTTAGGGAGGGAGGAGTTAAGGAACCCCAACCTACCAATATTAGCTTTGTCAGACAATAAGTATTTACTAGATTATTATTTCTCAATTTCCCCACTGCGCGATCAGCATTTATAATTATCTAGAACATGCGTCAATCTGATCACGCTGTGGATGTACTACGTTAGCAATTAAGTTAGTATATAAGATCAATATCTTGTTAGATGAAGTAATTACCGTCTTGCTGTAACTGGGATCAAATAAAGTTTATTTTTAAACTCTTCCGTTGTCGCTTACTTAATTCACGCGAACTCCAAATTTACGAAGGATGTAAAAATTAACGGTACGTTACAGCAAGCCTTTGTAGATTTTGGGAGCGAAGTCACGCTTATAAAGGAGTCTGTAGTTAATGAGTTAGGCTTGACCCACGATCACATACCATCATTATTGAAAGGGTTTGGAAACGGTATAGTAGAGTCGCTAGGAGGATCGTTGCTCAATTTTGAGGTGGATGGCGTCAATGCCCAGGTTCCATGCAAGGTTGTGCGTGATGATTTGTTAGAGAAAGCCGCGCTTATAGGGCAGTCCTTCACTGAACTACCTCATATCATAGTTTATAAGGATGTTACTAGGCTGCAATTTATCGATATTGGCAATGAAATGCCACATCCAGATCCGGATCTAACAGAGTCCTCTCTTAAGATTAGGGCAACGGGATTGGTAGAGCTTCACGGTGCAGCATCAGTGAAGGCATGGATTGAACCCTCCACATGTGGCAACATTCTCGTGAAAAATGTTGTCGCTGGGAAGCCAAATAAACAGTTATTTGTTTGTGGAGGTCTCTATCACTCTGAAAATGGTCGTATCTACATAACCGTGTTCCCATGTTCAAATTCTTGCTGGATCATAAATAATTTAGTTTTATGTCGTGCAAAGCGAGTAGAGTTTGTCAGTAGGGTAGTTGTCGAACCACCAGAAGTCCCTATGGCGATTGAAGGCGACTTCGATGAGAATCTTATTCGTGTCGGCGATAAGGTGCCAGAAGACGTGAAGCAAAGGTTGTTAGAGTTGCTCAGAAAATATCATCGTTGCTTCGCATCTTCACTTAGGGACCTAGGTTGTACCAACGCGACCGAAATGAATATAGAGTTAAACAGTGAACGTCCCGTCGTCTATCGCCCATATAGGTTATCGCATTATGAACGTGAGAAGGTACGGACAATGGTCAAGGAGATGCTGGATGCAGGGATAGTAAGGGAGTCCATCTCGGGGTACGCTAGCCCAATTCTACTCGTTCGTAAAAAGGATGGGTCGTTTCGAATGTGTATCGATTACCGTATGCTTAATTCTATCACGGTAAAAGAGCGCTATCCTATGCCCATTATCGAAGATGAAATAGCACGTCTTACCGGCCAGGCTTGTTTTATTTCGCTCGATCTTACATCAGGTTATTACCAAGTACCGATTTCGGAACAGAGCAGACGCCTCACCTCGTTTGTCACGCCAGACGGACAGTATGAGTTTAATCGCATGCCGTTTGGTTTGGCTAACGCACCGGCCGTCTTCCAACGGATGATGAATTCCATATTAGGGTCGGCTCGGTTCAACAAGGCAACTGCTTATTTAGATGACGTCCTTATTTTCGGTAAGGACTATAGAGAATGTCTGGTACGACTGGAGGAGGTATTGCAAGTTTTGGAGAAAGCAAATCTCACTTTGAATCTTTCCAAATGCGATTTCTTACGAGACAATATCGATTATCTGGGTTACGAAATCAGTGCAGCTGGGGTTAGGCCAGGGGATAAAAAAATCATTAGTGTCATGAATTTTCCACGACCGGCGAATGTTCACAATGTACGCCAGTTCCTTGGTCTGGCTAGTTATTTCCGTAAATTCATCCAAGATTTTGCCCGAATTGCCTTGCCCCTCAGTAAGTTGCTAAAGAAGGACACCTCATGGACATGGGGTGATAGTCAAGAGGAGGCTTTTAAAATCTTGAAATCTAAGTTGGTCGATAGGCCCATTCTTGCGATATATGATCCTGCAGCAGAGACAGAGCTTCACACCGACGCAAGCAAATTAGGTCTTGGAGGTATATTATTGCAGCGCTCCGGAGGGAATGATGTTTTCCGTCCAGTAGCTTACTACAGTCGACAAACCTCTCCTGAGGAGAAGAATTTCCATTCGTATGAACTCGAAACTCTAGCAGTAATCTGCTCTTTGCGAAAGTTTAGGGTCTATCTGCTAGGGAAATCATTCAGGATCATTACAGATTGTAGTGCTCTACGATCTACTTTCTCAAAACGAGACCTAATCCCAAGGATAGCACGCTGGTGGCTCTTGCTGCAAGAGTTCCAATGTTCTGTCGAGTATAGAGCAGGCGTAAAGATGGGCCATGTAGATGCGTTATCCCGCAATCCAATCGAGAGGTCGGGAGAGAATCCCATCGATCAATTTTCAGTTATGTCGATCAGTAGTGAGGATTGGTTACATACGCTTCAGCTTGGAGATACCGAACTCTGTAGGATTAAAACCATTTTAAATGATAGTCTTAATGAGAAGGAACTCAGATACATAAAAGATAATTTTGTGGTCAAGGATAACAAATTGTTTCGTTGTATAGGTAATGATAAAAATAACGTTCGTTGGGTGGTCCCAAAAGGTGCGAGGTGGCAAGTGTGCCGGGTGAACCATGACGATATTGGCCATTTTGGGGTGGAAAAGACGCTTAAAAGAATAAAGAAACACTATTGGTTTGGTAAAATGTCCAAGTTTGTAAAAAAATATGTTAGTGCATGCATTGAATGTGCATATGCAAAAAACAAGACTAAAACACACGAGGGCCTGCTTCATCCCATCACCAAAATGGAAGTACCATTTCATACGGTGCACGTTGACCACCTCGGGCCTTTTGTCAAGTCAAAGAGAGGCTATACTTACTTACTTGTAGTTGTAGAAGCCTTCACCAAATTTTGTTTTATCAAACCCGTTAGAAATACTAAAAGTTTGAATGCAATTAGAGCTCTTGAAGATATATTTTTTACATTTAGGGTCCCTGATCGTCTTGTAAGCGATCGTGGTTCCTGTTTTACATCTCATGCTTTCAATCGATTCTGCCTAGTCAAGGGAATTAAGCATATTCTTAATGCAGTAGCCAGTCCTAGGTCAAATGGCCAGGTTGAACGATACAACCGTACCATTCTCGACTCCTTGAAAGCGATGACTGTTAAATACGGTGAAAAGGATTGGGATAGTCATTTAGGAAAAATTCAGTGGGGTCTAAACAATACTGTTCAGAAAACTATTGGTAGGACGCCGTCAGAGGTACTATTTGGAACTAGTATGAGTAGCGAAATAAATCCCATTCTTAACGAAGTTACCAAAGACTCCCGCGAAAACTGCGAAATTACCGCTATTCGAGAGGAGGTCAAGAAAAGGATTGATAACGAGCAGGTTAAGCAAAAGCAGGGTTATGATAGAAATAGGGTGCCAGCCCGGATCTATGTCGAAGGTGAACTCGTCAAAATAACCAAGACTTGTTTCAATAATGACGGGCAAAGTAAAAAGCTCATGCCCTCATTTATAGGGCCCTATCGTGTTATCACAGTCTTAGGTAGGGACAGATATAAGGTGGCACCGGTGCCGGGTTTGGCCAGCATGCAAAACAAACGGCCTACGACCGTGGCAGCAGATCGTATGATGCCATGGATACACATTGCGGCCTTAGAGGTAAATAATTCGGATTCCAGTGGCACTGACGACGAGGATGCTAATGAACCATAATTTGACCATTTTATTGTATTTTTCAAAGCCTTATAGTGTACCCATCTAAGTTTTAGAGACATTTAACTACAGATGCGTGTCATTCTTGTTTCAGATCAGGCACGAGAATCGATCGGATCGTGACTTGATTCAACAAATGACCTGCGGGCTGCCACAAGTAAATCGATCGTCTTGTAGGCATCCGTTAGGCCCCCGAAAATAATCGATCGTTCGGGTTAGTATTTCGATGGTGGGTAAACCGATTAATCGATCGTTCGGACCCTAAAGCCAACTTTAATTGTAAGTGACAGAGAACATAAATCGATCGTTGTTTTCTGATCAAATTCAAAGAGAATTTTAATAATAGAAATTATACAAGATATTACTGATTCGATGAATGTAATTAAATGAATTTGTGCTTTATGTTCCTTGACAGTTGAACCAATCTTGTTTAGTAGAGCTTAATATTTACATCGGGTATTCACCCCAACCTAATGAACTGTTAGCTATTGCATTTACACATACTTTATTAAACTTGTACCTAATTTAAATGAAATATTGATATAACTTTAGTTAGTAAATTCGTATGAGAATTATTATTAATTTGTAAAGTCTTATTACAAGGCACTTAGCCGCAATCTCTGGGGAACTGATTAATGAGTCATATTTTGATTAGCCTTAGGGAAGCAGGTGGTTATCCACTATTGTAATTGTATACTCAAAGAATAAATATGTAAAAACGGAGCAACCTGCTAGCGTCCCGATTGTTAGGGTTCCACCTGGTGTCGTGTGCGGGGACGCACACGTTGTCAGGACGGTCGATTGTTAGGGTTTGTGAATTTTGATTTTGCTAATCATTGTTTTAATCGATATTCGTATTAATAGAGCTTTCATTTTAAACTTTACGTTGGCAACTTTACCCTCTTATTATATTCGTGGTAGCTCTGTGATTGGTTGTCGCAAAATGGCGGGAACCAATCGGAGAACTCGCTTCTACCCGCTAAAAATGGAGGGGTTCACGTGGGCTAACGGAACGTTTTGCCGGTTGCACCGCTCTCTTGGGTTTTGGGACTCGACGCGATAGGTTGTGTTAGAATTAATAATAGCCTGTAATCTGTTAATAAGTACCTAGTGCTAAGTATTGATTTTTATATGTACAGCTCATGTGAAATATAAGACAGTTTCGTATAATCGTTGTATTTTACTCAACTACGTCCTGTTCCTGTTGGTGTTTCCTACACTATATTATGCCAAGAAGCGTACAAATATTATGGTTACATGAAGAAAAATAAAATATTAATCATGCGAGAGGTAAAGACAAATCATTTGGTAGGTATGTCAAAATTAATAGAATATGTTATATAAATAACAACAAAAGAATGTCACATTACAGAGTAATTTCTACAGTCAATGCATAAATTAATCATAAATTACAATTAGTCACAATATTCAATTAAAGATTGTTCCTCCAGTCAAATAAATAGATAGGTCTACATTAATTTATCATTCAGAAATTCATCAGTTGTATAATAACATTTTTCAATTAATAACAGTTTTTTTTTTTTTTGAATTGTGTGACATTTAAATTTTTTATGGCATCTGGTAATTTATTATAAATGCGCGGTGCCATTCCGAAAACACTCTTACTCACTAAGGCAGTCTTACAACGCTGATTGCTTAAAGAGTTTGCGTATTGGCTACGAATCGGAATATCTCGTAACGTAGACACTTTTTCGAATAACCTCATGTTTGTTTTGACGAAAACACTAATTTCAAAAATATATAATGAAGGTAAGGTAAGTATTTTCAGCGATTTAAAGAATGGCACACAGCTATCATCTATTTTAAGACCACACATTGATCTTATGCATCTTTTTTGTGCCCTAAAGACGATGTCTTTATCAGTAGAATTTCCCCAAAAAATAATACCATATCGCAAAATTGAAGCTACTAAGCCGTGATATGCTACTAGTAGCGAATCCATATTTATTTTTCTCGCAATTTGGAAAAGTGCATATGCTGATTTATTTATTTTCTTACTCAGGTCATCTATGTGGGCCTTCCAGTTAAGCTGGTTATCAAGAAATAAACCTAAGAATTTAGCTTCTTTAACTTCTTCAATGTCACAGTAGCTCTGTCTGATATTTACTTTTGGTACTTCAGTTCTTTGGTGAAAGTGCATTATTTTGGTTTTCTTTAAGTTTATAACTAAATTATTTTTGTTAAGCCAATCAATTATGTCCGATAGTGTATTATTTATGTCATCTTGATAAATATTGCGATCAATACATTTTACTATTGCAGTACTGTCGTCTGCAAACATCACCATTTGATGTCGCGTCACTTTTGGCAGATCATTTATATAGATCAAGAAAAGTGGTGGCCCAAGGACGCTACCCTGTGGGACACCAAACTTTATTAATCTAGAATGAGATAAAAAACTCTTTTCAAATTTTGTTTTTTCGCATATTCTTGCAATCTCTGTACATTGCATTCTGTTCGAGAAATAAGATTCGAGTAGTTTTAAAATGTTTCCTCTGATACCGTAACTACACAGTTTGCTTAATAAGACGTCGTGATTTACATAATCGAAGGCTTTGGTCATATCCGTGTAAATAGCACAAATAGGAGCCTTTTGGTCTACTGCTAACATAATGCCACGCAAAAAATCAAAAATAGCCATGTTGATCGTGGTATTCTTTCTAAAGCCATTTTGTTCCTTGCACAATAAGTCAAATTTAGTTAGATAGCAATACAGCGACTTATAAATAATCTTTTCGAAAATTTTGGAAAATATAGAAATTTTTGCTATTGGCCTATAGTTCTTAATATCACTTTTGTTATCTTTTTTATGAAGTGGTTTAATAATAACTTTCTTCAAGTCTTCAGGATAAATTCCATCAACAATGCTAAGGTTCATAATATGTGCTAATACGGGTGCTATAAGTTCATTTACAAATTTTATCACCTTTGTTGACATTCCGTCATATCCTACAGTACTTGTATTTTTAAGTGATCTTATAGCCGAAACAATGTCGGTTGTTAGAACAGGCTGCATAAACATTGATTGCCTTGTTAAATTGTCAAATTTACTGTCGATTTCTACATCAGTTTTAATATTATTCTCAATTTCATCTATAAAATAATTATTAAATGCATTTGCAATGTCAAAAGGTTTTGAAAAGGTCAGGTCACAATTATTAATGGTCATTATTTGTTCTCTAGGAGAGTTATTTTTTGGTCTATTGACTATTTGCCATGTAGCTTTTGACTTATTCTGCGAGGTTTTTATAAAGTAATCATTTTGAGCTTTTTGTGCTAGTCTTATTATTTTCTTGTATTGTATAGAGTATTTTTTAAAGTTAGTTTTATTTTTCAATACAGGATTTAGTCTGTACGCCCACAGTAACTTTCTTTGTTTTTTACTACAGCTTTTTATGCCGCGCGATACCCATTTTACGTTTTTATTTGTATGAATAGTTATTATTTTATCAGGGAAGCAAAGTTTGTAGAATAGGGAGAACGTTTCATAAAATCTTTTGTAAGCTATATTGACATCGTTACTTTCGTGTGCATCCTTAAACGTTAAACTCCGACTGCATTCTCGGAATTTTTTGAGGTTATCTGTGGAGTAGTCTTTTCTTACAATTTTCCAGAATTTTAAGCGGCATCTTCTATTTATGGGAACTCTGAGTATTTGTGACGTGTGATCAGAAAGGATGAGATCTATAATTTCAGCTTTACATCCTCTTCGAATGTTATGCGCGAAATGATCGATACATGTGTTACTACTAAGCCTCGTAGGTTGTTTTATTTCTAATGTCAAGTTAAAACGTAGTAAAAAATGCTCTAGTTCCAAAGTAATCCTATTCCTTTTTAACGTATCAATATTTAAATCGCCACATATCACAATTTTTTTTCTATTTAACAAACATAACTTACTCAAAACAATGTCAAGTCTATCATAAAATGTAAAATAATTGTATTTAGGAATTCTATAAACAAAAATTACAATAATAGAATGAGTTATCAATTCAATTCCACAAATTTCAAAAACGCCTGACACAGAGAGCTTAGCAATATCTGGCAGTTTTTTATATTGATGCCCAGTTCTAACTAAAATACAAGTCCCTCCGCGATTTGTTTTGCGACAAAAGAAAGCGGCAGGATGGAAACCAGGAAGGTACACCAAACTTTCATGGCCAGATGTAATAAAATGTTCTGTTATACAGAGAACGTCTACAATAGTTCCAAGATTTTCAAGGTTTTTCAATTGAATAGTCAACAAGTCTGATTTGTTTAGCAAACCAGCAATATTTTGGTGCAGAATAATGAGGGTATTACAGAAAAAACTGCAAGTTTTGTCCCTCCGTACTAGTCGCAGATGTTGTCTTATACTTATTGGAGTTGTCATTAGGATACATTTTGTCATTTATGTCAAGTTCACATATTTCATACTCAGTATTGACACTTTGAATATAAATAATCATATTGTAAATATCATTAAAAATTGATTTCATTCCGGAATAATTTATCATGCCCGTGCGTCTATTGTATCATCGTATCTTAAATTCTTGTTACTATCTAGAAAATAAGCATGTCTATGAGTAGCTGTATCCAGAAATAACAAGTTATTGAAAGTTTCCACTCTCGAATTATATAAGTAATTATTATTGAAGAACTTATACGTTGGTGTGCATATAATTATGTTTGTATTTGTGATTTCTTGTAAAACTTGTCTTAATAATATAATACTGTCATAATATCTACATGTGACTTGGAAGTCTTTGCCACCTATCAATATAATGCAGTAGTCCATCATGGTGAAGTTTGCCAGTTTTTCTTCGATGCCTTTCAGGAGAGCTTGAACATTTCCCTGAGGTGTGATGTAGTGGCAAAGTTCACATTTATCTACAGCTTTTTCTGCAATGTCAAGCAATTTATTCCTGTTGTCGGTGCTTAAGATGCAAATTTTGCCACGTTTCAAATTACTGCTGTCCGAATCTTTAGTAATTTGTTTTGTTGGTGTAACAGCATTGGTTGTTTCAGTTTTGCTGTCTCGATGTATAGATGTATTCATTCCAGTATTTAAAACCGTTGGTGTTCGTTTGCATGCTTTTTCCGTTCTTAGTTGTTTATTACTACAGGCTGTCGATGTTTGGCGTTTTAATTTTTCTGGCGTATGAGCCGTGAGATTACTAGTTTGGGTTTCCTTATTCAAAGTTTGTATCCGGCATGTAGATTTATTTCCAAAAGATTTTTTTATTGGGGTTGATGTTAGGCTACTCACTTGGAGTTTCGTGTTAAAAACCTTTCGTTTAGAACCTGGAGTGGCACACTTGGCTTCTCCTGCACCCACCTTCTTATATAATTCTATGACACGATTACATTTATCCAGATCTGACTTTAAATTTTTATTCTCACAGAGCAAGTTGTCAACCTCCTGATTCGCGCTTTGCAACTTAATCCTTAAATCATTGATCTCTTCCTGTAACGTCGCTATGGTTTCATCGTCTCGTAGTGAAGTTTCTGGCATACTCATAACAGTAGCATCGAAAAGTGACGTTTCTGAGAACGAGGTAGACTGGATTTGTTTTTTTCTCAGCGTTATGTTTTCATCCGCCATGCTAGTCATTTTACGTACAAATACTTAATTATTCCTACGTTGGTAACACTTATAGAACGTTTGGCCCTCTGGCGGCGAGTAGCGTAGTTTTTTTAGTTCGCCTAGTCAGCACTTGTGGCCGTTATGGCGCTAGTTGTCATACAATCTTTAGGGTCCAAAGTCCATTTTTTTAAATATAATTTTCGTAACGGTATTCATGATTTTTTTCTTTTGTTTTAGTCACTTTGGTTCATTAAATTGCCACTCAAGTAATTATTTATATTAAATGTTTGAATTTCGACGTTGTTACTTTGAAAGAAGCACCAATTTAATGTGTATTACTCGTTTAGCACTGGTTTTAGTTTTTGTATTACACTGTTGTCATTTTTGATATTTTACTGGTTTAAAATTGTCACAAACAATATCACTACTGCAAAATACTTATTACACTTTGTTGCGCCACTTAGATATCTTTTAGATCTTATTTTTTTATTGTTTACAAATTTCAAATACGCGGCGATGTAAACAGTTTGAGTGTTCATAGTGATGTCAGTCGGAGGATACATTATTATTTACGAGCTGGCTGACCATAACCATATAAGTGGTGTACAATTTAGTAATCACCTCTAAAAACCCTTTATTTTGTTACCCCACTCGATGGGTATGGAAGAAAGAAAAATTGAGACCCCACAACATGGCGCCCAAAATCCGTTGTGTTTTTTTTAACGTCACTTAACTAAGAATACTTGGGCGGTCAAGACGTATTTATCGTTGTCATATTTATGTAAATCCGTCTAGTGGTTTCCAAGATTTGAGGTAATAAAGAACATTACATACATAAAAACATACATACATACAAACGTACAAGATCCGCGCGAAAAACATAATACTTTCCTTGCAGTCGGGTAAAAATTAAAACTTGATCAAAATATCATGTCTGGTTTTAAAAAAACAGAGTATTTGTTAGCCTTTTTTTTCTTCATTGCCAAGCTAACCACTTAATCATTTGTTTTCTTCTCCAGGTGGTGGACTTGAATACCAGGGAACCTTTGGGTCCTAATCAACAAGGAGAGATCTGTATCAAAGGTCCCAGTGTTATGAAAGGTGTGTGTTCATCCTTCCATCTTTGGTCCCGGTTGTCATTTATAGAGTTTTTATAATCACAGACATCAGTCTGCTTGGCCAGACTAAGGTAGTAACTCCACAGTCCAGCAACTCACAGTTTGTGTATATGACTGAATAGAGCAGTGCTGGTACTCGTAATGGCAGTATTTGAATGAAAAACTATGGGAAGACGCTTTAATTTTTAAAGTAGAAGTAAACAGATACAAAATATTCTAAATCGCGACCACGAGGAAGATAACTTCTCATCGAAAATCATTATGAGCAAGCTCGGTAAATATGTGAATAAGCAAAATTATCACAAAGTCAAAGTCAAAGTCAAAGCACTTTATTTCAAGTAGGCCAGTTACAGGCACTTTTGAATTGTCAAAAGACAAAATAAAATATTACAAAATTATGGTGCTACAGTCCCAGTCACAAGACATAATAACTGTGAAAGTACCGTAGATGCCCATTCCAAGGCGTAGATCTCTATGGAGAAGAACGGGCAAGAAACTCCATGGACACTCTTTTTCAATTAGGTAATTATTACAAATCATTTGTTACATAATTCATGTTGAGATTACACATTATGTGAGAACGATGTAGCAAGTTAAAAGTGTCCATAGTAAATATAAAAAGACAATTCAGAAATAAAATTAGAATCAATTAAAATAAACCATGGCAGCTAAGAGATGACCAGTCCCAACCGACAGCGCCCGTTCACGAACATGACACATGTATCAGCACCATTCAGCTCAACCATTTTGAAGGGAGCTAAATGATCCGACACACGCGCCACCATCGGCGAGACATTTGAGTGGGCATGACATACTCTCAACCACCGGAGTCATTCAAGTCAATAGAAGACGTAGGTATCTAGACAATGATAGCTCTGAAGTACATGGTACTCACACAATGCTGGCTATGCTGCTATATAATACTAGAAAGATTAACTCTATATAATGCAAAGATAGTAGCAATCCTCATCAGCTCTGACAATAACAGTAAACGATACCTACGACAGTCTTACCAAAAAATAAAATTAAAAAAATACACATAAAAACGAAATTAAAAAATAATAATATTTAACCTGACAGCAAGCTAATTTTGGTAAAAGAACACGAACATTGTCTTGAGTTCAACACAGCGACCAACTATGCTTATCATCTAAATAATCATTAATAGAATAGTATGGCTTAGAACAGAGATTAGCTTTTACCTTTGCTTTAAATGCGTTAAATGGCAAATCTAGAAAAGAAGACGGTAACTTGTTGTAAAAAGTTATACCAACCCCAACGAATGAACTATGCACCTTATGAAGTCGATGAAAGGGAGCTCGTAATTTGTCCTTATTTCTGGTGTTAAAGTTGTGAATATCACTATTGTTACTGTACAAATGAATGTTCTGCCTAATATATAAAATGTTGGCGAATATGTACTGTGAAGCCGCTGTGAGAATACCAATCTCTTAGAGAAACACGCGCACCTAATTGGTAAATGGCACGAACAGCTCGTTTTTGAAGCACAAATATATTTTGAATATCAGCGGCTCTGCCCCACAGTAGAATACCGTAGGACATGATACTGTGAAAATAACTAAAGTAGACCAACCTTGCTGTATCAACGTCAGTGTATTGTCTAACCTTTCTGACGGCGTAGGCGGCCGAGCTAAGCCTACCCGCTAGGCTTGATATATGTGGCCCCCATTGAATTTTTGAGTCTACTGTTATACCCAGAAACACAGCTGAATCAACAGTTTCGAGCTTCTCATTGCCGATCACAATGTTGGGACCCAGATTTATAACATTGGGCAAAGCGAACTTTATGCATTTAGTCTTCTTGGCATTAAGAACAAGATTATTTGTTGTGAACCAATCTGTGACCATTGATAGTGCGTTATTCACGTCATCAAAAACTTGTCTATTCCTATCTACTTTAAAGATCAGAGAAGTATCATCCGCAAACAGTACAACGTCGCAAATATCCTTTAAATAGAATGGCAGATCGTTAATATAAACCAGGAATAAAAACGGACCCAGTATTGAGCCTTGAGGTACACCCAGCTCAACAGGTAACCTGGAAGATTTAGCGCCATTAACGTCTACGCATTGGTATCTATTAAGTTAATATGACTCAATTACATTTAGGGCTTCGTTTTGAACACCGTAATGGCGTAGTTTACGCAAAAGCGTATCATGGTGAACGCAATCGAAGGCTTTAGAAAGATCGCAGAAAACACCAATTGCATTTCGCGACTTCTCCCATGCGTCAAATATGTGTTTCAACAAAGCAACACCCGCATCTGTAGTCGAGCGACCCTTCGCAAACCCATATTGGTCATTGTGAAGGAGGCTCTGTAAGTTAAAATGTCTGAGTAACTGCTTAAGAATTAACTTTTCAAATATTTTGCTGAATGCAGGCAAAATAGAGATTGGTCTGAAATTACCAATATCATTTTTGCTACCGGATTTAAATAGAGGGATGACTTTACTGCTCTTCATGAGATCAGGAAAAGTACCCAAATCAATGCATTTGTTAAACGTAACAGCAAGATAGGGGGCCACAATGTCTATTATATTGCCCAAAAGTTTGGTAGATATGCCCCAGTAATCACCCGTGTTTTTAGATTTAAGAGAATTAAAAACATTAACTACATCACGAGGCGCTACATGCTCGAATCTCAATACATAACTACATTTAGGGACGCTACTATGCAATAGGTTTTCAGCCTTAGACGGCGACGAACTTAAGGAGCAAGTCGTCGTTGCAGGTATGCTCGTAAAAAACTCATTAAACGCCTCAGCTACGTCAGCTGGTTTATTAACTAATTTGTTATCAACCATGATCTCGAGTTGATTTTCTTTTTTAACCGATTTACCCGTTTCGTTGTTTATGATTTTCCAAGTGGCTTTTACTTTGTTATTAGAATTTTTAATAGTCTCACTTAGAAATTTTGATTTTGCAACACGACAAATCTTTTTAAATAATTTTGAATAATTTTTAACATATTCTAAAAAAATGTTATCAAACTTGTACTGTCTCAGACCATACAACTCATACAATCTCGCTCGGCTTTTATAAATGCCTGGTGTAGCCCATTGGTTGAAACCAGCGGAAGTCCCAGTAATGTTGATAGTTTTAGTTTTAAAAACGGATTTGTACTCATTTTGCACAACATCAAAAAGGGCCTCGTACATTTCATTTGGGTTCTCGTACTCTATTATTGACGGTATAACTTTAAGAGCTATATTATTTTTAAACTTACTGCAACGACTAACAGTATAAGGCCTGCATTCTACTTTGCGCGGCTTTTTACTTAATGGCATAGGGAAGCTAGCCATTAATCCACAGTGATCTGATGATAAATCACTTAACACCAATTTATTGTCGGCATCAAAATCACAAAATATATTATCAAGGCAAGTCGACGAAGACGCCGTGATCCTAGTTGGTTCGAAAAACAAATTAACTAAATTAAAAGATTTAAATAAGTTCAGAAGCCTAGTACTTAGTGGAGTAACATCTAAAATATTAACATTAAAATCTCCACATAAAATTATATTTTTACTACTGCATTTAATCTTATTAAGTGCATCCTCCATTGCAGATTCGAAACTAGTAAAGTCCCCTGAAGGGGGTCTGTAGACACAAATTATTATGTACCGCTCAAGTTCAACACAAGACAACTCGATAGTGCGCTCAATGGAAAGATTAACTAGGTCTAACCGTTGTTTACATTTTAACTTGTTTGAAACAAGAATTAAAGATCCACCGCGAATAGCAGTTTTTCTCACAAATGCACTCTGTACAGAAAATAAATCATCATTGATAAACACTACTTCATGCTCTTTCAACCAATGTTCAGTTAAACATAACACATGAACATCATAATATTAGTATCATAATGAGTATTCTCCATAAACAAGCTTAACTCTAATTCCTTGCCGGACAAACCCTGCATATTTTGATGTACAACATTCAACATATGCGACTCACCCGTTGTCGAAATAAAAAAACAATTTCTTGAACTTCATCCCTTAAGGGGGTAAAAAGGGATGTTAAAGTTTGAATGAAAAATAAATTGCTTAGTATCAAAATTAATTGAAATTTAGTCATTCTGCTCTTCAATACAATTAAAGAAACAGGTATTTAAGGCTGTTTTTTAATTTCATACCTCAAAATGGTAAAAAGGGGTGTTAAAGTTTGTATGAAAACTAAATTGTTTATTAACAAAAGTACTTGGAATTTAGTATTTATGCTCTTCCAAACAATTAATGAAACACATTTTTAAGGATTTTTTGGATTTCATCCCTTAATGTAGTAAAAAGGGGTGTTTAAATTTGAATAAAAATATACTGTTTATAGGCAATATTACTTGAAATTTAGTATTTCTGCTCTTCAAAACAATTAAACAAACAGTGATTTAAGGATTATTTGAATTTCATCTCTTTAGGTGGTAAAAAGGTGTGTTAAATTTTATGTGAATGATTACTTGATGTGCTCGGAGGGAAACAGTTTTCACTCAAGTACCACTGATACTGACTTTTCATCGAAAATCATGATGAGAAAAACCAAAAATCAAAATCAACTTTTTTTATTTTACATAGGCCTACATGGGAACTTATTAAACTTCGACAAAAGGTGCACGGTTCGGGTTAGTCGTTTCCTATGGAGAAGAACCGGCAAGAAACTCCATGATTACTCTTTTGAAAATGGTTTAGTTTTACAATATTTCCATGTTACAGCATTAGTACTTGGATATGGGAGGACAACGTAGGCCCGACAATAAGTCGTAAGAAATTAAAAAGACAAAAAAATATGTAAAATGAAATAAAAAGTTAACAAATGTTATCAATCATCTAGAAATCTAGAAGGCCTACAATGTTCACACATTCACAAAACAATCGGTAAAAGAATCTACACAAAGGTAAAAAAAAAACAAATTAATAAAAATAATAATAATAATGTCTAACAACATTAAATTTAACATTTGGCACAAATGTTGTTATCAGTGCTGTAACTATTCTTAGCAAAGGGCTATAAAGATGATTCAAAAACATTGTGAAAAGTCTAATTAAAAGAGAGAAAAAAAATGAGATTGAGAATAGTTGGAGACATCCACAAATTTGTGCTAAGCAAGCTCTGTGAATATGTGAATAAGCAAAATTATCACCTCTGTGGCACCGAAAATCCGCGTTTAATCCAGACTTAGTCATTACACCCGCTCAAAGTTACTGCATGGTGTGTTTTTTACTATGTCAACAAGTCTCAGACTCTTGAAGCCCTCAAAGGTAAAATCCGTCGGAATTTCTGGCAAGAGTGATGGCAAATGCCATAAACGGGCCCGAATGTTTATCAATTGTGGCGAAGCGACACATAGCCGTATCATTTTCTCGACTAAATGGAAAATGAATTCAAACAAAAATTAATATGGTCATAATAAAGTTGAGCAAATTTTGTGGTCTACGCGAACAAAGACCCGGGCGGAAAACTATGTTTGGATAATAATTTGCAATATCCCGCCAGATCTTGTTTTATTATTATTTTTTGGTTTTCTTGCAATGACAAGAATATTTACTTTTTAAAGTATTATATTATTTTATTTTAATTATTGTGAATGTGAAGACTATGTGGACTATTTGTTTTTTTTTGTTTTTAATTTATCTTAGTTTTTAATCGTGGTCTGGCAGTTTGAGTAGTTTTGCGGCCTACCCAAGTGTCCTTTCTTTGGTATTGTTCGTCGAATCGTTGAGCTCCTTAAATTCTGTGTTGAGCTGCTCGGTTATTGACAAATGCGTGCACTGACTGGACAGGTCCGCTCAATCTGGCTGGTTCTTTCCTCAAAAGACCATTTCAGACATCAATCTGCATGGTCTTCACATAATCTAACCAAGATTTTTGTCTGGACTTTAAAAGAGACTGTGACCTCTGAGTTTGTTTCGGCCTTTCTTCTCAGAGTAGTCAGATAAGAAACGCCGACCTCATCTAGTTTTAAAAATATGATCGACATGTAAAAGTGTTTGTACAAACCAACTGACAGAAATAAAATCATTTATCATTTATCTGGAAATAACGAAACAGCCAATATCGTGTAGTCCACACAGGCGAAGCTGCGGGCGGAAAGCTAGTAAAATATAAAACTACACTAATTATTCTTATTTCTATTTTTTTTCCTCCTTCTCACAGAAAGGCCCTGTGTCCCAGCAGTCGGAACACTAAAAAGGCAATAATGATAAATAAATTAATATATGAATAAATGGATAATGATTGCTATATTTTTACAGCATACCTAAACAACATGAACCCGGACTTTAAGGATGAGGAAGGGTTCCTGAAGACCGGAGACGTCGGCTACTATGACGATGACGGATACTTCTTCATCGTCAACAGAATCAAGGAGCTTATCAAGTTTAATGATATTTCTGTAAGCACCTTTATATACTTGTTAGAGAAAAGATTTGTTTATTCCTAAGCACTACCGGAACCCAATATTTTTCTTTGAAGTTATGAATTAATTAGCTACCTCTCTAAAATAACAAGGGAAAATAATAAGGGAACGCCATCTAGTGACGAGAGCAAGAACTAGTAGTAGCTAGTAGCGTCATCTTGTATCGAACAGCGTAACTAATATTCTCGAAAGCTCGTGTTCGTGTCGAATTAAACGTGCCATAATGTTCGGCTCGAACATTCTGAAAAGTTCAATTCGACACGAAGTTTCTCGTCGCTTCGGGAACAATGGGTTCGAATGATGAATATCCTGGAAGGTTCTCAACATTTCTGGAACAGTATGGAACGTTCCAGGAACATCTTCCGTGCTTTATAAGGGGCGGTCGGGATTACGTGAGTCCCACTCTACTAATCTCCACACTGCCGCAAACACATTGGGCTAGTAGTGCCGGCTCTGGAGAATCGAGGTAAACCCCGAAAAAAATCAGGCAGTCCTCTTCTCAAGGAGCGATCGATGACGAAACCCCTCCCTACCCATCCAACCCTCCCCAGACCCATAAATATGCATGGCAAGCCAATCCGTTGGGAGGAGCAAGCCAAATTTCTAGGTGTCATTAACCACTTATCCTTCGCTCGCACTAATGATGACCGCTCGCAACGGCCTGTCCCTCAAGTTAAGATGCGAATATTCACCGCCGTCATCCAACCCATTGTGACTTATGCGTTGTCTTCGCCCACACAACGCTACCTCCACAAGATGCAGATGCTCCAAAACCGATTCCTCCATAAAGTCACGAGAGCCTCCTGGTACACCCTAAATCAAGAACCTCATGTTGACCTCAGAATCCCTACAATTCAGGAGTTCATGAAACGCCTTTTAAAGAATTTCTTTGAAACTGCGGTCAGTGATATTAATCCCCTAATCAAAGCGGTCTCCCGCTACGAAGCCTCCCAAATCTCAAGAAAATTCACCAACCAAGGCATACTCTCATCGTTCCCAACGATGCCACCACACTGCTCCAAGAGAGTCGCAGGGAGACCAGCACACTTAGAAGACACAAACCGCCTTCGTTCCATCCCCACCGCCGAGGCCCGCCGCGAAGTCCCCGTCAAGATATTCAAGCCAGCCAATTAACTAATTTTCATACTAGTTTTACTCCTTTTTACCCCCAGATAGCGCCAGCTGAATTTGAAGCACTACTTGTCCAACACCCTTCGGTTCGCGAAGCAGGCGTAGTGGGTAAGCCACACCCGACGCACGGAGAGGCTCCTGTGGCCTTCATAGTTCTGCAGCCAGGATGTAATGCTACTGAAGAGGAACTTGTCCAGCATTTGGATAGCAGGGTGAGCTGAATTTAGATTTTTCTAGCGGTTTCACTCCAGTGGGCTATTCCAAAGGAACTTTACGCTTTTTCGGGATCACTTTGTATTGAAGAAAATGTTTTTAAAATTAGATACCAATCTTCGGCGATTATCCCCACACCCAAACTTTACCTGTTTCTAGGGGTCTTTAAGTCAAGAGTGAATAGGTTTCTTCTAGGCAAGCGTGCTCTATCGTCGACCACATCATCGCTTACCATCAGGTGAGATAGTGGTCAAGCGCAAGCCTATAGATAATAAAAAAAAAAAAAAAAAAAAATACCTATGCGTGTAGATGTAGATAGATATTAGTTTAGATACTTTAGTTTAATAAACACTGGAATATGCCTGAAATAGCAGATTGCGGGTTTAGCCTTGACACTGGATTACAAAACAGGCCACTGGCACTGGCTTCTAACGCGTGGCAAGCCAATGTTGGTGGCCGGTGTTAAGGCCAGTGTTGTTGGTCAGTGCTTTTATTCTGTCTAAGCGTGAGGCCTCATAGGTGCGATGCGTTGCGTCATCGCATTGTCAACGCTGCGGCGAATAACACTTTTTTGTTTTGTAACCATCTAAAGAAAACCGCAGAGGAATGTGACAAGCATTACAATAAAAAAACACCTATATACTCGTATATACAAAAGTAGCTCAAGAGAAAGAAAATGGATATCTTTGGAGGAGGCCTGTACCCGTCTGCAGGGGTTATTGTAGACAGGCGAAATATTACAAATAGAATAGAATCGAATAAAAATATATATTGTAACTACTGTTACTGTGTGTTGTTAGTTCTTTTGTCTTTGTACAACAACTAAAATAACAGAACAAAATATAAATTTATTGCTTCTTATATGTCTATAAATAATTACTAGATGCTAGAAAGATTAAGTTATGAGTAGTATCACAGATAATATAATACTGTAAAGGGGGTTGCGTTGACTGGAAGTCGAGGACGTCACTCGTTCCGGCAGACAGGAAAACTCCAGTGTTTTGGCAGAACGATTTATTTAGTAATTTCCAACAGTTATGGATGATTACAGAATTAAGAGTGATTTATACAATACAGTATTTATAGTAGGCTTCCACCAACTTCACCACGCCCGCTTGGACAAGGGAGGCGGTAGATGACCTCTCACCCAAAAAAATAAGTAAAAGTCACGAAAACTAGCTAGCTAGAGAGTCCTACGCACTTTTCCAAGTAGGATGAAGTGGTTGGTGCACTTGGTTAGTAGAAATCTTAAACAAAACAATGTTTGTAGCGAAGGTCACTCATTCGCGGTAAATCTTAACACCGAGATTTAGAAAACCGAGGTAAGCGAACAGCGACATCTAGTATTAATCTTGCGAACTATTTACAAGACAATCAATGATATTAACACAATTGGTTGTTTACGCTTACTTGTTGGTAATAATTTACAGCTTTATACGCAGATGGCGTTAGTGGTAGTAATTAGATCTGTTACAATACTAGTTAGCATAGTAATAGTAGTATAAAGTAAAGAGTTGTTTATGTAAAAATTAAAATATATAATAATAAGTATATAAGATACAGAGTTAAGTTATTTAATATAAAAGATCTACAGGAAATAAAAGGTATTTTTTTTGTGTCATGCCGCATCATGATTTGCGCGACGTTTTTACGGATCGACGGACGACAGACGAAGCGAAGGGAGGGCGATGCGCTGCGCTGTCGGAGATCCGGTGTGACGACGGACAGTGTTTGTTCCGATCCATTGTCGAATCTGAAATACACACTGAGACGCTGCCACACGACGTCTGCTGCGACGACTTGCGTCGCGCACTTGCGTTGTCGCAACGCAGCTGTGGCATGCAATGCGTTGATCCGTTGCGACGATGCAACGCAACGCACTAATGAGGCCTCAGCCAAAGATTTATTTTTTGCTGTATAAATATATTCAAATTATGATCGCCTTCTTCCAGGTAACGTTCAGAATGCGACTAGCAGGTGGTGTGCGCTTCATCGAGCGTCTACCACGAGGAGCTGGAGACAAATTAGACAGGAAAGAGCTGCTGCAGCGGCTGCTGGATGAAGATGCTAACTGAGACGAATGACGAAGAGTTATCGTCCTCCTCGTGTCGTGTTTCTGAACTGTATGAGCCTTGTTATAAGTAGTTCTTAGCGAGGGTACCACCAGTAATAAACTAGCCTTGGAGCAAAACGGTTGTGTTTAATTACTACCAACATATCATTTATCTACCCACGTAAGCGTATAAAATGGCGAATTTCATAGGCAATTTAAGCATTTTCGACCATAAACTTCACGAATGGGAAGTATTTGACGGCAGACTGACGCAGTTTATTAAGTTGAACAATATTTTGGACGTCAACAAAAGTGCAATGTTGTTAACGCATTTGTCGGACGAATCCTACCGTTTGTGGGTTAAAATTTCCTTTATGGGCTTCCCCTCTGTACGATTTCCAACACTCGGAGCCCCATGGTTATGGAGATATCCATGGTTAAAGTTTTCAGGTTAGACTAAAAATTTTGTGAATGTCCATCGTTTTAAGGGGCGGGGAGGGAGGGAGGGGAAGGGTGGTATTGGGGCTACCCTTCTGCACAATCTCCACCCCACGGAACCCCATGTATATGGAGATACATGGTTAAAGTTTTTACGATTACTATTTAAGCAACAAAGTCGACGGAGCCCCGCTGCGCGCGGCTCCTATTTCTGTCTGAAGGGTCTAAAGTAACCTAACACGAAGGAGATGACGTTGCCGGAGCCGAGTTGCGGTCTAAAATGTCGAACCGCCCAAATAATAGCAAGCAATTCTAACTCAATCACAGGGTATCGTGTCTCAGCTGGTTTCAAGTTACGGCTGGCGTACGCGACTACCTTGCTATTGCTTAGACAGCACGGCGCCTAAACCTAGTTTTGATGCGTCAGTTTGTAACGTAAAAGTATTATTATCGCTGAAGTCTGGATAGTCAAGTATAGTTGGACTAACAAGGATCTGTTTTAGCTTGTAAAATGCACGCTCGCATTCATCACTCCATACGAACGCTACTTCTTTTTTACATAACGTATTCAAAGGATAGGCTATGTCGGCATACTTTGGAATAAAACGCCTATAATAGTTAGCAAATGCAACAAATCTCTTGACTTCTTCTACATTCTGCGGGACAGGGTACTTTTGCAGGCATTCTACCTTTGATGGATCGGGAAATATACATTTAGAAGTTATCTTATGTCGTAAATATACGATTTCTTTACGTAAAAATTCACACTTTAACGGATTTAGTTTAAAATTCACTCTTCTTAGGCATTCTAAAATTTTTATAAGATTCTTGTTTTGTGTTTCAAGACAATTTCCTACGACAATACAATCATCTTGATATATGAAGCATGATTCATAATTTAACCCTGACATTGCTATTGTCATGAGACGAGCAAAAGCACTAGGCGATGTCTTAAGTCCCATTGGACATCGTTTTATTTGATACTGCTTGTCTGTTGTAAATGCAATAAACTTCCTAGACTTTTCTTCTAAAGACAGCTGATAGTAACCTTGACTGAGATCTAATTTTGAAAAATAGATGTTATTAGATAACGAATCTAGGATCTCAGTGATGTTAGGTAAGGGAAATTTATCATCCTGTATCCTATTATTGAGTTGGCGATAGTCCACTACAAGTCTCCATTTCCTTTCTCCTGACCTATCTGCCTTTTTAGGTACTAATAGATCTGGGCTTGACCATTCTGAAATAGTCTTTTCAATGATATCGTTTTTAACCATTTCATCTATTTGTATTTGTCTTTGTCTTTGTTTATGTTTTTTCTATCATTATTAATAGAATTTAATTTTTAATCTGTTTTAGTAAGGCTAGTATTTAAACGAGCGAAAAAAAATTCAAATTAAAGGTGTAAAAAATACTGAATATGGCTTACTGAAATACTAAGTGGGCGACAAACAGTGGGCGAATACAAATGTTTAAAACAGCGACTTGAAAATATAAGTTTGTCGACAGGGCTCCTTTTTCTGTCTGCAGGGTCTAAAGTAACCTAACATGAAGGAGATGACGGGAGCTAAGTTCGCTCGCTTTGCTCGCTCACTTCAGCTCCCGTCATCCCCTTCGAACCTAACCTATCCGTGTCGGGGTGCCCTAAGTGCCCGAGCTCGCTTCGCTCGCTCTTGGATACGAATAAACCCGAACTCCCGCACTGCACAGTGATGTCGCCTCGATAGTTGTTCAGCTATTTTCAAAATAATAATATTCTAAAATAGAAAAATAGAAACCCAAATACAATTAAAGTATGTAACAATATTATTACCGCAGCTCACAAAAATCTCCTAAAAGGTATTACTCAAATCGGATAAATAGTTGCTTACTTAGTATAATAGTCGCCCATTCAGTATATTTTTCCCTCGGTTAATAATTTCCCTTTTAGTAATTAAGATTATCAATAATCAATATATCTCTGTCACTATTCTAATGTTAAGAAAAATATTGTAAAAATTCCTTGTCCTTCCAATTACATTGTTTGAGCCCCTGCCGCCTGTGATACAGGATTACCTAGTACAGGCACCTAACATTGTTGTACCCACTTTATATATAAGACCTTTTAGTATATTTTACCAATTTGAAGTTTGAATAAAGATTATTATTAATATCCTTTATTAAATTACTTTCTTATTTCTTACATTTTTAAATATTTTTACAAAATACATACAAAAAAGAAAAACATTTAAAAATATAAAAAATAGTAGCCCACCGGTATCGGGAACAGGGTCCAAGCTACCGGTGGTCAGGGCTCCTGAGAGAGGAACCTCCTAACGATACGCGCCGTGTCCAGGAGTACCGCTTTCTGGATCGAGCCCTTGATCCAGCTGCCCAACGAGAGCCTCCTCAGATGTTCGTCGAGGCTCTTGGCTATTATGCCATTGGCCGTAACGACTATCGGCACAATGATTGCAGTATTCACATCCCACATGTCGACAACCTCGCGAGCCAGATCAAGATACTTGCTTTTCTTATCTCTCTCAGCCTTCACGAGGTTCTCGTCATGGGGGACCGCTATATCAACAATCATTGCGCGATGCTCTAGTCGGTCTATCACCACTATGTCAGGCTTATTGGCAACAATAGTCCTGTCAGTGATGATAGACCGATCCCAATACAACGTGACATTGCCATTCTCGAGAACTGGGTCGGGCTCATACCTATAGTAAGGCACTTCCGATTCCACAAGATTGTATTTAAGAGCAAGTTGCTGATGGATAATCCTGGCTACAAGGTTGTGTCTATGCAAATAGTCTCCGTTAGCTAGACTAGAACAACCGGAGATAATGTGACGGATGGATTCCCCAGGCCGGTGACATGCCCGACAGATGTCAACCGTGCCATCTTTCACAATGTATTTCCGGTAGTTGTTCGTCATCATAACTTCATCCATAATCGCAAAGACAAAACCTTCGGTTTCCCCGAAAAGGTCACCAAATCGCAACCAGGCCACGGACGCCAAAAAATCTAATTTAATAATAATAATAATATGGCCTGACTTGTCAAGGTTGACAACTGAAAAATTTTCATCCCTGTTTTTTATGAATTTAAATTTATCAAACCGTTATAATTTCCATATAAGAGCCTAATAAAAACAATTTTAATAATGTATTATCCGTGTGTATATAATAAAACAAGAAGAAGAACGCAATAAAAATTTTTCGGCATGATCCAAGCAACACAATTTCAACCTAAGCAGAAATGTTGACAAGAAGCCAGGCCCGAGCCAAAAACACACGCCTAACACCTCCGGCCTCGTCGCCCAGCTCCGCCTCGCCGCCACCGGAACCCAGCCCCATCGTGAGTGCTGTGACGCCGGCCGTGGCAGTTGCGTCGAGCTCGAGCGACGAGTACTTCTCGCCGCCGACGACACCACCACCTGCGCGTCGACGGGGAGGATGCCGGCCGCCGGACCGCTTAGGACCTCGAGGCTTACCGGTCTCTGATAGGGTCCCAGCACCCGGCGGAAGTGTGCAGCGCATGAAATGGACACAATCCATTAATGAAAATGTCATGCGCGCATACTTTGGGGCTACAGAGGGAGGAAACAACCTGACCGCGTACCGTGTCCGGATGCTCTCTTTGTTTCAGGTGCTTGAGCCAGCCGTCAACGTTTCGGCCCAACGACTTTCGGATCAGGTGCGGGTCATCCAGCGTAATCGTATGTTGGATGATACTGTACTTGATCGCCTCCGAACGGAAATGAGTAACCGTGTCACTGCCCCATCGTCGCAGGCTGTGGTGCCACCACAGCCCAACCATATTCCCATCCACGCTGACGAGGAGAGTAGTGACAGGGTTACAAACGTAAGTACCCAGTGCAATGAGCAATTGAGGAGTGCTTTGGAGTGTGCTATTCGGGAATATCGCTACATGCCACCCGAACTTAGGCCACGATTACCTCGTTTGCCCATGCATAACAAAAATAGGGCGCTGGTGGCTGTTCTGGATTCGCAGTTGTCAAACTATTTTGATGACTGCGAAGACCTCACTGATACACATTCGATCATGTACTGCGCGGCTGTAGCGGCATGTCGTGTAGCCCACGTCAGATTTGCAGATGACAGGGCTACACGACCGAAACCAGCCGTACCGGCTTGGCAGTGCAGGATCGAACGTCGTATTGGTGGGGCCAGAACACTCATTGGCAAACTAATTTGTTTCAGGGAGGGCAATAATCGCCCAAGAGTGATGCGCTTTGTGAGACGAGCATTTTTGGGGACTGACGTCAGCCCCCAAGACTATATATCCCGTGTCACAGAGCGCATCGACTTCCTGAAACAAAAAGTGTTAGCATGGGCAAACCGTATTCGTAGGTACAGGCGGAGAGTGGAGCGATATACCCAGAACCGTACATTCCAAAGTAATGAAAGGTGGGTTTATCGGGCTTGGGAGCGACCCGACCAAGGTGTGACTGATACGCGCCTGCCGGATGATGACGCTATGTGTACATTCTGGCGCAGCATCTGGTCGGTGCCTGTCAGTCACACGGAAGGTGAATGGACTCGGGAGGTCGAACGAGCGTGCGATCCAATACAAGAAATGGGGGCTATCACGATCAGCCCCCAAGATGTAGCCCGTGCAGTCCGTCCGTTGCCAAACTGGAAATCTCCAGGGCCGGACGGGCTGCACAACTTCTGGATTAAGTGGCTACAAAGGTCGCACGCTCGTTTGGCATCTCAGTACCAGGCAGCCTTGGAGTCTGGTTCGCTACCCAAGTTCCTTACAACAGGAATTACCCACCTGCTCCACAAGGCTGGTAGTACCGCGGAACCCAAAAATTATAGACCTATTACATGTTTACCGACGGTCTATAAGGTTCTAACATCCATTTTGAGAGTTAAAATTAATAAACACGTCGATAATAACTCCATCATGTCGGCCTCTCAGAATGGATGTAGGAACGGGTCCCGCGGTACTAAGGAGCTACTCCTTATTGATATGGCCATTAGCCAACAGGTTCGGCGTTCCCGAAAGGATCTGTCGACATGTTGGATAGATTATAAGAAGGCCTATGACTCGGTGCCTCATACATGGCTCATGAGGGTGCTAGAATTGTATAAAATAGATATAACTCTACGCACCTTCCTGATGTCGTGTATGGGGCAATGGAGCACAGTCCTTCGCTATCCAGGATGTCGAAATATCCAGAGGAATAGCGAACCTGTACGGATCGAGCGAGGTATATTCCAGGGCGATAGTTTGAGTCCACTTTGGTTTTGCCTAGCCCTGAATCCTCTAAGCACGCTGCTGGAGAATTCAGGGCTGGGCTATCGGTTGAAGAGAGGTGGTCAGGTTATATCTCACCTCCTTTACATGGATGACCTGAAGCTCTTTGCCCCCAGCAATCTTCAGCTGATGGAGCTACTGAAGGTAACTGAAACTTTTAGTAGTGCCATCAGGATGGAGTTTGGTGTGGACAAATGTGCGGTCATGCATGTAAAGCGAGGGGAGATTGTGGAATCCGTAGGAATTCAACTCGCGGATTCCATAAACCTGAGATCCCTCTCTCCAAACGAAACCTATAAGTATTTGGGTATGTCGGAAGCGTTAGGTATCAGCACTACTGACATGAAGCAATCGTTGAGGGAACGCTTCTTTGGCCGCCTGAAGAAGGTATTCAATAGCCTTCTTTCGGGCGGAAACAAGGTGCGCGCCTTCAACGGTTGGGTCATGCCGGTATTGATGTACTCTTTCGGCATACTCAAATGGACTCAAACGGAACTTGACGCCCTGGATAGACGGGTCCGTACACTGCTGACTGCATATCGAATGCATCACCCACGATCGTCGGTCATGAGATTGTATATCCCGCGGAAGTGTGGAGGCCGAGGCTTTTTAAATGCCAAAAACCTCCACAACCGCGAGATATGCAATCTCAGGGAATATTTTATAAACACAGACGTCGGTATGCATCGAGATGTAGTAGCAGTAGACAAGGGACTCACCCCACTCTCCTTGGCGAATGAGAACTGGCGCAGGCCTGTAGTGCTTGACACTAACGACCGCAGGGAGGTATGGCAAAGTAAGGAGCTTCACGGACGCTTTTTCCGGGCCCTACATGGGTCCGATGTAGACCAATCAGCGTCCGTAGCCTGGCTGCGTTTCGGTGACCTCTTTGGAGAAACCGAAGGTTTTGTCTGTGCAATTATGGACGAAGTTATCATGACGAATAACTACCGGAGATTTATCGTGAAGGATGGCACGGTTGACATCTGTCGGGCATGTCACCGCCCGGGTGAATCGATCCGCCACATTATCTCTGGTTGTTCTCGACTTGCTAACGAAGAGTACTTGCATAGGCACAACCTTGTAGCCAGGATTATCCATCAGCAACTTGCTCTGAAATACACTCTTGTGGAATCGGAGGTGCCGTACTACAGGTATGTGCCCGACCCAGTTCTCGAGAATGGCAATATCACATTGTACTGGGATCGGTCCATCATCACTGACAGGACTATTATCGCTAATAAGCCGGATATAGTGGTGGTGGACCGAATCGAGAGGCGTGCAATGATTGTTGACATAACTGTTCCGCATGACGGGAACCTCGTGAAAGCCGAGAAAGATAAGCAAATCAAGTATCTTGACTTGGCTCGCGAGGTTGTCGACATGTGGGATGTGGACACAGCGATCATTGTACCGATAGTCGTGTCAGCCAATGGCTTAATAGCCACGAGCCTCGACCAACACCTTAGGAGGCTCTCGTTAGGCGGCTGGATCAAGGGCCTGATCCAGAAAGCAGTATTGCTGGACACGGCTCGCATTGTTAGGAGGTTCCTCTCTCTGGAGCCCTGACCGCCGGTAGCTTGGACCCTGTTCCCGATACCGGTGGGCCTCTATTTTTTATATTTTTAAATGTTTTTCTATTTTTGTGTTTTGTAAAAATATTTAAAAATGTAATTGATAAGAAAAGAGTTGAATAAAGGAGATAATAATAATAATATATATTTATTTACTCAAAAAACAGTAGGTAGGTACAGTACAAGTAATATTAATATTATTCAGTAATTTATTAATATTATTATTATTACTTCGCACCCGTCATCTCTTCGAACCTAACCTGTCCGTGTCGGGGTGCCCTAAGCTCCCGAGCTCGCTTCGCTCGCTCTTGGACCAATTCACATTTTTTTACCTCTCTAATTATATTTAAGTAAAAAACATATCTAATATCTCCATAACCATGGAGTTCCGTGGGGTGGGGATAGTACAGTGGGGTAGCCCCCCTACCCCCCTTGCCCTCTCTCCCACCCCACCCCTTAAAACGACGGACATTTATGGAAATTTTTAGTCTAACCTGAAAACTTTAACCATGGATATCTCCATAACCATGGGGCTCCGAGTGGTGGGGATTGTACTCCCTTGTACGATCCCCACCAAACCACTCGCCCCTCTCCCCCCACCCTCCCTGCGCCAAAAATCAGCGGCCCATAAAGGAAAGTTTATCCGTTAGGCGTAAGGTATGCATCTTAGAATAGGTAGAAAATAAAAACAAAAGTTTTTTATGCATCTTTTATTAACTCGTATTGTTCATACCCAACCATTAACGATTCAGCAACCGTTCTCCTAAGACCGATTCGCCATTGGACTGTTCGTCGACAGAATGATTCATTTATTTCCGTTTCACCAGCAGGGACTTTCACCTATGGACATTTCGCCGACAGAACCTTTCATATGCGTCACTTTCGACGACAGCCCTTTCCAGCTACTAAATGTTTCACCGACACGACGATACACCTATACCTCTTTAAATACAGACCTTTCCATCTACGACGAAGAATTCGCCGTCAATCTTTAGATAAACAATATTACAAAAAATGCACATTTCTATCTACAGCTTACTGTGTCTTTACTAAGAGAGCAGGACCAACAATTTGCCCTAGAGAATTTATACTTTGCTTACAACTCAAAAAACTTAATATAAAAAAAAATTGTCCAACCTATAAAAAAAGCATTACCTAGATACTTATTTATGTAGTTTTAATTACTTACATCCTATTCTATTAAATAAAAATAAAACAATAAAATTATCGTAAACCGCACTTATACCTATAAAGATAAAGATAAAGATAAAGATAATTTATTTGTCTAAACATGTGTTTACATACGTTATGCATGCAAGATGTTCACTTATTACCTATGTACCGCAGTTGCATCATTATCCTTTATTTACTATCTATTACACCGGAAATGATCTATATAAATATTGCGCTACAACTCATTTATTTTGCATACAAGGAACACATTAAAAAGTTGCCAGTGATAATAAAGTAGGCGCTAGCACTTACCGAGTAATTTTAGAAAAATTAAATAAATGCGGGTAGTTTCATAATTATCATCAATAACATTTTTCTTTACTTGTTTCTGGGTGTTGTGCGTCTTCGTCTTATCTAAATGAACTATTTAATGAATTTACAATGAGTGACTGTGAACTTGTGAAGTCTAATCGTGGTAAAGATATTTTATTCCATGAAGGTTACTGCTATCATCTAAATAATAGGCGTGATTCGAAGTTTTACTGGCGATGTTCGCGAAAAGATTCGGCTCGGTGTGACGTGTTTGTAACAACTCTGTTCACGGCAGATAACACTCATATTGTGATGTCACAAAATCATAAACGTGCACATTTGCCAGATCCTGGAAAACGGCTAGAATTCAGACTGAAGGAAAATTTAAAAGAAAAGGCCAACAGCTCGATGGATACACCTGCACAAATCATTCAGCGGTGCATCCAAGTTGTAACCAGTACTTCTTCTCCTCATATGCCTAATAAGGATGCGATGAGGAAGATGATACAACGAGAACGGAATAATAATTTACCAAATATTCCAAAAGATATCCGGCAAGTTGAGATTCCCGAAGAATATAGTATGATTAATGGTGAACCATTTCTCATGGGTCATTTTATTGAACATGCTGAAAGTATTATCGTTTTTTGCACGAGAGAAAATTTAAAATTGCTGAGTGAGGCAAGTTTTTGGCTAATGGATGGGCCATTTGACAGCTGCTTTCTCCCATTTTGTCAAATTTATACGATACATGCCATCGTCGGAGCACCGGAAGGGACCAACAAAATAGCTCCCCTAGCATATGGTTTGCTCTCGCATAAATCAGAAAGATGTTACACGATTTTCCTAGAAAATTTAAAATGTCAAGCTTCAAATAAGTTGAAAGTACAACTGAACCCTGAAATCATCTTAACTGATTTTGAACCTGCGGCAATGAATGCCATCAAAAATGTTTTCCCGCGCTGTTTAAATAAACTATGTTTTTTTCATTTATAACAAAGTATATATCGGCACATTCAATCAGCTGGTCTCGCATCCCGCTATAACAATGATCCAGTATAACATGCGACACATCGGTGCACTGGCGTTTTTAGAGCCAACAGAAATCGGTGATGCATTCAATATAATAAAAACCGACATAATTCCCGAGGAAGCAAACAACGTAATTAAGTGGTTCGATGAATATTATGTTAATGGATCAACAATAATCACAAAATCTGTTAGCTGTAAAATGACAGTGAAACAACGTCAACCTCGTTTCCCACCTCGCATGTGGTCAGTAAATGACAGTCTTATGAAACATGTGCCGTTAACGCAAAATGCCCTTGAATCTTGGCACAACCGCTGGAACTCATTATTGAGTCGCCGAAAATGGAATATATTTTTAACTATTAATGAATTCATAAAGGAACAACATCACACGGAAGGCATTATTGAGAAAATCAAATCCTCGGAGCCAATACTTAAGCGTAAGCGCAGTGAAACAGGGTATAAAGAAAGAATCGAGCGGCATTTATCTGATAAAAATGGGATGGACATGAAAACCTATTTAAGTGGCTGATTCAGTAAATTAAAAAATATGCTTTTTTTGTAGTTTGTTTTATTGTTATGTTTTGTTTAGTTTATTTATATGAAGGGGTCAAAACTGACTCCAAATGGTTCATGTAATATAACACGGCTGCTGCATCCTTTTTCTTGGCTCAACTTTGGCGTGACATTCTCTAGGGCTGTAGTATTATATGATCTATGTCTAGGGTAAATAGCCGGCCCTAATATTTTACGGCCGAACCCAATAACCTACCTATCACCAGCCTTGGCATACTGGAGATAGCAAAACAAATGAAACAATATGAAAATTATATAGGTTTTCTGTTGTTTCATTTGTTTTTCTATTTCCAGTATGTGATAGATAGCTGGTTATTGGGTTCGGCCGATAGTAAAGACACAGTAAGCTGTAGATAGAAATGTGCATTTTTTGTAATAATGTTTATCTAAAGATTGACGGCGAATTCTTCGTCGTAGATGGAAAGGTCTGTATTTAAAAGAGGTATAGGTGTATCGTCGTGTCGGTGAAACATTTAGTAGCTGGAAAGGGCTGTCGTCGAAAGTGACGCATATGAAAGGTTCTGTCGGCGAAATGTCCATAGGTGAAAGTCCCTGCTGGTGAAACGGAAATAAATGAATCATTCTGTCGACGAACAGTCCAATGGCGAATCGGTCTTAGGAGAACGGTTGCTGAATCTGCCGCGAGTGATCACGAAACGTTAATTCCGGAACCATCTTCACCCCCAGGTCCCGCACATGCGTGACTCGTGACATGACCTAAGCTTCCATTTCATACTGATTATCTGTTATGCCATGCATCAGGTGGCAGCAGTAAGTTCATTTTTGCAAGTGGAGGACTTGCCAAAGTTGCGACAACTAGTAGCGTGAAGTTTTACTGAAAACCCTTATTAAACTAACCCTAGTTGCCTTTATGATAGCAGTTGTGGCCCAGTGGTAACGGCCGCGACTTACAATTTGTAGGTCGTGGGTTCGAACCCAGGCAGTTGCTTTCATCATCATCATCATCATTTCAACCGAAAGACGTCCACTGCTGGACACAATTTGTAGGTCGTGGGTTCGAACCCAGGCAGGTGCTTTCATCATCATCATCATCATTTCAACCGAAAGACGTCCACTGCTGGACATAGGCCTCCCCCAGGCGTCGCCACATTGACCGATCCCGTGCGTCTCGCATCCAGCGCCTTCCCGCAACCTTAACCAGGTCATCGGTCCACCTGGTGGGAGGCCTTCCAACGTATCGTCTTCCGGTTCGGCAGGTGCTTTACTTTTTGTAAATTATTTCATCACCACTGCTCTCAAAAACGGTGAAGGAAAACATCGTGAAGAAACCGGCATGTCCTAGAACCAAGAAATTCTAAGACATGTGACATCCACCTACCCGCACTAGGCCCGCGTGGTGTTTTACGGCCCATCTCCTCTCACAGAGAGGAGGCCTGTGTCCCAGCAGTGGGAACATTAATAGGCTGATGATGATGATTTATCAGTTTTGTATTGTTTTCTAGCAAATTAAATTTAACTCTGTAAAGTTTTTTCAACCGGCACCTAGTATAAAAAGTGTACAACTCGTAAATTTAACACTATAACTCTTCTCAGTTGGCATCTTCATCCAGCAACCTCTGCATCAAGTCCTTTCTGTCTAGTTTGTCTCCAGCACCTCGTGGTAGACGCTCGATAAAGCGCACACCGCCTGCTAGTCGCATTCTGAATGTTATCTGGAAGAAGATCATTCTTCATAGGACTCGAAAAAAGTATTGTCCTTGATAAAAGCGGTAAGTGCTCAAAACCAGCGCCAAAGGTAATTTTTATTTACATTTACAGACCCCAGGAGAAGGTGTGCAGTAAGATTATAAGATTATACACAGATGCACACTGAGATTAGGGACAATTTATAAGTTTTGAAGATGTGTTGGTATAGTTGCATATCTAAAACTTCAGAATGAAAGACTTTCATCATCATAATCTTAGAGCCCTTGTCATGTGTTACTTGCGGTCGGTGAAGGCTTTATTATTATTTCAGAACCACTAAGAAATTTTAACTGCAGTGGACAAATGCTATATTATTTTACTTTGCTTACCCTGCTATTTACATGCTGGACCAGCTCCTCTTCAGTAGCAGTACATCCTGGCTGCAGTACAATGAAGGCCACAGGAACCTCTCCATGCTTCGGGTGTGGCTTACCCACTACTCCTGTTTCGCGAACCGAAGGGTGCTGGAGAAGTAGTGCTTCGAATTCTGCTGGCGCTATCTGGAGACGAAATTGAGAAAGAAAATATTAGAATGTACTCGTATCGTACTGGAGTGGTTATAAGGCTGGTTAATTTTAGGTTTCTTAGAAGAAAAACAAGTGCGAGTCGGACTCGCGCATGAAGGGTTCCGTACCAATATCGCAAAAAACGGCAAAAAAATCACGTTTGTTGTATGGGAGCCCCACTTAACTATTAATTTTATTCTGTTTTAGTATTAGTTGTTATAGCGGCAACAGAAATACATCATCTGTGAAAATTTCAGCTGTCTAGCTATCACGCCTTTCCCCGGATACAGCCTGGTGACAGACGGACAGACAGACAGATGGATCGCGGAGTCTTAGTAATAGGGTCCCGTTTTTACCCTTTGGGTACGGAAACCTAACAATTGAAGACTAAATACAAAGCTCCTTAGAAAGTTTTAGGAAAAGTTTCACTTTACATGTATAAGAATGGTATCATGGATGTCATGGTAAAAAAATAGCCTATTAGCAAGGTTTTGAAATTTGAAATGAAATCGAGATTGACTGACTAAGGTGTGTGCTCTTTACTACATTTTAAAACTTTTCAGTTTTACAACGATCTCTCCATCTGATCATTTAAATGGCACCTCCATTTTATAACCTTAAACGATATTAGTATTTGCGAGACAGTCAAACTAAGCAAGATAAATTTGAGGATCTCTTCATCGACAGATAACAGAGACCTATTACTCATGCTCTATCAAAAATGCTCCCATAAGAGTCCCTACAACTTTCACGAGCCAAAAACAGAAAACAGCAAGTTTTTCAGCGAAAATTTCTCAATAACTTTAAGATATATGATAAATAATATAATGACAAAAATTAAAAAGACATAGATCCGTCGTCTACAAGCCCATGAGCGAAATTGAATGCCTCGCGCGAGCGCAACGGTTTATAATGCAATATTTAGACAAAAATAAAATATAAAATTGGATTCGATTGATAAACACCTCAAATTTCAAATTATTTACCAGTTATTTTTATATTCAACATATTCTTACACGTAGGCGACGCTTTCGCACATGATAAAATTTCCTTTTTTCCGCTTGGACAATATTATTTTTTAAGTACAAATACTATAAACTTTAAAAAACAAAATTGGTGGCTTACTAGTATACTATGTGCCCAGTCCACACCATTTTTTGCAGATTGTTATTCGCCACCAGTAAGCTGAAAAGGCAATTGAAAAACCTGGTGTTTCGGGATTACGTAAAAACGTGTGTTGGGCATTTAATTTTTCTAATTTAAATTGAGCAGTAATCAAAAATGTGTAATGTATATTTACTAGATAACTATGTGACGCAAAAAGTTGCATTAAAAGATTTATCATATATTTTGTAGTCATTGAGAAATTCGCGCTGAAAAAGTAGCTGTTTTCTGTTTTTAGCTGCTCTTAATCCAGTAAGTGAAATGTATACTTACAGAAATATCATTGAACTTGATCAGCTCCTTAATTCTGTTCACGATGTAGAAGTATCCTTCATCATCATAGTAGCCGATGTCTCCGGTCTTCAGGAACCCTTCTTCATCCTTACAGTCGGGGTTCACGTTGTTAAGGTATGCTGGAAAAATATCAGGGTCATCAGTAATGACAAGCTTATAATACTAGCCTGACAATCCCATTGCAGGGCAAACGCCTCTTCTCATACAGCGTTGACCCCTTGAGTGCCTGAAACGTGGACCTACGCGAGACACAATGGCTTTTTAGGGTTCCGTACCCAAAGGGTAAAAACGGGAACCTATTACTAAGACTCCGCGATCCGTCTGTCACGTATGCCACCAGTCTGTATCGCGATGATGTATTTATGTTGCCAACAAATACTAAAAATAGAATAAAATAAATATTTAAGCGGGGCTCCCATACAACAAACGTGTTTTTTTTTGCCGTTTTTTGCGATAATGGTACGGAACCCTTCTTGTGCGAGTCCGACTCGCACTTGGCCGGTTTTTTCTATTACAACCAACTTGAATTTGCGGTTTGGTACGGAACCCTAAATTTGCGGAGTCCGACACGCACTTGGCCGGTTTTTAATTGTTTCGGTAATTACGGCATTCAACCAGTTAAACATCACTTGCTTAAGACAGGTTAGTGATTTCAAATTTATATTAACTGTGAGCTCAGGTTGCCTCACGATGTTTTCCTTCAAAGATGTCGGTGATGTTTAGGCTAAATTTAGAAAGTATTTTTTTTTTCAGAAACAAGACAAGACAAGCATTTAACGGCGTAGAAGGAAATGGCATTATTGTTTTTATAAAGGCGAGGCCTCTAGGGAATGTCATCGAGCACGGAGATTGTGGAATATATAAGTATATACCTTTCATTACACTGGGACCCTTGATACAGATCTCCCCTCGTTGATTGGCACCCAAAGCTTTCCTGGTGTTCAAGTCTACCACCTGGAAATGAAAATAATTGATTACTAAGAGAAGTGACTCTTGCCTGGTATATACTGAAAAAAAATGCCCAAGTGCGTTTCGAACTCGTACACCGAGCGTTCTGCACAAACAGCTACATTCATCAACATAATTAGGTAAAATTACTGAAGTTCATAAATAATGAAACCATCGAATATTGCTCAAAGGAAAAGATATATTTTTGCAAATATATCTTATCTTATCTTATTTTATCTTATCTTATCTTATCTTATCCTATCTTATCCTATCTTATCCTATCTTATCCTATCTTATCTTATCTTATCTTATCTTATCTTATCTTATCTTACTTTTCCAAGTTGCTCTACGTAAAGACTTTAGCCCCGTAGACTTAGCTGTGATAGTTTTCCTTTTAATTTCGTTATATGTACTACTGCCGTGAATTTTTTCACATATCAGAAAGCAACCATTTAGCTGGCAAGGGGGGGGACACTTGACTCTAACTTAAATTAGAATTTTAAAGCTTAATTTTAGGCAAAAGGATCTATATATCGAAAAATTGTTTTCACAGACCCGTAATAATTTGAATGTCCTATCCAACGATACCCCACACAATGGGACATGCGAGAAAAAAATACATCCCCACTATACGTCCACCTCCGCGAAGTCTGAAGCCCCCAGGAAGCTTCTGTGCTTTTGGACGGCGCTGGGCTGGCTACTTTAGCCGGAACCCCACGCACAACGGACCAAATGGGAATCTAAGTGCGCAAAAAAGAGTCCCTCTTCTATCTATCTAAGTCCGCCTCTGTACGTTTTTGTGCATGAAGTATTTCATAAATAAATATACGTGTACAGGAGGTACGCTATTTGTTTTTTCTGTATTTTATTTTACCATTTTGTCAGCGTGATTAATATGTATATCCATGACTAATTATAGCTTTCTGGTACTAAGATTCTCTGAGCTAAGCTACGGACGGAGATACGGACATTGTGAAACTATAAAGCTGCCTTGTTGACTACGGATCCCTAAAAAAGGAACCTCAGTTTATGTACGTCAGATTCGAGATGGACGAACCCAATAACACTTTTATTGACTCGGTAATCGAACCCAAGACATTATACTTAGCAGTAACGATTGCGACAACGAAGTAAATAGGTAACTATCCGCAAAGCTGCGCTCAGATGGCGCCACAGGAATCGGAGTAAACAAACTAGAGAAGGGCGTTTTCGGTTTTTTGCGCAAACGGTTATGTATGTGTTTTCAAATCGATATCGAAAACGGTTTTCAGATATCGATATCAGTAGTACAGTTTGCAAAAGTTAAAATGTTATTTAGATGAGCAAACTAACAACGAGCGCGAAATAATACTTAGAAAGAGAGGTAGCGCATAATATGGTTCCTAACGTTTGTGAAGTTTGCGTTTTGTTCGTAGTTCGTACGTTTTCGCATTGTTACGGTTTTAAGTTTTGATTTATTCGTTCTCGCACGCTAGTAAGGTTTTTATTAGATACAGCTTTTGTAATATCGGTTATTTTCATATCGATATGACATGATATCTAACACATATCCGATATAAGTTAAGTTTTGATATATCGGACCAATCCCTAAAAAAAAAACAAACTGACAAAGTCGAGCGACAAAATTTTGCAGTTGCATACAAAATATAAAACTAATAGTGAAAGAAAAATGAAGCTAACTAACTTCCCCAATATTATTATTTGGTTTTTGAACACAAGTTATCTAAAAACAGTAAAAATAGTTCGGTAACCACAATCAGTAGTAGTCGCCATGTTGTTATGTTTTTGTTTGCCCCGAGCCGTCAAGCGCCATCTGGCGGGAGCAATTGGCAGTAATGTTCCCTATTACCAACATGGCTGGATGAGTGCTACCATTTTATTGCTCACCAGTTGGCGCCACTGTTGAATAAGGTTCAGAAGGTTCAGCTGTTAAACTTTGTAATTACGCGCACGAAAGCAAGTTTGAATTAAAATCATTTCTAATGCCGTAGAAGTGAAATTCAATAAAAAGCCGAGTTGTTGAATAATCTGAATTATATTGCCGTCAAATATGATTATTTTAAAGGGGTGTGAGCCTGGAGATCTGTCATACAGGTCCCGAACCTAGTTCAGACTCCAGCTCTCACAAAGGTTATAACGTAAGGCAAAATTGTATAAATATTTCCTATTTTTAACCGACTTTCGAAAAAGGAGGAGGTTCTATGTTCGACTTCTTGTATGTTTTTTTATCTATGTTCACCGATATCTCCGTCAATTGTGGACCGATTTTAAAAATTCTTTTTCTGGTTGTAAGAGTATGTTTCGAAATTGGTCTCATTTTAATTTGGTGAAGATCTGATGAAGAACTTCGAAGATATACAACAGAACTCTTCAATAAATAACGGCAAATCTCTCGGGACTGCTACAATCGCATGTCTGTTTATTGTTTATACCATTTCGTAACATAACATCACGCCAGTAAGCTCTTAAGGGGTAAGCAGATCTCTCATTTGATCGGTTTTGTTCAAGTTTCATGATATTCGGGTAATCTATTCTGGCGTTATAGGAAACTTACTAAACAACTTGCCTATTAGTAGGTACAACTAAAAAGTGAAAAATAAAAAAACTTTTTTACAAAAACATACTACCGACTTCCAGAAAACTACAAAGTGAAAAATAACTTTATTTTTGGAAGTCGGTGTCCATAACGCAAAAAAATGGTACCTACGAAAGACACCGACTTCCAAAAATAAAGTTATTTTTCACTTTGTAGTTTTCTGGAAGTCGGTAGTATTTTTTTTGTAAAAAAGTTTTTTTTGTAACAATGTCAACCTTTTTGAGAGAAAATAAACAAATTTTGAATTCTGATTATGCCGCAGTTTTGCGCAGACAAAAAGGAAGATAGCATTTTCCAAAAGGTAAAACTCTATTAATGCAGTGGTTGGTAAATCCTATATACGTATATTAATCTGCCATGTTTGTTAAATATTCACAAATATAAAAAAATCGGAAATGAACTTGGGCTAAAAGACAAAAAAAACTATGCAATTTGACATTTTGAAGACCTCACTCTACAACAGTGCCCCTAGCCAGTAGCCCTCACTGAGAAAGAACTTACTTTAATGACAAATCCGTTGCAAGGCATGCCTGAGCTGCCAGGCCTGGAACCCTTGGAAGATCCCAGCTCATTGCAAATACTACCGCCTTCAGACATACCGTACAGCTGGAGAACTGACACTAGATTCGGTACCCTAAAAGATGATAAATAAGAATCAAAAGATAAATAAGGTCTTGTCTATCTTCAGTGCCTCGACAATGCACTACGCATTGTCGAGGCACTGATGATAGACAAGACCCGAAGCAGCTATTAAACTGTCTTGAGTCTCACCGCATAATTTTCTCCTATCTGCATATCAATAAAAAATAGAAGCAGAAATTGGTGGTGTGACTTCGTTTAACACTCCTGTACCTCAGAAAGCAGGTAAATATGTTAGGTCCTGCGCTAAATCTCTCTCAGGTCGTGAAGGTTGGCGTCACATCGTACCATTAGACTTAAGGTTACACTGGTCGAAAATTCTTCCATACAAACGTAGTCTAGGGATTATTCCACTGTTTGACGATGTACGTTCAAAATAAAAAGTGATATCAATTTGTCTCATCATTATCTAGCCCTGTATGGAAGCAATAAAGTATAAAAATAAAATGTTTGAAAGTTATGAGCGTCGAAAGTTTCACATTTCGACACTAATTTTAATGCATTTTTGGGCGCAAATAAATACCATAAGAAGACGGAAAATTGAAAAACGGCCTCCATACAGGGATAGATTAGTAGTTCAACAATGCAAATAATTTTATTTTGAACAGATAGATTTAGTCGTTTTTTCATGATATCTAGACTGCCAAAGGTCTGTTTATAAAATTTCGCGCGCTCGGTTTCGTTCTAAATCATTATCCATTTCGGAACAAACTTGCAAAAGTGTGTATTCGTACGCGAACTAACTTCCTACTGCTCATCACAGCATCTATCTCTTCCGCACGTGTTGTCGGTTGATATAAAATGCATTTTAACCCCGCGCACAAAATAGTTCATGCCGTCGACTAGTGTACCCTTAAGGAACGGAAACCGGACCTGTTTGCGCATACTCTTGACCTCTATAATATATCTAGCAAACTTGGCTAATCTTGAGATTTACCACTGTGATTTGACCACGAGGATTAACAATAAGTAATACAGTCTGTTACTGTGCTACTGGCAAAGACAAAAAACCAAGAAGGTACGAGCATCAATCGCCACGCATGCTTAAGGACTGCTGGCTATAAATCCAGATTCCACACGATGTTTTCCATCACCGAAGTCCAAGATAAATTTTGAAAGTACATTAACGATAAAGTTCCATTACAACTTGACCGGATTTGAACCCAAGCACAAGAGGTAAGGCCTTAACCCACTGGGCCAACACCATGACTAGTTGTCACTTATGGACAAATATTTTTATCCTTACCTCTGTCTGATAGCGTTGACTTCTTCCTCTCGAATGTAAGTACTGGAGGTCACGATGTACTCTACGCTGCTGACGTCATAGCTGCCCAAGATGGCCGACTTTATCATCTCTGTGATGATCATAGGTGCGAGTTGCAGGACTTTTATCTGAAAATGAAAATAAAGACTCGTGTGAGTTTTAGAGTCTAATCAGTGGCTCATCTTCATCATCCGCAGCCTAACTCCGCTGCCATGCTCACGCGCAATCCCCACGCTCCTTTTTTTTTTTTTTTTTTTTTTTTGGGCGAAGAAAATGCCTGACGCATGCCACGCCGTCCGAGGAGATGACGTGGTTATGTGGGGCTTGCACCCACTAAAAACTCCGCCGGTGCACCTACTTTCGCCTTGATGGGTGGGCCGCGAGAACTGCCCACCCATCAAGGCCCCACGCTCCTGTGTCAACTTCATCCAAGTTCTCCCTGCGATGGCAATAATGTCATCTGCCCATCTCGACGCTGGACGACCCACATTTCTTCTGCCAGTTCATGGTCGCCATTCGGTCACAGGCCTACTCCACCACGTCCTGCCCAACAACATTATCTGAATTGGTGGCTCTCGCTCTGTAGCGACATGCGCCAGACGTGGCCAGCTCAGTTACATTCTAGTTTAGAATAGGTTCCGGTCAGGGGCGGCTGTACATTAAGTTCACTCGTGCGCTGAACTGCCAGATTTTAATAGGTTAAGAAAAAAAATCAAAATGTTTAATAATATCTGATTAACGATCTATTCAATATTCACGAAATTATGACGAACCAATTTAAGCTCTTTCCTAAAGTAATAAGACGTATATTGCTGTAAAAAATATTCCCCGTGCGGTAGAAGTTGTATGAACTCTCGCCGTGCGCTTTACGCACGGCGAGAGTTCATACAACTTCTACGAGAAACAAGCGAAAACGCCTGGCGCGTGAGACAGAGATAGTTGAATAGAAAATGTACGGCAAAATATGACCACTCTCTTGCGCCGCACCAGCGAACCGAAGATTACCGAGAGCGGGCGAGGTTTGACGAACGAAATTTATCTTCGGGTCGAGTACCAACATTACAAGTTGTACAACGACGTAACTAGATGGCGTTGGCGTCGAATTAGAAGTCGCTAGCGAGATGGTTTGCCGATTTACATAGTCTCCTGTGAATTTTAGTATATCTTACACAATTACCCAGTGAGACGGCAAAGTGCACTACTACATCAATGATCCACCAGCCGCCACTGGTTCCGGTACCGCGGTAGGCCCAGAAAAAGATGGCGCGACGAGTTAAACTCTTATCTTTACATAATTATCATTTAGGATTTTCAAAATGTAGCATAGATAGTGTCGCTCTATCTATGCTACATTTGCAAAATGGATGGAAAGACGGAAGGGACGATTTTGCCCCGCAGTGGGATACCACAAGCTTATATTACACAGCTATGGAAACAGCTACTCCAATATAGCCCTACTCGCCAACTTAATATACAAATTAATGATTTACCTTATACTTCTGAATAGCTTCCAGCATTGCCTTTTCCCCACCGCTGGGATTGTACACTATTGTAGCAGCCGCTCTTAGAGAGGCAAGGCCATACATTAGGCCGTATGTGTAGTAAAATTCTCTGGAGTTATAAATACCCATGCCTGTGTAGCTGAAAGGGTAGAAAATAATATTCCGTGTTAAGAAAAATCAAAGTACCTATATAAGTTTTTTATTTTTTACTTTTGCAATGTGGGCTTTTCGCGACTTCGCTCACGTGAGCTATCCTAAAGGAATCAAGCATTTTTCGGGCAGTTATGTGGGACTCCAATCCATTAAAACTCCACGGTGTCCTCCTGTGCCGCTTATGGCGGGAACACAGTCACGTGTTAGCGCTCACCGTGAACCCACCACGGCTATCCGTCACTGGACCCTCCTCTGGGGTTTACCCCCATCACTGGCGCACCAGAACACATTTTGGGTGGGAAATCATCCAATGACTTCTCCCGCTCTGGGTGAAGTGGGAGGGCGTGTCATACTTTTACTGACTAAAACCCACCCGTGTTCCTTCAGTTGCTTGTGCCAGGGCCGCGGTAACTCTCTTTCAAATTTATCCGCGACCCAACGCCGTGACCGCCCCAGGGCCCAAACCAGTACATGGGCGCCATACAACCCATCACAGGGGGACCAAAGGTGCCATACAAGGGGTATAGCACCCTTGGTCCCCCTGTGACGGGTCAGGTCATTGGCCCCGCCACCTACCACTTTTCGGCCAGGGGATAGGGACCTTCCCTGCGACCCCACCGCGTCCACCATCAGACGGTTTGTCTCTTAACCTAAGGTTTGTTTTAACCCGAAAAAATCTTTAATATTGTAGCGGAGTTTTTTATTTAGCAGAGTTTTCGGCGCGATTTGAACGTATACAACAGTGTGAGTTCAACCGTCGGGCAGTTGCCCACCAGAGACTAGACCCGTCTTGTCGGAGGATCCTCCCTTTTCTATGGAGGTTTGTGGGACTTTACACCCTGTTCCGCGGCCTTAAATTTTTTTGACTAGCTTTAATATTAAGACAATGCATTGACACGCCTGACAACAAACGTGTGTCTAATTTTCAGCTCAATCGGACACAGCGAAGTGGGTCAAATTTAACTTCATCACATCAGCCGAAAGACGTCCACTGCTGGGCATAGGCCTCTGCCAAGCGTCGCCACATTGACCGTTCCCGTGCGTCCCGCATCTAGCGGATTCCCGTAACCTTCACCAGGTCATCGGTCCACCTGGTGGGAGGCCTTCCAACGCAACGTTTATTTATTTATTTAAACTTCATGTACATAGGCGGACTTAATGCCACAAGGCATTCTCTACCAGTCAACCTTTGGGTTAAAAAGGAAAATTTTGTGAATCACATCACATCATCAGCCTATTAATGTTCCCACTGCTGGGACACAGGCCTCCTCTCTGTGAGAGGGGATGGGCCGTAATCCACCACGTGGACCCAGTGCGGGTTGGTGAATGTCACATGTCTTCGATTTTTTGATTCTAGAACATGCCGGAATCCTCACGATGTTTTCCTTCACCGTTTTGAGAGCAGTGGTGGTGAAATATTTTACACAAAGTAAAGCGCCTGCCTGGGCTCGAACCCAGACCTACAACTTGTAAGTCGCGGCCGATACCACTGGGCCACCACTGCTCACCAATGGGTACAAAATAATATCGAAAAATAACAACTTGTATACGAAAATATATATACTTACATATATTAATGATACGTTCTTATATATATTAATGATACGTATATAAAAATTTATGATACGTAATAACGTTCTTCGGTCAATCAAGGATACTCACTCATCCGTCGCCATATTCTGCGCATTCAATAGAAACCCCAAATGCGTTACAGGAACACCTTTCGGTAAACCAGTAGTCCCTGATGAGTACACTATGAAGGCCACGTCTTCCCACCCGTTCACAGGCACTGGCTGGAAGTCCTCAAGCTTCGCTGTCTCCTTCAGAAAGTTCTTGAAGAGGATGGCACCATCTTGTGTATCATTCCCGTATATAATGTAGTGTTCGATGCTCCCGACTTCGTCAAAGGTGGCTTTGTGGGTTTTGTAAGCAGATAGTGAACAGAACATGATTTTTGGACGAACTATTCTCACTCGATGAAGGAGAGGGACTGTGGAGAAAAAGAAGTTGGTTCTAAAAAAAACCCAATAGTATGCCTGCCCCTGAGCGTGTGTGGACTAAAAGGATGCCTTTGAATCGATCGAGACTTGGGCTTTACTGCAGTCTCTCCAACGGTATTAAATCTACTACCAGTACATCGAGGAGCTGAAGTGTTTGTACAAAAACGCCACCATGACGGTCAAACTTCAGGATCGGACCTGGGAACCTAGGATAGGTTCTGCAGCGAGATGTGTGACAGAGAGACTTCATATCTCTGAAAATGTTCACCACAGCACTGTTTGGTGTATTCAGGGTTCTGGACTGGAAAAGTTCAGGGAACAACGTCAATGGCGAGTACATCACTGACCTTCGGTTTGTTGATGATTTTTTATTTATTTATTCAACCTTATCACATAAATCTTTACACCCAATACTATAAATGCGCTTATCCTGAGTTACTTCACATCCTACAGTAAACATAATCTATTACATAACAGTAGATATCTAAACAAATTTGTTGTTAACTAGTTTACATATTTTTTTTTTTTTTATAATCTAGGCTCGCGTTTGACCACTATCTCGCCTGATGTTAAGCGATGACGTGGTCTACGGTGAAGCACGCTTGCCTAGAAGAAACCTATTCACTCTTCGACTTAAAGACCCCAAGGCTGTAGCTATCAGGGAACAAAGACTCCGGAAGGGAATTCCACTCCTTAGCTGTGCGCACAATGAAAGTATTAGTAAAACGCTTTGTACGTATGGGAGGGATGTCCACCATGTACCGATGGCGCATGGTCGTACGTCTTGTAGTCCGATGATGGAAAGGGCTAGGCGGAATCAAATTGTGCAGTTCCGTCGCACACTCCCTGAAATGTAGCCAATAAAAAACCGACAGGCTGGCAACTCGGCGTCAATGTTCGAGGCTCTGGAGCTTTGAGGCGACCAGTGCATCGTTGCCAATAAGCCTTTTGGCCCGTCTGTTGATCGACTCAAGTGCATCAAGCTGGTATTTGGCAGATCCATCCCTGCATGAATTGCATCTATAACTAATTTTAAACAATGCATTCCTTGTAAATTCACCCAGAGTACAGCACATGATATAGTGGTCATGGCTGAGACTAAGGAGGACCTCAGTACAATGCTTGATGAACTCAGTAGAGCTTCCGAAAGAGTGGAAACCAATATTGTTGAATGCCTATGTTACATCCACTCCTATCAAGATGAATGAAAGAATACTCTACTCGAAGTTTAAGACGATCATGTCTACCTGGGACAAACGGTCCAGTTAGGTAGGTCTAACTTCGAGAAAAAGGGTGAACTGTCGTATCCAACCCGGCTGGGTAGCATTCGGAAATTTGCACGGTATCTTCTCGTCCAACTTACCGCAGTGTCACGACGAAAATCTATGACCAGTTTCTGTTGTCATTAATGATATTAGGGACCGAAACGTGGTCGCTCAAAATGGGCTTCATCAGAAGGCTTAAAGTAACTCAAAGGGCAGTGGAGAGGGCTCTGCTCAGAGTTTCCTTGCGAGATCGAATCTGAAATGAAGACATCCGCAAGAGAATCAGGGTGACCGACAAAGCCCGAAAAGTTATCAAACTTAAGTGGCTTATCAGAGCATTAACACATCAGAGCACATTACTCGCAGACTAGATGGTCGATGGGGTCGAAAAAAGTGACATTTGATGTGAGCGAAGGTGTGATAGTCTAAATGCCAAAATGTGAGAGATTGATCACGTGAGTTTTCGATATTGCTCTCAAGCAATATCCCATACAATTTTCCAATCGCTATCGTCACGTCCGCCTTCGATCCGTCCTCGCCGCCAAGGCCCGTCGTGACGTCCCCGCCAATATATACAAGCCAGCCCGCGCAATGCTGTGCCGTAGTTAAATTCTAGTTAGTTAATTGGAGTTTCTTGTCTGTTTTTCTCCACGTAGGCTTATTCCGAACGGATGGTAGAATCACTTTATTAAGATCCAGCCATAGTTGTCCCCCAGCAACGCCCTGAGCCGAGGTTCGACCCCACAGGGGGTAGCCCTCAGCGTTGTCGCTTAGGATTAGAAATTTTTGTCTGGCTGGAGGCTATATAGCTTAGTCTCCAAAGGGAAGCCCGGTTAAGTAGTTGTCAGTCACTTTGACCGAACTACGAGACGCCACATAGATAAAAAAATCTACACGTTTACGATGAAAGAATATCACTTGTCTGGAGTGGCGACCGCATGCTGTAAGACGTTGCGTTGCACGGCCTCAAACTAGGTGGTCCGATGAGAGGGTTGCGGGAGTCCGCTGGATGCGAGACGCACGGGATCGGTCAATGTGGTGACATTTGGGGGAGGCCTATGTTCAAATTAACTTAAACTTAACTTGACAAAAAAAACTTTTTACAAAAAAATACTACCGACTAGCGACTTCCAATTATGAAAACTTGAAAGTGAAAAATAACTTTATTTTTGGAAGTCGGTGTCTTTCGTAGGTACCATTTTTTTGCGTTATGGACACCAACTTCCAAAAATAAAGTTATTTTTCAAAGAAGTCGGTAGTATTTTTTTGTAAAAAGTTTTTTATTTCTCACTTTTTAGTTGTACCTACCTAATAGGCAAGTTGTTTAGTAAGTTTCCTATAACGCCAGAATAGATTACCCGAATATCATGAAACTTGAACAAAACTGATCAAATGAGAGATCTGCTTACCTCTTAAGAGCGTACTAGCGTGATGTTATGTTATGAAATGATATAAACAATAAACAGGCATGCGATTGCAGCAGCCCCGAGAGATTTGCCGTTATTTATTGAAGAGTTCCGTTGTATATCTATGAAGCTCTTCATCAGATCTTCACCAAATTAAAATGGGACCAATTTCGAAACATACTCTTTCAAACAAAAAAAGAATTTTCAAAATCGGTCCACAATTGACGGAGATATCGGTGAACAAACATAAAAAAAAAAAAACATACAAGAAGTCGAACATAGAACCTCCTCCTTTTTCGAAAATCGGACATCATACTATCGATAAATTCGTCGTCAAAAACCGCTTACAGCTGCCATAAGTTGGATCCGTTGGAGAAAACGTTGCGCCTGCGCACATGATCCCCAGCACGGTAGGCATATACTCGAAATTCTTCTCACTGCAAATGCACACCACCTCTCCCTTTCTGACGCCCATACGAGTGAGAGAGAGAGCGACATCAGCTGTCATTTGTGCTAACTCCCCGTATGACAATTGTTCTTCTGTATCAGCGTTTATCTGAAAACAAAAAAACAATTTTCAATAAGTTATACTGCTGGGATACAGGCCTCCTCTCTGTGAGATGGAGTGAAGCGTACTGTGGTGAATCCACGCGGGCACATTACGGTGGATGTCACAAGCTTTTGAAGTTTTGGTTCTAGAATACAACATGGTCCCTAGCGTCCATAGACTATATAATACTAGCGTACAGATGCAAAAAAACCATCCCGACTTAACTAGCGTTTCTTGTCGGACTAATTGTTCACGACGTAAAGTTGATTGTGCGTTGCTGATGTGTTTTTAGGGTACCGTACCCAAAGGGTAAAAACGGGACCCTATTACTAAGACCCCGCGGTCTGACTGTCTGTCTGTCTGTCTGTCGGTCTGTCCGTGTCACAAATGACGTATTTCTGTGGCCACTATGACAAAAAATACTAAAAACAGAATAAAATAAATATTTAAGTGGGTCTTCCATGCAACAAACGTGTTTTTTTGCCGTTTTTTGCGATAATGGTACGGAACTCTCCGTGCGCGAGCCTACTCGCACTTGGCCAGTTTTCTAATAAATGAAACAACATAACTGTTTCGTAGCTCTGTGGCAACTAAAATTTCAAACGATCGAATACACCGACCACCAAAAGGACCCTATGTCCTTTTACAAAAACAATTAATTAGGTTACATAACAATCTTAACGTTCTAAATTTTACTTATTAAACTTAAACTTATTAAAGTAAATATAGTATAGGTAACAAAAATTTAAAGTGAACGGTTGAATGAAAATAAAATGTATCGTATAGTATATAAATAAGTACTAACATTACTGTTTCCTACACGATCTAATGGTAAGTATAAGGTTAAGGGTATCAAGTTGAGTAGTAGAGTAGCTAGCATTGAAAATAAACAAAGTTGTATACATACATAGTTATACGCTATAGCACGCAGGTGGCCAAGAACTTATTGTTATCTCGTTTAGCTACTTGCTAAAGTAAGTGGAACGTATATATTTAGCTATACATTGAAACTGACTGACTGACTCACTGACTGATCTACCAACGCACAACCAAAACCGCTAAGCCCAGAAGCATGAAATTTGGCAGAAAGGTTCCTCAAGTGACGTAAATGACCACTAAGAAAGGATTTTTGAAAATGCCACCCCTAAAGGGGTAAAACGGGGGTTGAAAGTTTGTATGATAGTTTTATTCCTTTGGCTAATATTCTTGAAACTTGGCACACATAGTAATCTAAGTAAATGATAAAGGTTGTCATTATTAGTTTTTCGAAACTACCCCCAAAAGACGATTTAGAGGGTTTGAAGAATCTTATTTCTTGGGTTAATAAATTTGAAAGTTGACATAAATACCAACCTACGTAAACAATAAAGGTTGTCATTATTAGTTTTTCGAATCTACCCACAAAAGACGAATGTGGTAGTTTTTTTTGAACAGTCTTATATTTTGGGTTAGTAAACTTGAAACTTGACATAAATTCCAACCTAAATAAACAATAAAGGTTGTCATTGTTAGTTTTTTGAAACTACTCCCAAAATACGATTTAGCGGGTGTTAAAGTATTTTTGAAGAATTTTATGTTTTTGGTTAATAAACTTGAAACTTGACATAAATACCAACCTAAGTAAACAATAAAGGTTGTCAGGTTGTCGTTGGTTTTTCGAAACTAACCCAAGCTTACTGGACAGGGTTTCGTTTTTGATGTAGGGTTGTAGTGGAGCACTTAGCAGGAATTTTCGTCAATTCAAGCTTTAAGGTTACACTAGTCGATTTTTTTTCCATACAAACGTAGTCTAGGAATGATTCCACTGTTTGACGATGTACGTTCAAAACAAAAAGTGATATCAATTTGTCTCATCATTATCTAGCCTTGTATGGAAGCAAAAAAGTAAAAAAAGAAAATATTTGAAAGTTATGAGCGTCGAAAGTTCCACATTTCGACACAAATTTTAATGCATTTTTGGGCGCAAATAAATACCATAAGAAGACAGAAAATTGCAAAAAGGCCTCCATACAGGGATAGATTAGTAGTTCAACAATGCATATAATTTTATTTTGAACAGATAGATTTAGTCGTTTTTTCATGATATCTAAACTGCCAAAGGTCTGTTAATAAAATTTAGCGCGCTCGGTTTCGTCCTAAATCATTATCCATTTCGCTACCAATTTGCAAAAGTGTGTATTCGTACGTGAACTAGCTTCCTACTGCTCATCACAGCATCTATCTCTTCCGCACGTGTTGTCGGTTGATATAAAATGCATTTTAACCCCGCGCACAAAATAGTTCGTGCCGTCGACTAGTGTGCCCTTAAGGGGTTGTGAAGGGGCAAAATTTGTTTCTATGAAAAATCTAATTCCTTGGAGATAAAGTAATGTTTTTTTTAAAACTACCCCCCAGTTAGAATTAAGGGGTGTTAAAGTTCTTTTGCTGCACCAATAAAATGAAAGCCGTTATCGCTGAACAAATGATGGCATAGACCTCGACGTGCAACAAATCTCCGAAATGCAGCCAGGAAATCTTGAGACGTTAAGTCTGTTACGGCTTCCAGGAGTATGGCACGGGCACACAAATAGACAGATGTACCCTTTAGTAGCATGGTGCCCTCGCCCTTTCAATGTTCTTATTAACACTGGACCTGCATAGTTGACTCCACTGTTCAAGAAGGCTCTCTGTGGGGTCACCCTTTCAGCTGGCAATTCAACCATTAACTGGTTGTTTACCTTGCCTTTATTTATAATGCAAACCTCACAACTTCTTATGCATTTTGTTACTGCTGATTTCACATGCATTATCCAATAATTACTTCTTATGTATGTCATCATAACTTGTATACCACCGTGTAACGTTTGTTTTTGTGCTTCGTTAATCAACAATGTAGTGATTATGTTGATTACTCGGTATAATTATGGGATGTTTTACTGTGGCAACTTTGCGTGTTGTAAACGACCACCAACTCTCAGCAGATTGTTTTTGTCTAAAAATGGTGTCAAGCCAATTAATGAACTTGATTTTCTCACCTTACCATTTTTCTTAATGGTTTTGATTTCTCATTCTTAAATTGACGGCTGATAGTATTTTACGCTAATTTGCAAAATAGTGTTCATTTCATTTGTAGTCAAATACCTTTCTTTGTTTTTATTGTTTAGTAACCTTCGGCAATAATCAAGTACTGTCTTCATACTAGTTATATTAGAAAATCTTTCCCAAATTGGTTTTTCTTCATTTTCTGTAGTTGTTGTAATTGTGATTTTAAAACATGTTGATTTTAATTCCAAATCTGTCTCTGTATTTTCATGTGAAGCTTATTTTCTGACAGCCATTCCGGCCCCTTCCACCATATCTTCTCTTTCTTCAGATCTGTTAGATATATTCCGCTGGAAGCTATATCGGCAGGATGTTTTTGTGATACAACATGATGCCACTGTATGTTGATTGTATTGTCTTTGATTTTTCTCACGCGATTTGAAACAAAGGGCTTCTAGTTTTGAGGTTCACCGTGAAGCCACGCCAGTAAGATCGTTGGGTCTGTCCAACATTACGTTTTTCACATCATAGCTGATGTGACATGTTCAAGAAGCCTTGACAACAATAGTGCTCTACAAAGCTCAAGGCGAGGAAGAGTTAACGTTTTTAGTGGTGCAACCTGGGTTCTCGAAGCAATTAGACTTTTGTGTATTGTACCATCTTGTTGTTCTATTCTGCAGTATACAACGGCTGCATAGGCTCTAGTTGAAGCATCAATAAATCCATGCAGTTGAATTGCATTAATATTGATGCTATACGAGTGTAATCAACTGTTCAGAGAAATCTGGTTGAAATTCTCGCAATCTTGTCTTATCTTAATTAATCTGCGGTTAATTCATCTGACAATGGTTGATCCCAGTTTGAGCCATAGTTTTTGAATGAACTTTTTAGAGAGCACAATGCTTGGTGATATCCATCTTGCCTAACGGATCATAGAGCTTTTGTACATCAGATAAAACATTTCTCTTGGTAATGATAGATGGGGGTGAATTGAGACTGATTTTGTAGAGGAATTGATCAGTACCCAGATTCTATGTGATATCCAACGCCTTCACAGTACCATCTAGGTTCATATCAAGTTGAATGTTTGAAGAATTTTGCTTGGATCCATGTTTTTTTAATTCGATGTTTTTTTTATGACCACTTCGCCAACTCAAAACTTGCTTTTTAGGGTTTCGTACCCAAACGGTAAAAAAGGACCCTATTACTAAGACTTCACGATCCGTCTGTCTGTCTGTCTGTCTGTGTCGGTCTGTCCGTCTGTCCGTCTGTCACCAGGCTGTATCTCATGAACCGTGATAGCTAGACAGTTGAAATCTTCACATATGATGTATTTCTATTGCCGCTATAAAAACAAATACAAAAAATAGAATAAAATTAATATTTTATAATAATAATGGCAACAGGTAGACGCTTGAAATATTCACAGAATATTTAGTTGTATATTCACTTCAAAAAATAATAATTATTAAATTAAAATAAAATAAATTAAGGGGGCTCTCATACAACAAACGTGATTTTTTTGCTGTTTTTTGTGATAATGGTGCGGAACCCTTAGTGCGCGTGTCCGACTCACACTTGGCCAGTTTTTTAAAATAGACTTGAGTTGATTACTAGCTACTATGGCTTCTTCTATAGTGTCACAACCCAACATGATGTCATCGACATAAAAATCAGACAATGTAATGTCAGCAGCTACTGAATTGGGCGCACGGTTGGCGCAGTGGTTGAGCGATTGACTGCTGCGCTGCGTGTCGCGGGTTCGATTCCCGCACGGATCAAATATTTGTATGATCTACAAATAGTTGTTCCGGCTCTGGGTGTTTGAGTATGTGAAATTATATGTTTGTAAACGCACCCACGATACAGGAGACATTCCTAGTGTGGGGAAATGTTTTTTTAAAACAGAGAATAGCTATCTCGTTCTTCGCTTGCAAGTTGGATCTGACTGGACTACTTCAGGTCCTTATCTGCAAGATAAGGAGCTGAAGTAGTCCCGAATGTAACGGTAAGTAATCTTTTATTTCGCCACAGGATTCTATGAAAATCAACATCTTCCTGGTTTAACATTACCATTCTGTGCATTTTTTTTGTATCTGCAACGAAACAGACAGTGCATTCTCCAGCGCAAGATTATGCTACGTAGGTCTTCTAGGAGCACTGGACCAGGTAAGAGTTCACCATTTAATGGTACGCCATTTATTCCCTTACAGGATGCATCGAAAACCATGCGGGTTTTCGTGGTTTCTATGTCTTCACGCAGAACTGGATGATGGGGTTATGTATACTGATTTTGTTGAATATATTTCCTTTTCAGGTATTTCTTCTGTATGACCTAAGTTTTGTAGTCATTTATAACCTTTTATTATTCACATTTTAGGTTGTTTAGTAAATCTTCTCTTTAATTGCATTAATCTTGTTTTAGCTATTTATCTTGTGTTACCTTCAGTAGATTGAATACAATTTGTTTTAAACGGTAGTTTCATTATAAATTTTCCTTGTTCATTTCTTGTGTATGTTTTGTGATAAATGTCTTCACATAATTGTTCTTCATTTGTTTTCTTTCGCCTTGTGGTTGTATCTATCTCCCAGGGTGTTTTAACATGTTATCGACATCTGTCAAGACAAGAAATGAATGTTCATTTTGTGTAGTATTTATTTCTCCAAATAATATCCATCCTAGGGTTGTTTTTTGTGCACATGGAGACCCTGGTGAACCGTTGATTAATTGTTTTTCGTCTATTCGTACACATTCTTTAACACCAAGTAGCAGATCTATCGGGCCTGGCTTGTTATACTGAAGGTATTTAAAATGTTTTAAGGTGGGGCCCCATAAAGCAAAAGGGGGGGTACGAAAAAAAAATCCCAAATTTTTCCTATTACAACTACCTTGATTACGGTTACGGTAAAATCAAGGTGGTATAACTCTGATTTACTACTACGGAACTCTAACCCTCTTACTAATAAACGCGGTATAAAGTTATACCAAGTATAAACCTATGAAAATGTATGGTTATACCTTTGTTATACCTGGTATAACTTTATACCGCGTTTATTAGTAACAGGGTAAATGTCCGAAGACCAACACGCACTTGGCCGCTTTTTTTTGTATTTTTCTTTGTTGCATTGCGATTGTTGTTTTGTGTCTGTCTCGAATAAATGTGTTCTATCCTATTCTATGTGATTTGACCTTTAACTGTTAGGATTTTAAAAGAAACTTACCCCGAGTTTCTTAGCTCTAGATTATCGCAGAATGAATGTGACAAATTGTCAAGCACGCGTTATCTATTGTGATTGGCTGTTGCAAATTCATTGAACCAATCACAGCAGTTAACGCGTGCTTGACAATTTTTTACATTAATTCTGGGATAATTTAGAGCTGAGAAACTCGGGGTTATTTTGTTTCGGGGTTTCTTCTCGGTGTAATCAGCAAGGAAACACCGACCTAATCTAGATTAAATTAACAAAAAAGAATTATTGATTTATTTTAAATCATACATTAATCAATCATTTGTTTTTTTTTGTATTTATTTTAACTTTCCTTCTTTCCTTTACCGGATTTCACCCAATGCGATACGCTTATCCTAAGTTACTTCACATTATAACTACAGTAAACCTAATCTATACATAATTATATAATGGTACTAGCTGACCCGACAAACTTTGTTTTGCCATAAAAACTCCTACCCTACACCTACCCTACACCTACCCTACACCTACCCTACACCTACCCTACACCTACCCTACACCTACCCTACACCTACCCTACACCTACCCTACACCTACCCTACACCTACCCTACACCTACCCTACACCTACCCTACACCTACCCTACACCTACCCTACACCTACCCTACACCTACCCTACACCTACCCTACACCTACCCTACACCTACCCTACACCTACCCTACACCTACCCTACACCTACCCTACACCTACCCTACACCTACCCTACACCTACCCTACACCTACCCTACACCTACCCTACACCTACCCTACACCTACCCTACACCTACCCTACACCTACCCTACACCTACCCTACACCTACCCTACACCTACCCTACACCTACCCTACACCTACCCTACACCTACCCTACACCTACCCTACACCTACCCTACACCTACCCTACACCTACCCTACACCTACCCTACACCTACCCTACACCTACCCTACACCTACCCTACACCTACTCTACACCTACCCTACACCTACCCTACACCTACCCTACACCTACCCTACACCTACCCTACACCTACCCTACACCTACCCTACACCTACCCTACACCTACCCTACACCTACCCTACACCTACCCTACACCTACCCTACACCTACCCTACACCTACCCTACACCTACCCTACACCTACCCTACACCTACCCTACACCTACCCTACACCTACCCTACACCTACCCTACACCTACCCTACACCTACCCTACACCTACCCTACACCTACCCTACACCTACCCTACACCTACCCTACACCTACCCTACACCTACCCTACACCTACCCTACACCTACCCTACACCTACCCTACACCTACCCTACACCTACTCTACACCTACCCTACACCTACCCTACACCTACCCTACACCTACCCTACACCTACCCTACACCTACCCTACACCTACCCTACACCTACCCTACACCTACCCTACACCTACCCTACACCTACCCTACACCTACCCTACACCTACCCTACACCTACCCTACCATATTTTTTTTTTTTTTTTTTTTTTAAGATGAAAAATAGATGTTGGCCGATTCTCATAGATACCGGATAAGCACAAAAAATTTCATCAAAATCGGTCAAGCCGTTTCGGAGGAGTATGGCAACGAAAACTGTGACACGAGAATTTTATATATTAGATCTAAACTAATAATAACTTCAATATTTTAGAGAATTAATTTTACCTATAAAAAATATTACACAATGCACATATTGAGTTGATCAAGTGCATTTATATCATAAATATCAGTCAGTTGTGCATATTATCTTAGGGTTATTGACCGATTGAAACTGATACATTGATATCGCGACCTTAAGCAACCTTACTTTGACATTGCAGTTACTATTGGCAATTCCACAAATAAATTTGAGTCAAGAAAAAAATTCGCAATATGTTTTTATTTGTAGATACTTTTTGTTGTTTTGAATATTAATGTGAACATTAAATTCAATATGCGATGATTTGCGGGTTACTGTGCACTTTAGATTTATGGTTTTAGCAATTTGTCCTATAGGAAGTTCTTGAGTAAATGCCGTTTCCATAGCAACTAGCGATGACTTAGCACTTAATAGCAACTCCATAAACCACAAGTTTATGGAGTTGCTCCATAAACCACAAGTTTATGGAGTTGCTATTAATTACTAGAGTCTGGTAAACGAAAGTAGATAGGTACTCGAATTATTTGCAAACTTTTTATATGGCAATGCTATACTAATGTCAACCCCAATTTGATACCTACTAAGTTGATACTTTGTTTTAATTTATATTTTATTTGTTTATATTTTTGTAAAAACATTTTTTCTATTTAATAATTTAAATAGTTTCATTATTAATGTAGAAAACAATGATTCCTCACATCACACATTCATATTTTCACATGAAAGTCTTAGATTCAGATTTTGATTGATAGTGAATAAACCAAAATTATTATAGAATACTGTTACTTTTTTAGGGTTCCGTACCCAAAGGGTAAAAACGGGACCCTATTACTGAGACTCCGCGATCCGTTTGTCTGTCTGTCTGTCTGTCCTTCTGTCACCAGGCTGTATCTCATGAACCGTGATAGCTAGATAGTTGAAATTTTCACAGATGATGTTTTTCTGTTGCCGCTATAACAACAAATACTAAAAACAGAATAAAATTAATATTAAAGTAGGGCTCCCATACAACAAACGTGAGTTTTTTAATTCAGATTGATATATCTAAAGTATTACCTACCTAAACGTACCTGTAGTATTTTTATTCAGACGAAATAGTATAAATAATTCTAAAGTATCAAATTAGGTTATTCCAGGTATTGCATACTAGTTTTTGGGGTTGCTATGCTGATATTTTTTAAATTTGCCGCGCTTTTTCAGTCTCTACTTTCGTTTGCCAGACTCTAAGTACTTGTGAACTAGATGTTCATAAATCAGAAAATATTTTGTTTCACATCGTGATATACCGTGGTTCTGTGGTAGTAACACATATTGCGCATGCAGCAACTTTTATAACATGTAACTGGTTGAGATAACACTCCCCCAAGACAGCTATCTAATAGTTTATGAATATGCGTATTCAATTACCCGTGGTGTTCTTGCGCGTATAAATCTGTCATTTTTTTGGACGTGAACGTGTCAAAACTCAAGCGAAAGTAGTTTTACAAATACTCAACTTCAAATTCTTAATTCAGTAACCTGGAGTATAACAGAAAGTGAATGTTAAGCGTTGATGGATTCGACGATGGCGCACGTCTGCCTTGGAGTAACCTAACCTTGAATTAAAGACTCTTGAAGAATCAGATCATAGCTATAGGGCAACACAGACTCCGGCAGGGAACCTACGCATAATGAATTATCACACAAAAGGCACTTATGACCAAACTGGAATCAAATGAATTAAACACTCTAGTAAATGAAGATGACCATAGTGGCGCCAATGAAAGAATAGTTGAAAGGATATCGATTGTCTTGTTATAAGCTAATGATGAGGAGGGATACAATTAATTTGTGACTAAAATATTTATGGATATTATTATAAAAAACTTTTTTACAAAAATTACAACCGACTTCCAAACAAAAACACTACAAAGTGAAAAATAACTTCAATTTCGAAAGCCGGTGTTCCTGTTTTCATTTCTTTGTTTGACACCGACTTCTGAAATAAAAGTTATTTTTCACTTTGTAGTGTTTTTGTTTGGAAGTCGGTTGTAATTTTTTTTTTTTTTTTAATCATTTATTTAATGAGGCTTTTTGCGCTGATGCGCCAAGCCAGCCTCGTAAGGTTATACATTATGTGTATTGTACAACAAATAATTAAATTAAAAAAAAACCTATAAAATAAACCTACCTAACATTTCGATGAAATGCAGCGCTCCCTACAATCCAAAGACACCGAAAAAAAAAAGAGAAAAATCAATTACTTTGTCTCAAAAACACTTCCGAAAGAGGCCTCCCAAGCAATACATTAACTCCACCACCGTACACATCACCGCCAACCGCCTCAAACAACAAAGACCTTAAATCATCGAAAGCACTACATTCCAGCAAAATGTGGTACAAATCATCCAATTTCTGTAAGCAAATGTTACAAAAGGGGGATGGTTTTACACCCATCAAATTTAAAAAGCTATTGGTAGGTATATGACCAGACCTTACTCTAAACGCTAAAATTCAAAGTTCTCTTGAAAGATTACCAACATCAAACCAAGGAATCCGAGGCAGTTCCTGTTGGATAGTTCTATACCACAAACCCTTTCCCGCAGTTATAATATTATAGTGGTTCTCCCACAAACTAAAACAAAACTTTTTCACACTAGGGATAAGCTCCGTAATATAGGGATTACTGGGTATAATTATGCCGTCCGTAATAGCTCCTGCAGCAAGCTTGTCAGCTATTTCATTTCCAGAAATCCCTACATGGGAAGTTATCCACTGAATTTTTATATTAACTAAATTCATCTGCAAAATATGTATAATCCTAAGCGCTTCATAAGCTATCGGCATGCCTCGAATTCCTGACACACAGCGAATCAGGTGTTGAAGAGCACTTTTCGAGTCTGACAATATCACCACGTTTTTGTAAGAAAGAGATTGAATGTATGATAAAGCCTCAACAATAGCCATCAACTCAGCTCTCATTATACAAGCATCATTACATAACTTAAATTTAATGCCAGTATTAGTCTGAACATCAAAAAATGCTGCTCCAACACCATGAGCATCTTTAGACCCATCGGTAAAAACATAATAATAATTATTGTACTTAATATCTAACATATTCGAAATTAACACCCTCAAATTAATAGCACTTGTTGTACGTTTTGGTACATTAAAATGATCAATATTACAATTTTTTTTTTTTTTTTTTTTTTTTTTTTTTTTTTTTTTTTTTATGCCTTATCTTAGTGTTCATCGAAATGATGGACCCTAATCTTATTACAATCTAGCCTTATATAGACTAATAAGTAATTTTATTTTAACTTAAACTATAAAATTGTCTTTACGTACTAAGAATGTGTCCATTGGCACTTTTCTTATTGTCTCTATTAAGGCGAATACACTTTTTGTTGTGTTTATTTGGTAACACTTGTGCTACATTACACTATTCACTAACACTAGCACTAAACACTAACTCGAACGGTTTTGTTCTTTTTAGTCTTCTCACTATGTCCGTGTGGTCGAGTAGCTGGATCGCCTCGACGTTCACATGCTGATGAAGTCTCTTGTCATGAGCTTCTGCAGATTTTTGGATTACTTTATCGATGCACTCAACGTTTAGGTCCCGATGGAGGTCATCATTTCTTACGTACCAGGGTGCATTAACAATTTCCCGCAGTACTTTGTTCTGGAATCGTTGGATGATTAATGCATTTGTCTGTTTGGTGCAGCCCCACAGCTGAATACCATAAGTCCAAACTGGCATCAGGACTTGTCTGTATAATAATAGTTTGTTCGGCACGGACAGCACGGAGTTTCTTCCAAGCAGCCAATACATTCTTTTGAATCGTAGGTCGAGTTCATCTTTTTTCTTCTTAACGTGAGCTTTCCAGCGTAGCTTTGCATCAAGAGTCATACCGAGATACTTGGCTGTATTCTCATAAGGGATTTGGTTGTTATTAATATAAACTGGAAAATACTGTTGCTTTTTGTTGGTAAAGTCTATATGTATGGATTTGGATTCATTTAATTTAATCCTCCATTTTTTGGTCCAGTCATAAACTTGATTAACAGCCATTTGAACCTTTTCTACTGCTTCTTCGTGGCTGTTTCCAACAGCCATTATGGCTGTATCATCAGCAAAGGTCCCAATGGTATTGTTTTCAGGATCAGGAATATCACAAGTGTATAGTAGGTACAGGACCGGACCTAACACACTTCCTTGCGGTACGCCAGCTTTTATTGGTTTAAGTTCTGAGTAGGTATCTTCTTGTCTTATTCTAAAGACTCTGTTTAAAATATATGATTCTAATATGTCTGCAAACGGTTTCGGTAGCAAGCTCTTCAGTTTATGAATGAGACCTTCATGCCAAACTTTGTCAAATGCTTGGGCTACGTCTAGAAAAACAGTAGAACAGACTTTCTTGTTTTCCAATGCGTTTTCTATTACGTTTGTAATTCTGTGCACTTGATCGATCGTTGAGTGTTTTTCTCGAAAACCAAACTGGTGCTCAGGTATAATGTTCCTGTTATCTATGATTGGTTTAAGGCGTTTGAGTAGCAGCTTTTCAAACAGCTTTGACATTATTGGTAGCAGGGAAATGGGTCTGTATGATGTTGTTTCGTGAGCCGGTTTCCCAGGCTTTGCTATCATTATTACTTCAGCAACTTTCCATAAGTCTGGTACAAATTTAAGCCTCAGTGCGGCATTAATAAGGGTTGTTAACTTAACCAGACCCTTTCTTGGTAAATTATGAAGGATTTCTCCTGTTATTAGATCGTAACCTGGTGATTTCCTTGGGTTAATCTTCTGCTTTATTTCTCGCGCAACTTCTCTCGGTGTTACTAGTTTTATGGCATCAACATGATCTGGCATCACTATATTAACCAGAGTGTGGTCTTCAATGGTTTCCCCCTCATTTGGTTGAAAGATGTTTTCTAGATGATCTGCAAACCTCATAGCTTTTTGCTCATTAGTACGTGCCCATTGCCCGTTTTCACACCTGATGGGAGGGATTTGAGCTATCGGCCTCTTTAGATTTTTAGTAGCCTTCCAAAGGGAGTAGTTTGTCCCTTGGTCGTTACTTAGTTTCTGAAGGTAGGTTTTGGTTGAGTCGTCTTTGTAGTCCTGGATTAATCTTCTTACTTTTTTTGTAAGTCTGTTTAGCTTTTGTTTGTCATCAGGACACCTAGTTTGATGCCACATTTTTCTCTGCCTTCTTTTTTCCATGATTACCTGCTTGATTCTGTGAGGGTATATGTTTCCCTTCGTTCTTTTGTTAAAGTCGGGTGTATTTTCCCACGCTGTTTGTTGGATGAGCATAATAAACTTTTCAATTTCGAAGTTTAAATGTTCAGGGGTTTTTAAAGGAACTTTAAGATCTATTTGATCATTCAATCTGTCTTTAAAGCTCTCCCAATCCGTAAATTTACTAACTAGAGTGGGACTATTTTCTTTATATAAACAACTCTCGCTAATTTCTAAATAAATTGCTGAGTGATCTGAGTTTAAGTCATAGCTTTGTTCCGTTTTGATATAACTAGTTGGTAGATCCTTGGTTATGAAAAAATCAATTAAATCTGGGATTTTATTTGGATCTGTTGGCCAATAAGTGGGCTTTCCAGTAGACAAAACGTCACATTTTAGCTCTTTTATGGCACTCAGTAGTTCTTTGCCTTTCGTAGTTGTTAATCTGGAACCCCAATACGTATTTTTAGCATTGAAGTCACCTCCTAAGATAAATCTATTACCAAGGCGGGCTAGGAAACACATATAGTGATCTTTTTTAATCATGTATCGTGGTGGACAGTAGATGGCACTCACTGTTAAGGGGTATTTTTTGGTTTGTAGACAAATTGCCACTGCTTGAATATCTTTTTCTTCGTATTTAAACACTTCGTAGTGTCGCAAATTATCTTTGACAATAACGGCACTTCCGCCTCTTGCAGTATTGTCTGGGTGTAGTGCATGGTATACTTTGTATCCTTTGAATTTAATATGGCATTGCCTTGTGAAGTGCGTTTCTGATACAAGGCAAACATCAATTTTTTCCATTTCTAATAAAACTTGCAACTCATTCTGGTGTTTTTGTAATCCATTTGAGTTCCACGCCATAAGTTTGAGTGTATTATCCATTTCTTGTTTTAGAAGTAGCAGTTATGTTGCTATTTTCAATTTGTTTTAATCTATCGTCGAATGATGACATTAACTTTAAGATTTCATCCAACTTTTTGTTGCTGTTCATATCAGCCAAAGGTGCTTTCACTATGCCTCGTGTAGTTACTTGAGCGTATGAAATATTTTTACTTGTAGTTTGCATCGTGCTTTGACTTGGTTTGGACTTGCCAGGGTCTTCACCTCTTCCGACAGGTGCACTTTGTTGAGCATTCACATTACTTCCTTTCGACTTTTTCAATCTTAGCTGCTGTATTTCTTTGGCTACAATACATCCCCTGTAGTTAGCCGGATGTGGGGCTCCGCAGTGGACGCATTTTGGCTTCTCTTCTTTTGATTTTCTGCAATCCTTGGTGAGATGTTTACCTGTGCATTTTACACACCTCGGTTCTTTGGAGCAGTACTTTTGCGTATGGCCGTATGCCTGACACCTTTTGCATTGAGGTACCAGTTTTGTGGATTTTAAAGGTTGTATCTCCACGTTGCATCCCAAAATATGTTTTATGTTGAATATTTTGTTGGTTTCCTCATCATTTGAGAATGTCAGCATAAACATATTGAGTGGCTCTTTAGTTTTCCAACTCAATTTGTTGACTGCTTCTAGAATCTTGAAGCCTTTGCTGCGCAAGTCTTCGACTACTCTTTCCGGGATACATGTGAAATGCAATTTTTTTGCCATAACTCTTATTGGCCTTTCTTGCTTGTTTTCATAGGAGTGCCAAAGGCAATTGTTGTCTGAAAGGGCTTTTGAAATTGCTCTATACGACTCTTCGTTTTTGGCATTTACTTTCACGGTATCTCCATTCATCATTTTGATGCTGAACGCGTCAGCTGATTGACTCTCACAAAGAAAGTCAAAGAATTTTTGGTAATTCTGAATACCATCTACAACCATGGGTGGTGGCAGAGGAATTTTGGTGACCTTTTCATTACCTCTATTCACGTCTCTTCCGTGTTCATTTTGAGTGAGTTGGGCAGGAGAGGTGTTCAATTTTCTTTTCTTCCTGCTCTTTTGCCGTATCCACCCTGTTTCTCGAGCGAGTTCTTCCTCGTCCGTTGCATATTCAACAGGCGCTGATGAGATCTCGGTGGCAGCTGTTGCTGATTTGGATGCGTTTTCCGCTTGAAGTTTTAGCTGTTGCTGGAGGTTTTCTATTTGACTTTTCAAGTCATTAAGGTTCTTTTGGAGCTTTAGGCGCTCATTCTTTTCTTCACAATAGAACTTATACAACAGATGTTCCGTCTCTGTTTTTAGGTCCACTCTGGTATTACCCAGTGTATCCATTTTCGATTCCATTGTTAGATTTAAGCCGGTATTAACTTGGCCTTAACAATATTATTTGCCGTCAGCCGTCAGCATTACGCAATAACTAGGTCATTACGATGCAGCCGACTTGACGGCGTTGTTTTGATTCGTAAGCACTTTACACTGTGGTACGCGCGCGATCGCATGCAACACAACTGCTCTCAGCGAAAATCGAACGCAAAATTGAATATTACAATTAATACAATCTCTAACGTTAATATTTGAGACCCAAGTACCCATACTATACATATCCAATATAGGAGATTAAACTAAAACAAACAAAAACAATAACATGAAACTAAAATAAACAAAACCGGTGGAATGAGAGTATACCACGGTGAACTGTTCACACCTGCGTACCCCTTTAAAGCGTACCAGTGTGATGATATGTGATGAAATGGTGTAAACAATAAACAGATATGCGATTGCAGCTATCCCGAGTGATTTGCCGTCATTTATTGAAGAGTTCTGATGTATATCTCCGAAGTCCTTCATTTATTATTTTTTTCACACATATGTATAGTTAATGTAATCTGGAGGAGCGAAGGCACCTAATGCAAGCAAATCTTTGCTTAAAACTTGACTTCAAAATTAACAATGTAATTTACATAAGTTGATGAAATAAATTTTTTTTTTATTTTTTTTTAATTCTTCACAAAATTAAAATGAAACAATTTCGGAATATGCTTTTTCAAACAATAATTTTCAAAATCGGTCCACAATTGACGAAGATATGGATGAAAAAAAAAATAACATTAAGTCGAACATAGAACCTCCTCCTTTTTGGTAAGTCGGTTAAAAAGGAAAACATAGGGGCACAGTATACATCTTTTTTTTTCAGTATAAGGAATATCTTTTAAATTGGTGCAATATTGGAGGAGGAAAGAGACGAGAGCCAAACCTCGAATTGTGACTTTTTATTTAGGACTAGCTGGCCCCCGCGGCTTCGCTCCCGTGGACCACCCCACAGGACCCGTTTACAGGATTAAAAAATAGCCTATGTCATTCAGGAATTATGTAGCTTTCTATTTGTGAAAGATTTTTTTAAATCGGTCCAGTAGTTTCACAATCAAACAAACAAAAAAATCTTTCCTCTTTATAATATTGTTATAGAAATTCGGTCGGAATTCTGCGACCGCATTTCCTCTTAATAGGCTCTGTATGAAATGGAAGAGAGTAAATGCATACCTAAAAGAGGACCTCTACAACATTTATCTAAAATCTGTTGATTCTAAAATAAAATAAATTACTTAATTAATTTAATAACTTAATATGACACCTGTATTCATCGAAGGGCTTGGCAGAGCTGCACCATTATTAATTACTACAGAAGAAATACTTAAGACAAAGAGACAAAGACAAAGACAAAGATATTTTATTTCAAGTAGGCCACCAAGCGGCACTTTTGAACGTTAGGTACATTAAAATTTACAAGTTATAAAAGTTGATTCTACCGTGCATTCGGAAAGTAGCTTGTTATGGAGAAGAATGCACAAGAAACTCCATACTTACTCTTTTAAAGAAAATGTTTTTTTACAATATTTAGTTACATAAGTACATACATTAATAAATTCATATATGTGAGGACAATGCACCCAGAATAGCACTACACACAAACTACGTACTGGCATAAAGTAATAAAAGTACTCACACATGTACTGTGCAGTTATATAATAGATGCTAGAAAAGCATTAACATCCGAAGCAGTTAAGTTATGACCAATCCCAACTGACGGCATCCGTTCACGAACATGACGCATGAATGGCACCACCCAGCTCAACCATCATGAAGGGAACCGGATGATCCAACACAGGCGCCACCATCAGAGAGACATTTGAGAGAGCATGACACACTCAACTGCCAGGGCACACACAAGTCAACGAACGACACACAGGTACAGTAAATGTTAGATTTACAGTAGGGTACATAGTACTCACACACGTGCCGTGCAGTTATACAATACTAAGGAAATTGAGTTTATACAATACAAATACATTCATTCAGTCTACAGCAGTTCCAACAATACTTCAAAACAATAATGTTCTGCATATCACTTGTTTTTGCGCCCTAGTGGATGTTGAGCAGGAATAGCATTTAGCCAAACATTTTTATCAGTGATGTAATCCCCCAACTTATAATATGCCAGCCTGCATAGTGTGCGTTTTATACAAGTTTTCTAACAGTTTCTGTCTTCTTACAGAAGAAGAAGAAGATCTATAGAAGAAGACGAAAAAAATATATATATACTAATATTAATATATTAATATTAATAATAATATAAAGAGGTAAAATTTGGTAGTTTGTAAGTTTGTATGTAGGGGGTAATCTCAGGCACTACTGGTTGGAATTGAAATGTTCTTTTTGTGTTAGATAGTCCATTTATCGAGGAAGGTTATAGGCTATATAACATCACGTTATGACCAATAGGAGCGGAGCATAAATGAAAAATGTTGCAAAAACGGGAATGAATATTACTTTTTGAGGTCTTCCGTTGCGTGCGCTGCGTAAACGGTTTCAGCTAAGCAATTATGTGTAGGGTAGGTGTAGGGTAGGTGTTATAATCTTTTGTTAAATTTGTTATTGCCACGGTTTAAACAATGCACCTGCCATGTTTTCTCTTCACCATCCTTGGTTGGCTGGGAAAGAATGCCTAAGACATTAAGTCCGCCTATTTATGAAGCATGAAGTTTAAACAAATAAATAAGACTTACCAAAGCTGTTACATCCTTATGTTTCACCATGTTATCATAGACTTCTTTGGCAAAATTCAGGTGAGCAGGCACTCTGCCGTGTTCGTTCCCATATCTATAGAGACTGTTTTTGAGCATTTTGCTATTGGAGATACGGGTCCTCCCTCCCAAAACTTTTTTTTTGATCTGCGAATAAAGGAACAAATTACTAGGCTTGTAGTTGAAACCCTAATTTAAATAACTCTAGAATCTTAATAAATTCAAATATAATTAATCTCAGATACACTTAGAGCATATAGAACTCTTTAATCGATTTTAAAATAAACGTCACCTCACGTCGAAACGGCTGGTTATTTTTTGAGAAATAAAAATTAAATGAATAATTTTCTTAATGATTTGCTGTGTGTTTTATTTTGCAAGACGTTTTGTTAATTGTAAAGTTAGGTCTAATGCGGACAATGAAAAACAATCGCACCAAAATCTTCGGGCATAAGTATTTTTAAGAAACTTTCACCATCTTTTAAACAATTTTATCATATATATTTATCTAATGCCTTTTTCGGCCAAAGAATAACAAGTAAAATTTAAAAAAAAATACTCTCCGATATGTTTTGATTTCATGCTACGCAATTTATCTAGTAGAAAACACGCTGCGATGGACAATCTATTAAACACGTAATTATGACATGATATCTTGCGAAAAAACGCTGATTCAAACAGTAAAACGACCATAACTTTGAACGGCTGAACCGATTTCCATCAAACATAGCTAAGAAAATCTCGATAAAGTACCTTTGAAACGAAAAAAACGAAATCAAAATCAGTTCATCCGTTTAGGAGCTATGATCCCACAGACAGATATACAAATACAAGAACAGATAGAAACACAGCTACACACGTCAAACTTATAACAACCTTTTTTTCCATCGAGGGCATAGACATATTAAATAGTATAGTCTGGAAATACCTACAAAAAAAACGTGCCTACCTAAACCTTAAAATGTCACTTAAAATGGCTGCCGATGCTAAGGTAGTGTTAATCACGGAATACGCACATTAATAATACAAAAAGTAAACAACCATTTGACAGCAGGACTACCACGAACACAACCACAAAATTCGTCACATAATATGGCGATATTCGCCATATTATGTGACGCACGTACTTACAACTGTCACTACGTCATAACAAAATGTTGCCATAGTGAGCAACAACTGAAATATTGTTGTCTCTTTTGTCAAATACGATTACTATATTAGAAAGAATGAAACAAAACGATATTTCACATTCTGTATCGTATTTCACTCACATTTGTATAAGCTAAAGTATGTATAGAACATCGCGGCGCCTCCATGTTTTTCCTAGCTCAATGGTCGGGGGTCAAAAATGAAAGCAATAAGAACGATTACATTTTGGGTCGCGTGGGTGTTAAGCTAGTGTGTCTTTTGTACCCCCAAGGTTGATGGCACGGTAAATAACTGGCAAGAAACTCCAAAGTTACACTTTAAGAAAAAAGTAGCTTGTGCAATATTTTCTTGCAACAGTGGTTATAGTTATAAATGATAAATGATTTTATTACTGTAAGTTGGTTTGTACAAACACTTTTACATGTCGATCATATTTTTAAAACTAGATGAGGTCGGCGTTTCCTATCTGACTACTCTGAGAAGAAAGGCCGAAACAAACTCAGAGGTCACAGTCTCTTTTAAAGTCCAGACAAAACAAAAATCTTTTTTAGATCATGTGAAGACCATGTAGATTGATGTCTGAAACGGTCTTTTGAGGAAAGAACCAGCCAGATTGATTGGACCTGTCCAGTCAGTGCACGCATTTGTCAATAACCGAGCAGCTCAACACAGAATTTAAGGAGCTCAACGATTCGACGAACAATACCAAAAAAAAGGACATTCGGGTAGGCCGCATAAACTACTCAAACTGCCAGACCACGATTAAAACAAAGATAAATTTAAAAATAAAACAAAAAAAATTGGTCCACATAGTCTTCACATTCACAATAATTTAAATAAAATAATATAATACTTTGAAAAGTAAATATTCTTGTCATTGCAAGAAAACCAAAAAAAAATATTATAAAACAAAATTCACGGTGGAAAATATAAAAAAAACAAAATTAATTTTTAATTGGAGCAGCTCTATCCCAAGCTTATGAGAGTATAGTGTAGGACTGGCAAAAAGTAGCAGATATTAGACAAAAAAAAAATCGAGTGTCTACTTTCGTTTGCCAGACTCTATAAAGATATGATAGATACCTATACACCTATATACTTTCTCACAAACAGTTGCTTACGTATTCGTCCGATTTCGGAGCAGCTCGTCTCGATCCGTGCGAGCTTCGAGGGTGTTAGGTTTTATTTTCGTTACGGAATTTCTTGATTCGGTCGCCGCGCTCAAAGCCCGCGATAAAAGCTATGCAATAGCTTAAAAATATTAAAAAAAAACGGAACAAGTATGAGTAGAGACCTTCCCTAGACCGTTCAATAATGATCTAAACTATAATAGATATGATTTAAACTATACAATGTTTGATAAGATAAAACACCTAGAAAAATATAGGAAATAGATTTTATAATATTATCCTAAGTACACGGAAGTAAAATAATCAATATTTGTAATCAATAATATTTTTATCTGGCAATATGTCTATCAAAATCACTGAGTACCTATTTTTTTGTTATCGGGGGGAACCCTTCAAACCCTCGGCGGCCTCCTTCTTGACCCTCACGGTCTCACAGAAGGAGGCTATTTTCCTTCAGTTTTCTGTTTTTGCCATTAAACGTCTCACTACTGCTGGAAGAGACTGGTCCCGTCTCGTCCCGGAGAACGTGTCAGACTTTTACTGACTAAAACCCACCCACTATGAGGCGCGCGTGGAACACTAGGTGCCTTCGACTCGGGCCTGGTCCTTATCGGACGGCGAGCTACCCATTACGCTTCTCCTGTGTGGTGTCTAGGGACGTGAGGGCGCCTCCGTCGCGTCTCTCTGACGCGATTACAGGAGACCACTGCTTCACATGCCCTCTCGCTACGTACCATGGTCTTGGACCAGGGCCGGACGTGAGAGTTCACCACTGCCGATCGCCTCTACGAGGACATGGTGGTACTCCGCGCAAGTGGGGCAGACCTACATCGTGTACTCCGGGTTGTTCACACAATGGTAACACCCGGGCGTTTCCTCCCGCCTTATTCTGAACAGGAACATCCCAAAACAGCCGTGTCCGGTGAGGACCATTTTTTTATGTTATAGCGGCAACAGAAATACATCATCTGTGAAAATTTCAACTTTCTAGCTATCACGGTGCATGAGATACAGCCTGGTGACAGACAGACAGACGAACAGCGGAGTCTTAGTAACAGGGTCCCGTTTTTACCTTTTGGGTGCGGAACCATAGAAAACGGGCCCCAAATGAAAGAAATTGGTGACCCCTGCTTAAGGAGATGCGTCCCTTTTCAGCATAACAGAATACCTATCAAAATTGTGGCAGCTATCAACTACATACTCGTACATACCTACATAAACTCACGTCTTTTCCCCATGACGATAACCAGTCACTACAGTATCTATACACTCTAAGTGCCACCCTACAATTACCACCAACCAACAATCCACTAACCACTAACAATTGTAAACAGTCCAAAACGTTTGGGATTTTTTTCAAATTCAAATATTATAATAAATAATAACACACTTCTAACAAGATTTACATAACAATAATCTCGTACTCCCGATGCTCATTGTCTTTTGTATTTGATGATTATGTTTCTAATAAAACAAATTGTTTAATAGCATTCCGTGAAATGATCAACCTTGTGGAAGATTTAAGCTTAGGGTGCTGAGTCACCCCCGCCCGTAGGAGTGTACCCCAGTTGATTCTCTACACGTGGTCTCCGGGTGGCGCAAATCAGGTGACACTAACTGGTGGTAGGCTTTGGCCGAAGGCTTGTGACCGGAAGTCGGTTGTAGTTTTTTTTACAAAGTTTTTTTTAATGATTTATCTTTGTTTTATTGATAAAAAAACATGTCTTTTTAATATTTGACCGAGTAAAAGTAGCATGGAGTATTGCTTAGGCATATCTTAGGTTGAAAAACCCGGTGCGTAAGACCGGCGGCGGCGTCACCAAAGATGTAAGTCAAATTCACGTCACAATTGGCGGGTTAAAAATCTTTAAAATAACAAAAGCAAAAGCTTATTTATAGAAACAAAGCCAAAATAAAGACAAAAACTATATACGAACCTTTTTATCTTAAGACCACAAACACATAAACTTTAAATATTTACCGAAAAACAAAACCTCACAAGACTTTAAGTTGTTTATCAATCAGAAGTAATCAGGACACGTCTTACTCGGCGTAGATATCTGACGTCTACTAAATGTTTATATTAACAAATACCTATTTTATTTGTTTAGTCAGTGAGAAAAATCCTCGTGGAGTCACATAAAAATGATACCCAAGAAGTGCCATTTTGTATAATACGAGTAGCTTCATTCCCTTTTATAACCGCCGTTTATAAGTTTGACGTTTGTACCTGTGTGTTTGTGTATCTGTCTGTGGCATCATAGCGCTTAAAGTCGCTACGCGGCCCTAAACGGATGAACCAATTTTGAATTCGTATTTTTTTTGAAAAGTGGCTTTGTCGAGAGATGTGATGAAAATCGGTTCAGCCGTTCAAAAGTTATGGACGTTTTACTGTTTGAATCGGGGTGTTTTCGCAAGATGTCGCGTCTTAATTACGTGTTAGGGTTTTCTTATTGTTTAAATTTTACTTCTACTCAACTTTTTTGGAGTCGGTCTCTTGTCTATCCGGATCGAACTGATTATCATCATCATATCAGCCAAAAGCTGTCTATTGCTGAACATAGACCTCCCCAAGTGTCTCACTGACTGGTCCCGTGCGTCTCGCATTCAGCGAATTTCCGAGAATTCCGATTGCCTCCTAAAGGTGAACGCGTACTAGACGCACCGCAGCAGCCGCACGCAAAGCATCATAATTTTACTGACATGCGGGTCGTGCGGCGCGGATAGGTGTGTGACGTTGAAAAGAAAGAAAGAAAAAATATTTATTTTTGACCCGCACAGTAGACACAGGATAAGCAAAACACAAAGAAAATTAAAAAAATTAAAATTAAAGAACATTTCCTTTTAACGCAATGTTAGTAGTTATATATATTTGTATTTATGTATGTATGTATATATTTATGATTTAATTTAAGATTATAATTAGGTTATTTTAAAATTGTACACAGGATCCTACCCTCTTTTGTCATCATTCTCTGTCACTCTAGGGTTTGCTGTAAGAGAACTCAACATTGAGTTAAGCTCGCCTTTGTACATGTACTTTATTATCACATTATATTGAATATTGTTTTTGGTGTACAATAAAGAAATTAAATAAAAAAGAAAAAACTTTTTAACAAAAAATCAAATCGACTTCCAAAACAAAACACTCCAAAGCGAAAAATAACTTTTTTTCCGAAGTCGGTGTCTTTGTACCCATTGTTTTCCGTTATTCGACACCGACTTCGGAAAAAAAGTAATTTTTCGCTTTGGAGTGTTTTGTTTTGGAAGTCGGTTTGATTTTTTGTTAAAAAGATTTTTATTTTCCTCTTTTTAGTTTTGGTTGGTACCTCCAATTAACATGAAAAACATTTATAGCCAAAGTAAATCTTAAAACGATTCCAATAAGCCCAAACACGATTAGGATACATTGTTTTATTTTGGAGTTCCAGTGGCCATTCTGGTCTTCTTCATCAGTTCTACTTCATCAAATGATACTTTCTGAGTGCAAATGATTGCATTATTGATGAAAATACCAAAATTTCTCTAAGATCCCATCATCAGATCCTAGTTTCCTTATCATGGTACCACCCTTGAGATGTCTCCTTTCCAACAAAAAAATAATCATCAAAATCGGTTCATAAACGACAAAGTTATCCGCGAACACATATAAAAAAAATATATATACGGTCGTATTGAGAAACCTCCTCCTTTTTGGGAAGTCTGTTAAAAATAATAATAAATAATGAAAATAAATAACCCCGTGCGAGACCAAAAAGGCTTCTGTCTCAGCATGTGCAACGATATTAAAAAGAAAATAACGCTGCGCTGATATTCTGTTAGAATAGGGCCCACTGTTGATGCCATGGACCACTGACCTCTATTATACACTGACCTCTATTATCTTGTATGTTAGAGGTCAGTGCCATGGACACATTCACGAAAATGGAACAAACAATATTAAAGGAATAAAATAAATAACAACAAAATAGTATAAACACAGAAAATGAGTCACAGTATGTATGTGTATAACATATAAAACAAATATATAATATAATATTTATAAGCAGAAAATACAAGTTTGACACATTAAAGTACACATAATTGTCAACTAGGGTACAGAGAAATTAACAACAAAAATAGTGTGCGAAAGATATAGGTAAAGTACAGTCAATACAAAAAATTGAGCCCTGACTCCTAAACTAGGAAGATGTTGTATCTTAGGAGGCAGTGTCTTCGCATAAATAGTGGGCAAGCAAATTATGAGCGTACTAAAAGACTCGGATAGTCACAGACAAGATATAGACTAAATGGTGTATGTGTGTAGTGTATTTGTGTGGGTTGTCTGTCATGAGAAAGGGTTGTGTGGGTGTATATGTGTAAGTATGGGAGAGGGGTGTGTGGTTAGGTGTGGTGTGGATATAAATAAACCCCAATAAATATACTTTGCATACGATTTCATGTAAAGATTTATAACTGCGGCGCGTCTAGGTGCGCGATCACCTTAACACAGCGTCTTCTGGTTCGCTGTCGCCACTCCGTGTCTCATCTCTTCGTCATTCTCGTTTTACATGGAGAGACCAGGCTGTTTTAATGAAACCTTTCTATGGCTTTTCACATCAATGTTAGATATGTTAGGGTCTGCTTCCAATCTAGCCGGATGGAACTTAAGACCAGTATTTTATATTGAGCGACTGTCTAAGTGACTTCCACAACCCACTCACACTGCTTGGTCATCTGACTACTCCTAAAAAGTGTCAAAAATCTACAAATGACTCACTGGAACCAACGACTTTACCTCATTTGGAGATAGTAGTTCCATGTCTGCATTTGACGTAACATGATAACAAAAGTAAATCTCTTTATCGTTTGTTTTTATTTATTTGACCTTTGTTATTGAATTATGTGCTTCTATATTTGTAAGAATAGCTCGTATTGTGTTTAAGATTTGTATAGACAGCAATTTTATTATATCATCATCTGCCTAGCCTTTTCCCAACTATATTGGGGTCGGCTTCCAGTCTTACCGGATTCAGCTAAGTACCAGTGTTTTCCATGGATCGACTGCCTATCTGACCTCCACAACCCAGTAACTGGGTAACACGGTACCCCTTGGCAAGACTGGTGTCAGATCTCAAGCTTCTGACTACCCGTAACGACTGTCAAAGATCTTCTAATAACAGCCGGGACCAACGGCTTAACGTGCTTTCCGAGGCACGGAGGAAACTCGGTATGTTGAAATGGTCACCCATCCACGGACCGACCACGTCAAGCGTTGCTTAACCTTGATGATCGACCAGTACGGCTGTTATTATTTAGCCACGAGTTCCTCAGCAATTTTATTATAGTACAATGAAAATCTTTTTAACAATAAATAAATAAACGACTTCGAAAATTAAACCAAACAAAGAGAAAGATGGCTGATGAATTGAGAACCTCTTTTGAAGTCAGTTCTTTTCGGAATTCACACAATTTTCTCACTTTCACCTCAAATTTCACTTTGTAGTGTTTTGTTTTGGCATTCAGTTTATTGTTTTTTTGATAAAAAGGTTTTTACTAATTATTCTCTTTTTAGTTTTTGTACCATATATGACCATGAAAACACGCAAAGAAAATAAAGATATCTTCAAAACCACACATCAGATCTTGATCATATTTAAATGGGACCACATGCAGCACACAGCTCAATCCCAAGCCTTTTTGTTCTCAACGTAATCTTTAATGGTATAAAACGCTTTCTGGCACAACTTACGTTTAATGAATGATTTGAATTTATTAAGACTTAGAACTTGTACGTGGCTTGGAAGCTTATTATAAAAGCGCACACATTGACATCTAAACGAGCCACCTATTTTCTTGAGCCTTGTTGTTGGTACTACAAATTTGTGTTTGTTCCTAGTATTTAGTGTGCGTAATGTTCAAACCACATTGAGTCATTGTACCACCAACGATCCTGGAATTCGGATGTTCTGTGTGAACAAGTATTGTATGTATTTTTTTTGTAAAACGCCGCCTTGACTTCCTTCCTGTTATCGCCTATTTTTAACCGACTTCCCAAAAAGGAGAAGATTCTATGTTCGACATTATGTATGTTTTGTGTATGTTCACCGATATCTCCGTCAATTGTGGACCGATTTCAAAAAATCTTTTTTGCTTGAAAGAGTATGTTCCGAAATTAGTCCCATTTTAATTTGGTGAAGGACTGACGAAGAAATTCGAAGATATATAACAGAACTCTTCAATAAACAATGGCAAATCTCTCGGAATTGCTGCAATCGCATGTCTATTTGTTGTTTATACCATTTCATAACATAACATCACGCCAGTACGCTCTTAAGGGGTACGCAGATCTCTCATTTCACCGGTTATGTTCAAGTTTCATAACATTTTGGTAATATATTCTGGCGTTATACGAGTAGGTAACTTACTAAACAACTTGCCTATTAGGTAGGTACAACTAAAAAGTGAAAAATAATTTTATTTTTGGAAGTCGGTGTCCATAACGCAATAAATTGGTACCTACGAAAGACACCGACTTCCAAAAATAAAGTTATTTTTCACTTTGTAGTTTTATTTGGAAGTTGGTAGTATTTTTTTGTAAAAATATTTTTTTAAATTCTGTTGTGAGAATAATTATGTGAATTCTTCGATTCTAAAGAAAACAAATAAAAAACATCCACCCTTTTTTTACCAGTTCGGAAATTACCCAAAAAAATTATGTTTTCCATGATTATTTTTCAAAATTTTATATGCGTGGTTAATATCTATGTCAATGCCTACTCCGACTTAGTAGCTAACCCCGTGTTATATATGACATAGTTTTAGCTCTTCGTGTTTGTCCGTGTTTTTTGCACCGTTGGGTAGTTGCCCGGACAATTTAGAAAAAAATATAAATAACATAAATATGTAACATAGTCATTATACTAAATAATTTTGTTCTTACATAATTACAAAAACAAAATAGAAATGGTAGAAAGTAGATCAGCCATGAAGTATCAATTATGATTACTACAAAAAAAACTTTGCAGGAGGCTAAAAAATATTTATTATAATAGAAAACCAGTTACCTCCCTGCAACAGACTTATAGGAATTTAAAAAGCAACTCCAAAAGATCAAAATGATTATTAAAATTTTCCGTTTCAAAACCGCAGGGGTTTCATTACTTCACCATAGCTAGCTAGAACTTGGAACAAGATGGCCCCGATGTTCTACATCGAAATATTGATCACAATTCAGGACTTGCGCAGTACACTAGGGTTTCTAGACGAGCTAGACTAGCTTTTTCCACCTATCCAGTGCGCCAACCGCTCTTCGAGAAGTAACTCGAGTTCACTCCTTCGAGCTTCTGGCGACTTGGTTTGTAGGACCAGCTTTGTCTTTGCTGTCCTGTCGTAACTCAGTGATGGTGGTAAGTGTTTTAGTTTTATTTTTGTTTTTAACTTTATAGATTCTGCCGTGTTCATCCTACCGATATTTATTCCAGACTTGCGCATTGCGACTAGTTTTTTTTTAGTCTAGACTTGGTTTATTCGCCTGACCAGTATGACATCCACTGTTTACGAAGTAAGAGTACGAGTTCACTCCTTCAAGATTTTGCTGCCCTGGTACTTGCTTGAAGGACTGGCTTTGTCATTGCAGTACTGTCGTACCGTTCATTGGTATAAGTTTCTAGGACTTTTACTTTAACTTCCTTTAGGTCTTTGCTCACCCTGGTATTTTCTCGAAGGGCCAGCTTTGTCTTCGCAGTCCTAGCGTTCCGCTTATATACTTACCTAGCTACATAGGTTATATGAAGGAAGAGTTTTAGGATGTTTTTGTTCATCAATTTAACGTTTTAAGTAAAATCATTAGTGTTAAATTTTTGAGATGTTCTTACGTAACACTTTTTGAGACAGAGGCTACTGCAGACAGGGGTGCGGCGACAATGCGACATGTTTTCATAGAAATTGTTTTAAAATTGTACCAAGTTTATAAAAACGCGCTGTCGCCTAAAGCCGTACCTACTACCTAAATCATCATCATCATATCAGCCTTAAGACGTGCACTGCTGGACACAGGCCTCCCCCAAGCGTCGCCACATTGACCGGTCCCGTGCGTCTCGCAACCAGCGGATACCTAAAAACCGACTACCTAAAAGGACGGACTACCTAAATATCTTACATCAAAAAAAACTTTCTTTGTCTGTCCCTTTTAGGAATAAACTATATGTTTTAAATTTTTCTAAAATATTTTTATATTGTTTTTTCAGGTTCCAGTTGCCAGCATTATCTACTTATCTCTGAATCACCGTGTCCAATAGTTCTACCTGCACCTATAATGCGCTCGTTCAGAGTCACCGTAAAGCTTTGGTCGAAAAGCAGCCATCTTGGATCACGACTCTGCGTTCTTACTGTGACACGAATAAAATAATTAGGTTAGTATTTATTCATATTTTTTATGACTATTAGGCTATATTAACAGATAAATCGGGAAACATTACCGGTCGTGTGCCCGTAATTACCGAAACATTAGAAAAGCAATTGTGTCTCGCGTGGATTCATGTCTTAAACACACGAAAGGTTAAGGTGATCACCTGATGGCGCGATATCACGTATTTTCTTTGAAAATTTTAAGTGCAAATCGGGCAAACAGCATCGCATTGCGTCCATGTGGACGTGTCAAACAATCGGGAAGGTCGCTTATCTAGGTGAAGCGACGACCTTCGCTGTGTGGCTGGTAGTCTATCTTTTATTTTTTTATTTTTTTTATTTTTTTAATATCAAATATCCTATTAGGCTATATGGAGAAGTATGTATAAGCACAGATAATATAACACTAGCATAGTCTAAGTAAGCTTCTGACGTGATATTCTTCTGTGTTTACAGATTGCCAGTGCATAAGCTGCGTTTCCCTTATGGTTCCCCATTCGGCTGTTGACGAATCAACCAGCTACATCGTCCAGTAATGGGGTGTAAGTGGCTCTACCACCACCTGCAGAGCCAAAGTCAACCTCACCTGCCCGCGGTACACCCTGCTACCACAGACGAGGCTCTGGCGAAGCCCTGGTCTCCCCAACTGACGCTGATGAAGCATAGAAGGGGGGAGGAGAGTGAAGGATAACGATAGAAGTGCTAAGACAAGGCTTTTTTCAACAAGATGGGGACACCAAGGCAAAAAACGTCAGGGGCGGATTCAAAAGGAGGAGTTCAAGGTGGCATACGTTCGTAAGGTCCTTTAGCCCTATGAACTTCTCCCCTGAACTTGGGTCCGCGCCTGACAACGGAATTCAGATAGATCATCCAAGCCGGGGAATCTATGTGAAGATGGAAAAGAAAATCATGATAGAGATAAAATAGTCTAAGTTAATTTTAAGTAAGGAAAATTTGGTGTTTTTCCTCACAATTAATTATAAGAGTCCTAAAATGAATTATAACAAAGTACCTACTAAAAATTAATATATAAAATTCATGGTTTCATTTGACAAAACCTTCACCACCCACCTGAAAATCGGTCATTAAAGTATACTCAATTTGGAAACAGGCTGTTATAAAGAAAGAAAGAAAAGAATGAAAAAATATTTATTTGTGACCCGCACAGGAGACACGAGATAAGAAAAACACAAACAATCATAAAAAATAAAAATTTGTAACACCGTGCGAGACCAAAAAGGCTCCTATCTCAGCATGCGCATCGATATTAAAAAGAAAAAAAAACTATACTGTTTAGCACCTGTTGAGCAAAATTCTCAATAGGGTATTTAAACTAGGACTCTAAGCAATTCGGAGTTTTATAAATGAGGCCGTAAGTGTTTCGGGCTTAACTGTAAGACAAAATATCCTAGCTGAATTCACTGCTACCCAGCAACTCCACCTTTATTCCCAAGACTATCTCCGTTAATAGTAACGCATCATTCAGTGATTGGGCTACCATTGGTATTCATAAAAGTAGAACAGGGCTTTATGAGCTATACAATGAAAGGACATAAATAAACACTGCTGAATTTAATATATATGTTAGACGTTATTCAACATTATTTAAAAAAGTTTGTTAATTGAGTTTGAAATAACGCGACTTGGCCAAACAACAACAAGAAGTGACAGAGACAAAGTCGACGATGGAGTGATCTTATCCAGAAAAAGCTTTCTAGTATCCATCAGTGGCATGGAAAGTACCAGAGAAGAAGGAACAAAAATGAGGTTATTAATTTAATGAGGTGGCCTGAGTATTTAGCAGTGATTTACATTGCAATTAGCAGACATCTGATTCAAGTTAAGAATTGTCACAATTGTTGGTATTTTAGTTCGGCCTATACTTAATAGATGGCGTTGTATTTAGTGATGCATGTTGCCCTATTTCCCAATCCGGTAGAGCGGATAAGGCGTTGTTCGTATATTGTGACCTGCGCAGGTCAGTGCAGTTGACTTTTTTCTAGACTTACTGCATTGCGGACCTCCCTTGTTCAACCAGTGCACGGTGCGTTGTCTCCTGTGCGTGATACTAGTGCATCGAGCTGCCCTTGGGACCGAGAGACTTGGTTCAAAGGCTTTGGTGACCGACCTCCTACAGTTTCGTGTGCTCCAGGCATAGAGATTAAGGTGAGTGTAACTGTCTTTTTATTTGCTATTATTAAATTATTAAAAGATCACTGAAACCGTTAAAAAAAGCTTGTGTTGTAACGGTTTTCGGATTTTACCGTAGTGGTACATAAATGTAAGGAGCAGTTGATTCATTTTTGCTTTTTCACGATTTTAGGGTTGGTCTCATGGTAAAAGTTATTCATAATGATGAGTACAATGACCGCTTTTCAGGAATTGTGTTGTCTACAACTTTATTAGTTCATATTCATTTTGTGAACATCAGTAGTCTACACAGACATAGTTGTCCCGGCAGAAGGCATACAAAATATTGGGTATAGCGAGGTAATCGAATGTCACATTAACAAAATAAAAACAAAAAACCGGCCAAGTGCGAGTCGGACTCGCGCACGAAGGATTCCGTACCATTAACGCAAAAAACGGCAATATAATCACGTTTATTGTATGAGAGCCCCACTTAAATATCAAGTTTATTCTGTTTTTAGTATTTGTTGTTATAGCGGCAACAGAAATACATCATCTGTGAAAATTTCAATTGTCTAGCTATCACAGTTCATGAGATACAGCCTGGTGACAAACTGACAGACAGACAGACGGATCGTGGAGTCTTACTATGTGGTGTCACATCCCATGCAAAGAAACTTTGCCGACGTACTGTACTGATTATACTGATATTTTTTTGTAAATCGATCGCGTTCGGCTCCTTTCCAAGGATAAAGATGGTGATCTATCTATCGCCGTGGAACGGTACGGAACCGAACGCGATCGATTTACAAAAAATAATCGGTATATTCAGATGAAAAACGCTAGTTCGGCACGGTTTCTTTATTGTATGGGATGAGGCATCTGTATGCTAGTATTATATTATCCGTGGTAATAGGGTCCCGTTTTTACCCTTTGGGTACGGAACCCTAAAAATAAAGTCAACAGGTAAATAGATCTCACAATTTCACGCCAAACAATAATAGTTTATAATAATGTGTCAATAAATTAAGACGGCACCTTCGATCAATAATATACTAGATAAACAGCCCCATATAAAACTTCTCTTTAAAACTGACGCCAACTGTGTTTAGGGAATTCTAAGAATTCTACTTGAAATAAATATATATTAATGCAAATTCAATCTTAAATGCAATGTTAAAAGTTGCATTCACAAAAGTATGTACAAAAAGCAATAAAAAAATGTATGAGCTAGCTTCGCTGCTCAACATGCATCTAAACAAATTTAGTCATACACGCATGTTTTAAAATCTAAAGTTCCAGAACAGTCGATGTTTATTACAATAGTTCGCGCGTTATCGACGCAAACGTTGGTCAAACAATCATAATATTTGGTAATTGATTCATATTTACTATTTAATTCGGTTTTTACTTTATGAAAAACACATAACGATATAAACTTACCGAAAAAAGATATTCCTTCCAAAATCAAAGTGTGGTGGTTATTTGCAAAATTTTTGAACGCACATTGCGACATTTTTAACGTTTTAATGTTGGCTATGATTGGGTCTAATATAATATAATTTGAAATGAGAGCACAACCACCACCGGCCAGTTTTTGAAGCGCTGACCGGGCATCTAGTGTATTATTGATCGAAGGACGGCACATAAACAAATAGAAAGTAACTAGTTTAACATAAGCAATACATGATGACTTTGTACTTAAACTTGTCAAAGCATATTTTTATATTTGTTCAGGTTCCTCGTGTACGAGCATCATCACCCACGCGTCTGTAAGATGACCATGTCTCCAGAGAAGCACCCATCAACTGCCATTCATGATGAATTGGACCTACCTCCAATCGCCTCCGTAGTACGGAGCTTGGCAGCCCTATTTCAGGAATATCGATGTTAAAAATGAAGGTACGTCTTTTTTACACGCTTTTATTAGCTTGGTATGTATCTATGTAACGGAATCTTTGAACGTGATTTGCACCCCCTTGAAAACGTCGGATCGATTTGAAACTTTGCACACCTATCAAGAACCGATGACAATGCAATAATTTAGTCAAAGTCAAATATATTTATTCAACTAGGCCAATAAGCGGCACTTTTGAAACTCAAACAAAAATTAAAATTTACAAGTAATAAAAGTTGATTCTACCGTGTGCGTTTAAATTGTTTATCCCATTAGCCTTACCACAGAACAAAAAAAACGCCTCTTCTCTGTTCTGTGAGCCTTACTAAGATCTTCAGGATTAGCGACTTTTTAGTTCAATTTACCATTAAAGCGTGTTTTTTTGTTTTTAGAACTACAATTTATTATGTCAATAATGTAGCTTTACAATCAATCTGCCTAGCCTTTTCCCAAATAAAAAAAAAAACTATTTTGGGGTCGGCTTCCAATCATACCGGATTCAGCTGAGTACCAATGTTTTACATGGAGTGATTGTCTATCTGACCTCCACAACCCAGTAACTGGGTAACACGGTACTTCTTGGCAAGACTGATGTCAGATCTCAAGCTTCTGACTACTTGTAACGACTGTCAAAGATCTTCAAATGACAGCCGGGACCAACGGCTTAACGTGCTTTCCGAGGCACGGAGGAAACTCGGTATGTTGAAATGGTCACCCATCCACGGACCAACCTCGTCAAGCGTTGCTTAACCTTGATGATCGACCCGTGCGGCTGTTATTATTTAGCCACGAGCTCCTAAAGCTTTACATAGGTGAAATATTTTTTATTGGATAAGGTACACTTCAAAGTTGTCCCATATTTTTACTTAAATAAGTTAAACTTACATTCATTGAAATCGTTTGGTACGTTATGAAATGGAGGGGACCGCATAACTCAGCGTTTGGAAGTCGTTGTTTAAACCAATTAACATAAACAAGGAATACGAAATTATGTCATTTCTGTTCTGGTTTCTAAAAATATTTTGTAAATTTTTTCAGGTTCCATTTTACGAACATCATCACCCATGCGTATCTGCAGATGACCATGTCTACCAAGCGTGATAAGTTAAGAAACCCTAAAAATCTCCTTTTTTTTCCAGGTTTCTGCGACGAGTTGACACCAGTCCTGAAAGAACTTGCCAGCCATGTCACCGATGGGGTGTAAGTGGCTCTACCTCGACCATCAGAGCCAAAGTCAACCTCACCTGCCCGCGGTACACCCTGCCGAACTTGCCAACGAGGTTCTGACGAACGAGGAGGGGGTTCTCCGAAAGGAGGATTCTCTGAAAAGTGGACTCTCTGAAAGGAGGACTCTCTCTTCTTTTTATGGTTTTCCAGACTTTAAACTTCTTACAAGCAAAGCTTGAAGTTAAAGTTGATCTTATCTTATCCGCAGAATACAGATACATACATGTTGTAATAACCTAACGTAAGATTTTTGTATTATTGTATAAAATTAAATGTAAGTAAAATTAAAATTCGTCGTTTATATAATAAATTAGTTTTAAGGATTTATTTGTTTTATTTTAAGAAACCCTAAACCCGGCTCGCAAACCAAGAAACTTCACAAAAAGGAGGAGATTAAATCAAAAAACACCCATCCACGGACCGACCTCGTCAAGCGATGCTTAACCTTGATGATCGACCTGTGCGGCTGTTATTATTTAGCCACGACCTCCTCAAGGTTCTAGTTCACACATTAAGTTCCTAAATTTTATTATATCAATTTTCAGTAGCAGTACGTCCCTGAGGATGGCTATGTCTTTAGTGCGTCATCCATCATCGGTCATGCATGACGAGTTAATGCTTCAAGCTGCCACAGGGATACTGAGCTGGGCCGACCTACTCTACGAGTACCGAAGTTAAAAATAAAGGTATGTGTTTTAAGATTACTTCATGGTTTGTGTTCCTGTGTATCTCGCATCTAGAGGATGGATGATGGATGGAGGACTAGTTTCATTGACCGGTCTGTCAGTGAACGACTTTCGGCTGAAATAATGATGGTGATGACTTCTGCTGGTAAAGCTTCACCTTCAGAAAGACAATTGTCTAGCAGTGGACTATTTTTTTTTATTTTTTATTTGTTATGGGTTTCTCTCACTGACCTCTAATATACAAGTACGCTGGACTTCATATTATCGATGACAAAATTAAGACATTTGTTTTTCGCCATTTTGGCGCTGATAGCAACGTGACTTAACGTGAGATTCCATGGAACTAATATTAGAGATGGGACATAGCCTTCGGTATAAAAATACGTGAGAATAATTTAATACGTAAGAGAAAAAGAAAATCTTGAGATTCATTTCTAAGTAAAAATACTTTCAATCAGATTGCAAGCTATAAACTAGTGGATAGCGTGCTACTAAAGTTATAGCGCATTACTGTCAGATCAGTGAGATTTAAATATGGGGATAGGCTAACAACTTATCCTTAAAACTAGTATATTTGAGCAAGTATCTGCTCGCTCAAGTATACTAGTTAGTTAATACTTACATTTACAATAGTTTGGATTCACTCGTTTGGAACATCATTCATACAAATATTTGCGTACGAATGAGATGGATAATAATTTACAAAGCACATAGTTCTCGCTCTCATCGCTGAGATCCTGTCTCTGTAGTTTTAAGGTGCAAATAAGAGTGACATCGCATTCCAGCGACGTGAAGACTTATATCAGTTTAAATTGTTTGACTTAAAAACATTTGTTAATACAATTATAATTATCATGATATTATTTCAGAATGAATTCCAGACAGGAACGAGGTGATTGATACAAGAAGAGAGAGGCCTGTGCTCAGCAGTGGGTGAAGTCGGACTGTGGATGATCATGATGATGATTCCAGAATTTAGTATTACACATTGCTTTTTAACATTTATTACTGATTATTAGGCATTCATATAACATTCATCACTAATACCAATATGAGATATTTAGTTGCAACATATTATGAGAAGTCAATACAGTAGATGAATGATACGCCTTGCCAAGTCTACTATTTTGATATTAGTGTAATTTAAAAATATTACTAATACTCATATACTCGTATTAGTTAAAATAATATAATATTTCCAGGCGAATATATTAGTATTAATTACCTAATCTTTAGAAATATCGGTATTAACCTATCTCTAAATGTGTCAATTTTAGTACCTGAGAACCACGAGTGGGGCGCTTTGATTCGCCACAAAAATCAACTGTCATTTCATCTAATATATTTAGTCCAGCGTACTTGTATGATAGAGGTCAGTGGTTTCTCTTGACTCTAGTTTAGATCAGAGGTGACAGAGACAAAGAAATTTATTTCGATAGAAAAAGGTCATAATGATTTGTGAATTGTGTGAGGAGGATGATTTAGAAACCCAGTGACTGAATAGCTTTATTACCTACTTTTGTATGTTGCCTGTTTACATCAATATGCTATAAATTTAATAGTATATTATGCAACTAGTGAATAAAAGACGGTTTTAAAGCGAGGGCCATAGATGAACCACGAGCAAGTGAAGGATTCTAACAACTGAATCACGACCGTAGGGAGTGATTCATGATGATTGAATCACGAGCATAGCGGGTGATTCAAGTGGTAGAATCCTGAGCGACGCGAGTGATTCATGGCCCTCGATATAAATCCGTTTTATTCAAGAGTTGCATACTATATTTTATACCATGACTACGAGAAAAAGAAAGATTTAAGCGAAAATTACAAGGAAAAATACTAAATAAAAGTTTTATTACATTCAAAATTTAAGAAAATGTGAAAACTCCAGGTTTCACATTTTTTCTAAATTAAAGCAGAGCTAGGTAACAACAAATGTGTTTCAGGAGCCAGTGACCACTTCCGTTACGTTACATAATTATAATTAATTAACACCAATGTTTTAATATTATAATTACAATCCAAATAAGTATTCACTAAACATCCCAGACTAAAATCAAAATCATTATTAAAATCCTAAACATGAACAAACTGAAAATCAAATACATAAAGGAGTTTGAATGTCGAATATTCTTTGCACAAGGAGTTCATATAGCATTGAGATGGACGTCGAATATGTATGGGTGTGTTCTAAATTCAAACACCAAAACAGTGAGAAAAAGTGCTTTTTATTCACTGTTTTCAGTGAATAAAATAAGCTTTTTAGAGGGGGAATGGTATAAAATAAGCTTTTTAGAGGGGGAATGGTATAAAATTAATTCCTAAGTTTGACAAACTTAGGAATTAATTTGAAAATAAATTATTCATTAAAAACATTTTTTAAAACAAGCTTTTTCGTATTCTTCTCAGCAAATCCTTTCATTTGATATCCATATCATGGCAGTGCACAAAAAATAACTAGTCCACCATCTTGGGCCATTCGCCATATTGGATTTAGAATAACGTCACTTAGCTAACCATGCATTGTCATTCAAACTAAACGTGTATGCAAAACTTCATCATAATCGGTGGAGGATAATTGCATTAAAATTCAGTTGCTAGATTTGACCCGAACACACTTACATACATACATAGGTACGTATATTGCAAGTTAAATAATAAATAAAATAATATCTTCAGCTGATGGAGCTACTGAAGGTAACTGAAACTTTTAGTTACGCCATCAGGATGGAGTTTGGTGTGGACAAATGTGCGGTCATGCATGTAAAGCGAGGGGAGATTGTGGAATCCGTAGGAATTCAACTCGCGGATTCCATAAACCTGAGATCCCTCTCTCCAAACGAAACCTATAAATATTTGGGTATGTCGGAAGCGTTAGGTATCAGCACTACTAACATGAAGCAATCGTTGAAGGAACGCTTCTTTGGCCGCCTGAAGAAGGTATTCAATTGCCTTCTTTCGGGCGGAAACAAGGTGCGCGCCTACAACGGTTGGGTCATGCCGGTATTGATGTACTCTTTCGGCATACTCAAATGGACTCAAACGGAACTCGATGCCCTGGATAGGCGGGGCCGTACACTGCTGACTGCATATCGAATGCATCACCCACGATCGTCGGTCATGAGATTGTATATCCCGCGGAAGTGTGGAGGCCGAGGCTTTTTAAATGCTAAAACCCTCCACAACCGCGAGATATCAATCTCAGGGAATATTTTCTACACACCGACGTGGGTATGCATCGAGATGTAGTAGCAGTGGACAAGGGACTCACCCCGCTCTCCTTGGCGAATGAGAACTGGCGCAAGCCTGTAGTGCTTGACACTAACGACCGCAGGGAAGTATGGCAGAGTAAGGAGCTTCACGGACGCTTTTTTCGGGCCCTACATGGGTCCGATGTAGACCAAGCAGCGTCGGTAGCCTGGCTGCGTTTCGGCGACCTCTTTGGGGAAACCGAAGGTTTTGTCTGTGCAATTATGGACGAAGTTATCATGACGAATAACTACCGGAGATTTATTGTGAAGGATGGCACGGTTGACATCTGTCGGGCATGTCACCGCCCGGGTGAATCGATCCGCCACATTATCTCTGGATGTTCTCGTCTAGCTAACGAAGAGTACTTGCATAGGCACAACCTTGTAATATCACATTGTACTGGGATCGGTCCATCATCACTGACAGGACTATTGTAGCCAATAAGCCTGATATAGTAGTGGTGGACCGAATCGAGAGGCGTGCAATGATTGTTGACATAACTGTCCCGCATGACGGGAACCTCGTGAAAGCCGAGAAAGATAAGCAAATCAAGTATCTTGACTTGGCTCGCGAGGTTGTCGACATGTGGGATGTGGACACAGCGATCATTGTACCGATAGTCGTGTCAGCCAATGGCTTAATAGCCACGAGCCTCGACCAACACCTTAGGAGGTTCTCGTTAGGCAGCTGGGTCAAGGGCCTGATCCAGAAAGCAGTACTGCTGGACACGGCTCGCATTGTTAGGAGGTTCCTCTCTCTGGAGCCCTGACCACCGGTAGCTTGGACCCTGTTCCCGATACCGGTGGGCCTCTATTTTCTATATTTTTAAATGTTTTTTTTTATTCTGTATGTTTTACAAAAATATTTAAAAATGTATAAAATAAGAAACGAATTTAAATAAAATAAAAAATAAAAAACTTGTAATAACTTACATTAAAATGAATTATTGAGAAGCTGAGGCTATTTCATCACCACTGCTCTCAAAATGGTAAAGGAAAACATCGTGAAGAAACCGGCATGTCCTAGAACCAAAAATTCGAAGACATAGGACATCCACCAACACGTGCTAGGCCCGCGTGGTGGATTATGACTCATTTCCTCTCACAGAGAGGATGCCTGTGTTCCAACAGTGGGCACATTAAATGGCTGATGATGATGATGAATAGGCTGAAAAATTAGACACTATTCAGTATGAAAATACTAATTTTCATCTGTTTTAACAGCTTTTTCTTACTTTCCAGGATACCGTTTGGATGAACAGCTATCCTCAACTCTGAAGGCATTTTTCTGCCTTATCTCCAATGGGGTGTAAGTGGCTCTACCACCACCTTCGGAGCCAAAGCCAACCTCACCTGCCTGCGGTACACCCTGCCCAAATTACCGACGAGGCTCTGGCAAACGAAGAGGGGAGCCTCTGAATGGAGGACTCTCGGAAAAGAGGAGTCTATAAACTTCTTGCAGGCAAAGCTTGAGAAGAAATAACATGAACATTGAATCCGAACAATTACGATTGACGTCATAGCTTAGGTAAGATTTTTATATTGTTGTATAAAATTAGGAAAAAAAATATTGTAAGATTTAGATAATAAACTAGTTTTAAGGATGTTGTTTGTTAGCCGCCGTTTTCTGATTTAAGAATTTATTTATTTATTTAATAAACAGTTAGGAACTTAGGCTCAAGACATCCCCTAATTTCATTATTAATACGGTTTTCGGATATTTTCCTTATGTAAGTGTAAAAATATGCCGCATAGATGGCTAGTTGATCTTTTGATTGCGTTGACTTAGAAGTTTGATGTTTCACAGCTCCAAGGGATTAGACATATTTATTTAACGATAGGCTCGCGTTAGACCACTATCTCACCTGATGGTAAGCGATGATGTGGTCGACGGTGAAGCACGCTTGCCTAGAAGTAATCTATTCACTCTTGACTTAAATACCTTAAGGTTGTAGCTATCAGGCAACAAAATTCCACTTAACTGTGCGCACAATGAAAGTATTTGCAAAACGCTTTGTGCGATTGGGTGGGCTGTCCACCATGTACTGATGGCGCATTGCCGCACGTTTTTTAGTCTGATGATGGAAAGGGCTAGGCGAAATCAAATTATGCAGTTCTATCGCACCTGAGTATATGATATTAATTTCAACTTTTACCATGTCCGTTCTTCTCCACATAGGCTTTTTCCGAACGGATGGTAGAATCACTTTATTAAGATCCAGCCCTAGTTGTTTCCCCCAGCGACGCTCTGAGCCGAGGTTCGACAGGAGGTAGCCCTCAGCATTGTAGTTTATGTTTAGAAACTTGTGCCTGACTGGAGGCTAAATAGCTTAGTCTCCACAGGGATACCGGTTAAGCAGTAGTCGGTCACTTTGACTGAACTGCGAGACGCCATGTAGAAAAAAAATAGACCATTTTTACCATTTTAGGTATGAAACCCTAAAAACAAGTTGTCACATACATTGAGTGGTATTTATTAGGATAAAATATTTATTACGCAGCATAATATTATAAATGTTTAATGGGACTGGATATATAATTATTCGAACTAATATTATTTACACGAATTGAAAATGGTTCTATAGAGCGTATTGGTTCTAACTTTTTAAAGTTACTGTGCACCTCTCTCACTTAAAATTAAACAAAAAGAAGTATTATATGAGTAAGTAATAAATATGAGTATAAAGTATTCAGGATATCTTTTCGGCATCGGTGATTATGACGAAACAAGTTAATATAAATGGTTCTTTCTGTTGACAATGTTGACGGAAATACTAAAATCACTACATGTATATCTATAATAATTGCGTTAGAAGAGGCACAAGATGCCATAGGTATCTTCTGCGACCTGTCGAAGGCGTTTGATAGCGTTAGTCATGAAACATCACTTCTGAAACTTGAGCATTGGCTAGGCCAATCAGCGTTAAGTTTGGTAAAATCTTATTTGAATGATTGACAGCAATTAGTTCAAATAAAGGTGTCAATTTGTCAAAATGGGGTACCTAGGGATCAATTTTAGGTCCTTTCTTATTTTTAATATACATAAACGATTTACCCCGTTTATTGGAAAACAAACTAAACATGGTGGTGTTATTTGCTGATGACACATCTTTAATTTTTTAAATAAATAGACGTACTTGTCAGGTTGACGACGTAAATAACGCGCTACGGCAGGTTCAGGATTGGTTTACTGCCAATAATTTAGTTTTAATACTAAAATCACTACATGTATACCTATAATAATTGAGAAGTTCCCTCAATTCCTCATTGATCCCGACATCAGAACTGGATGTTAGGACCTATTTAGAAGTAAATCCTTTCAAATAAAAGAAAAAATCGCTGTGAGAAAAACACCCACAGATTTTTGCTTATTATTAAAGTGTTCGACTATTGTTTTTGATAGTTCCAAGGGAGCGTCTTCTGTGGATTTTCCAACTCTAAAGCCGAATTGATTGTTGGCTAGGATTTTGAATTTCTCAGAGAATTTCACAAGTCTCACGTTAATAATTTTTTTTAAGATTTTTGAAAGAGTTGTTAGAAAAGAGATGGGCCTGTAATTAGACGGAAGTTTCCTGTCACCCCCCTTCTATATAGGATGGATTATAGCAGTTTTGAAAGCGGTCGGAAAAGTGCCCGAAGATAGGCACAAGTTAAATATGTGAACAAGAAGCGGGATAATAGTGTTCCTGGTTGACTTAATTACTGTGGTTGGGATACCGTCACGTCCAACAGCACATTTGTCTTTAAGATTAAGTATGATGCTTGCAATTTCGGCATCGTCCACATCATACAGGATCATCGATCTTAAAGGTTCCGGCCCTTTAAAAAATCATATCATAATGAAAGAGCTTAATTAGCAGATTTAAAAAATAAGCCCGCAAGCTTTTGATCGCTGTTTAAATAAAAAATACAAGTTAAATAATTAATTTAAATTTATTTGTTCTAGTTTCCATTGATATCTTCATCTTGCAATCTCTTCAACAAATCTTTGCGATCCAGTTTTCCAATAACGGCTCTTGGTAGTCGCTCGATGAAACGTACTCCTGCCAATCGCATTTTGTAGGTTATCTGAAAGGAGCAGAGTTTTATAGGGCAGATTATCACTTTATCAACCGAAAGAAGTCCACGGCTAGACACAGGTTTTTTTTCTGAATACTAGTGCCTAGAGATGGGCGTTTTCGGTTTTTTGCGTAAACGGTTATGTAACCGATATATAGTTTTCATATCGATATCGAAAACGGTTTTCAGATATCGATATCTGTAGTACGGCGATATGGTTCCTATCGGTTGTGAAGTTTGCGTTTTATTCGTACGTTTTTGGATTGTTCCGGTTTTATGTTTTGAGTTATTCGTTCGTTTGTCGCAAGTAGTTTTGATTCGATACATAAATACTGTTTTGGTAGCGTACCATGGTTTGGTCGCATCGGTCTTAAGGTTTGGAATCATTTTTTGGGGTAACTGCAGTCTAAGAGATAACATATTTAGAGCCCAAAAACGTTGTGTAAGAGCTATGTGTAATCTTAAACCTAGAGATGGTTGTGAGCCTGTGTTTAAATCTTTAAAACTACTTACTTTTCCATCGTTGTATATTTTGGAGATGGCAATTTTTGTAAAAACAAATAATAAATTGTTTGCTAAGGTCTCGGACACCAAGAAAGGTCCCGTGAGAAGTCAATACAAAAACCTCTTAATTACCGGTGGCTATAAAACGGCACTACTTGGAAAAAGTGTTATCTGCATGGGCCCGACAATATATAATAAACTACCGGATAGCATAAAGGGTGACACCCTTCGACAATTTAAGAATAAACTCAAGGCTTTTTTGATACAGAAATGTTATTATTCGTTAAGTGATTTTTTAAATGACCCTATGTGTGATAACTCAACTTTTTAATATTATTGACATTATTTAATACACTTTTGACTTGTTAGAATAATTTATTGGTATCTTAATCCACACTATTTTATAATTTTTATCTATAAGCTTATTGATGATGACATTATTGTTGAATTTTGCATGCCTAAACTCGGGCAGAATGTACCTGGCTCACTATATTTTATAACAACTTTATTGTACAATACCTACATTCTATGCGAATAAATGTTTTGATTTGATTTGATTTGATACATACAGTTTTTGTGATATCGGTTATTATGATATGGATATGATATGATATCGTACCCCATATCCGATATAAGTTACGTTTTGATATATCGGATCCATCCCTACCGGTGCCGGAGGCCAGTATTATCTGTGGCCAGACTTGTTGATAATATTTTTATTAACCTTTTGCTCGCGTTTGACCACTTTATTACCGAATGGTAAACGATGATGTGTTCAAGGATGACGCATGCCTAGAAGTAACCTCTTCACTCTCGACTTAAGACGACGACAGTCACCAACGACCTTGAAGGAATAAAATGCGCTCTTGTTTCAAACGGGCGTGACCCAAAATTCGGTAGTTTTTTGTACTTTCCTTAAGACTTAAAAAAAAGACTCAGATCAAAATGTAGATAATTCAATTGTCCTTGAAATGGTGAAAATTTAATTAAAATACGCTGATTTGGTCGTCGTTTTTTGTCCGTTTTAGACTTTACTTTACAAATAATTACATTATGTTATACGAATAAAACTCAAAATTTTATTAGATCATTTTTTTAAGAAAATGGTCTAATGTAACATATATGTTTGTCAAAAAATTACGACACCCTTTATATACGTGATTCTCATTTTAAAATCAGCTACTGAGGGGTATCTGCATCCTAAAGACCCTTGTAGGTATCAGAAAACACAGATTGCTACGCAGCTGTACGCACAATGAATGTATTCCCAAAACACTACCGTATCTCGGTGAAATAATAGATTTTGGGACAATCCCACCGCACTATTCTTAAACTATTGCAACTCCTGAAAGCCAGAAATAACAGCGGTGATCACCAGAAAAGCGTCGAGGCAATGAAGCTCGATGAAGTCCCGGAGAATCAATTAAACTGTCTTGGATCCTGCAACGAAATTAATCAGAAAAGAATAACGGAGAAGTTGGAAAAATACAAATTTCCACTTCCCTCTGTAGTTTTTTTTTTTATATTAAACAATAGTTTATTTAACAAAAGTTAAGTATAGTTTCAATCCAACTTACTCGACTATTCACATATTGGACCAGTTCCTCTTCAGTAGCAGTATATCCTGGCTGAAGCACTATGAAGGCCACAGGAGCCTCTCCGTGCGTCGGGTGTGGCTTACCCACTACGCCTGCTTCGCGAACCGAAGGATGCTGGAGAAGTAGCTCTTCGATTTCTGCTGGAGCCACCTGCAAAATCAATAAATTACCTAACTAGGAATGATTCCTGAGTAGGAATATGATAATGATATTTGTGACATTATTAATTAATATTGGACACGAGAGAGCAGTGGTGGCCTTGTGGTATCGACCACGACTTACAAGTTGTAGATCGTGGGTTCTAAACCAAACAGGCGCTTTACTTTGTGTAAATTATTTCATCACCACTGCTCTCAAAAACGGTGAAGGAAAACATCGTGAGGAAACCGGCATGTCCTAGAACCAAGAAATCGAAGACATGTGACATCAACCAACCCGCACTGAGCCCGCGTGGTGGATTACGGCCCATTGCCTGTGTCCCAGCAGTGGGAACATTAATAGGCTGATGATGATGATGATGTGATTGGACATGTATTTTTTGCTCTATCAAATCAATATAAATTTAAAAAGATACAGAGCACCAAAGTTCAGGAGTGGGGGCTTGTGACGTCCCTTTTGTGTAAAAAGTGTTTTCAATGCATTTCATTTTTTGTTGACGGACAAAGAACTAGTAGACAGTTCATCGGTCTATTGCTTCGTTGGTTAAGGGTCTACATGCGCTTTAGTTCCGTAAAACGGCACGCCTCCAAAACGACTTGGATGTTTAAAAATATTTTTACACAGAAAAAAATATGGCTTGTATTTCTTCATAACTAACATTTAATATGTAAATCAAATAAAATTTTGCAAACAAAACTGTTAAAAAGGAGGTTCAATTTTGATATTTTGGCATCGAGCGGATGCACGGCCAGTACTGCGTTAACATTGGGGTGTAAATATAGCCTTAAGTAGACCCAATAACAAAGTGTTGTTGAATGTTTTTATTAGGAACCACTCCTAAGCTGACCGGGGTCTAGTTTATAATAATACGATCATAATTATCTTGCCCCCCTCACAATTTATCTAAGTTCGGCACATGTCTTCTACTTCCATACTTTTTAGGGTTCCATACCCAAAGGGTAAAAACGTGACCCTATTACTGAGACACCGCGATCCATCTGTCTGTCTGTCCGTCCGTCTGTCACCAGGCTGTATCTCATGAACCGTTATAGACAGCTGGCATTTTTACAGATGATGTATTTCTATTGCCGCTATAACAACAGATACTAAAAACAGAATAAAATTAATATTTAATATTAACATACAACAAACGTGATTTTTTTGCCGTTTTTTGCGATTATGGTACGGTACCCTTCGTGCACGAGTCCGACTCGCACTTGGCCGGTTTTGTTAAACTTCATCTCAATTCAACTGTTTGTGTGTTCCCATTTATTAATTTGATCAAGATCTATCCATTTCATGCATATAAAAGGTAGCAAAACTAAAAATAGAAAAATAAAACAAAATTAACAAATAAATTATACCGACTTCCAAAACAAAACACTACAAAGCGAATAATATCTTATTTTCGGCAGTCGGTGTCAAAAACGAAATGCAATTGCTACCAAAAACACCGACTTCCGGAAAAAATATATTTTGCGCTTAATAGTGTTTTGTTTTGGAAGTCGGTTTATTTTTTTAATAAAAAGTTTTTTTTGTATTGGAAGTCTCGGTAGGTATAACATCACGGCTGTATTCTTCGAAGAGCCAACAGAGGTGTACTCATATTTCACCAATTATGATTTTTAAGTCCTATCTAATAGCCCCTAAGGCATTAAGTTCGCCTCTGTACGTTTGTGTGCATGAAGTATTCAATAAATAAATATTGCTGCTACCGAGATGTACCAGATGGAAGAACTTACTAGCCATTTTGCCCAACCTGAACCGAATCAGGACCTAACGCTCAGGAGTAGCTCTTACAACCACTAGACTAGACCAAAGAATGAGTCGCACTTCTATTTTTTCTGTGAAATACTTGTACGTACAGAAATACCATTGTACTTGATCAAATCCTTAATCCTATTGACGATGTAGAGGTACCCGTCATCATCATAGTAGCCGATGTCTCCAGTCTTCAGAAACCCTTCCTCGTCCTTGAAGTCAGGAACGGCGTTGTTCGAATAAGCTGAAAAAAAGTAATCTAAATTATTTTTATTGTTGCTGTAATCTTTTGAATGATTGAATAAAAAACAATAACAAAAAAAAAACGACTTCCAAAAAAATACACTACAAAGTCGGTTTCTTTGGTACCTATTGTTTTTCGCTTTGTTGTGTTTTTTTCTGGGAGTCGGTTAATTTTTTTTGTTAAAAAGATTTTATTTGCTCTTTTTAGTTTTGGTACCTCAAATTACCATAAATAGTTATTTATGCTACAAGTGCGGAAAGTAGGTGATTTCATAACACTTTCCGCACAGTTTGGCTGCTTAGAAAACGCTCTTTTCGAGGACATGCATTGTAAAATCATTAATAGCCAAAGTACATCTCATGAGTCATGACAATTCCAATAAGCTCAAACACGTTTAAGATACATTGTTTTATTTCGGCGTGCCAGTGCCTACTGGGCTACAGGGCTGTGGACGTGGCTGAGTTCTGGTCGAAGCACAACATCTAAATTAAAATTTAAAAATGGAATCATCGACACGATGAAGAAGAAGAAGAAGTGCCTACTGCTTCCGGCATCATCATCAGATTAGGTTGATGACCAACATTATCATCAGTACCTTTTATTTATAAGTATATTTTTCATCTTAGTCGGTTAACTAATCAAGATACCACCAGTGAAATAATTATCATTAGAAGTTCCAGTGGCCGTCTGTGCTCTTCTTCATCAGTTCCACTTCACAAAGTGATACATTCTGAGTGCAAATAATTGCATCGTTCATGAAAATAACAAAATCGCTATATGTATACCTATAATATTTGAGGGTTCGCTCGATTTCCATGGGACCCCATCATCAGATTCTGACATGGTGTCAATAGGGCTTTGGGACCCTTTCAAACACGAAAATAATTTCCAAAATCAGTCCACAATTGGCGGCGTAATCGCATAATTAATATAATAATCAAAAAATAAAATTAAATATTAATCATTCACTGTCCAGGCTGCTCGTTTGTGGAATGCATTGCCTGACCCAATAAAACATGCTCAGTCGTTGCCTGTCTTTAAAAAACTTATAAAGGAACATTACTTGTCTCTGTGATCCTGTCCTTGTATAAGCTGTATTTGTTTCCTGTTTGTGTAGTTAGATGTATGTATATATTTAACCGACTTTCGAAAAAGGAGGAGGTTCTATGTTCGACTTCTTGTATGTTTTTTTTTTTTTTTTTTTTTTTTGTGTATGTTCACCGATATCTCCGTCAATTGTGGACCGATTTAAAAAAATCTTTTTTTGTTTGAAAGAGTATGTTTCGAAATTGGTCCCATTTTAATTTGGTGAAGATCTCATGAAGAACTTCGAAGATATACAACAGAACTCTTCAATAAATAACGGAAAATCTCTCGGGACTGCTGCAATCGCATGTCTGGTTATTGTTTATACCATTTCATAACATAACATCACGCCAGTACGCTCTTAAAGGCTAAGCAGATCTCTCATTTGATCGGTTTTGTTCAAGTTTCATGATATTCGGGTAATCTATTCTGGCGTTATAGGAAACTTACTAAACAACTTACCTATTAGGTAGGTAAACTAAAAAGTGAAAAATAAAAAATCTTTTTTACAAAAAAATACTACCGACTTCCAAATAAGAAAACTACAAAGTGAAAAATAACTATATTTTTGGAAGTCGGTGTCCATAACGCAAAGAAATGGTACCTACGAAAGACACCGACTTCCAAAAATATAGTTATTTTTCACTTTGTAGTTTTCTTATTTGGAAGTCGGTAGTATTTTTTTGTAAAAAAGATTTTTTATTATGTATCTATTTTTGTAGTTTGTTTTTAGTACCTAATTGTACTTAGTAATATTAATAATTTGTAATTTGCACGAAGTGCAACCCCATATCGTGTCCAGGCTATCTCTATCCATTCAAGGTTGCCTGGAAGAGATCGCAGAACGCGATAAGTCCGCCTGTTGTATGTTTGTTTAATTTTTAATGTCTCTTTTGTATTTTTTATCTTGGTGTACAATAAAGCATATATAAATAAATAAATAAATAATAAACATACAAAAAAAAAACATACAGTCAAATTGAGAACCTCCTCCTTTTTGAAGTCGATTGAAAGTCAATATGCCCAACAGCCCTTTTCTCAAGTATTTTGGGGCGGCTTCCAGTGTAACCCTAAAGTAGCTGAATACCATTTTACATATAGCGTCTGCTTATCTGAGCCCCAAGACCTGGGTAACTCTATACCTCTCGGCAAGACTGGTGTAAGATTTTCTGGCTTCGTACCTTTACTAGAATTACTCATCCGTCATAAGCGCCTGATGACATAGGATAATTTTTTGCACAAAATAACCATGGTTCTTACGGGATATGCTACTCGAGTGGTAGGTATTTTACCTATGTTTGCAATATTTGTAACTATGTGAGAACCATGTTCCTGTTTATCAAAAGTATGAATATACCTGTTAATACTTTATACCTATACGTAGTACAGTACGTACTACTATTCTGGGTGCATCGTCCTCACGTATATGAATTAATGTGTGTATGTAAATATTGTAAAACACTTTATTTCTAAAACCGTAAGTATGGAGTTTCTTGTCCGTTCTTAGCCATAACAAGTTACTTGTCCTTATGGACGGTAGAATCAATTATTATTACTCGTAATTTTTTATTATTTACGTTCAAAAGTGCTGCTTAGTGGCCTAATTGAAATAAATAATTTTGACTTTGACTTTGATGAAGACACAGAAAAAAGCAAGTTAAGAATAAGAATGAATTTATTTTAAGGAAAGAACAGGGATGATGGACATGTACTTACCGTTAGTAACACAATATCCCTTCATGCAGATCTCCCCTCGTTGATTGGGACCTAAAGGTTTCCTGGTATCCACGTCGACCACCTGAGTATGAGAAAAGACGTTAAAATCATCATTATCAGCCATTTCTAAATGCGGCCTTAAATGCTATGCCATCCCTTGTGCGAAAATCTCGTCTTTAAAAAAACATCATGTACAACCTTGGAGTCATTAGGTACAGATTAAGGTCGTTATATATACAAATATACGAGTATTCTATTTTTACTGCCGATAAAAAGTATTCAGTTCAAAAAAATGTGAATTTATGAAAGTGCTGAAGTTGTGTTTTCAAAAAGTTGTGTTTCAGCAATTTCCAATAATACCAAATATCATTTCGCTTGCGACAACTAGACCAAGAAAACCAAAAAGAAGAAAATCCTAGGAGGAAGGTATACCACCTACTTTAACCACGACTCCATTAGCAAGCTTGCCAGAACTGCTAGCTCTATAACCCTTGGTAGCAAACTGCTCGTGGCAGATCAGGCCAGCTTCTGTCATCCCGTACTGCCGGAGAACCGTCACTAGATTTGGGAACCTGGAAAAGGAGAATGAATTCAAATGAATAAGTTGGAAGTGTGACGTGGATCGACGACCTGGTGAATGTTATTGGCATCTGCTTATGAAAGGAGACAGAGAGTTTACTCAGGTGGTTAACCAAACTAAATAATACAAAAAACCCCTTCTATAAAGTAGAAATAAAAAAAAATGATTCCCGATAGCTACAATCTAGGGGTATTTAAGGCAAGAGTGAATAGGTTACTTCTAGGCAAGCTTGCTTCACCGTCGGCCACATCATCGTTCAGGATACATAGTGGTCAAGCGTGAGCCTATCTATACTAATATTATAAAGAAGAGTTTGTTTGTTTGTACCGAATAGGCTCCGAAACTACTGGACTGATTTAAAAATTCTTTCAGCAATAGAAAGCTACATTATTCTTGAGTGACATAGGTTATTTTTTTATCCCGAAAACGGGTCCTGTGGGGTGTTCCACGGGAGCGAAGCCGTGGAGAACAGCTAGTACAGTATATATGTCATGGACCAAGTGATTCAGACTAAGGGAACTATGAATAATTCCCGGGCATTTAATCTAGTCAAGTCAAATCTGGCAATGTAATGAATACTGATTTAAACTTCTATATTAATCACATGGTCTGGTTATTATGAGTATTGCTACGTAACGGTTGGGCAATTCGGTAATTATAGTCAATAAATTAGTCCAAGAGCGAGTGAAGCAAGCTCGGCAGCTTAGGTTCCGACACCCCGACACGGATAGGTTAGGTTCGAAGGAGATGAGCTGAAATGGGCGAGCAAAGCGAGTGAACCCAGCTTTCGTCACCTACTTCATGTTAGGTTACTTAAGACCCTGCAGACAGAAATAGGAGCCCACGGGAATATGTCGCAGACAGGAATATGACATAATAAAACATATACAGGAAACGTGTGATTATATTTTAATAACTGCTACTGCCAATGGAAATTAACCACTTTCGTCATGGAAGTCTTTGGGGGTATGTGGAACAGGGTGTAAAGTCCCACAAACCTCCATAGAAAAGGGAGGATCCTCCGACCAGACCGGTGTTGTGTCTGGTCCGGGCAACTACCCAACGGTTGTTGTCGGACTGTTGTATACGTTCAAATCGCGCCGAAAACTTTGCTTGCGCGATGCAGGATTTGTGTGACGTCATGTCATTAGTTCGTAAGTGGCGGCGTTGGTGCCGCTACAGTAGCGGACAGCTTTAAGTCAAAACGAATATAGTTGAAAACCAGTATTTTTTGGAGCGACTGCATATCAGACCTCCTCCAGTCAGTTCCTGGGCTGGTCACTGGTATGACTAGTCGTCAAACTCTCCCACATTTGAAGACCCGTAATATATTTACGAATGACAGAGTCGATACCGACGGAAAAAAGAACAGATGGATTTGGCCAACCCTAAGATGTATTTTACCTCTGTTTTATACTCCTCACTACTTCATCCCGGACGTACACGCCAGCTGTAACGATGTACTCTACGGAGCTGACGTCATAGTTGTCCAATATGGCCGACGTGGTTAACCCATTGGCAACCCTTGGCGATAAGTTCAGGACTCTTAGCTGAAAACATTAAGGAATAAATTTAAATACTCTCTGCTGTCCTGGTCCTGGTCCTGGTATGGTCATCTGATGAGGAGGGATGAAACGCATGTTACTAAGAGAGTTATGAATATAGATGGGGATGGATGGAGAGGGAGGGGACGGCCAAAGAAAAGATGGATGAACTGTGTGAGGAGTGATATGAAAGAAAAGGGAGTCAGTGATAGCGTGACGGGGGACAGGACGGTATGGAAGAAGAAAACGTGTTGCGCCGACCCCAAGTAATATGGGACAAGGGCAGGAAGATGATGATGACTCTCTGCTTGAGGCCTTAATCCATGTATAAGAAGACCAGCAACAGGGTTTTGTCTGACATTACTGCTGAAATTAACCTAATTGGCACAGTCGCGAGTCACACCTAAATATTGTGTCTGCTATTTACGGTAATGTGTTTATCAGTCTATGCATTATAATATTTATGTTTGTTCCTATGCAACGTTCTAGGGACCAAATTAGTTGGCTGATTTTGATGATTCTTACGTCAATCGATTCGTCTTCTGGCTATACAAAATAAAAAAACAAAAACGGATTTTGGGTGACACAGTGACTTAGGTGACTACTCATCCGCAAAATATTTCATCCGCGGATGAAACGTTCCCTTATAAAATTGAAAGGCGATAAATCATCCGCAAGTTCGGATTAGTTGTCGCATAGTTAATATTGATGTGGTCATATCGGCCAAACAGAAAAGCAAACATTTTTGCATAGGAACATTGTCTGATCTATGGTTTCGCCGGTTTCGCTAGCGGCTTTGTGTAATAATATCGTGGTTAAATCGAACAAAAATACTTCCATGTATAAGAATCGTTTTAATATTAACAATATAGATTTGTATACTGGCAAATCAGAATAATAAGCAATTTACCAAAAAAAATGTACCTGTCATTTATTTGACTGAGATTTCTTTTTTTTTGGCTTTTCGTGGATATTGTTTTAGCCACGTGCAAAATAGTGAATTTAAATTTTTCTTAATTACAGAGCAAATAAAATTTGTATTTGAGTGAGTTTTATTTATTAAGCACGTTGTACAAGTTGAAATTATCTATTTAAATACGAAGAGGCATGAAATGAGCAAGCAATAGGTACATTAATTTATTTGTACTATTGAGCACGATCTTTTTTGTATCGAAACTTTTTTAAGAACAAAGCAACTTAACCAATAAATTAAAAATAAAACTCTATTACTTACTTGTGAATAATAGCAATGAAAAAGTCACAGTTTGATAACAGGTATCATTATGTGCCTAATTGCGGTGAAATTAGAGCCACTTTATGAGCAAGTGTGTTGAAAATAACTTTTATTCTTTTCGGCAGACGGTGTCAAAAAGAAAAAAAATGGTACCAAAGACCCGACACCGAAATCCGAAAATAATAAAAGTTATTTTTCTCTTTGTAGTGTTTTGTTTTGAGAGTCGGTTTCATTTTTTTGTTATTTTTTTTGCCTTATCGGGATCGGTGGAACCGAATAACCCAACCGTTGCAGTCGAACTTAAACACAGAGCAAACATTTCAGTGATAATTACCTTATATTTTTGAGTAGCCCCTAGCATGTTATTTTCCCCACCACTGGGACTATACACTATTGTAGCATTCCCTCTAAGGCAGGCTAGGACATACAGGAAACTGTAAATGCCATAGAAATGACCGCCGTGAAAGACGCCCACGCCTTTTGATCTGAAACATGGAATTCAATTTTTAAGATGAAAACGCATTTATAGCCCTCTAGACAAGTGTCTTTTAATGTTAGCGATCATCATCATCATTATATCAGCCGAAAGCCGTCCACTGCTGGACATAGGCCTCCCGCAAGCGTCGCCACATTGACCGTTCTTGTGCGTCCCGCATCCAGCGTATCCCCGCAACCTTCACCAGGTCATCACTCCACCTGGTGGCAGGCCTTACAACGCAACGTCTTCCTGTTCGCAGTCGCCACTCCAGAATTGTTCTGCATCGGCCATCCGTTCTGCGAGCAATGTGCCCTGCCCACTACCACTTAAGTTTGGCAATTCCTCGGGCTATGTCGGTAACCCTGGTTCTCTTGCAGATCTCTACATTTCTGATTCGATCACGCAAGGAAACGCCGAGCTTGGCTCTCTCCATTGCCCTTTGGGTAACTGTAAGCTTTCTTATGAGGTCAATTATGAGCGACCATGTCTCAGGGCCATAGGTTATCACTGGCAACACACACTGGTCATAGACTTTCGTCTTGAGACACTGTGGTATGTTGGACGAGAGGATACCGCGCAACTGCCCGAACGCTGCCTAGCTCAGTTGGATTCGACGGTTGACCTTTTTCTCGAAGTTGGCCCTACCCAACTGGATTGTTTGTCCCAGGTAGTCATAGTCATCTCGGGTGTAATCATTGTGTGGAGGCGATCGGCGGTGGCAACCTCTCGCGTCCGGCCTTGGTCGAGACCATGGTACGGAGTGGCATGGAAAGCTGTCACCTCCTTCTGCGAAGCAGTAATGCTCGCAAAGGAAGAGGCGGAACGCGTGAGGGAGACGCAAAGCCCCCTCCCGCACGCTCCTAGCCACCGCAGGAGACGCCCCAGGCGTCGACCAAGCCCGTAGCTTGGTGGTAGCTCGCCGTCCGATAAGAACGAAGCCCGAGCTTACGGCGCGTAGTATTCCACACGTGCCTCAGAGATGTCAGCAAAAGTGACGGGGCCCGATAGAGCCGATGCCTGTCTGGGTTGCGGATAAATTTGAAAGAGAGTTACCGCGGCCCTGGTTTAAGCAACTGAAGGAACACAGGTGGTTTTTAGTCAGTAAAAGTATGACACGCCCTCCCACTTCATCCAGAGCAGGAGAAGTCACACAAAAAAAGAAAAGTAGTCATAGTCATCCACAAATTCGAGTCTGATGTTAGCGATGGCGATAGTCTAAATGGAAAATGTAGGATTGGTCACGGAACATTTCGATAGCGTTTGACATTCCCTTCATTGTTGACATTTTTTCAATCACTGTCGCAACACTTGACTAGGACCTCAGGTATATAACTAACTACCATAACCATACATTTTCTTTAGCCTCGCGCTTGACCACTTTCTCACCTGACTAGCGATGATGTGGTCGATGGTGAAACGAGCTTGCTTAGAAATCACCTATTCACTCTTGACTTAAAGACCTCTAGATTGTAGCTGTCGGGAAACACAGGATGTGAAATTGTTTGTGAAATTAGTAACTATCTTATATCTTGCTAGTGAAAGGTAATCTACCGACAGAAAGCTATTTGAAAGCATCCACTGGATGCAAGACGCACGGGACCGGTTAATGAGGCGATACTTAGGGGAGGCCTATGTCCAGCAGTGGCCGTCTTTCGACTAAAATGATCATGATGATGATGATGATACAAAGCTACCCTTTTCGATGTAAAGATACCACAAGAAAATGCATATTTACTGTACGATAAGCCACGGGACTGCAACCGTAGTAAAAAGCTGCTAACTAATATTATGCCATCGTCAGACTCCAATTAATCAGGTAAATATACTCACTCAATGGTCACCATATGCTGGCAATCCGATAAAAATCCTAGATGAGTAAACGGAACTCCTTTCGGTAGACCAGTGGTGCCTGAGGAGTACAAAATAAAAGCCAGGTCTTCCCAACCGTTGACAGGCAATGGCTGAAAGTCCTCAAACTTTGCCGTCGCTTTCAGAAAATCATTGAAGAGGACAGCACCGTCTTTTGTCTCGTTCCCGTATATAATGTAGTGTTGGATGGTCCCGACTTCATCAAAAGTTGCTTTGTGATTATCGTAGGCGGAGAGAGAACAGAACATGACTGTTGATTGAACTATGTTTAGACGATGCAGTAACAGGACTGTGGAATAAGCAAATCTGGTTAGGAAATATTTATCATCTGCCTAGCAGTTAGGCAGATGATAAATAAAAGAGCTGAGTACCAGTACTTTGCAATTTTAGGTTTTGCTAATTTATAATTTGTTATTTCAAATTTTGCTATTTACATTTTGCAATTTTACATTTTGCTATTTCACATTTTGCTATTTTATATTTTGCAATTTTACATTTTGCTATTATACATTTTGCTATTTCACATTTTGACTTTTAAAATTTTGCTATTTACATTTTGCAATTTTACTTTTTGCAATTTCACATTTTGCTTTTTACATTTTGCAATTTTACATTTTGCTATTTTACATTTTGCTATTTAACATTTTGCTATTTACATTTTGCTATTTGACATTTTGCTATTTTACGTTTTGTTTTTTTTACATTTTACTATTTTACATTTTGCTATCAGTCCTCTCTCACCAACTTACTGGCTATTCTCAGAGCAAATTACAGAAAAAAACTTGAAACTAGAGAACTTTTTTCTCACTAGCAACAATACTAGTTGGGTTCCACTGCTGATTGGGATAGACTCTCCGTAACTGTAATATTTGTTTTTTATTTTATCACAGTTGGGAACTTTCTGATTTTGGCAAATTTCAAATGTTGGTGAGATTTCTTTACAAAAACGTTAAAGTAATTAATTGATATACATAATGAGTTGCTTTTGTGATGGGTCATTAACACTATTAATCTTGAAAATAATAGCAATTCAAATTAAAAAAAAAGAACTACTCACAGCTTCCATAAGTTGGATCCATCGGCGAAAATGTAGCGCCAGCACATATAACCCCCATCACAGTTGGTAGGTACTCAAAGCTATGATCAGCACATATACACACGACGTCTCCTTTTTTAACTCCTATACGAATGAGGGAGAGAGCTACATCAGCTGTCATTTGGGCTACCTCTCCGTATGACATTAGATCACCTGTATCTGCATTTATCTGAAAACAAAAGGATATAAGAAAAATATTAGTTCGTCCACAAATTGATCACTGAACCTCACGCAAAGCAGTAAAACTTGCAGCCATAGAGGTATGCGGAACAGTGTGTAAAGCCTCGCAACCTCCATTGAAAATGGAGGATCTAATAATAAAAATAAATTAATTGACTTAACAATTTATGATCTTTTAAAACCAAAATATGCAAATATTGACAAACGTGTTCCCGAGACTGCAATGTTTATGGACATGACCAAAGCGTTTGACTATGTACACCATGAATCACTTTGGAATAAACTGTATAACTATACGAGGCAATATTCATAATAAGAATGGATATTATTAAAGGGGTCCATGGATGATAAGAATCTTATTTAAGTGATAGATATCAGGTTGTAGAAATAAATGACATCAGCTCTTTAAATGGCACGGAACAAAAACATTAATCTCAACCAAACCAACCTTAAAAAGTACTTTACGGTGTGCCACAAGGTAGCGTGCTAGGGCCACCCCTATTCTTAACTTACATGGATGGATGGAGTACAATAACAAAATCACGATTCTATCTCTAATATATGAGAATAAAGAAAAGTTGTATTCGTCTGGCTTAGTGAAAACTAAATCACGAAAAAAAAAACCAATGAAATCACACAGGGCGCACGGTTGGCGCAGTGGTTGATCGATTGACTGCTGCGCTGCGTGTCGCGGGGTCGATTCCCGCACGGAACAAATATTTGTATGACCTACAGATAGTTGTTCCGGCTCTGGGTGTTGTGTATATGAGTTTATATGTTTGTAAACGCACCCACGATACAGGAAGAAATTCCTAGTGTGGGGCAATGTTTAATAAAAATAAAAAATAAATGTAAAATTTCACGTGTTCAATGTACGAACTTTAGAAATTTCATGCATACTTTCAATCCCCTTTTACCCCCTTAGAGGTGGCACTTCCAAAAATCATTTTTTAGTGCGCACTTACGTCATTTGAGGAACCTTCCTGCCGAATTGCATCTTTATACGTCAAGCAGTTATTTAAATTTTCAATTTTTCAATTACAAGCTTTTATTTAACTTGCAATGTATGTATGTATGTAAGTGTGATCGGGTCAAATCTTGCAACTAAGTTTTAAAGCAGTTTTCCTTAATCGTTTAAGATGAAATTTTGCATATACACGTTTAGTTTTGGTGACAATGCATGGTTAGCTAAGTGACGTCATTCTAAATCCAATATGGTGGACGGTCCAAGATGGCGGACTTGTTATTTTTCGTTTACTGCCATGATATGGGTATCAAAAGAAAGGCTTTACTGAGAAGAATACGAACAAAGATTGTTTAAAAAAAAAGTGCGTAATGAATAATTTATTTATTTAGAAGAAGAAGATAGATAGATATTAGTCTGTAATCGCCAAACCGTCTTGAGCAAGCGTGGTGATTATTGCTCGTTCCTTCTCTGTATGAGAAGACACCTTTGCTTTGCAGTGGGACAGTTACAGGCTGGTATTATTTATTATTACTTACCAAAGCAGGTACATCCTTATTTTTAACCATATTGTCATACACCTCTTTGCCGAAATTCAAATGAGCTGGTACTTTCAAGTCATCATTCCCATATAGATAAAGCTTGTTTTTGAGCATTTTATTGGAGTTACCCTTTGCTTCTAAACTTTTGTTGGTAATCTGTAATGAGAAAAACTAGATATCTAACGTATTAAACTAACAAATTTACGCAATATTTAACTTAGGTATGCATGCTTAATCAGCCAAGGTGATTAGGTCGGTTTGACAATATTTAAAAATACCTGTGTAAGGTCTAGAAAGATTTATATTTTGATTTTGATACATTATAGGCCCTACAATGTTCACACTGCTGGGACACTGGCCTCCTTTCTTTGAGAGAGAGTGGTATTCCACCACGCGGATAATAGTGTGCGTTGGTGGATGTCAGGTGCCTTCTGGTTTTTGGTTCTAGGACTTGCTATTCATACGCAATCTTTTTATAACTCAGTATCGTGTAGTATCGGTCGGGCCGCGAGCAAGGTTGACCTGCGCAAACTTGATTTTCATCGGTGTGCCCTCAGCAATAACTTACGGTGGTCCTAGATATTCGGTCATTCTTATCCTACTCTGGGCAAAGGCCAGAGTAGGCTGCGTGACCGGAACCGCCTGGTCTTTTGTTCTTGGAGCAGTTGATACGCTGGGGGAGCCGGGAGCGATTGAGACATTCCCGGGTGCCGTGTTACTCGGCGCAATACCCACACTTCGGGGTTGACAGGCAGTCCCGTGACATAATGTCCAAAGCCCAGACAATTATAGCACTACGGGGGATTGGTCCGAGGCCAGCACCACCTGGCAATCCAGCGTTATTCGCTGACAGAGGCCTGCGCTTACCTCCAGGACCACGTTGGTGGTCGCCGAAGATCTGCCCCTGGTACGCCGTATAGCTCTGACCCGCATACAGTCTGAAAACAGGCCCTCAAAGAGCTTGGCGTTCTGCCTGGTTAGTGCCTTTTGAACAGTGAAGTTGTCGAGGTCATTTATGACTCCCACCAGGTGAATCAAAGGATTCTTCAGTGGCGGGGTCATGACAGTAAACCCTTGTGTTGCTCCCTTTATCGCGTCTCCTAGACCGCCATGTCCTCCTCCGAGACGCAGCCAAACGACACCCTTTGGTTGGGATCAGCAGTATGGAGGCTCCGTATACTGCTGATCCCAAGTCCAAGAGCATCAACGGTGACTTTAGACTTGACAGTCATTATAACGTCGTCGCCGGTGTGGCGGGTATCTACTGACTCGACTATGAGGCTATGACTGCGAGTTGTGTTTAAGGCCTCTGCCTAGGACTTTGGCGGTCCACAGTGTTCGGTGTGCACAACACCGCGTAAGCGGGGTCTCTTCATCCGATGTAGAAGGCCACGCCCTCTTTACGGCCACGTACATGTTCAATCGATGTCCTTATCGGTGCTGCAGTCTCAATAGTGGTATCCTGTAGGCTCCTGACATCTCCATAACCATGGAGTTCCGTGGGGTGGGAATGGTACAGTGGGGTAGCCCCCCTACCCCCCTTGCCCTCTCTCCCACCCCGCCCCTTAAAACGATGGACATTTATGGATTTTTTTAGTCTAACCTGAAAACTTTAACAATGGATATCTCCATAACCATGGGGCTCCGAGTGGTGGGGATCATACAGAGTGGTAGCCAAACCACTCCCCCCCTCTCCCCCCACCCTCTTCGCGCCAAAAATCAGCGGCCCATAAAGGAAAGTTTATCCCTCAAATTTATGAAAAAAAATCTTGACAGTATTTCGCAATTGCTAACTTAGCACATTCTATATTCAAATAATCAAAAATCCACCATCCATTCATTTGGTCCCCCACGGCACAGCGTCATAATGACTTTAGCCTACTTCTTGTCACCTTCACGACATGCAGCTGCCTAGTTTCGGATTCTTTGTCTTTACTTTATAATACTTTAAGTACTAGTAAGGATTTAAGCGTAATATAATGGCAAATTGTTTATGTGATAATAAATACGGGTCAGTGGGTCGTCTTCGTTTTACAAGCTTTTTATTAAGGCCGTACCCTGACCAAAAAATCAACAAGCTTGCGCATAAATTACGGTAGCGAATACGCCCAGATTTTTGAATAAAATCTTTATAAAATCGAATATTGGTCTTTTGAAAAAAAATTAACTTACAAAATGTTCGTTATCAAATTGTCTATCCATTACTGTTAGTATAAAAACTAAATAATGAACACTTTACGAGGAGATGCATGCTTTCAATAATTATTTCACATTTTTATGGTTTTGTTGGAAGGAGATTAGTGAAACATATACCCCTTTAAATACTACCATTTTAGAATCAACATTATGTAGAAATTGAATGTATTTTTATTAATTGATATTTCCTTTTAAATAAAGAGTAGATAGCTTTTAAAAACTGCACAAAAACGACAAGCGCGGCGTTTTGCGCAGTTATGAAGGCTCAGATTCCCTTGAGTAGCTGATTTTAAAATGAGAATCACGTCTAAACCGCTTGACGTAATTTTTTGGAAAAAATATATGTTGCACTAAACCATTTTCTTAATAATTTGATATATGAAAATTTTGAATTTTATTCGTATCCCATAGTGTAATTAATTTGTAAAGTTATGTCTAAAACGGACAAAAACACGAAAAGCACACCAAAACCGCAAGGCGTATTTTAATCAATTCGACACCATCTCAAAGACAATTTAATTATCTACATTTTGATCCGAGGCTTTTTTTTTAAAGTCAGAATAATAAGGAAAGTAGCTACAAAATTTTGGGTCGCGCGGGTGTGAAACGAGTGCGCGTTTTGTTCCCTCAAGGTCGTTGGCGTTAGTCGTCGTCTTAAGGTGAAATTTTGCATACAAGTTTGGTTTCGATAACAATAGACGGTAAGCTAAAAAACTAGTTAAAAAACCTGTTTTTTCAAATTGGAATAATTATTAGTAACTTGCAATGTATGTGATTAAACTTTGTCCGCAAAAACAATTACATTCTCCGATGCTAGTAATTCTCAGCCCTGAGATTCCTTGCGTTGAGAAAAAGTATTAACACTCACCTGGATAGAAGGTTGAAGGTATCAGCTATATTCAATATGCACTACAAGTTCACGTTTTTGCTTGATTTCACTTTACAAGGAGAGTTACGGGAACCATTCAGTTAATCAATTACTAGCGAAGCCTTTTGGGTATTTTTTAACCATTTATTAAACAGACACAGCACGGGAGCCGTTGTCTGCCTATTCGCCATTTTTTCAAGTCTAGTTCGCACTCTCACCGCAGTGAGGCGCTAGCGTGGCACCAGCGGGGTGGCGCCAATTTTAAGTAAGGAAGGGAAACAAGTGGTATGGATAGGTTATTTAGAAGGATAGCCTTAAATGGGTCAAATCTTACAAAAATTAAGTAGTTATCCTTTTGTATACACGGAATTAATTTAATTTGAATTTTGACCACAGTGGCGGGCCACACTTTTTTATTTATTTTTATTTGTGATGGG